>VONZ01000051.1:0-707500 GCA_012976165.1 Labeo catla | reverse complement strand
AAAAAAGTAATCCACTTTGTCTTCAGCGGCTCAGATGTCGGGAGTAAATAACAACTGCTTTCTTCATTATTACATCCAACAACAGAACATTTCAATCACTTAGGAGACAGTTTTGTCTACCCCACTCCAGCGTCGAAGCAATGGCGGACTGTTTACAGCTCACTCAGGGTGGGTCTGTGCTAAAACGGCCATGTCAGTCAACAGTCGTGGGAGGGGCCTGGGACTGTGTGATGTCACACAGCCAAGAATCTGAGAATGGCTTGATCTGAGAAAGGAGTGATGATTTATAGCAATTTAAAAAAAAACTAAAAACACACTGGGTGGATTTTTATCATTATAGGGTGGTTTTGTACACACACTGCCAACACACATGTATGTTCAAACAACATGTAAAAGTGAATTTTGCATCCGATGAC
Organism: Labeo catla; assembly: GCA_012976165.1. Taxonomy (NCBI): domain Eukaryota; kingdom Metazoa; phylum Chordata; class Actinopteri; order Cypriniformes; family Cyprinidae; genus Labeo; species Labeo catla. The sequence continues at coordinate 707,084 of VONZ01000051.1, read as the reverse complement.
CCCTTTAAACACCTTAGTCTGAAATTGTACTAGACCTGGACCGTGTGACTGTAGCTCAGCTTTGTCCAAAACGTATTTACATTAATCAGACAACAATTAGCTTTAAAATTTTGGGTTAGTGAGATTTTTCTTAATGTTTTTGAAAGATATCTTACACCAACCAACACTCCATTTGTTTCATCAACAAGCAAAAAAACTAACATTGTGAAATATTATTACAATTCAAAACTAAATTCTCAGCATCATTACTCTAATCTTTAGTTCCAAATGATCTTTTCAGAAATATTTCTAATATGCCGATTTTCTGCACGAGAAACATTTCTTATTTCTTACGTCACTTTTGTTCAATTTAAAGGGATAGTTCACCCAAAAATGAAAATTACCCAACGATTTACTCACTCTCAAGCCATCTCAGGTGTATATGACTTTCTTCTTTCAGGCGAATACAGTCGGAGTTATATAAAAAAAAAAAAACGTATATTGGCAGTGAATGGCTATTGAGATTTCAAAGCAAAATAAAGTGCATCTATCCACCATAAAAAGTGCTCCACACGGCTCCAGGGGGTTAATAAAGGCCTTCTGTAGCGAACCTATGTATTTGTGGAACAAAAATATCCATATTTATGCTTTACAAACCACAATCTCTAGCTCCCACTTACTGTAGTACGCACGTTCATGAGAGAGTGGCGTTCCAGCAGATGATGTAGGACGCAGGCATAGCATAAGCTTTGGTAAGAATATGCTAGTCTCTTGAAAACCAAGTTTTTGTTTAGAGAAATACAGTCTCCTCTTGGCTTATATTGAAATCCTCAGTCATTTTTCTTTACAAATCCTCATTTACTACTTCTAAGACATGACCGGTGTTTTGTTTTGCTCTCTCCTGTGCTTATGCGTTCATCAATTCCCACCAGAGCTTACGCTACGCCTACATCCTATGTCATCTGCTGGAACTCCAATCTCTCATGAATGCACCTACGACAGTTAGCAGAAGTTAGAGATTACAGTTTATGGAGATTTAAATATGGATATTTTTCTTACACAAACGCATCGATTCACCTTTATTAAAGGGTTACTCCACCGCAAAATGAAAATTTTCATCATTAATCCGACCCCCATGTTGTTCCAAACCCGTAAAAGCTTTGTTCATCTTCAGAACACAATTTAAGATATTTTGGATGAAAACCAGGAGGTTTGTTAATGTCCCATTGACTGCCAGTTAAATACCACTGTCATGACCCGGAAAACTATAAAAGGTGTGGCGCCATTTTGGAGAGAATCCTCTGGACGCAAACTGCGTACACCGGATACGATGTTTTCGTTCAAATCAAAGCATAAATATACGTACAAAACATATCCGTGTGGCGCGGCTGACACAGAATGGAGCATACTCTGGATGAACCACTGATGGCAAATGGACTATTTTGACAAAGTCTTTCATACTTTCCTGGGTCTTGACAGTGGTATTCACCTGGCAGTCAATAGGACAGTCACAAACCTAACCTAAAATTGTTTTTATGAGTTTGGAACAACATGGAGGTAAGTGATTAATGACAAAATTTTCATTTTGGGGTGGAGTAACCCTTAAACCCCTGGAGCTGTGTGGAGTACTTTTTATGATGGATGCACTTTATTTTGCTTCAAAATCTCAACAGCCATTCACTGCCATTATAAAGTTTAGAAGAGCCAGGATTTTTTTTTTTAAATATAACTCAGATTTTATTTGTCTGAGAGTACAAAGTAATATACACCTAGGATGGCTTGATGGTGAGTAAATCATGGGGTAATTTTCATTTTGGGGTTAACTATCCCTTCAAAGCATCCTTGCGGAGTAAAATTTTTAAAAAACTCCCAACCCCAAACTTTTGAACTATAGTTTACACTCGGACAGACAGATGGAAAGTGTAACTTGACCAAATTGCACACGTACAAACATAATGCTAACGAACAATCTGTGCGTGTGAGAAACAAAGAGAAAAAGAAAAGGGTGTGTAATCAGCATGTGTTACGGCTCACCATATGGTATGGTGGATGAGATGGGGTCATGAGTGCAGGGATTGCTGCTCCTGACAGCCCACACCATGTATCCGCCATCACTATGGGAACTAACAAAGCTGTTCCCGGACCGTTCCCAGACCAAACTCTCCAGCTGCTGCAAGAGTGACAGTCCCACACAATACACAGCGTCAAAAAAAAGACCAGTGAGGATGAAAGGAAGTCAAAAGGTTTGAGCTAAACCATCTGGACATCTTAACATCAAGCACTGATGATTTAAAGATGGAATTAAAAGAGTTATGAAGATCTCTTGACCTGATTTCTTTGAAAGTCAGCGGTGCAATTATTTGACATTTAGAGAGTTTAAAGTAGAACCAAAATAGAAATAGAAAAATAGAAACATTGACAATGTTTTAATGCGCTTCAACCACACAACCTCATGTGTGTCGAAAGCCATTCGAGACATCAAACAAACTCGCACACAAACCCACCTGCCTTCCCAGGAAGAGGTTGTCTACATGCCGACTGTTGAGGTCCCAGAGTACAACCAGACCTCTGCTGTAACCAATGAGGATTTTATCAGAGTCTTGCGGATGTTCCTGCAGGGACTCCACAGGCCCCAATGATTTTCCACACTTGTACTCCTCTGGAACGCTGAAAAGGGGAATAACCAGACATGTGAATAACTGCACAAAGGAACATTTGGAAGATTTATTCTCTTTGTTGTGCTGCTCAACGGCACTTCTATTTGCTGAAAAACCCAAATCTGCGTACACACTACTTAACTCCCCAAACACAGAGTGCTACTGAAGTACACATCAGGGGTTACAGAAAACCTTTAACTGCAAAACTTCACTCAGCACTTTTTTTCCTCAACAGCATCAAACGCAGGCTTGTGTGGAAAAGCATTTCACATGGAAAAATGTGCAGGGCTCAGAGTTCAATGAGCGACGAATAAACCAAGCTCCAAGCTTTGAGAACAATGTATTGAACATTTGGTAACAATTACTCTTGATTCATGTTTGCAAAGTCTAACAGGGGTGAATGGAAGGAAAACACAGTTCGATAAACAACTCAAAAAAAAAAAAAAGTATATCGGGGGTTTCAATGCAAAAGTAACAGCAGAAGCTGACAACATTATCAGACGCTGACATGCTTAAATTCAGTTTGAAAGCCAGACAAATGATGACCAATCAAAAGCCACAGTCCGGGATTCCTCTGTGGCTGTGGCATGGATTCAAGAGCTGGAATGTGTATGGTACACCCACAGAGTCGGGATGAGATGCAGCCATGAAGGGAAAGAGGAAAAGAGGAAGGCGCATGGAAAAGAAGGACTGGAGTAGTTAGCTTTGGATGAGAACAGCCACAAGAAAACAAAATTTCAAACAACCGACGGGTTTTACAAGAAAACTGAAGAAACAGAAAAACAGATTTGCACTTCTTGAAAGACATACTGCTATTTATAAGTCACTATCTGATAACCAAATTATGAATTAGTACGGCAACACTGAAATTACATTATTGTATTTATGCAGAATGTTGAACATTGTCAAATTATTGGAAGATCTTTCAATTTTTATATCTTATATTCTAAAATTACAATTTAAAAAAAACTGAAAATGTGCAGCACAAGGCTATAAGTAACACTACCTCACTACCTCGTATTGTGCAACTCGTAACATAGGTACGCTGTATCTGAAATCGTATGCATTTGTACAGGTGGTATGAATTCATACAAATTAGCCACCTTGTAAAACGTACGAATTTCCGTGAGATTGGGCTGGCTACAAGTTTCCATATATACACATACATACACATACATACACATACATACACATACATACACATACATACACATACATACACATACATACACATACATACACATACATACACATATATATATATATATACACACATGGTGTATGTATGTATGTTAGTTTTTTTCCCCCAGTGGTATGCAATGGTGTTCTAAAATGAGGAGGCAAAAAAGGTCATCAGTTATTTTTCCTTTTAATCAAATGTAAATTCATGTCCCAGTCACATTTTCTTAGTAAAATAAAAATTCGATTTTAGTTTTTTTACATGAACAAAGTAATCAGTATTCTATTCATTAACGAATAAATATAATAACTAATAAATTTAGTAACAAATTAAACAATATATTTTATCTGTAAAATAATGTTCAGCAATTCTTTCTAATAGTTAACTTTTACCTTTTTTTTTTATTACATTTTTTTTTTTTTTTTGGATCATCAGTCATCACAGCTTGGGGAAAAAAATGGTCACAGACATACAGGTTTACTTTTAATTTCACCAAGGTGATTGCTTACGTCAAAAGTCTTGAAATGGCCTTAAAACCTGATCTGCGGGAGTTTTTAGTAACAAAATGGATATATTCAAGTGTGTGAGGTCGCCTTTTATTGATAATATATTATACTGTTCAATCAGACTGATTCGCGAACATGCAAAAACAAATCAAATGTGAACCAATCACAGCCAAACATAACCAGTCATATCCAATCATATCACGATGACTCTCCCACATGACTTTCCCCCATTCATTCTCAATTACCCCCAGCAAACTCACAGCACGCTTTAGTCTGTTAACACTCAACGGGCTCAGGGGAGGCGACAGACACGGACCCCTGCTGGCATCACCGTTTTGACAGTGTTTCTTTCGAAAAACTATAATGTTATTTTTTTGTAATACTGTTGTTTTATTTTTGTACCACACATTTTTCTCATCCATTTTTTGAGGGGACACTGCCTCCCTTGCCTCCTCAGAGGATATGCCCCTGAGAGAGATGTGTGTGTATAAAAATTAAGATAATTAAAAAAGGTTATAAAATAAATAAAACCTGATGGCTCCAGGTTTTCCCATGACTATGGGAACCCTTAATTTACATAAACAAACGAATGATAGGTTTCATGCTTGCAAGCACACCATTTATAATTATAATAAGTAGTATTCATTAAAACGCATTAAAACTCATATACATGTCAATCTAGACGCCTCCATGTCTTAAAGAAAAACAAATCACCACAAAACACAATCATGTTTTTTTCCTACTGAGCCACAGAGTATATTCTGGCATCCCAGGTCCTGCTGATTCCCAAAGATGAGTGTGCAAAGCTCATATGCCCTGTTTTAAACGCCTCCTCAGCTGGGGCCCAAGAGATTTGGCACTTGGTACAAAAGCATTTTGTTCAGTAGTTTCCTGGCTGACACATACTTATTACCAGTGGCTCAGATAGGATGCCCATTAGCCCAAATTGTGCTCAGTTAATGAGCAGTTCAAGGTCTCTCAGAAGCAGATGAGGTCCGCATTTAGACACCCAGGCTACATCTGCAAAAGGGCACGCTGGGAAAGCTGTAATTTATCTCAGAGTTAAATAACGTCTTTAAAGAGTAAGATGAATAGTCAGTGTGATTTCCTGCCTTGTAGCAGACATAATTACAGCCATTAGGAAAAACAGGTTTCTTCTTAACGAACAGTGTATTAAATATTTATAAATATTCTTACAATGACAACCAAATAGCAGCGGCTTAAAGATCTCATCAGATCACACGGATCAAGGCCTTTCTGAACTCCAACGTCTAACTGTGGCGGTGTGAAGTGCGTTCGTTGCCTTGGCAGTGGGATAGGAAAGTTCAAGCTGCATATAACCTCCTGACAGAGAAACAGACAGCCACAGCTGGGGGCACGAAGGGGCAAAGAGCCTTGAGTGAATCAGGAAGTTTGATTCGTTCCCAGTTCAAAGAGTGACAAAAGCAGCACGGATCGGGCCAAAGGAGGGAAAGAAAATAAACAAAAGGTCTTGCTGCAGCTTCATTAACCTCATGCACAGTCCTCTCAGATGGGGTGGGAGTCCCCAAATGCTTATTTTATGAGGTAAGCTCTGTGGAATCTGTCTGCACGGCCATTTTTATTAGAGTCCTGTGTAGACATCCTGAGTCACAGAGGCTTAAATACTCGCAGTCCCCTGAGAGACATTTAGAAAATCCTTTTCAGAGTGGTTGCAGACAGGGGTAGGGTTATAAAAATAAATACTTTTATTCTGCAAGGATGCATTAAATTGGTCAAAAATGACAGTAAAGATATTATAATTTTACAAAATATTTCTATTTCAAATGAATTCTGTTTTTTGAACTTCCTATTCAATGATTCTTGCATATTAGAATGATTTCTGAAGATCACGTGACACTGAAGACTGTAGTAATGATGCGGAAATGATGGGGCAAGGTCAATATGGACACTAGGTGGGTAGTTCTCACCTCTGCATGATTTCATCCTGAAACAGCGACTTGTTTAGTAAGGTGAGGGTGGGCAGTTCCAGGAAGTGCACCCCGCCTCCTTCAGTGCCAAGCGCAAGAAGATCACAACTCAGCTTCAACAGCATGACGGTCACACGTGTCGCACTACGGAGGAGAAGGAAGCACTGTAAAGGTCATGGTTTGGACATGATAAAGGGCATCACCAAGCAAATTTGGGGAAATGCAACCAGAATAAGGAACAAAACCTTACCTAGTGCTCTCGATGCCTGGCCTGCCAGGCAGGTTGAAGCTGTGAACCTCCACCAAATGTGAGCGGTTTTCTCTCTGCACAATCTCCCATAGGTGAATGGTGTTGTCATCCAACAAAGAAAGTATCCTTCCCTATAAACAGAAAAAAAACAACTGTTCAAATGGCAACTCTTAAAATAAAAGATCCCTACAACTTCAAAACACACCAGCAACTAATAAGCTACTATGGTTGAAACATGGTCTTACCTGTCCATAGAGGAAGTGTATCTGTGTGACGGCAGCAGTGTCTTTATGAAGTCCAGTCATTTCCACTCCAGGAGCGCCGTATCTTAATGTACAGTCAAGGAACATTTTAAATTTACAGTGTAGCATTCCAGCATTCACATCTGTTTTGGGAACATACTACCTCAAGGGAATATGCTTCAGACTAGGCTTTGATAATCGATTGAGTCGATTATTTTAGTTAATCAAGTATTCGTTCTTACTCTTTTCAAACAATGTGCAAACTTAAGTCTTTATAAATGCTCACTATACACACTGGGCATTAATATTGTTTAAAATCTAAAATGTTACAATATAACGTAAGTAATGTGAAAGTAATTTGAAGTAAGGGACTGCCAATTATTTTTAAGTTACAGTTTAAAGGGTTAGTTCACCCAAAAACTAAAATTAACCCATTTACTCACACTCCAGGCATCCTAGGTGTATACGACTTCCTTCTTTCAGATGAATGCAGAGTTATATTATAAATTATCCTGGCTCTCCCAGGCTCTATCATGGCAATGGGTGGGTGTTTCTCTTCATCAGTCCAAAACAAGTCAAATAAAGTGTATCCATCCATAATAAAAAGTGCCTTACACAGCTCCGGGGGGGTGAATAGAGGCCTCCTGTAACGAATTGATGCATATTTCTAAGATACGCATAATTATCCATATTTAAAATATAATAATCACTTATTTCTAGCTTGCGCTCACTGTTGTACACAGAAGCAGCTCCAGGCAGATGACATAGGATGTTGCGTTGCGCATGCACTGGTAAGAAGTGACGAATGTGGACGCGCCGTGGAGAAATCTAAACAAAACAACGGTCATGAATTTGAAGTACAAAACGAGGATTTGTAAAGAAAAATGTCAGGGGATTTCGATATAAGCAAAGAGAGGACTGGTCTTCTTTTGCTAAAGTAAGGAAACTTTGCTTCCTTTGCTCCTGTAAGCAAACGTTGGTTTTCACGACACTCCCAGACGTATGAGTGTGCACGGCTTCTGTGCACAACTGTTAGTGCAAGCTAGATTAAAGTGATCATTACATTTTAAATTTGGATATTTTTCTTACAAAAACATATCAATTCGCTATAGGAGGCCTTCATTCACACCCCGGAGCCATGTGAGGCACATTTTATTATAAATGGATGCACTTTATTGGACTTGTTTTAGAACGATGAAGAGAAACACCCACCCATTGCCATGATAGAGCTTGAAAGTGCCAGGATAATTTTTAAAGGGGTCATCTGATGCCCATTTTCCACAAGTTGACAGGATTCTTTAGGGTCTTAATTGAAATTTATAATATACTTTGGTTAAAAATTCTCAATGGTAGTGTAAAACAACACCCTTTTACCTTGTCAAAATCAGCTCTGCAAAAATCTTATTCTGGTCGAGGCTGCTTTAAATGCAAATGAGCTCTGCTTGCCCCGCCCCTCTCTTCTCTCTGTGGAGAGACGAGCCTGTTTACTTTAGCCGCTAAACTTGCTAACTAGCACTTTGTTAGGAAAGGCGATCGCAAAGATTCATAAAAAAACAAAAACAAAAAAAACCTTATACTCACTTATGCTTTAAGTGAAGCTGGATCACAAATTATTCGCGTGAACAGACGGATATATGTAGATCAGGATGCACATTCCCTTCACAAACAAACGTAATCCACTGCATCTTCAGCAGCTCAGATGTCGGGAGTAAATGACGACCACTATGTTCATTATTACATCCAGCAACACACCACCTCAATCGGAGATATTCTTGTCTAACTTACATCCCCATATTATTTTTACAGATTAATTAAAAACCACTGCATGGATTTTTATCATTATAGGGCAGATTTGTACATACACTGCCAACACACATTAATGTTCAAACAACATGTAAAAGTGAACTTCGCATCCGATGACCCCTTTAATAGACACAACTGACACATTCAAGGCTCAGAAAGATACAAAGAGCATTGTTAAAATAATCCATGTAACATCAGCTGTAGGGTTTTTAAAGTTAATCGCAACACATGTTGAATCACTTCATGGTTGTTATGACAAGTGTTCTGCAAAATGGCAAGGTTTCTGTAACATGAGACTAATCAAAATGTAATTTATTTGATTATTTTCATTACTGATTTCATCAATTACTTGCAGCCCTACTTAAGACACTTTTTGCCAATTAAACTTAGCTCCAATGGATCATAATATCTTGCAGGCCCACACTTCATTCTAGCTTCTTTCAAAGGGGAAAAAAAAAAAAAAAAAAAAAAAAAAAATCAAGCCAATCAAAGCTAAATGTGAACGCGGTGAAAAATTCAAGCAGCAACACTGTAACGACAAACTCATGAAACAGAGGATTCTCTGAGGGAATTAATTACAGTCATATAATGCTCATTAAACAGCCCACTGAACTAAATACTAAGACCTGAGCCAAAATAAAATCAAAACGATTGGCCCACACTCAATCTGATCATAAATGTCTCCAGAATAAAAAGAAATCTCCCACTTCTCTTTTTCAGTTTGACAGCAGCAGCAGTTGGCAAAGCCTATTGTGCTTTTCTTGCAGAGACTGTTGCTCAAATGATTTCTGGATGGCTATTGTAGTCTGCTTTTCATTAAAAAAACTACACAGCCTTCCACTCTCATAACAAAAGAGTGGATATCTAGGTCAAATCTGATCCGTTTTACGGAAAAAAAGAGACATCCTCAGAATAAACAAATTCAGCAGGCCTCGGTGAAAGACAGCAGCTCTGTAAAAGTAAATTTTTTTTTTAATGAGTGCGTCTGGAATGACACTCTGTGCATATTGCATACTATTTAAGCAGTATTTACCACACAAAGCATGCATTTACCAAGATGACCAACCACACTGGTGAAAATACTGTGTGGTAAATACCCTATTTCACAATGCAATGCCCTAAACCTGATCATCAAATTCCAGCCTGAATAAACAAACCCTTCTCAAGTTCCATTTTTGGACTAAAGAGAAAAAAGATGAATTTGCACACATAAGTATGTTGAATCAGTCAAATTTCATGCATCTTTTTTTGTTTATTGAGGGAACTGCAATGTAGGCTTGCTTCCAGAAAAAAAATAAATAAATAAATAAATTGACAACTGAAGGTTTCATTTAGTGCATAATATTTTATAATATTTTAATGGACGCATTTGTTGTATGGACACAGCAGTCATTGTTTTTTTTGTATTCACTTGGACAGGGTTGGAATGGACATCATGATTCTGAACACAGGCCATTTCTCTCTGTTGAAAGTTGCTCGTGAGGCAGGGTAGGTACATCTGATTCAGACTAATGAGAAGAGATGCAGTCATGGAGCGAGGGGAGCACAGGACACACCGTCAGCTCGACTGAGTCCGGAACAAAAGCTCAGACTGTGTGGCACTGCCGCACGTCACCCTGCCACCTTACACGCAGCGCTCCGAGAGCCACTTCAGCTGCTGCCTAATCAAGCCCATAATGTCTTACACAACCAGGCTCTTGAAACGGCACCCCAGACGAACTGCTCCATTCTGAAGTCCCCTCGGTTGCCATGGCAGCATCTCTATTATGTCACACGGGAACAGGCATACTGTTATTTGCAGAAGGGGCTCATATGCCCCAAAAACGCTACACAATGAAAGGTTCAAAAGCCGGGAAACATGTAACATCTTACACCAATCTTACACCAATTATTCTTAATAACCAGACAACATGACAGGTCATGTTAACAGCTCAGACAATGTTTTTTATCAAATAATGGTCATAAATGGTTTATGTAACAAACACTTTTGCCTGCAAAAAACTTCTTTACCAGAAAAAAAAAAAACAATGGAAAAATGGTTCTTTTTAAAGGTGAAATATCATGAAAATCTGACTCTTTCCATGTTTAAGTGCTTTAATCATGTCCCCAGTGCATCTACTAACAAAGAAAAAGTGAAAAAGGACAACCCAATAACTGTTTTTGGTAAGCTTTTTCACTTTTAAGATTTTGCTCCCACTGTGACATAGAAAGGGGATCTTATTATAGTATTACCGCACCTTAATCTGTAAGTTTCCACCCACAGCAACGTCATTTTGTTTTCGCAAGAGACAATGGTCTACCAGTTCTAGCACCATGGCAAAAGTTTGAGCAAAGCATGCTAACTGTTCTGTCGTTGCCTGCACAGATGAGCACAAAACACTATTTAGAGTCCCAGCCTCAGAGGAGACAAGAGAGCAGTGGATTTATTGATTTATTTACTGTATATTACGCCGCTGCCACACAGATCTAATATAAACATGCGATTTAAAAAAAAAATTGTTTCCCAGCTGTTTTTATTTCACAGACATTGTTGACTGTTTTTGTAACTCCTGTGTGTTTTTAACATAAACTTGTGTGCATTTGACAGTTTAAGCACAGTAAGACGTGAAAGAGAACTTAGTTTAGTACTCACATGTGACTCACATGTGACAGCCGCTTTCTGTTTGCATGCTTCGGATGGTTGCGCTCAGAAATCCCTATATCAGAAGTTTAAACTAATATGATTTAAAATGCATGATTTCAACATGATAGACATAAAAACCAAACAGATGTTTTTTTGGCAGTGTATCTGAAATACGAGCTGTAAAGGCAGAGGTCTATTCTGGAAATGTGGGCGGCAGCAGTTCATTTGCATTTAAAGAGACATGCACAAAAATAGGCATTTTCAAAATGATATAATAAATGATCTGTGGGGTATTTTGAATTGAAACGTCACATACATTCTGGGGACACCTCAGACTTATATCACATCTTGTAAAAAGGGGCATAATTGGTCGCCTTCAAATAATGAGCACATTATCGGATTCTTAATTTTTAAGAAAGTAAGTAAAATAGATAGTAGTAAGATAACATTTTATGAACATATTATATAAAATAAATTTAGTACGGATATAACGATGCACAACGTCGGCTAAAAACCAATACAAATGTGAGATTCAAATTGGCTGAGATGGTAAACAAATTGCAATACAATTGGGGCTCGGGGTTCATCTCTGAGGGGAACTGACTGCTTTAGAAATGTTTTAAATGGTATTTTCTTTTAATCTTGCCTCTGCATAAAGCATATTAAAGTAGTGTTCATAAGGGCAACTTTGCTTTGTTTACAGCGGTAACAGCGTTTCCTTGGTTTTGCCACCTGCTGTCAGAGAGTGAATTTGCATCTCACTGAGCCCATCTGCTGTTCTTGTTTTGTGCAGATGTTTTAAATAATACAAGTTCACAAAAATAAAGATCAGAGCATTCTGTTTTTGCTTCAGATTTTGAAATTATCCAATCAAACTTAGACAAAATGCAGCCGCAGTCTCTAATTTTAAATGGAAAGAACACAGGCAAAGCCTTAGTTTGTTTATCTGAAGACATTTCTTTTATTTGTAATATTTATTTATTTGATTTGGGGTTAGTTTTTAAATTTCTGTTTATTTTTATTTTTGGACATATTTCACTTTAACAAAGTAATGTGCAGCATTTTGTGCAAGCAATAATGAAAGGACACTTTTTCATTTATAATGTCTTAAAGGAGACCAATTTTGCCCCTTTTTACAATATGTAATAAGTCTCAGGTGTCCCCAAAACGTGTCTTTAAAGTTTCAGCTCAAGGAAAAAAAAAAACACATATCCTTTATTATATAATTAAAACAAAAAAAATGCTCATTTTGGGTGGAAGCAGAAACACGCTGTTTTTGTGCATGTCTCTTTAAAATGCAGATAAGCATAGGGTTTTCTGAGTGCACACATCCGAAGCATGCACACAGAAAGCGGCTGTCACACGCATGTGAGTACTAAACCAAACTCTTTCATGTCTTACTGCACTTAAACTGTCAAATACACACGTTTATGTTAAAAGCACACAGGAGTTACAAAAACAGTCAGTTATGTCTGTGAAGGTAAACAGCTAGGAAAAAAAAAAAAAAAAATCGCAGTTTATATTAGATCTGTGTGGCAGCAGCGTAATATACAGTAAATAAGTAAATAAATCCACTCCTTTCTTGTCCCCTGAGGTTGGGACTATAGTGTTTTGTGCTCATCTGTGCAGCCAGCGATCGAACAGTTAGCATGCTCTGGTTAAACTTATACCATGGAATTAGAACTAGTACACTGTTGATGACTGCAAAATCAAAATGAATCATTACATCTCTATACTTCAGTGAATGGTTTTTGTTGTACATGCACTCAGAGAGTAAAGCTTGCTTTCCACAGGGCTTTCATTCTCACTGTAATTTTTATTAATGCATTTGGCAAATGCTTTTATCAGTATCACTTCTTATATTCTGTGGGAATCAAACCCATGACACTCGAGCTAAAGAAGAACTCAAAAAAATAATGACACAGGATGCTATGAAAACAACATCTAAAAGATGAAGCAATATACAAATGGACCCAAACCACAAAAGACATGAACTGGACTGCATTAGAAAAAAAACATAAGTAAGATGGGTCCCTTTGATCAGCTCCTCACCATTCTTAAGGATTACATCATGCTCCTGCACAATAGACAGAGAAAAAGGAAAGATAGAGAGTGGAGTGGCGGAGATGATCAATAGAGAGAGAGAGAGAAAAAAAAAAAGACACAATAAGTGAGGTTAAAAAAATAAAAATAAACCACATCACCAAAGGAGGGTCCAAGCGTAGAGCACAGAAAGGCGCATGAAGGATACTGGGAGTGCAGGGCCTCTGTGTTGAGTGTGGGAACTAAACAGAAGAGCAGAAACATCTGTACATTTCTCTCACACTCAGATCTGATTACTCCACAGGTCATTAACATGAACAGAGAGGCCCTGTCATTTTTTCCCCATCAAAAAGTCCCCCCACAGTCAATATACTAAGAATTAAACCCTACTTTTTGAGCCAACCCATCCACCTCAGTGCATTGCTAAGGGTGCAGAGAGATTACAAACCACGAGATGGCTGCACTCTAAGCAGGGCACCGCATGGTTTTGGTTTGTTGACATGGAGAAATAAAGAGATTTCCTGTTTGTGGTGAAGCACTTTTTAAGATTCATCATGACCTGTTTGACAGGAAATTTTGTCCTCTTCTTGCAGGCCTTTGTGTGTTAGACAATCTAATTTAAGAGACCTTCACATCCTCACTCATAGCGTCTTTCAGATTCTGCTTTCAGAATTCATTTCCTCCAGCTACATGTCTCACATGAATACTAGTGTTTCCATTGGAAGTAACACGCAGACACTCAAAACAGAACCTGATATTCCCAAGACACAAAAGACACAAAGAACATGTATTTTAAGCTAGTGAAGGCATCCAAATCAGCTAAGAAACATTTCAAAAATCACATTTTTTCCCCCTCAAGTAATCCATGAAGGTCTAGCATAAAATGCCAAAAGATTCCGCAATGCAAATTAATTTGACCCAGATTATCAATTTTACAGCCAAAGAAGACAGAGTTTACAGTAATGCAAACAGAAACTGATCCTAGTCAACACAAACCTGAAAATGTCCTTTAAATTGCTAATTTGGATGTCCGTTATACCAGAGCAGTTGTTCAGTTAAGAGACATGAGAAACTTTTTTTTGTACAGGAAAAAAAAAAAGAAGAAAAAAAAAAAGAGATTTTCCAAAATATCTTTTTGTGTTCTACAACAATGTCAAGTTTAGAATAACATAAGGGTGAGTAAAGGACAAATTTCATTTTGTGTAATTTGAATATGACGCATGTATTACAATGCATCACAGTTTACATTTATATGGAATGCAATTATCTACCTTTTTGACACATTTTATGCAATTTCACAATTCTGCTGTCTTTGAAATATGGTTCAAGTGTACCAAATGTACTGGCAAGCATTTATGGTGAACTAAAATATTATTCAATGTCATTTCTGCTGAGGCTTGTATGAAGCTGCAAAACATTAACTTTGTGAGTAGTATTACTGCTTTGTTTACAGTGGTAACCAAGGAGACGCTGTATTGCTGTTGTTCCAAAAGTGCCACCTGCTGTGAGAATGAATCTGCTTGCTAATTCAGCCTGTCTGCTGTTTTCGTTTTTTTAAGATGCTTTACAAAGCATAGTTTCACAAAGCTGAATCTATGTAAAGTTTATTACTGCGACTTCTTATCTCACAGTTCTGGCTTTTTTCTCAGAACTGCATGATACAAACTTACAATTGTGAGAAACTCAGAATTTTGACTTTTCTTCGAATTGATGTAAACTCACAATTGTGAGTTATAAAGTCTGATATGTTCTCAGAATTGCGAGTTTATATCTCACATTTCCAACTTGACTCGCAATTGTATGTTACAAAGATATAAACTTGAAATTGAGAAAAAAGTCAGAATTGACTTTATTTCTCAGAATTGCAAGTTCTCACAAATCTGACTTTATTTCTCAGAATTACACGTTTGTCTCGGAATTACAAGTTCTTTCAAATCTGATTTTATTTCTCAGAATCACAAATTTATTTCTCAAAATTACAAGTGTGTCTCAGAATTACAAGTTCTGACTATTTCTTTTCAGAATCGCGACTTTATTTCTCAGAATTGCGACTATTTCTCAGAATTACAAGCTTGTCTCAGAATTGCCTGTTTTCTTGCAAATCTGACTTTATTTCTCAGAATCGCATCTTTATTACTTTTCAGAAACACAACTATCTTTTCAGAATCGCGACAATTTCTTTTCAGAATTGAGACTTTATTTCTCAGAATTACAAGTTTGTCTCAGAATGGCAAGTTTTCTCGCAAATCTGACTTTATTTCTCAGAATTACACGTTTGTCTCGGAATTACAAGTTCTTGCAAATCTGATTTTATTTCTCAATCACAAATGTATTTCTCAAAATTACAAGTCTGTCTCAGAATTGCAAGTTCTGACTATTTCGTTTCAGAATCGTGTCTTTATTACTTTTCAGAAACACGACTATCTTTTCAGAATCGCGACTTTATTTCACAGAATTGCGACTATCTCTCAGAATTACAAGTTTGTCTCAGCATTGCATGTTTTCATGCAAGTCTGACTTTATTTCTCAGAATCACGTCTTTATTTCTTTTCAGAATCACGACAATTTCTTTTCAGAACTGAGACTTTATTTCTCAGAATTGTGACTTAATTTAAGTTTGTCTCAGAATGGCAAGTTTTCTCGCAAATCTGACTTTATTTCTCAGAATCGTGATTTATTTCTTTTCAGAATCATAAGTTTGTCTCGCAATTCTGACTTTATTTCTCTTAATCATGACTTTATTTCTCAGAATTGCGAGTTTACATCTTGCAATTCTGGAAAAAGACTTTCTTTTCAGAGTCACGTCTTTATTACTTTTCAGAAACGTGACTATCTTTCGATTTGTTTCAATTTAGTTATGTTATTTCACATGTTTCTTTTTTTTTACAAAGAAATGTGCAGCATTTTGCCTGAGAAATAATACAAGGACATCACATCTTAAATCTCATTTTGATTGTGAGTTGAGTGAACCCTTCCTACATTCCTACAATCTGCATGTTCTAAAAAAAATGTACTTGTGTGTTAAAAGACATGGTCAAGACAGAACACTCTTTTTACATATACTTAAAATGGACTTTAACTTCATTAATATCATCACATTCGCATTATCTTATCCGCAAGTACAGTTTTAATACTTTTAAGATCTTAAGTACACTACAAGTGCACATTAACTGCAATTAAGCACACTTTGTCACAAGTTAAACTACTTAATTGAATTTATCATGACCTAAATACTATAAATATTTAGCCATACTATAGCTACTCTCCACCCTCTCCATTACCACAAAAGAGTTTTAACATGTCAAAGTCATGTAACAATCAGAACTCCCTTCCAGGGCCCCAGACTGCTCTCACAACATAAGCCAAAAACACTCTCGGAGGGCCTACGCCAGCCATCTCCTCTCCACGTACTCCCAACAATGCTCTGCAATTACTCACTCAAGCGCTAACAACAAGTTAGCAAAAGGATAATGCAATTTCACGGTCTGAATAGTGACAAACGGCAGACATTGTGTCCGAAGTCTAATGCTGTAAACATACGTTGTCCTATATTGAAGCGACAAACCTTAGTAATTATGGGGGTTTTCTCTTAAAAAACTACAAGTGACGCCTGCTGAATGAGTCATTGAATGATGGAAGAAAGCCAGACTGTTTATGCATCCACCATTTTTTCAAATATACTTGCTAATCTCAGAGTATCATCTGATTTGAGATGCATGAATGCAATTTGAGATTCCTTCTAAAAAGAAGAAGAAAAAAAGCAAGTGACGAAACTTTGACATACAGCAGCTCCAGCTGAACTTTGGCTTGGTAAGCAGTTCTAGAAACTGCAGTTTTAGTAGCAAAGACTGAACCGTGAACTTTGTGTTACCCATAGTGCATGGCCATTTTCAGTTCATGTCACAACTGATTACACCAACTGGAAGGAGATTTCTGTGCCTGTTCTGCTTATTTCCAAAAGAGCCAAAGGTCCTTATAAAAGAAGCCACAAGCAAACCCTTTCCCGTCCAGTAACTTGCCACAATTCGTAAATAAACAGAGGCTCTTTAAGTAGAAAGGTTTGGCAGCAATGAGCATAAAACCGAATTCAATGAGTCTTCTTCAGTATTTGAGTTTCCAAAGGTCTATAGATTGCTTACCGGCCACAGAAGTGCACTACAGGGGGGAAGGGGACCGATTTTGAGCTCCCTGTGTGTGTCCGTGAGGCTCACAACAGAATACTAATGGCTTTAGACTGAGACGCATGAGAGAAAAGACATGCAAAGAGATACTTAAACTTCCCTCAGCAGCACCATCTAAAACCATCAGGAAAAAACGGCTCCAAGAAAAGATAGAGCAGTTATGAATGAAGCTATGAAGAGGCGTTGGAGTGTTTCCTCAGCTGTGTTCAATCAGAAGAGAGGACATCCCTGTGTGAGAATGTGAAATGTGAGAGTAGCAGTCTTTCAAGAGGCAATCTGCCAAACTAAAAGTTGTGATAAGGCTATGCCTCTAGACCAGACAAATGTTTGAGTGTTTGCAGTGGCATAGATGCAAACTTCCTGGCTCAGATCAGAGAGCTGCAGTAATGCCACTGGGAGAGAAAAACGGATAGCTAGCGCTCTAGGATAAGACTCCATGCATACAGATCCACTTACACTGAGCTACTGCACATGATTGAGAAGACTGGTTCTACTCTAATTCTTTTGAGCTCTATGATAATGACAATGGGGAATAACTCCACTTTAAAAGTCACAGCACATTAGTGGCATAATTAACACAGGAGAGCAACTTTAGACATTAATGTGTGTGAAGGAGCGAGTACACTTTGTAATATTCTTGGCAGATGATTCATACCGAATACAAAGAAATGTGTTCAATTAGGAGGCAGAGAAAAATTGTAGGGGTTGTGCCGACTAGTCAATTAGTTCTCCCACAAGTGTTGTTTTGGTACTTGTCGTGACCACCCTAGGCTTGTTTCACATGGGAAAGCAGCTTTTATTTATTTGGCATGCACACAGAATTAATAGTTTACATTATTCACACTGCCCACCTAAGTAGTTGCATAGGGTAAGGGTTAGTAGTTAGCAAATAGTCTACGTCGCAAAAGACTGTGTTGATAAACAGGTCTATAGTTTATGAGGAAAATGTTTAAAGGATTACTCAGCTTACAAAATATAAATTTCCAGATAATTTACTCACCCCCACGCTCTTAAAAATAAAGGTGCTTTAAAAGGTTCTTCACAGTGATGCCATAGAAGAACCATTTTTGGTTCCAGAAAGAACCATTCAGTTGGAGTGCATGTCATCAAAGATGTTCATGTCTTTCTTCTTTTGCAAAGAAATTAAGTTTTTTGAGGAAAACATTCCAGGATTTTTCTCTATATAGTGGACTTCAGTGGTGCTCAGTAGAGGTCGACCGATATTGGATTTTACCGATACCGATAACAAGGTTGGATCACACTAGCCGATACCGATTAATCGACCGTTTTTAAAATGGATACTGAACGGAAAATAAATAGTGCTGTACTATTTAAAAAAAAAAAAAAACTAAAAGTAGCCTACTGAACCATACTTTGTAAATGAATAAAAATATTAATATTAATTATATATTTTTCATTACAGTTAGTTCATTGTTCATTAATGTTAACAAAAGCAACTAAATTTTTTAAAATATATCAGTAAATGCTGAAATTAACACACTCTAACAAGGAACAGTATTTCTATTCTACAGCTTTTATCTTAATGTTACAAATGGACTCATATTGTAAAGTGCTCCCATTACATCCACAATCAAACTAAAGATGGCCATCTTTAAATATCTACACAAAGGCCACAGTATTGAAATTGCATACAAATGGATTTTGTGTACTTTCACAATTTAACTGCTTCTATTCTAGAACATTTGTGGTTATCTAATCAAAATATAAAAATATGTTAGTCACACACGGGGCAAAAGTGCAGTGCCGCGTCTAGAAGAACTCGCAGCTATCCAGTATCACACACACTGGACGTGTCACGTTCAATACTGCTGTCCTTTCTCCACTAATGCAGCATCTATTCAACAAATTCATTGCTTAGTAATGACATGAAAACATGCACTACAGTATACTGTACACACCGTTTCTTGTCTATTTTTTAAGTTCGCCTTTGAAGTGTCCCGCTCTGTGCAGCGCGCAGTGTCACGTGTCTAAACAAACCGCACGTGCTGTCAGTGATTTCCGCCACTAGAGGCCACTTTCCTGCTGTATAACAAAAACTATAGGGACTTTGCTGTATAATGAAGACATTCTCAGCCGCTCCAGCACTGGTCCCAACCCGGAAAAAACTATTGGCATGTATTTTTGCCGATAACCGATAGTTCCGCCAATCAACTATCAGTGCCGATTAATCGGCAAAACCAATACATCAGTCGACCTCTAGTGCTCAGTGGCTTGAAGGTTAAAAACGCAGTTTCAGTGCAGCTTCTAAGGGCTGTATACAATCCCAGCTGAGGAATAAGGGTCTTATCTATCAAAACGTTCAGTTATTTAAAAAAAAATAACTGAAAATTGTAAAAAAAAGGAAAAAGTAATTTCTATACTTTTTAACTCCAGTTCAATACAGTTAGGGTATGTAGAAAAACTCCCATCTCATTTTCTCCTCCAACTTCAAAATCGTCCTGCATCACTGAACTACCGACCCAGTGTTTACAAAGTAAACGTGCAAAGGAGACCAAATGCTCTTTACAAAAAATATAAAACAGCAATGTAGGACTATTTTGAAGTTGGAAGAGAAAATGAGATGAGAGTTTTTCGACATACCCTAAGTGTATTGAACGGGAGTGCACAGAGTATACATGTGCACCACAGAGCTAGACAAGACAAGCATTTGAGGTTAAAAAGTGCATAAATATTTATTTATTTAAGAAAAAAATCCTGGAACGTTTTCCTCAAAAAAAAACTTAATTTCTTTGCGGCTGAAGAAAGACAGACATGAATATCTTGGATGGTAGTGGGGGTGAGTAAATTATCAGGAAATTTTTATTCTGGAAGTGGAGTAATCCTTTAAATTCTCTTCTGGCACACTAACTATTTAATACATTTACAGCTGTTATTTGAAGAAATAAACATACTGGCAATTTATTGCCTTTCATAAAAAATTGCCATCCTCACATTGAAAAAAGCCATCCATCTATATAAGTCATATACATACCCAAATTTATATTAATGTATCTCTGAAGGGAACTCGCTGTCTTGGGAAATTTCCAATGCCATTTTCCTTTCATTCCATCTCTATATAATGACTACGCCATTTATAATTTTGACTGAAAATTGTTTAAATGCTGAAATGTAAGGGTATCATTTTATAAGACTTGTCAAAACTTGTATTATATGAACTATAAAGTTGTTTAAAACAGTTTTTAAATGCTAATTCATAGAAGTTCTTCTAAAATAATTATTTTACAGTATTAAAGGTGCATTCAGTAGTATTTTTAGTTAGCATTAGCACTGCTGTTCATTGTGTACTGTGTATTGATACCACACTGGAGTCAGACACTGCACTGCCATCTATCAATGTGGATTAGCACATTTTATGTAAATACCACTGATACTATTGAGTTTTAAAGAGTGGTTTACACAATAATTACTTCCTTTCCTCTTCCATTACCTGGATGCGAGTAATTTCATTTCACGGCAATGATACATACCACAATATAGTTATTTTTGCTTTTTTAATAAGGGCTTTATGATATCAAATTGTTTGATACCAGAGAAATTTGATCATTCTTGTCACCAGTGTCAGTATCACAAAAAACTAATACTGGCCTGAATAAAACAAACAAACAAACAAACAAACCAAAAAAAAAACAAAAAAACTCAAGCTCACTGAAGACAAGTAAACAGTCAGCGGTTAAATAAGAAACTAATAATAATAATAATAAAAAAAAAAAATACTACAGTAGAAAAAATAAATAAGGAATGCTACACAGACTAAAGTAATCAAAAGTACATGACAGCCAGCAGGAATATTAGACTGCTGTCACTTTAAGAGCTGCCTGGATCCAATATACTATTACACAGGTGCTTTCCTTCTGAGCTGTTTGCTTTTCACACCTAAATTACTGTGTTTATGAGGATACTTGCAAAGACGGGCATTTCGACAAGTGTTTTTTTTAACCGATCAAGGCCTATAAAGCGGCAAAAATAACTCCGTTCAGTACTCCTGCGCTCTATGAGCACCATCTTCACGTGCGTGCGCCTCTCTGACAGCACTCAGAAACAGACTCTCAAACAGCGAAATGGGTTCTCTTTCGCTGCTGATTGCACTTTAACGGCCTAAAATCACTTGTTTTTAAGCCGCAATGCTTAAAAATGTGTGCAAATGATTTTTGCGTGACCACGTAGCACAGCAACGTCATGTGAGCTTGTAACCGCGCTAGAGACGATAGTCCAAAATCTCACCCGATTGACAAATTTGTACCGGTTAATTGTGTAATACTGGTGTATCGCCCACTCCTACTTTTCTGTCATCATATCTTCCCACCTGTATACTGACAAATGCTTTACTTGACACTTTAGATGCAGCCAATGATCATTCATATCAATTGTGATATTTGAGTATAAATGGCGCCTGTTAGATTAGGATAATGAGCTCTAATGTGCACCAAGCAAAGAGGGGGATGCCATAGTAATAACAGAAATTCATTTTGGAGACCGCACCTCATTTCAGCACAGCCACAACTGACAACAGAAGCAGCATTTCTGACAGTTACATGGCTCAGCCTTCCAGACGCTGTCAATCACGAAAGCTGTCGCTACTAAAATCTGAAGCACATCCTGATTACAAGCCTGCTCCAGCGGTGGCCCTGGAGACCATTTCAAAAGACGTCTTTGAGATGAGGACCGGCAACAAAAGTGCAGAGGAATGTCCTCTTACAGCAGAGGGTGAACTTAGGGCACAGCCACATGCATTCTTTAGGAGTGAACCCGGCACTTCCAACAGCTCCTCTGTCCCAGCAGTCTCATTACTTTCCACTTCGCCTTGCTAAAACCCCCTCATCTGTCCTCCCCTTTAGCTTTAAAATATAGTCCCCACCCCTGCGCCTCAATTTGTGGTGGCAGCGGAGACACATTTATGATCAGACAGGCTCCTATTACATCGAATGCTCACTAAACTGAAGCCATGAAACAAAAGGCAACTGTAAACATCTCACTTAGGTCACAAGGCTTCAAAAGGTCAGCAAAATGGCTGGATTTTAAAGTTTGTGTTCAAAATGTCTGTAGCAGTAATAAAAATAGTTAATTTTTCCACTTACCCTGACTTCCATAGTTTGGTTAAACAGACATTTTTGTCCTAAAATCTATAAATGGCTTACTAATATCTATTTGGACATTTAACAACAATAGGCGAAAGAATTTTATTATCAAAAAAAACAAGTACGCACCCCAGTACTTTAATGGTGCGGTTAACGGCTTTGTCACTGAATAAATTAATCCAAAGTTTCTGTTAATTCACAGAATGAGCTGGACAAATTCTGATGACAGCACCCTTGATCAGACGCACTTCAGACTGGGCCGTTCTGGCATCTGACATCGGGATGACCGGGGCTGTAGAGCTATGCACATCACAGCAATCTAGCCTTTGATGTGCAAACCACACATCTGGAGCTGGAACCAATCCAGATAAAATGGAGCTTATCAAACCACAGCAGCGTTCCAGTTTTCTCCAACTAATGAAGAAAGCACTGACAGCTTAATCAAATAACTCAGCATGAACTGATAAAATACTGGACGATTGTGTGCTGCGTTCAATTTATACTCATGACCCATAGGAAAAGAGTCTGGAACCATTGGGTCTCCACTGCACTTAAAGGGATAGTTTGCCCAAAAATGAAAATTCTGTTATTAATTATTCACCCTCATGTCTTTCCAAACCTGTAAGACCTTTGTTCATCTTCAAAACACAATTAAGATATTCTTGATGAAATCCGAGAGCCTTTTGTGTGCAAAGAAAACAAAAATAAGGAAATTATTAAACAACTCTTCTCCCCCAAGTCACCATCTGCTGCCATTATCGAGAGCACCACTGATGTCACATTGACTATTTCAACAATGTCCTTACTACGTTTCTGTTACATTGCCATCTATGCAGGGTCAGAAAGCTCTTAGATTTCATCAAAAATATCTTAATTTGTGTTCTGAAGATGATCTTAAGGGTTTGGAACGACACGAGGGTGAGTAATTATTTTTGGGTGAACCATCCCTTTAATGAATTAGAGACAGGAGTATAGTTTGAGAGACATATGCTGAACTGTGTTAATTCCATGTCTGTCTGTTTATTTCCACAGTGCTGGAAAGTTATTCATTTCACAATGTTGTACACATCCCCCACCCATTGCATGAATGTGAATTACACCAGTTTGAAATTGCAGTTAATGCAAAGTGTGAGAATAGTTTACGCGTTCATGTCAAATTATCACTGGCTGCATGCAAAATCTTATAGAACAACTCATAGTTCTGTTTCATAGTTCTGTTTTTATATGACACGATAGGAGAAAAAAAAAAAAAAAAAAATCTCACCCTAAATGCACGTTATTGATCTTATTGTGAACAATTCACTCAGTGCATGTTTTATGTTATTTTATTTTTTGGCCATCAGAGGGTTTAACAAAAATTAGGGATGTAACGCTATTATCAATTTCATGTTATCGCAATAGTAAAACTGTCTTGATATACTTGACACAATAGGATTAGAAACAACTGGTCTTCTGGGCAAAAAGTGTTAATTTTTAAAATATATTTAAACTACTTATTCTAACATAGAAGGTCTTTAAAGTTGTGTTTTGGGCCATGATTTGACAGTATCTGTCGAACTAAAACCGAAAGAGCAATATGGCTCCCTTCATTAAGTCTATTTTCGCTGCGCATTTCAAAGCGAAGCGCACACTTCGTTCAGGCGATCAGCTCTCGTGATCCAATGTTTTTCGCACCTCAGAACGGCTCCGTTCACAGTGAATGAATGCAGTGAACTCGTTTATTGCATGTGCTGTGAGTTTATTGCCCGTCAAAATAAAAGCTTAAAAGTGCAGTATGAATTGCTGACAGCTAGTTTTCATTATTATTATTAGAATATTCTAATGTGTTCAGCTTCCTAAAACACCAGTGTGACTGTAATTTAGACTAAGACAGTATATCACAACTAAAAAGAGGGTTAAGTCCCCTTTAGAGTTCAGGTACAAGTCAATTCACTGACTTTTTCTGACTTAAGTTTTTTTAGTTAAGAACATGGGTTGAAGATCTTAATTTTGAACTCTCAAAGTGCATTAGATAATTTAACTTTATAATGTACAAAATCGTCAGTTTGTTCCAATTCTTCATTTGTCCTTTTTTTATAAATCGCAATAAATATTGTACTGTGGACTTTATATCACAATATTATCATATCATGACATTTTGATATTCTCACATCCCCAATAAAAATGTAAAAACTCGATCTTCTGGTGAAACAACAGACTTTTTTCTGATGATGTATACCAAAATACCCATAACCATTTTTGAGTGCCACTCAAATCAACTGATAGACAGAATTAAGTCCCTACCCTATATTTTCATTTTTGGTTATCCATTACACTCAGATGTGCATCACAATACCAATAACAATCGCAATTACATTACACTGTAACTTTAATGAAGCAATCAAAATGATTCAGGAGTCACTGGTTTGAATCATTCTAACAAGTCCTTATTTAAATAAACTCACTAAATCCTGTTACTGAACCAACATATGACTCACCTGCCAATCTGCAAGTTTCAAGTCAATGATTCATTAGTTTAATATAGTCATAAAGCTCCTCTAACTTGCTGCGCCATCAAGAAAACAAAAATATTTTTACTTTTTATCTCTATACTTCAAAGTCATGTCTTTCGTGCTTATCCATATTTTCATAGCTTACTAAATCCTTAGGACAAGTGTAATAAAAAATAAAGAACTAAAAGTTACTGCAGTTTTCCCCCTCATATTTCACTCTAAAGATTGAGCATTCCTCTCTAGCTAGGCCCTAAAATAAGTTTTGGTATCCTCTGGTTTTTTGAACATTTTGGCTAATTTGATAATGCTTTAATATAATAGTAACAAGTTTAAATTCATTCTGCAGAATTCTGCACAAAACAAACTACCGTTACACCCAGTCATTTAGTTTTCCTCATTAAAAAAATAATAAGGAAACGTCTGAACAGAACTTCTAAGATTTTCAAAGAGAACTCTTAATGACAGAAGAGAGAAGTTTGCCAACACTAAACTAATACTATATTCCCAAATGTTATTCAAAGACATCCAGTTTTAAAAAAGTCAGGCTGGGTAAACCAAACTTTGATCTCTCCTCACACCCCCTTCAACACCCAATCAGAGGAAATGCTTTCAAAGCCAAACCTCTCATTACTCAATCTCTGAACACCTCCTTTATTTACACCGACCGGTCCCTGTCCTCTCTCCATCATGAGTCTTCTTGTCTGATGGATGAGGCATTAGTTTCTAAGTGCTGACAGATATTCGCTCAGATCTGGTGAGTGGCAGGTTGTCAGATCAGGACGTCCCGCAGCTAGCGCCCTCCTCCCCTCCGCCCCGAGTGAGCCAAGGCTGCAGACTGAGCGTCTCTCAGCTGGGCTGTGCCTGACACTACCAGCCTCCTAAAGCTCAAAGACCTGTACTGTACGATCACAATCACTATAATATCACCAATCCTGCCTGTATCTCAGCTTCCATTGCTGAAAAATAAAAAAGCAAGCTCGACTGTGAAAGAATGTTGGATGCATTCCATAATACTTGGCCTGTCTGACCTGTCCGGTCCAAGAGGACTAGATAATAACAGCTCACCAGAGGAGTCTCCAAAACTTTATTCTGATAGTATCCTCCTAAACATTCCTTCTACCCACTACAGACTCAAACATTCAGGCCTGGACAGCGTCGACTATAATTATGACAATTTAGAAAAGTTTGTTTGCAAAGTACCAAGTTTTAGAGGCCTAGCACAACATGTAATGAGCCACATTGTGTACAAAGACAGATGACTCAAGTCTTCAACACAACAGAGCCATACATTCAGAGTAATTAATCACAATCAGTGAACCATAAACTAGGACATTCACTCGCTGCATTGTCTCATTGATTTAGATAAAAATGACCAAATCTTTCTCAACATTTTACGAAATGTGCTCAGTTTGAAAAAGCATCCGCAAGGATGTAAAGTGCTAAAGAAGCTGGTGTTATTGTAAAATGTCAGTAGTTCTCACAAAAGTTAGGATACATGCTATTATGCAGACAAATACAAATTGTACCTATAAATTAATTTCTTTAAAAACTTGTTTTAATGAATGACTTGGACTGTAAAGTTTAGAATCATAGTAGCTTACAAAACCAACTGATAGAATCACTGCAATCTACACAAACAGTACTTTCAAAATTGTTATAAAAATAAAAAGAATTTTGATTGACATCATTTATTTTTTATTTACATTAATTTATGAACTACTGAGGTGTGCACAAACTTTTGTGTAGATATGGACTCTCGTTCAAGTGTTTAGATTTTTTAATGTTTTTGAAAGAAGTCTCTTTTGCTCAGCAAGGCTGCCTTTATTTTATGAAAAAACACAGTAAAAACAGGGACACTGTAAAATATTAATATTAAAATGTAATTTCAAGAAATGTTCAAATGTATTTTTTTCCTGTGAGGCAAAACTGGATTTTCAGCATCATTACCCCCAGTCTTTAAAGTCACATGACCCTTCAGAAATCATTCTAATTTGCTGATTTGGTGCTAAAGATTATTATTATCACAGTTGAAAACAGTAGTGCTGCTTCATATTTTTGTGGAAACCGTGAATTTTTTTTTTTCCAAGATTCTTTGATGAATAGAGAATTCTACGGAAGTCCGTTTTCACCAATAAATGATAAGATAAAAAAAAAAAAAGAAAGAAAACGTTAATTGTGACTTTTTATCTCAGAATTCATAATTTTTTTGCAACTGCAAGATATAAACTCGCAATTGGAAGTTATAAATTGTGAGTTTACATCTTGCAATTCTGACCGTTTCTCAGAACTGCAACTTTATTTCTCAGAATTGTGATTTATTTCTCAGAATTGCATGATACAAACTTGCAATACTGACTTTTTTCTAAGAACTGAGACTTGCCAATTCTGAGAAATTATAAATGGAAGTTATAAATTGTGAAGTTATAAATTGTGAGTTTATATCTTGCACTTCTGACTATTTCTCAGAACTGCGACTTTATATCTCACAAATGTGAGCTTTTTCCTCAGAATTGCATGATCAAAACTCACAATTCTGACTTTTTTCCTCAGAATCAGGATATAAATTTGCAATTTTGAGAAATTTAAGTCAGAATTGCGTGACATAAATTTGCAATTCGAAGTTATAAATTGTGAGTTTACATTTTGCAATTCTAACTTTATAACATGCAGTTGAGAGTTATTAAGTATGAATTGTGGGACAGAAACTTTGCAATTGCAGGTTTATATTTCACAATTCTAGGAAAAAAAAAAAAAAAAGTCAATTGAGATACAAACTCACATTTATGAGAAAAAAAAAAAAAAGTCAGAATTGCTAGTATTTATCTTATTTGACTTATTCTGACTTTATAACTCACAGTTGTGAGTTTATTTCATGCAATTCTGAGGAAAAACGCCAGAATTGCGAGATTTAAGTCAGATTTGTGAGATAATAAATGGCAATAAACTTTTTTTTTTTTTGGTGGAAATAGGCTTCCATAGAATTCTAAACAGCAATAATTTGAAATCAATTTTTTATAACAATGTAAAAGTTTTGTTACTGTGATGTTTTATTAATTTAATGTACAAGTCCACTTGCTGAATAAACATATTAATATCTTTTAAAAAACAAATCATTATTTTACTTACCCCAACCATTTGAACGGTAGCGTAACATCATTAATTCCATTTGAGTAAATCACTCACAAAAGGATACATTTTGATGGCCCCTGATTTAGTTCCAATGGCCATAAGCTGCAGTTTGGGATCATAGGCCAAAGCACTTGGCTGGTTTGGGAATCCATGTTCGACTGTCTGAGTAAAAAAAAGAAGAGGAAAATTACACATTCAGAACTTCAACTCACATGTAACATACATCAGCGGAGCCTTAAAAAAGCAACCAAATCATACTTCATTGACCTCTAATGAGCCCTGATGCTACAATTAACAATGCAGTAGATCTATTCAGTGCAGTCTTGTCAGGAAGGGGATTTCCTTGTTTTGACGACAAAAAAAAAAAAAAAAAAACCATAACGCAGAACCAGAAATAGCAAAGAAGGAAATCTAGTAGATTTGAAAGACAATCTCAAATTCATCTTCACAAGTTATCAAGTGTGATTTACAGAAACATGTTGTTGGGCCATTTTAAAAATGTCATCTTAAATCAACAAACAAATTTAAGTGAAACCAGGCTTGAAGTTGGCCGAATCTCTTTTCACATGTTGACAAAGTGTGACATGATAAATAACAGGACCTTTCTGTCCCATTACACACAGTGTCATGACGCTTCATCAGCATGACACACACACAAACCTTCATTACACATCGTCTCTCTGTTTTTCCTAAACCATCTGTGGATGAATGTCATCAGCAGTATTTGAGAGCAAAACAAAAGTGGGGACATTACTACTTTTAAAACATGCATAATACGGTATCTCTCATTTCCTCCTGTTTTGCTTTACACTGAGGAGGAGGAGGGGTAGAAATGTTTGATGGTGCTGTAATGGTGCCAGAGTTTGGTCATCAGTAAAAAGCCTACAATCAAACTCTTTCAATGTTTTTGGCAGGAAAGCAGTAACATGTTCATTATGATTTAAGAGCAGCCTCATTACAGAGAGCTTAAAATCACGCTGCAACAGCAACTGCCAGCACCATTGCAGGATACATTCAAGGTTCAATAACAAACATAAATAAACAATCATTATTTAATTAGCTATTTTTAACCAAATAAAAGACTCACTTTAATACTCATTACTAAATAAATTCAAGTAAAAACATTAAAAA
Organism: Labeo catla; assembly: GCA_012976165.1. NCBI lineage: Eukaryota > Metazoa > Chordata > Actinopteri > Cypriniformes > Cyprinidae > Labeo > Labeo catla. The sequence continues at coordinate 677,823 of VONZ01000051.1, read as the reverse complement.
TATTTTTTTAGCACGGTTAAAGTTACAAACATGAGAAAACTTTGAGGTCACTCAGAATAGACAACACGCCCGATCTGATTTAATGAGCTCCATTGATGAAGATGAATATTACACGCAGACACAACACATTTGTCATTCTTTTGAAGCTATGAAAGTCCAACTGTGCACTAACAAAAAGAAAAGCTTACTATATATAAAGCACTAACTGTTTCAAACAACTTTCATACGCTTATATTGTCATATCTGGCTATGATAGTTGTAAAACATTGCCATATTAGCAACTGCACGTTATTAAAAATAAAATGACTGAAATAGAACGCGCTCACAATATGCAATTTCTGAACACATTGACTTAAAATAGGCTAAATGTTTTTTTAGTCGATTTCAGTGCAACCCGAAACCGCATGCATGCTCGACAGAGGGAGAGAGAGGAGACCCAACGCTATATATCCCACATACCTTATTGAATGCAAACAGATCCTGTTTGATTTTCTCACGATGAGGGTCGTTTCCCTGCCGTCTGAACCTAAACTTCATCATCCTGAAGCCGAATCAGAGAAATATCGCAGCCCGCGCCGTCTCAGATTGAGATAAATTCCGTTAGGCGTGAATCGGTGCAGAGAAACAATGTGATCCTTCATGCAAGCTCCAGTTTCTTTTGTATCCACTCCTCAAGCCGTGCAAGTTTTCAGCTGTGTGTTTATGCAGTTTGACCACAGGGCAAGTTCACAGGAACCACGTCTTAGGGGAGCCAATCAAAAGGCAAGAATCTGTGACCAATTCACCGAACCACGCCCACAGACAGCGTGCGTGTGGAAAACGCGGATCAGGATTTGCCTGGATTAGCTTTACTTACTCACGTTTGAATTGCCTGGCAGCAATTCAATTTCACTGCATGGAGAAACCAGCCAATCACATCATGTTATTTTAGTATTAGTTATATACTATTACAGTTTTTATTTATATATTTATTTAACTTAATTTTAGGTGAATTTTTAAGAATATGTATTTGTCATTTTTATTATTTCCTTTAAATATTACTATTTAGGTTTAAATTATTTTTATATGAGTTTTAGTTTTTTTTTAATGTTGTTTTATGTTGCTTATATATATTTCCAGTTAATAATTTTAGTGCTTCAGCCTAAATGTATTGCCCATTTGAAATGTTTTTTTTAATGTAATATTTACTTTTATGTAAATATTTGTTTACATATACATGATCCTTCGGAAATCATTCTAATATTCTGATTTGCTGCTCAAAAACATTAAATTATTTTAAGTATATATTTTTTAATTAATTAAAGTATTTTTTTTTAGGTTTCTTTGATGAATATAACGTTGAGAAGAACAGCATTTATCTAGAATAGAAATATTTTCTAACAGTATAACTGTCTTTTTAATAACTTTAATAACTTTAATTCCTCAAATTCAGAATCTAACGTTAAAAAAAACAATACACATTTGGGGACATCACAGGTCAGTTGTGCTTTTTTTTATTATTATTTTTTAGAATAAAGACTTCATATTAAACCTACTTTCATTGTGCATATACTTCATTTCCCATTCACATCCACATGACAGATAAATGCAAACAATATGTAAATATTTAAAACATATAATAGTCTCAAGTAGTGCAAATCAGTATTTAAGAGAACTTCAAAACCAGTGGCTAAAAATTGTTTTCCTCTCTCTCATACAAAAATAAAGTCTTCCTGATCACACAGTCCAGAACTAGAGGTAGAACTACACTGTTTTAAATTATGGGCCCATATGTTCAACCTAAAGGAATGTGTGCGAATTAATGTGCATGACAAGCTGATCCTGAAACTTGGTTTTAAAATTGCAAACAGGCATATTGCACTATCAATAAAGACAGGTGGCTTTCGAAGTGTAGGAGTTTAATAGTGTCTGATTGCAATTATTGCCATAAAAGTAATAAATAACATCTGTGAGAAGGGGTGCTAGAGTAGAGTGATTTCACTGGGCGGCAGAGTAAGTCTCTTCTCTCGTACTGACAGCAGGTTCTCCATATGCATGGCAATCACACGGCACAGCTCAAGACTCTGTAAAAGCAAACGCACAGGATTAAGCTCCGCCCACACTCCGCCTAACTCAGATTAACAACACACCTTAAAAGGGCATTAAAATGAGCAGATATTAGATGATTAGATTCTGTCATGATTTGCAACCATAGATTCCTTCATTTAGTCCATACCTGGTCCAGCTGTAACTGTGTAATGCGTTGAGACATTAGGTCACCCAGCATTATCTCCACGTATGGGTAACTGGAGCCAGCTGTGGGTCTCTGTGTACGGGTGGACTGGACCTCCTTCAGCGGAAACTTCACCATCGGCTCCTGAAGAACATTGAAAACAGCTGTGAAGTCTATATGTGACCGTGTTATAGAATATCATGGGAGGAAATGCAGATAAATTTGCAGTATAATGGACTCTTTAGGAGTGTCAAAGCAGATTACTTATCCAATCACTGAATAACTGCATGCATTTGCTTGTATAAATTAAACAACTGCCAAACAAAAAAAAATTAACTTATAACCTTGTCATTTAAAGGAGACCTATTAAGTCCCTTTTTACAATATGTAATATAAGCCTCAGGTGTCCCCAAAATGTGTCTGTGAAGTTTCAGCTCAAAATACCCCACAGTTCATTTACTGTATCTAAATGTCTAATTTGAGTGGAAGCAGAAACATGTGCATATGCTGTGCATGTCTCTTTAAATGAAAATGAGCTGCTGCTCCCCGCCCCCTTGTCCAGAATAGGGCTGTGCCTTTACAGCTCAGATACTCTGCCAAAAACATCAGTTTGGTTTTGATTATCATGTCTATCGCATTAAAATCATTTTGAAGCCATATCAGTTTAAACTTCTGATATAAGTTTTTCTGAGCACACACATCCGAAGCACATGCACAGAAGCAGCTGTCACACAACAACACGTGAGTACTAAACTAAGTTCTCTTTCATGTCTTATTGCGCTTAAACTGTCAAACACACAAGCTTATGGTAAAAACACACAGGAGTTACAAAAACAGTCTGTTATGTCTTTGAAGGTAAGCTGGGAAAGAAATCACATTTATATTAGATCTGTGTGGCAGCGGTGTAAGATACAGTAAATAAATAAATAAATCCACTGCTTTCTTGTCTCCTCTGAGGCTGGGACGCTAAATAGTTAGCACAGAATAGTTTTGCCATGGCGTTATACTGGTACACCTCTGTCGCTTGCGAAAACTAAATGGCGGCAACATGGGTGGAAATGTGTAATAAGATCTCCTTTCTATGTCACAAGGCGAGCTAAATTTGAGCGTCACCAAAAAAACGTACTGGGTTTTCTTTTTCATGTTTTCTGGGTTGGTAGATGCACTGGGGCCCTGATTATAGCACTTAAACATGGAAAAGTCTGATTTTCATGATATGCCACCTTTTTTATCAAATAAATGCAGCCTTGATGAGCGTAAGAGACTTATGTATTCACCCTCATGTCATTTCAACCCTATATGACTTTATAAATTGTGACAGAATTGTAATTTTTAGGTCAGCTGTTATTTAAAAATATGCTGTGGTCTTACAAAAACAGCCTAACTTTACACAGGCTGTTAGTAAGCATTTGAAATAAAGGGGTTAAACTTACATGAGTATCTTTTCTTAGAAAGTTCAGACCATTTTGATTGACAGCCAGAATGCATGGGGTGTCGATAGCACTATTACTGCTGCTCAGTATGTAGAAGAATGATGAGCCAAACATGGGAAAAGCACTCACGAGCCCTTAAACAGAAACACAAGCACAACAATCAGCGTTTTGATTAAAAGGCTGCGTGCGTACATATTGGCTGTTTTCCTAAGTCAACACCTCACCCAGAAATTGTGCTTTGGCTTGATGAGGAGTGAGGGGCTGCACCTGCTGCATGTGCTGGGTCACCATGTTTAACCATTGCTGCTGCCGCTGGAGACCGAAGAGCTGGGTGGGAATATACTCCTGAACCTCATGGCTGATGGCAGAGAACAAGAGAAGACTTTACATGACTTATATGACCTCAGGGACATTAGCCAGGTGCTGTTTTCAATCGGGGGCCAACTGAATTTTACCTATACACAATCATTGGCACTAATCTGAGGACAGATCTCTTCAAAGTTACTAATTTCTCCCTCATACCAAGTAATGCTCCACGGGATTGTATTTCTCGGCAGGTTTCTGCTACGAGACCAGATAGTAACCATGACCGAGGCCCCAAATTTGAATGTATATTATAATAATAATTTCAATTTGTATCCACCTTATTTTTGATGTAAGAGTGGGCACTGTCATTTGTAAATTTTATGGGTCTGGCTTTCTGTCTCAGCTTGTTTTGCTGCTTGATTTTGCAAATTGGTGTATCTTACTATATTATTTTAATGTATTATCTTAATTTTTAACACACTGGTTTGTAGTGCAAACAGATTTACCGTTTACCGCACATTGTTATTTTTCTTATTATTTCACTATAGCGGCTAATGAATTGGAAATCTTGCCTATAAGCTTGCCTTGAAGAATAAGGTGGACAAGGGCTAAAATTCATTGTAATCAATTCACACATATGAATTATTTGGTTCAGTGGAGTAAATGACTTATTTTAAGCTTTTCACTTGATACATAACACATCAGTTCTTTCTCTAACTGCTAAATTCAGTATATGATGTCAGTCAGAGGAACTGCATTACAAGGTGGGCAGGTAGAGCGAGTCCTTGGCACGATGTAGTAGAGCTGCCAGTTTTGACACTTGCTGAAGCTGTTGCTCACTGGCTTTACCCTGTGGGACAACACTGAGCAGCCCTTTCAAATAATCAGGGAACACCTGTAAAATGTGAATGAAAATCAGATTAGTAGCCTGAACAGAAAAAAACTTAGATGAAAGCAAGAACAAATGTCTCAGATCTTTGTAACTTGTGCAATAAGCAGCACAAAACATGAAAGGAAGGTATGGGAAATTGAATCAGTCTGACTGATGTACCTGATTGTAATGCATAGTGACTCCAAGCTCATTGTCAAATTTCAGTGGCTGCGTCCAGATTACTCTTCGAAACCACAGACTATAGTTGCTGTCGACATGTTCGGCTTCTGTAGCAACATCCAAGATGTACTCCCTTTTGTTTAGCGGCCGGACATTCTGACCTGGAGAAAGAGTGACAACACATGAGTGTATCGTGTATCATCTTAAAGGAATGGTTTACCCAGAAATCAAAATTTGCTTAAAATGTACTTACCCTCATGGCATTCAAGATGTAGCTGAGTTTCTTCATCAGAACAGATTTTGAGAAATTTAACATCACATGACTTGCTCACCAATGAATCTTCTGTATGTTTTTGCCAGCAGCCTCTCATTTTTACGGCACCCATTCACCGCACAGAATTCACTGGTGAGCAAGTTATATAATGCTAAATTTCTTCAAATTTACTCTCATGAAGAAACAAATTAATCTACATCTTGTATGGCTTGAGAGTGAGTAAACGTTCATCTTTCATGAACTATTCCTTAAATTAAAATGACCCTTTAATTTCCTAAGATAAGCTGACCACCATATGTGAACCCTGGACCACAAAAACCAGTCATAAGAGTAAATTTTTACTTTTATAAGTTAAGATTTATACATCATTAAAAAGCTAAATAAATTATCTTTCCAACAATATTTAGCTGAGATACAACTTTTTTAAAATCTGGAATCTGAGGGTGCAAAAAACCTAAATAATATTGAGAAAATCATCTTAAAAGTGAATGAAGTTCTTAGCAATGCATATTACTAATAAAAATTAAGTTTTGATATATTTACGGTAGGAAATTTACAAAATACTTAAAAAGGAAAAATCATTTTGACTCATACAATGTATTTTTGTCTATTGCTACAAATATACCCATGTGACTTAAGACTGGTTTTGTGGTCCAGGGTCACATATCACCTACTACAAACAATCTGATTCTAGATTTTATTTTATTCTATGTATTTTCCTTTTTGTCATCTCACCTCTGTTTGTGACCACAAATATAGCATATTCATCCAAGGCCTCAAGTTTATGCAGACCCATCTCATAGCACAGCTCTTCAATGGCATCCAAAGCCACCTTTAAAGTAAAAAAAGTGAATTAGAATCACATTTTTCCTACTAAATAATTACATGGCTTATCAAGTTGCAAAAGATATCAAAGAGTCAACATACTGAGCAGGTTTTGATCTTTAGATGGCGTTCAGTTCCACCAGGAAGAAGAAACATCTGACGCTTAGAACTCCTTCCAGCCTTGAAAACATTGGATTGTGCATGATTAAGCAGAAATAGCTGAAAATGTCACTTAAATTAGCATTCAGATTTGTGACCCTGGACCACAAAACCAGTCTTAAGTAGCACGAGTATATTTGTAGCATTAGCCAACAATGGGTCAAAAATCATTAGAATATTAAGTAAAGATCATGTTCCATGAAGATATTTTGTAAATTTCCTACCGTAAATATATCAAAACTTACTTTTTGATTAGTAATATGCATTGCTAAGAACTTCATTTGACAACTTTAAAGGTGATTTTCTCAATATTTGATTTTTTTGCACCCTCAGATTCCAGATTTTCAAATAGTTCTCAGCCAAACATTGTCCTATCCTAACAAACCATACATCAAAGGAAAGCTTATTTATTCACATATTTAAAAAAAATTAGCCTTATGACTGTTTTTTTTGGTAGAGGGTCACATTTGTTTATGTGCAGCTAACCAGCATAGCTTTCAGTTCCATTCCATTAGGATGTTCAACGCGTCCACCATACTGGAATGTCTTCCTTAGGTTCTGTTCACAAGCCTTGGCAATACCTGTCAATATATCACGTTTGTGTAATCAGTCAGTATCTTCATGTAGCTACGACACAAAGTTAAAACAGCAGTGTACCTTGAAAGTGCACCCCTGGACTCGCACAGACGTCTTGGAGGTACTTCAGGAGGTAAGGTTTGAGCGCCTCTGAACACTTGTAGTAAGCAGTGAGGATGTACAGCAGCCTCCAGCCCCTCTGACAACTCTCCCTATGAAATACAGAAGAGCTCATCTGTGACTTTGTCTGGCACATTAAAATGAACCCTCCATGGTTTTCTTATTCAGAAAGAAGCAGGCTCATACGTCTTGGAGCTGGTGTTCCCAGTGATCTGCTTGAGGACTTGGCAGTACGCTTCATCTCTCATTAGTCCATACTCACCACTCAGCTGCAACAAAGAATTTGCATATTGAAGACATTTAGCACATTCCTGTCTGGTTATCTTAATATTTTATGACGGGAATTCTTGTTGCGCTATTTGAAGAGCTGCGTACCCTTAGGATGGTGCTCACGACCTCCTGCTCAGCCTGGCCTTTCATAGGGTAGTCTCCCATAAATTTCATTATAGCTGCAAGATAAGAATTATTGAAGTTATATTACATAGTAAACATTAAGTTTTTATGGATTTTATAGTCTTTCAATTAGTTCATATTAAACATTCAGCTTACCAAGAAAAATCTCTGCAGCTACTTTGTTCATGTTTTCATCAGTGAATTCAATCAGGGACTCTTGAATTGGAGACTATACAACCAAAGCAAAAATCAATCAGAATATGTATCACAAATATGGAGTGTGTACAATCGATGAATGACTCATTCTTTAAGATGTTTCTTATCCACTGAATTATCCAATTATAGTGAATTACAACTTAAAATTCAATTTGTTCCTCACACAAAGCTATCATACGACTTCAGTAGGCTTGGAATATAGTGCACAAGATGTATAGACCACTTTTATGGTCGTTTTGTGTCCTTTTTAAAGCTCATTGGTAGAGTTCACCCAAAAATGTAAATTCCGTTATTAATAACTCACCCTCAGCGTTGTTCCAAACCTATAAGACCTTTGTTCATCTTCAAAACACAAATTAAGATGTTTTTTGATGAAATCCAACAGTTCAAGGCTCAGAAATTGTTGAACAGAGTTGTTATTTTTGTTTTCATTGTGCAAAAAGTATTCTCGTAGCTTCATAAGGTTAGGGTTGAACCACTGATGTCACATGGACTATTTTATTGATGTCCTGACTACCTTTCTGGGCCTTGAACGTGGTAGTTGCGTTCAGTCCCGGCGCCAGGACATGCGATCCGGGGGGGCTTGTATGATTTTCGGGGGGCTAACAGGGTGTGTGTGTGTGATATTGGCTAAAATCACTGAGCACATATATTTGGCTCAGCGTCAGACAAGGCGCAAAAGCACGCTGGAATTTAGCAGTTAAAGTTTAAATACACCGGTGATTGTCCGCATCAAATGGTTAAAATTAACAAGTTTTGGGGGATTGGAGTGAGTAAAATAGAATCTGAGGTGGTACAAATCAGATCGGAGCAGTACCCCTCTGTTGAAATCACATTCGAATTAGCTTTTCGCGTTTAAAATCGTATTCCAGGGGTGAAGGGGTCGGTCCTTCAGATCATTGCCCCACCAAGCCCCCCCTTGACGCCGGGCCTGGTTGCGTTGCTGTCTATGCAGGGCCAGAAAGCTCTCGGATTTCATCAAAAATATCTAAATTTGTGTTCTAAAGATGAATGAAGAAGGTGGTACAGGTTTGTAACGACATCATGATGAGTAATTAATGACAGAATTTTCATTTTTGGGTGAACTATCCCTTTAATTCCCCTAGTCTCTATTCATTCTGATAGAATATTGAGTAATGATGGCAGAACATTGATTTTAAATGAACTGTGAAGGTATAATGTGCATTCTGTACCTTGGAGAATTTCACCATTTCTGATGGCTCCCTAGATTCCTTTGACTTCTTTGACTTTTTCTTATATGAATCACTGCAAAACAAGCACTGTCAATGCTTCAACTACACATTTTCCTAATTCAACTATGTAACTGAGAACAGGAGCTCGTAATTTCCATTATGATGTAACCAACTGACCCATTTTGTCTCTGGGCCCCTCTGAAATATTTCTTTGCAAACTCCACCATGTTGTATTGGCTGTCGTGCAAGATTCTCTCATCGATGTCCATATCAGTGCTGTCTGTGTAGGCCTCTGCATACTCACTGACAGGAGACGCCACCTAGAGGTGAGATGCAGCAACACAACAACACTCAGAAGGATGGTACATGTAAATCAGAATTTCAGACTATATGCCTGTTAAACACATAATACCTCAATAGACCGGTCGAGTTCATGGGCTGCGGCAGCGGACCCTACAGCCACAGCCACAGCTGCTGAAGCGGCCACGCGACCCTGCTTATTCTTGGGCTCCTCTTTCTTGTCCACAGGAATGTTAATGAAGTCAGGAGCAGCCACTGGCTGAACAAACTCCACAGGAAAAACCCCAGATCGCCCATGAATGGCCCCAAACTTCCAGCCTTAGTACGGTACAAGACATGGTGTGTGAAAGTGTGTGTGTAACAGTAGTACGACATTTTAAGAGTAGACTGAAGTGCCTGTATAAAAAGCAGCAGTGAAACCATCATGCTTGGGGAAGGAAGACAGGTTCTATACATGCAACTAGGGATACAGGATTTCAGATACTGTAAGTCTGCTAAGTGCAGTACAGTAAAACAGCACATCAAGAAACACTCCACACAAGTGTCCACACACGACCCACCAAAATCAGGTGTGTCTCTTTTTAATTCCTCCAGGAGAATCACCTTCTTTTTCACTATGCAACCATAACACTGGCCTGTGAAACAGCCACAGAGCTTAGATGAACAAGTTATTTTTACTTTTATAACATCTTTTGCATTCGTAGTACTATTTGGCTTTATTATATCAATAAACTACTGTTTAAAGTGGCCTATGTTTTTTTCACCAATCTTTTTTTTCAGCAAGAATGCATCAAATTGACCAAAAGTGACATTAAAGACATGTATGAAGTTACAAAAGATTTCTATTTCAGATAAATGCTGTTCTTTTGAACTTCCTATTCATCAAAGAAAATAGAAATCACAATTTTCACAAAAAAATTATGCAGCATTAAAATCCAGCTTCATCATCATAGGAATAATAAAATAATTAATTGATTAATAAATTACATTTTAAAACATTAAAAATAGAGAACAGGGTTTTGAAAGAGATTGTTTTTAAAAAAAAAACACCAAACTTTTACATTATTATTATTAAACGTTTTAAACATTTCAAATTGTATTTTATTTTATTTTATGCTAAATTGAAAATAGGACATAGGTATGTGAGTTAATGAAAAGTAAGGATTTTCTAGTAAATCTAGTCAAATTTCTCTAGTAGTAATTATATAGTAAATGCATGTTCTAATTTACAAGTAATGTAATATTTGTATAAAAAAGTAAACAAATATTAGGTTCATCATTTTAAAATGTGCATCATAATAGATTTTTCAATTTACTTTATGAATGTAAAATTAACGTAAATTAACGGATTACATTACTGACGCATGTGTGTCTTTAAATGTGTTATATTTCAAAGCTGCTGTCAATTATTTAGGCACTTTTCCCCCCAAATGTGAAGAGTCACATGTCACTTTCAGTTTAAAGCAATCTCACCTGCATCAAGGCCTTCCATTTTCTGCAAGCGTATGATGTCTCCCTTGTGGAAACTCAGCAGCGTTCTGTCATCTGTAATGTAATTACGCACAGCAACGACATAGTCTGAGTCCTAGAGCGAGAGAGAACACAATTAACGCACCGCACCACATCATCTCCGAAGCAAACCAATGTGAGTGAGAACTGACCTTTTTCAGCTCTGTGATAAAGTAGTCAATCATGGTTTTGACCTGAGGAGCTTTGGCAGAGAAAAGAATCAGTTTCTCATTGGTGAGGTTGAACTCCAGCATGTTTTTGGAAGGAATGGTGACGAACATGATGTCTGTGTAGCTGTAAGTGGTGTGATAGTGGTGTCATTAATTGAAGTCATTTAAAATTCAATTTAATTAAAAAACAAAGATAAAACACAGACATTAAAAGTCTCGGTAACTGGTACCTGTAGGGTCGCAGAACTCTGAAGTAGTCTGGGGCTACCGCACTGCTCCTGACCATTTTCAAAAGCTTGATCCCTCTATGAGATACAGACAGCACCTGGACCCCTGTGCCAACACTGCCCTGTTTAGGAAGAACAGCATTGCGATACAACAAATGCCTGCTTAAAACATTAGAATATAGTGTGATGTGTTTTGGATGCCGACATGCAAGATATGACTTTGTTCATTTCAACCAGCTTCACCTGGGCCTTGAACATGCTAGTTGCATTGCTGTCTATGCAGGGTCAGAAAGCTCTTTCATCAAAAATATCTTAATTTGTGTTGCGAAGATAAATAAAGGTCTTACAGATTTGGAACGACGTGAGGGTGAGTAATTAATGACATTATTTTCATTTTTGGGTGAACTATACCATTAAGTAATTTTACTATTTACATTTTGTGAACAGTGTGCTATGCTGGGCCACCTGCTAAACTAGCACTGACCAACATAAACCAGCCTGGACCAGCACTGAAATTCATGCTGGTCTACATAGGTTTTTCCAGTGGTTATCTGAGAGAGATTCCTTACAGATGCTGGGAAGAGGCGTGAGAAGTAGATCTCCCAGGTGTCTCTCGCAGCAACCACAATCTTCTTCTTCACGTTCTCATCCTGGATTGTGGCATTCATGTCAACGTTGTGCTCCGCTGTCACAATACAGAGGACAACATTTTCTTCTCAGTAAGCACTGTTCACATATTACATGAGCCAAATGTGTATGTAAGATGATTATTCAACATAAGCCATACCAAAAAGGGATTTCATCTTCTGCCTTTCTTCTGTTGTAATACGAATGCAAGCCTCTGAGAATGTATCATGGACAATCTAAGATGAAAGTTTCATTGTAATTATGGTTAATAAAAGTAAAACCAACCACAAATACCTTTACATACACTACACTCTTAAAAATAAAGGTGCTTTAAAGGTTCTTCACAGCGATGCCATAGAAGAACCATTTTTGATTCCACAAAGAACCATTTAGTCAAAGGTTCTTTAAAGAACCATCTCTTTCTTACCTTTTTATCATCTGAAGAACCTTCTTTTGCTATAAAGAACCTTTTGTGAAACAGAAAGGTTCTTCAGATGTTAAAGGTTCTTTATGGAACCATTTAAACAAAAAAGGTTCTTCTATGGCATCGTAAAGCACCTTTATTTTTAAGAGTGTATCGTCAAATAAATTTGAAAGCAATTAAAGTAAATCAATCAAAAATAACAGTGAAGTCAAAGTTCAAATAAATGCTGTTCTTTTGAACTTTCTATTCATCAAAAAAAAAAAAAAAATCCGAAAAGAGCTGCAAATCAGCATATTACAATGCTTTCTGAAGGATCATGTGACATTGAAAACTGGAGTAATGATGCAGAAAATTATATTAATATTTTATTATACTAAATATGTTAAAGTAAAACACAGTTATTTAAAATTGCAATAATATTTTACAAAGTGACAGCTTTTAGTGTATTTTTGAGCAATGAAAACTTGCTGAGCATGAGAGACGTCTTTCAAAAACATAAACAAATCGTACTGATCTTCTTCTTAGTAGTGTGCTTACATTATGGATGTCATAGTTAAAAATCTTTACACAGATTGTGTCCATAAAGTGGGTTTTGTTATTTTATTATGCAATTATTGTTATTTTTAACAATTATTTTTAAATTATTGATGGATTATTGATTGGTATAAGACAAGCAAAGAGCACTACTGCATAAATGTATGCCACATGTTTCATCCACATTTCATCCGCCAAAACAAGTAGTTACACGTTGACCAATTATTTAATTTTTAGAAACTGAATAATGTTAACGGTAACACTTTACAATAAGGTGTCATTTATTAAAATTAGTTAATGTATTGACTAACATGAACGAGCAATGAGCAATATATTTATTACACTATTTAGTAATCTTTGTTAATGTTACTATACAATGTATACAAAATAGTCATTCATTGTTTGTTCATGTTAGTTCACAGTGCATTAACTAATGTTAACAAACACAACTTGTGATTTTAATAATGCATTAGTAAATGCTGAAGTTAACATTAACTAAGATTAATAAATGCTGTAGAAGTATTGTTCATTCTCAGTTCATGTTAACTAATGTAGTTTACCTTATTGTAAAGTGTTACAATGTTAACTTTAAAATTACAAGATTAAGATTATTAATTAATAGCCATAATACCAAAATGAGCTGAAAAAAAAACAAAAAATAGCAAACCTGCTTGAACAAGAGGTCTAGCATCAGTGGGTGGTTAAAGCTGTCTTTTGGATAAAAAACCTAAAAACACATAATACAGATTTAATGTTTGATAATTACTTCCGTATTTTAGAGCAAAGGCACTGTGTCCCCTTGACCCGTCACAACACAAATGACACTCACCTCTTTCCTCAGGTAGATCTTCCATGGTACATTGGTGTAGGTGTAGTGCTCTTCACTGCTCCTCTTGTGCAGCTGAGTCTGAATATTCTCCTCTTCCATTGGAAGTTCTCTAGACACTGTAATGCAACACAGTAGCCTTGCTAATATGGCCTCTATATTAAACAAAAATGAAATTACATAGTTGATCTGAGTTTACCAGGTGCAGGGGCCGGGAATCTCTGACTGACAGCAGGCACGGGAGGTGATCGCTTCATCTTTATGCTTTTGGCTGGTTTCAGTGCCCCACCATCGTAATCATACTCCTTTGCAGATGATGACGGAGAGGCTGGAGTGTAGGTTTTCTTCCGCTGGTTGTGTGGGACACCAACATACTAAGCATTAACTGCAATGATAATACTAAAGCCTACTGGTAATATGATTTTAACACTGTCAGTTTATCTGTAAGATAACCTTGACTGATCTACCTGTGGAGGCGGAGCACTCATCTGGTCCTTAAGAATCATCATAGCTTCATCATGGGGGTCTGGTTTCCTCGAAAACACTTTAGCTTCCCTCCTGCATTGAAATCCAGAGCATTTAGAGCTTTGGTCTTTGTTCCGTTCTAATTTAAAGATCCCTTTTGATTAAAGTTTAATCAGTGTTTTGTTCCAAGGTCAAGGAGAACATCGGTTCGCTGTGTATCAGTTTTCAGTTCAGCTCGTGCATTATTAAAGATCTGGAACTGGCTTTTGGATCTAAAAATGTTCATTTCTCACCTGGGAATCTCTGCTGGTTTTACAGGGTTGGCCTGGTACTGCTTGATAATGTCTTTGATGTTGTGACTTGGCTCCAAATGTTCCGAGTTTGAGACAGTGGCTCGCACCACATCTCCCGCTGGTGAATCCCTTCTAGTTGGGCCTTTGAATACATATCAGCATACTAATGAAACAGTCGTTTTAATGAGTAAAATTAAAGGGATAGTTCACCCAAAAATGAAAATTCTGTCATTAATTACTCTTGTCCCTCAGCCTCATGTTATTTCAAACTTGTAAGACCTCTGTTCATCGTCAGAAATCACAAATTAAGATACATTTTTGATGAAATCAAAAAGCTTTCTGATCCTGCATAGACAGCAACACAAATGACACATTCAAGGCCCAGAAAGGTACTAAGGCCACTGTTAAAATAGTCCATGTGACATCAGTGGTTCAACTGTAATTTTGGGCGAGTAATTAATGACAAAATTTCCATTTTTGGGTGAACTATCCCTTTAAGCATGAATATACACGATTGATATAATGACGTACTGTATTGGTGCTGTGAAGATTTCTGTGGTGGAGAAACAGGGGTTGGTTTGTAGGAAGCAGGTTCAGTTTCTAGTTTAGTCTTCAAATAAGACACAAATAATGATTAAAAATTATGGCAGCAGCATTTTTTAAATGTATTAACTGTCCATCAATATGTTTTGAGGAAAAATGCACACTACCATTCAAAAGTTTGGGGTCAGTAAGTTTTTTTTTATTCTATTTTTTATTTTATTTTTTTATTCTAAGAAATTAATACTTTTATTTAGCAAGGATACACTAACTGACCAAAAGTATATAATTTTAAAATTATATACTTTTGACTTAATTATATACAAAATTTATTTTAAACTATTAACTTTGATTTTTGCCTCAGTAAGCTGCTAATAACTGCTTATTAATAGTTAGTAAATTCAGCAAATCAGCATATTAGAATGATTTCTGAATGATTATGTGACACTGAAGACTGGAGTAACGATACTGAAAATTCAGCTTTACCATGACAGGAAAAAATTAGATTTTAAAACATAATCAAACATAAAATAGTTATTTTTAATTGCAATAATATTTTACAATTTTACTGTTTTTACTGTGTTTTAATAAATGCAGCCTTGGTGAGCATAACAGATTTTTTAAAAAACATTCAAAATCTTTTCAACCTCAAACTTTTAAACAGTAGTGTATGTGAGATTTTAAAGTGCTAATATGACTTCTGTATAATTATAACATAATCAGAGCATTCTCTTATTATCTTATAATTTATCTTCTGCAGTTAAACCAAAATTGATTCAGATACCTTCAACATTTCTCACATTATCACAGTTTATTTTCTATAGTTTAGAAAATGGTAATAAAATATGACAAGAACTCTGGGTTACAATCAACCAAAAATTCAGACAACTGTTAGTATGACAATATTTACACAAATACCAATACTTTGTTGACCAATTACCAAGGAATGCTTAATTTTGTTGTGGTCAGTCTGTGATGTAAAAAGGTCACATTAGCAATGAAATTGCATGCAAAACATGGTCAGGTGTGTCTAAATAATTTTTGTCCCAAATTTTTATCAATTTTACTGGTAGTCCACTGTATGAACATTTTTAGAGTTTATTTTATTTTGCTATCCTCACTTAAATAAATAAACTATAGTGTCCTGCACCCACTAGTAAAATAAAATATCAAAAATTATATCTGGTGTCTGAATAATTTTCGGTTTGACTGCATATCAGGGGTGGCGAACTCCGGTCCTGAAGAGCCGCAGTCCTGCAGAGTTCAGCTCCAACCCTAATAAAACTTCACCTGTCTTTAGCTTCTTAGTAACCCTTTAGACCTTGATTAGCTTGTTCAGGTGTGTTAGGGTTAAAGGGTTGAAGCAAAACTCTGCAGGACTGACGTTCACCACCCCTGATCTACACTGTAATCAGTGTTCAGAGATACTCACAGGGCTGTACTGGCTGGAGCGGGGAGCTGGCACACGCTCGCTGTGTGTGTGGTGCGCTGAATTATACATCTGCTGCTGGAGGGCCATAGCTTGCATTGTCATCTGCTGAGCCTGTGGTACATCACATTAGCTCAGTACTCAAACGCATTTAACTACAAGTTTAAGTCATGCTGTATGTGCTCACCAATATAATCGCTTGCTGGTTGATGATGGCTTGCTGCTGCTGTGCTAAGACAGCCGGATCTACACCTTTAGAGATAAAGCAGATGTACTGCAATAACTGTGATTAGAACAAAACAGTGCTGTCTTTCACAAATGATCCCAGTGAATAAATCAGCGGAAAGCGTCACTGATGCAGCATTCATACCTGACATGTCAGGCATTGGTGGCACATTAGGCATAGCTGGCAAAGGTGGCATAGCAGGCAAAGCTGGCATAGAAGGCATAGCTGGCATTGGGGGTACTGAAGGTACGGCGGTAGGCGCGTGTGCATGAGGCACAGAAGACATAGCTGGCATAGGTATAGGTGGCATCATTGTTCCTCCCATAACAGGTAGAACTGGCACCGCTGAGGACAGTAAAGATGGCTAAGGATCAGTAAGCAATGACCCCTTTAACATGTCTTAATCAAACCATTTAATGCAAGGCTAGGGTTCTGAGGTCAGACAAAACACAATTAGCTGTGCCAACCCTCTATATAAAATAAACATGAACAATACTGCTGAAAGTGAAATAAACACCTTGCAGCTTATATTGTTCATCAACTGGATGGATGTGCTAAAAATAGGGATGCATGATATTATCAGAACGTTATTGGAATCAGCTGATAATGGCTTAAAATGTAAATACCGGCATCGGCCTGATACAGAAAAAGGATGCCAAAATGCCTTAACGATAAGACAAATAACTAGCTCCGAAATTTTTTGACAACTCTTTCTGCTTCAGACCATCTACAAATCTTCAAACAAAATGTTAAGGTTAGCAATGCATCTGTCTGATTAAAAATGCAGCAATTAATTTTTAGTTCATTTGTAGTTATTTTCTAAGCTTGTAATGTACTTCATTATTGTTTATTTAATTCCATCAAGTAAGTTTTTGTTAAAAACTAACCAAAATTAAAAAATAATTTGTTTATAATCTCTATTGGTATTGGCATCGGCTATCAGCCAATATGAGTTGAAAAATATCGGCATATTGAATATTGGGTAGCTAAAAAATAATCTCTATTTTACTACTTTAAAACGTATTTTTTCAAGTCAAGAAAAAAGTCTAATTAAATTGAGTTGCACAAATTAAATGTATATATATATGTATATATGTATATATAGATAGATAGATAGATAGATAGACTTACATAGAAACCTATACAAAGTAGCCAGAAAGAAATGCTAATTTTAAAGAAATGCGTCAGATGGATTTAGAGGCGTTTGCATCTGAACTCTTCATATATTTACACAAAAAAAAATCAAAACAGACTCTCAACAATATATATAGTTCTTGAAGTATCACTCATGCACTATTATAGTTTTTATTTTATTTTATTTATTTTATAATTATTTTATATAGTTAATATTGTGAATTAGAATTTATTTTCTATTTTCTGTTTTGGTAATTTTGTTGTTTCTTGTCATTTTTATAAGATTTTATAAGGCCTATGTTATTGTTTTTTTTTTGTTTTTTTTTTCAAGTTTTAGTTAATTAATTTTTTAGTTATTTTGGTACTTTAAGTTAAACTAAGCAAAAATGAGAAATGTTGCTGACATAAAATACCTTTTTTAAGTTTTCAAATTTTATTTTAGTTAACATTCATTTAATTCCAGTAACAAAAATCGTAAACATATATGTGACCCTGGACCACAAAAGCAGTTATAAAAGTCAATTTCATCCGAAAGCTGAATAAATAAGCTTTCCATTGATGTTTGGTTTATTATGATATGACAATATTTGGTCGAGATACAAATATTTGAAAATCTGGAATCTGAGGATGCAAAAAAAATCTAAATATTGAGAAAATCACCATCTTCGCAAGGCATATTACTAATGAAAAATTAATTTTTGATATATTTATGGTAGGAAATGTACAAAATATCTTCATGGAAAATGATCGTTACTTAATATTAAATTTATATCAATGATTTTTTACATAAAAGAAAAATCGATAGTTTTGACCCGTACAATGTATTGTTAGCTATTGCCACAAATATACTCGTACTACTTAAGACTGGTTTTGTGGTCCAGGGTCACATATATGATCTTCAGAAAAGTAATTGTTTTAACAATTTTACAGTTCAATTAGTTAAAACAAATGTGCAGACAAACATTGTTGCACCGTAAGCTAAGATATAATTTTAGAAATAACATCTAATTATATCTAATTATGTATTATGATAAAATATTTTATCAGAAAAATAAAGTTTCTGGATTTTTGATCATTTAAGTACAAAAATGTACATGTAGCAAAAGTTTCCATCAGCTATTATTTAGTGTTTTTTTCCACATACACATAAGGAACACAAAAGGCACCCATTCTGTAGAATAACCCAAGCAACACCAATCACCAAAAGCCACAAAAGTCACTTAAAATCACCAAAGCATTAAATCAGTCTAAGTGGTACATTATCATGCAAAGCATTTGCAAATGTGCAGTTTACAATAATTTGCAAGTCTGAATATTTATCTGCTAATTGATTGCTTTCAGGTACCAATTGACCCTAGGGTACCCATGCATAATTGATGTGTGGTAAGGAGAGAGCAGAAAGAGAACAGATGCAGAGCTCACCACCGGGCTGCAGTCCGGGGGGATAAGGCCTGCTGGAGAGGGGCTTCTCTATGTCACCATCCTCCCCTCCAATCCCACCGGCTCCCTTCATACGGCTGGACATGCTGGATGACTTCTCAAAATCCTGCAGAAGAGATAAGGCAAAGCAAAACAGGCTCTCAACTCAGGGCTGGACCATCCCCAGCTCAGTCATACGAGAAATCAATCTCCCCATGGGAGTACCTTATACTCTCTAAGAGGAGCATGGCCCATTTACTAGCGCAACTGAGACAGACCTGTGCTTACCTAGACCGCAGGAGTCTGGTTTATCATTATGAGTCTAGGATCTTTAAGTGAGCAAAAAAAGAATTATTTTTAAACTAACTAGTCCTTTTTGATTGAAAAATTCACATGCTTATTTTTTTAAAAGTGCCCTTATGTTTGCCAAATATATAGAAATATACAAATATTCTCTCAAAATAATAAAGCTAAAGGCAAAAATTAAGTACGCACAGTGCTGTGAGAAATACGGTAAACTGGTAACTTAATCACCCCCAGTGCAGGGAACCTGGCGCCCATAGAGCACATTTGATACACTCAATCACTTACACTGAGAGGATCAAGTGCCCAATTGTCTTCTTCATGCATTCATGTTATATTTTTAAGCTTCTTTCCATAAATAGTTGCATTTAACCTCCAAACAATATTGTTTTTATTACATTTAAAGGGGTAATGAACTGAGAAATTAATATTCCCTCTTATCTGGCATATATGAGGTCATTGTATTATAAAACATCCTATAAGTTTCAGAACTTAAAACTTTCTTGTTGGTCTAAAAACAGCTTATATTGAAGCTAATCTGCTAAAACGGTTGTGTAATGTGCCACTTTGTGATGTAATAGTGTGACTAAGCACCGCCTCCACAGAAGAAGATCAGCGCCTGCTTTTACCTCACTGCCTATTTAGCCCCACCCACCAATTCACACATATAGTTTAAATAACAAGAGAGGCAAACCCTCTTGAAGATGGCTCTGAAGACAACAAAATGCTGTGCAGGCCAAGTTGTGGAAAAACACAGTCTTTGCATTGCCTTCCTTCTGATCACAACATCAGGAAAGAGTGGATTAACGTTATTTTTAATGAAGTTCCAGACGGCATCAGTAAGAACATTGTCCTTTGTTCAGTTCATTTTAGCGAGAAACTGTTTACAAACAAGGCATAATTTGGTGCTGGATTTTCAGAAAGATTGAAACTAAAAGACGATGTTGTGCCGACTATATTAGATCTGACGGTAATGTCGCACCACACAAGTGTAGGTAACTGTTTTTATTATTGCTTTGTTTGCTACTACAGATTGCTTGATATGCACTGAGCATTTATGTGTTTTTGACCTAAATCTATTTAGTAGTTTAGATTTTACAGTCACCCTTGTGCAGATTGATCATAAACACAGCTAAAAGGATTCCTACCAGTGGTCATCACAAAACTTAACATCTTGCACAGTTTTATCACAGGAAGAATGCAAGATGTTTCAATACAAGCATTTCAGTCATGTAATTTATACAATAGTTCAAACATTTAACCCACAGGAGAAAATCAACTCTTCGCAACATTTTAAAATCAGCCCAATTCCAAAATGTGAATCTTGTAAGATGTGCTCCCTTTATATAAAGTGCATGTGATCGTGAAATTGAAAGTAAATAGCCGCTTATTCAAAAGAGATTTAAATACTTTGCATAGGATAGCGGCTCGCTAATGTGCGAAAATTATATTCAATATTAGAATGACTGAGTGAGCAGGTGGTAATGGCCTGAAATTGAGCGGGAGTGGGATCAAGAAAACAGTCCCGTGCAGGGCTTTAATACAAAAACGCACACAATGAATGGCAACTGTAGAAAGCAAAAGCCAAATCCCAGACATTTTGGGCAATTTAGAAATCCCAGCCAGACGCATTTTTTTAGGTGCAAAAAGAGGACATGTCCAGGGAAAAGAGGACGTATGGTCGCCCTACCTAAATCACAGCAGCATCTATGATCTATGCAAGTATGTAGGCTGTCAAACATACTGTACACAGCCGTTAGCCAGTCATAGCAGTGGGTGTTTACTTTACAATCCGTCACACCTATTCAAACAGAGCGTTCTGATGAGAAGGTCAAACACGACTGAAAATAGCCTATTACTTCTGAATTACGATGTTTTTTAATGTAAAGAATCTTGACAACATTATAAGTGGACCTGAGAGAACAGTATAAAATAATAAAAAGGCTGTTCTTGACCACTTTAAACTTATCTGAATTAGGCATTAATGAATAAAAGACACTTACCCCATTACCATCAGACAGAACTGGGTCAAACAGGCTGTCAAGATATCTGTCCATGCCTTTCTGAGTTGGTGCTTCACTAAAGTCTGATTCTGAGGGAAAAAAGTGGGGTAAAAAAAACAGAAATCATGCAATTTGTCTTGTACAGAATATGTAAAAGCAGCTTAAAAACTAGCCAAAAAAGTTTTCAGACCGTGGCTGTAATATCCATCTGAATCTGGCAGACTGGAGCTGGGCATCGTCTGAGGGAGCAGAAGTGAGCTGTCATCATCAGAATCAAATCCGCTTCCAAACAGAGCCCTGTGAAAGTTCATATTGAGGGCAAAATATTAGATAACAATACAATAACACTGCAAAAATATTTCCCCTGAAATTAAAGGAACAGTTCACTCAAAAATAAAAATTCTGTCATTAATTACAATGTTGCTGTCTATGCAGGGTAAGAAAGGTCTCAGATTTCATCAAAAATATCTTAATGTGTGTTCTGCAGATGAACGAAGGTCTTACAGGTTTGGACGACATGAGGGTGAGTAATTAATGCCAGAATTTTCATTTTTGGGTGAACTATACCTTTAAATAGGAAGCTTGTCATTTCTGTACAACTAGTGGCACTAAACAACATTTTCAAGCGCTCCCCATTTTCCACTGTTAGTAAGTAGTTTAGAGCCACTAATGCCACAGAAATTACACACTCCCATTTACCTCACTTTAAAATTACATCCAAAACAGATCTATTAAAATATAATTCATATTTAAGATCATCTATCATTAGGGTGACCACCCGTCCCATTTTGTGTTGTACCGCACAGCATTTTCACCCATTGTCCTGCATGTTGCATATTGAGAAAAATTTTCATCAGTCTGTTGGTTTTTAATTATCATATTAAGAAAACGTCCATGCCTTCTTTTGTCTCTTTAAGAAAGCTTTTTATTCAAAGGATGTGCGGACCTCATCAAGCGATGTAGCACCACCAACAAAAATTGTCGAGCGCACACGGAAAACCACGATATTCTCCATTAATTTTAACCAAGTAAAAAAATCGATGCAGCTTTTAGATGCAACTTTCTTCTTATTTTAATAGTTTGTTTGAGGCAGTTTCTATGGCGTTATTTAAATGACAAATGTCTAGAGCGCATTATTGTAATGTGGGGGTGCATCAAAATGTGCAAGCACAAATCTCTTCTCTCGCAGGTGGATTCTCTTTACTCTCATAAAAAAGACGCATTTTCTCTTGCTTGCATGTGCACGCTCAGAAACATAAATCAGCGCATATGAAAACGGATGTAATCCATATTTACACAGCATAACAGTAGAAAATGTATCTGTCTCACACATGTCCCGCAAAATCACATTTATGTCCCGCAACAGATCTATTGCCAGGTGGTCACCCTATCTATCATATTAGTGTACATAACCCATTTCCAATGTAAATAAAAGTTCATTTAACATGCAAGACTATCATGTAGATACTGACAGGCTGGCATTGGGCCTAGTTCTGGTGAGACTCTCGGCGGAGATGATGAAGTAGGACTTTTGCTTGGGAAAATTTCTCATCAGCTCCATGTCTGCGATCAAGTCCATGACATAATCATGCCCTGCGAGCTCCGCCCACTGTCCGTGCTCCTTCATGATAACAGAACAGCCCTTCCAGGCCTCCGTTACGCCCCTGCGGATCCAATTAATGGGACTATTCATTTCAGGCAAATTACAGATGGCAGAGATAATGAAGGCCTCATTATAGACTGTACATATCACGACATGCCCGAAAGAAAGAGCCATGCACTAATGACATACAGCATATTAAAAAGCTCTCTGTGATGAATAGACGGTAACATGACAACACCTACACAAGCTGAAATGGAGCAAAATCAAAAGATGTGTCGGCTGACATTAGAGAGAGAAAAACATAATACATAATACGATTGTGTACCTATGCTGTAGGATATCTCCAGCCAACTCCTCCCCACTCGTCCAGGAGTGCACAGGGCAAAGGAAAGATGTCCCTGTCAATACAACATGATGTTTAGCAGCTGTGGTTTGACAGGCATGAATGAGTGAAGACAAAACGCAAATGTCTGTTTCTATTCTGTACAGCATTACAGATCAAGTATCACCTGATATAGATGCGCTTTACACTTTGTCTCCAGAGGGTTTTAAGAAACAAAGGAATCTGCCTAGCAGATTTAGGACATTACAATGATGGAAGAGCCTTTCAGGGCTTCATTTAACTGTTTTGCAAATTATCTATTCAGTTTGTCTTATATAAATGTGCATATCTCTTTCATTCCAAATAAGGATATCTAAAAATATTCTGGTTTCAGCTGCTTTTAGCTGGTTGGTCAAGTAAAGTAGTGGTCAAAACCAATCTAAAACCTGCCTGCTACTGTAAATCAGCTATGACCAGGCTGTAACACCAGCTAAAACCAGCCAACCATCTTAGGCTGGTTTCATGTGTTGTTTTTCAACTGGAGTTAGTGCTGAAATGTGCATTTGAAACGTAAAACTGAGGGTAGGTTGCACCAAAGGCTAAATTAGGCAAAAATCAAGGATTTGTTCAAGGTTTTATTTTACTTAAAATTTAAGCTATAGTTCACCCAAAAATGAAAACTCTGTCATTATTTACTCACCCTCATGTCGTTTCAAACCCGTAAGACCTTTGTTCATTTTCTAAACACAAATTAAGATAGTTTTGATGACACATTAAAGGCCAAGAAAGGTAGTAATGTCATCAATAAAAGAGTCCATGTGACATCAGTGGTTCAACCCTAATTTTATGAGGCGAGAACAACAATTTTTCTGCGCAAAGAAAATAAAACATAACGAGGGTCTTACATGTTTGGAATGACATGAGGGTGAATAATTAATGACAGAATTTTCATTTTTGGGTGAACTTTCTCTTTAAATCCAACTGAATTAGACCTTGACTGCTTTTTTTAAGACACCCACCCTAACTTTAACTGGCCATCACCGATTCAAGGTTGCAGAAACTCAAACAGTGAAACTGACACACACCATCGAAACAGTGCACTTGCAAAACCATGTTTGCTTTCTTCCTATTGGCTGTCCATTCCAGAAGGGACAATGGGTAAGTCCTCGCTGTCTCCGGTCCATACAAGGACTTCTGCATGGCTTGAATGAGCTTGTGTTGGCCAACAGCTTTGAATCCATTATAGGCATGATCTGAGACAAACCTAAAACATACAAAAGCCAACACATAATGAAGGCTCATGTGTAGTTTGTGACATATTCAATGTAATTACATATTTGTTTGCTTACTTCAGAAGGTATTTCTCCATTTTGGCCGATGGTGCGAACGCACTCAGGCAGGCTAGCAGCAGCAACCAGCCTCTCTCTGAGTTATCTGGGTTGGTGTTTCTCCAAACCTGATTGGCAATTTGACATAAGATTTCATCCCGCAAGCCAGGGTTGGTAAGCCCCTTCTGGATGATGTAGTTTCCAAATAAATTCTCCTGAGCACCGTTTAGATGTGGGTCACCCATAAACCGCAAGATCTACAAAGTGAAAGAAACAGCAATGCTAATAAAGTTTAAATCACACTGACTTATGGCTACAACAGAGGCACATATCTTCACGTAACGATCACATGCTCATAGTAGGTGGTGTGTTGAAAGGTTTATGCGTTATTGTTAAAAATCTGTTTCTCTATGGAGAAAATAAATGGGATTTTCACTTCCAGAACTAACATTTGAGCTCTACCGCATGTATAGTAGATGACAAAGGCAAAACATTTAACAGAATATAATGCAGTGTACCATGACAAAGACATCTAGAGCGTCATGTGTAAGATCGTCGTCGATGTGGGTTAGTGGTGTCTTCAGAGGTGCAGTTAACATTCCAAACTTTGCTTCCTATTTATTCATCACAAAAAAAAACATACGGTTTAATATAGAGTATATCAATCATTCCAGGAATTTGTGATTTTGGACTAAATTACATAAGTTTATCTTACCTTGAAGTGAATTTGGACAAATTTGGAGATAGTGTAGTTGTTGATGTCAAGAGGTAGCGTGAGCTGTGACTCCACCTGAACCGTGGGAGCCTGGACTAAAGCCAAGCAATCAGAATGGAGCTCTCTACCTCCTAAAAACACAGAAGTGAGAAAGTCAGTGTATATTATATACTTTTGAACAGTAGTATATATGACATACTACTGTTCAAAAGTTTAGGGTGTGATTTTTTTAATCTTTTATGCTCATCTAGGCTGTGTTTATTTGATTAAAACCACATTAAAAACAGCACACAGTCGTGAAATATTATTACAGTTTAAAATAACTGTTTTTATTTTCATATATTTTAAAACTTAATTTACTCCTGTGATGGCAAAGAAGAATTTTCAGCATCATTACTCCAGTCTTCGGTGTCACATGATGCTTCAGAAATCATTGTAATATGCTGTTTTGATGCTACAGAAGCATTTCTTATTATTATCAATGATGAATTTTTAATTATTCTTTAATAAACAGAAAGTTCAATACGTATTTATTTAAAGTAGTTGTGTTGCTGTCTATGCAGGGTCAGAAAGCTCACAGATTTCCTCAAAAATATCTTAATTTGTGCTCTGAAGATGAATGAAAGACTTGCTGGTTTGGACATAAATGAGTGTGAGTAATTAATGACAGAATTTAAATTTTTGTGTGAACTATCCCTTTAATGTATCATAGCATGAGAAAATGCATTACCAGCAGCTGCCTGCAGCAATGCTCCGAGTTCAGCTGGAATGACCAGATGAGTGACATTGACCACTTCCCGTTTAGACAGCTCCTGCAAATACAGTATACAGTGTAATATTCAGAACAATATTCAGAATAGGTTTTGATCAATTTAAGTTTTTCAGTGAAAAATATTTCATAATATGTCCCTCTATATACAGTAGGCATAAGAAATACACTAAAATGTGGTCCATTTAGACAGTGAATGCCATTATAACCATTTCTATTCTCCTTTGCTCCTCTTCTGCCTTCCTCCTGGCCTCATATCTCAGCTAAAACAAAAGAAAAGAAGTAAAACTATTAAGTGTGGGACTGTTGCTCAGCCTGATCACTACACGCTGAAACCACATTGTTCTTACCTTAATGTATCTCTTGCGATCAACGTACATATGGATCAGAGAGCGGAACTTCACCAGGCTGGCTCTCATTTTCACATACCGTTTCCTGCGCGAAGAATGTAAAATAATATTTTACAGTAGGGGATCTACCAGAAGGATTTTTAGTGATAAATGATAGTTTGTACCTTGCGAGAAAGCCTCGGCAGTGGGCCTGTAGCCGTATGATCTTCATGCGGAAGGCCGTATAGCGTTTTCTCACAAAGAACATCCTGACGTAACGCTGCAGAGTCAGGGCAGCTATGTGCCTTACTCTGTCCCTCTTGCTCTCCAACAGGAAGTATATGTCCTCTTTCATGAACAGCTAACAAACAAAATGTGCAATGCTCACATAGACAGACCTTTCACATCATAAATTCTGGTCTGCATTGTAAAATGCCTAGTCCAAGAACTACCTGCGGGTGGTCTGACAGTCTAAGGCTGCGTCCAAAATCTAATAGTCCCTGAGTAGGTAGTTCTTTTGAATAAGTAATTACTTAACACCCATTAAAAAGTATGTTCTTTATAGTATGAATGCATGTAGTATTAATGAAATTCACATGTATTACATCTGTCATTGTCACATGACCCACCAATGTCAATTATGCTGCTTCACTGCCATTCATAACTCATCTAATATGGCCTTATGGGATGCTAAAGTGAAAGTAGTAAGTCATCCAGGCGCTTTTCACCCAGGATAATATGAATAATGTGAATTCGGACTTACACTACAGGTCAAAAGTTTTTAAACTGTAAGATTTTTAATGTTTTTTTAAAGTCTCTTCTGCTCACCAAGCCTGCATTATTTGATCCAAAGTACAGCAAAAACAGTAGCATTTTGAAATGTTTTTACTATTGAAAATACTATTGAAATCATTAAAAATGTAATTTATTTCTGTGATTTCAAAGCTGAATTTTTGGCATCATTACTCCAGTCACATGATCATTCAAATATTCTGATTTGCTGCTCAAAAACATTCATCATTAGTATTACGTTGAAAACAGCTGAGTAGAATTTGTTTCAGGTTTCTTTGATGAATAGAAAGTTCAGAAGAAGAGCATTTATCCGAAATAGAAATCTTTTGTAACATTATAAATGTCTTTATCATCACTTTTGATCAATTTAAAGCATCCTTGCTGAATAAAAGTATTAATTTCTATAATTTCTTTAAAAAAAATTATACTGACTCCAAGCTTTTGAATAGTATAGGGTATAATGTTACAAAAGCTTTTTATTTCAGAAAAATGCTGATCTTTAGATCTTTCTATTCATCAAAGAATCCTGAAAAATGTACTCAGCTGTTTTAAACATTGGTAATAATAATAATAATAAAAATGTTTCTTGAACAACAAATCAGCATATTAGAATGATTTCTGAAGGATCATGTGACACTAAAGACTGGAGTAATGATGCCGAAAATGTAGATGATCACAGGAATAAATTAAATTTTAAAATATATTCAAATAGAAAGCAGTTATTTTAAATTGTAAAAATATATCACAATATTACTGCTTTTGCTGTATTTTGGATCAAATAAATGCAGGCTTGGTGAGCAGAAAAGAATTCATTAAAAACATTAAATATCTTACCGTTCAAAAACTTTTGACTGGTAGTGTACTATTCTTTTCACGTACTGTTTTACACCTCCTAATGTTGAAAAAAAAAAACAGCATATGCTAATTAGATATGTTTTGAAGCTTGGCAGTTGGTTTAAGCTGGTCATGTGCTGGTAGTTAGTTGGTTATAAACTGGTTATGAGCTGGTTTAAGCTGGTCCTGTGCTGGTCCTTAGCTGGTCCTAAGCAACTTGCTCAGGAGCAGCTTAAATCAGCTGATGACCAACTAAGGACCAGCTTAAATCAGCTCAACCAGCTTCATGCTTCAAAACATACCTAACCAGCATATGCTGATTTTTTCAGCAGGGTATATAAAAGTAAAGTATGCGATTTCAGATGCAGCCTGAGACTTGGTGAAAAATAAGAAGTACACTTATCAGAATCATGCTCACCTTGGTGACACCAACTTGAAACGTTCCTGGTCTGACAGGACAAAGCTTCCTCAACATGATGACACAGTTTTCACCATTGGCAGGAGGAGGCTGTTTGAGGCCTAGCAGGGACTTGTATCTAAAAACAACCAAACAGTTAAATAATCAGTTCAGTTTGAGTCAAACTGCCCCATTCTAGTATGACAATTCTAGCTCTTACCTGAAAAGGAAGATATCAAATTGCATTCTGATCGGATAGCCTTCTCTCCTAATTCGAATTGTTTCCAAAATCCCAGAATAGTTAAGTTGGGCACTGACCAGCTCCATGTCAAACACACCCGGCTCCTGCATGGTTACACACACACTCTCTCAATCAGTTTCAATTCTGGCCAAGACGCAAATAGCTTAATACCTCTGAACCCAGTGGCTGCTGCTCCTTACCTTGTTTTGGTTTGGCTTTATGCACCTCACAAAATATGGGTTGGCTCTGTCAGTACAAAACAATAGAAAGCACTTGATGATAAATAACTTACATGGCTCTGAAGCCAATTTCAGACAACAAGAGATTCATTTAGACAGCGTAATGCGCAATTTAGGTGGTCTACCTCTCCATCTTTTCAATGAGCTCCATGAGGGATTGTTGGAACTTGGCCGCCACCGTTGAGGGCTGATGGCGCCGCGTTACCGTGCTGTTTTTTCCAATGAAGGACTTCTGTTGGTTGAGGGTCTCAGCATGGCTCATAAAGAGATATGCAACCATCTAAAACCACAGTGAGATCTGTTTTATTAGGGTCATTTATTTTTGGCTAACGGTGGCTAAATCAGCTCTCTTACCTTGTTTTTGCTCTGAATAAAAAGGTCAAGAACATCCTGCCGAACTTGATCGTAATTCTTATCCAGAAATTTATGAACCTGGGAAGCATCAGAGAAAGTTTGGTCCATTCCTCCACTAATACTTTATTAGAAAATAATTCAAATATATGACGGTTCAAGGCAAGTCGTTTAAATGCACCTGATAAGTGACCTTCCCAGCATAATGCTTGATCGTAAATTCAGGGAGAGGCATTTTTGGCTTGGAATACAGTGGATTGTTGCCATGGTGATAGTGGCATTTCTGAAGAAAGGTATGGTCTGTAGCCTGGAGGAAATGCATTCAAAAAGAGGTTAATTAAAATGCAAATTACGCTAACTAGCGGCGATGAGTAGATAAACGCTAACAAGAACACTGAACATTAAAGCACAATGACACCTGTGGAAACCCGCTCTGATCATCAAGTATTCGGAGTATCCCATGTGGCTTTGCTGCAATGATGTCGATACAGGCCTGGTTGTCAGAGAAAGGCACATCTTCCCAGTTGATCTGCTCTCTGTTATATTCATTCTTGGATATTCAAAAGAAAATATTTTTTTAGATGTACACCACTGCTATTTACTCATCTACAGTTCTCAGAGGATTAGAGTGAATAAAGACAGCTTACTTGTTCTTCTTTGAAAATGACCCTGTTGAAAAAGAACTGAAGGTACTCATTTGCATAATTTATGCAAAGCTGTTCAAAGCTGTTGAAGGTGAGGTCCTACAAAGCACAAAAAAGTGGGATTCAGTCAAATGAAATCTAAGATTTACAGAAATGTAGAGTATTAGCAAACCCTTGTACTGTGGTGAGCAAACAAGTCACAGCAGCATACCTCAAATCCATAGATATCAAGGATGGAGATAGAAAATGCTTCGTTCCGAGGATAAACCTGCCTATTTATTCTGTCTGTTAGCCAGCTGAACAGAAGGGAATACAGGATCTTGGCAACTGCGTCTCTGTTGTTTGAGAGGGAAAATTACCATAATTTGATTACTTCAGCGCTCAGTAGTTACACAGTAAAATCTGAAGAAGCCTACATCCTGTTTTTCCATTTCATCTATAAGGATGAAGTTCTCTGAATGCCTGTCTGGATCCTTTTTGTTTTTTATTTAAACCCCTTTTGCTCCAAACTGCATTCTTTTTTATTTTTACTGAATTCTTGGAAGCATACCTTGCCACACAATTTAAAGTTGCTTCAAATAATATTATGCAATTTTATGCAGAAAATGATCCTATTTGCTGAAAACTATAACTGACATAAATCACAACGATATCTGTGATAGGCCTATAATCTCTGTAAACACGGGCGGTAGTCAGATGTAGCCAGTCAGAAGGCTTGTAAAGGGAATTCTTCCTGTCAATCATTTTCCACATCCACCTGATGCTGAAAGCCTGACAGACTTAATGTCATGTCATAATTACCGTAATTACAAGATTCCAACTTGTAAAAAGGATTCACGACCTCATAGAACTTGTAATTACATCTAATAAACTGGGAATGAACATGAGAGCTATGACCTGTATCGCTTATCCACCTTTTTCTTCCCATAAGAGTGGGCGTGGCCATTTGTACATTTTATGGGTGTGGCTTCCAGTCTCATCTGTGTCCAGCTAATTTTAGTGGTCCAAAACAGCTTGTTTTGCTGCTTGATATTACACATTGGTGTGACTTGCCATATTATCTTATCTCGCCCATAAGCTTACCTCCGCGTTGGAGAATAAGGTGGATTTTAGCATTGATAGTGCTGCCATAAAAAAGCATAATTCCGAGTTTGAGGTTGTAGCTAGAGCTGTTGAGAAATTCTGGATGTAGCTAGAAGTAGAATGTGACGTGTTGTCATCTTGAAAATACAATAATTGCAAGTGTGAACTCAGCATAATTTAAAACAGTTTTCAAGAGTTTGTAGAGTGTGAAATGTTAATTATTACGACGTGCTAATTATCACAACACAATAACAGCTTACAAAGCCACATGCTGAAAAAGGAATAGGAAGACAGATGAAAAAATAAAGAGACCAAAAACTGCCGAAACCAAAAAACAAGCAAGTGAACATCAGTAAACTTGTCATCCCCAGAGGAAGCTGAGAGCTTCGAAGTGCTTAAAAAGCAGCCGAACTCACTTTTTTTCTGCTTGACAGGTATGTACACCATGGTTATGCCAAAGCAGGTTATGGAAAGAGAGCCGTGGCTTATTCAGTGAATGTCTGGCACAGTGTTGCCAAGTCCGTGGTTTTGCCATGGAACTGGGCTGCTTTAACACTGTTGCCGGCGGTTGTTTTTCATGTTCACGAGTTGATGTGACCCCAATAACGTGATATTTAGCCCTTGGAATGCCCATTTTACCAGGGAAACCCCACCAAAACGTGTATTTTACCCCCCGTAATGTGATTTTTATTGGGATTTTATCCAAAGTACAGCAAAAGCAGTAAAATTCTAAAAAATATTTTTACTATTTAAAATAACTCTTTTCTGAATATATTTTAAATTTTAATGTATTCCTGTAATTTCAAAGCTGGATTTTAGCATCATTACTCCAGTCTCATGATCCTTCAGAAATAATTCATATAATCTGATTTGCTGCTCCAAAAACATTTATTATTATTATTATGTTGAAAACAGCTGAGAAGATTATTTTCAGGTTTCGTTGATGAATACAAAGTTTAGAAGAACAGCATTTGTCTGATATCTTTTGTAACATTATAAATGTCTTTATCATCACTTTTGATCAATTTAAAGCATCCTTGCTAAATAAAAGTATTAATTTCTGTAATTTCTTTCCCCCAAAAAATGTCAGATAAATGCTGATCTTTGGATCTTTTGTTGATCAAAGAATCCTCAAAAAAAATTTCACTTGACTGTTTTAAATATCAATAATAAAAAAAAATAATAAAAATGTTTCTCAAACAGCAAATCAGCATATTAGATTGAAGGATCATGTGACACTGAAGACTGGAGTAATGATACTGAAAATTTAGTTTCATCACAGGAATAAATTACATGTTAAAATATATTCAAATAGAAAACAGTTATTTTAAATAGTAAAAATATTTCAGAATTTTTGTGTTTTGTGCTTTTGGTGAGCAAAAGAGAAAAAATATTAAAAATCTTACTGTTCAAAAACTTTTGACTGGTAGTGTATATAGCTCCTTAAAAACCAACAACAAATTTCTTGTGTATTTGCTCACACTTGGCGAATAAAGCTAACTCTGATTCTGATCAATTTTTACATAAGCACATACATATAGCAGTACTTGCAGCAATTTCTAAGAGAAATGTATTGAGTTTTTCTACCTGGCATCAATTGCACTCTCAACAGTCAAGGGGGTGAAGATCTTTTCCCTCATTGTTTCCTGTAAAAACAAAATTGCAGAATAATCATAAATACTAGCAAAGTTTCAGAAAGGGGTAATCCTAAATGTTCTTTTATATTAAAACGCCACTTTTATGGCAAACCAGCTTTATTGCAATGTTGCTGCTCTCTTTGAGATGAAATGTTGATGAAATCAGTAGGCAGGAGAAACTGATATGGCCTTTAAGAGGACCGGCCTACAGCGTTAGTGTCGGTAGATGTAAACACACCCCGGCATCTGTGGCAAGACAATACTAATCCCTTTCAACTGATGACATTAAGGTCTTTAAATAAAAAATCTTTCCTTAAATAGTTTACCGTCGCGGTAGAAGAATTCCCCTTCTCGTTCACTTTACTTGCATATATCTGTCTCTTAGCGGGATACAATTCTGGTGTCGATGTCTGAAAGCAGGGCTTTAATGGTTTCATCAGATAAGAAAAGCCTGGTAGAATGAGCTCACCGTGCAATTCAGTTGGACAAAGCGAAATGACTTTGAGTATGGCCCTCTCCTGTTACATAGGAAGTACCTGATTCTCTAACGAAAAGAATTAGCTAAATTACTTTGAAGAGCCCTCATAGGTGTCACAGCAGCAGCCATGAGTTGTAGTCTAAATGACTTAGCACATTTCAACGTGGCAATGCGACTGTGAACATTGATGAGCACTGGCTCTGTCCAAGACCAACTGGGACAATGGCTGATCTGAAACAAGATGCTGTGTGAAGGATCATATGAAAGGTTTTTCGATGATACATCTGAAATCAGGAACTGATGTGAGGAAAGATGCTGAAACAGAATACGGATATGTTGATGGTCTCCATCAGAGCAAGGTTAAGGAATCAACTAGATACCTCAGATGGAAAATATGTGGAATGGAAGCAATTGGGAGTTCATAAGGAAACATCTTGTTCTTTACTCAACAAGGAATGCTGGAACTTTAAAGACTTTTCCTTTTGTTGGTGTGGAAATTTGGATAGTTTCAAACATATCTCAGGTTTGAATAGGAACAGTCATTTGAAAAAGCTCTCTTTTTATTGACACATCTGAAAGATTTTTCTGTTGGGCCTGGTGTTTTAATGGATTGATATAAATAATTAGACTGAAATCGGAGCATGTATATGTAGCATATAATTGTAGCTGTTACCTACCATTACATTTTGTTATATTATTAATGTGAACAGTTAAAATATTGTCTTCATCCCTCATTCACAGCATCTTTGTCATATCATCGCTTGCTTGAGGATCTCGATCAGCATGACTGTGTTATTGGCTCAACTAGTGGTATGATTTTAAAGGACGTTTTTTCTGATGCAGGTTAAGATTTGGATAGTAAGCATAGTTGAGTTAGCCCCTGTTGGTTAATACCATTAGTACACCATATACTAGATCTATACTAAGCTTACAGAGTGCAACAGTGGGACTATAGAAGTAAAAATCCCATGTATTTTCTTCATAGGGGAATTGATTTTGATTGATAACTTCTAAACATTTAATAACAGACATACTATGAACAACAAAGTTGTTAATTAACGTCCATATTATTTTAACATATATTTAAATAATCGTGTTTAAAAGCAGGGTCACAATTTATTTTAAGGTTCAGTTCTTCCTATTAACAAACCACTAAATATGGCTTTTGACTCAATAAACTCCTAATCTGCTGCTTATTAATAGATAGTAAGTAGGTGTTAAGTTCAGGTTTTGGGTAGGGATGTAGAATATGGTCATGCAGAATAGGTGCTTTATATGTACTAATAAACAGCCAATATATAAATAATATGCATGCTAATAAATAACTAGTTAATAGTGAGAACAGTTTCCTATACTAAAGTGTTACCAACAGCAGAATTTCTGGTGTAAAATGACATTACTTATAATTCTTCCTGGAAATTTCCAACAATCGGAGACAAGCAAATTGGAATGAGGAGTCAGTGAATGTAAAAAAAATAAGTTTGGGATCAGTAAGATTTTTTATGTTTTTAATAGAGTCTCTTATGCTCATAAAGGCTGTATTTATTTGATCAAAAATACAGAAAAAAACTCTAATATTGTGAAATTATTATTGCAATTTCTAATATTGGTTTCTAATTTTAATATATTTTAAAATATAATTTATTTCTGTGATGCAAAGCTGAATTTTCATCAGCCATTACTCCAGTCTTCAGTGTCACATGATCCTTCGGAAATCATTCTAATATGCAGATTTATTATCAGTGTTGAAACTGTTTTTTTGGTTTTTTTTACCTGTGATACTTTTTTCTTTGATTCTATTCTTTGAATAGTAGTGTATTCAAAATCAACACAAACAAAAAAATATAACAAAATAGCACAAAAGTTTGTTTCTATTTTTTATTTATCAAAGAATCCTGAAAAAAGTATCACAGGTTCCAAAAAATATTAATCAGCACAACTGTTTCCAGCACTGATAATAAACCAGCATATTAAAATGATTTCTAAAGGATCAGGTGACAGTGAAGACTGGAGTAATGATGCTAAAAATACATCTTTGCTTTACAGGAATAAATTATATTTTACTTATAACAAAGCCTTATTTAAAGCCCTTGTTGGAGAAAAAAAAATGAATGGGAAAAACAAGGCTGTTGAAAAAGTGAGCAAGCACTGTTGCACTGTTGCAAAGTAAATTTTGTTATGCAGAAGATCAGTGTACTCATAGTAGAACAGCTTTTTAGGTTTTGAATATGTTTGTGGCGGGCTTGTTAAGCAAGGTTAATACAGCGTCAGACCTCTTGGTGGCACCGCTGCAGAGGGTTGGATGGTATTTGCTACACACTTAGGACTGTAACACAGTCTATAATGGGAGGCTGAGATGGCATCAGGGCCCCTTGATGTGTGTTTCTGCCCAGGGTTTTCCCTGACTGGGTTACACCAGTTACCACAGTGACATGGCCTGCTGCCCTGCCATAATCAACTTGGCACGTTATACTATCTGAGGGATTTGGGGCTTATACGCACCATTTGCAGCTTTCTTTTGGTGCCTTGTTCTTGATATCAAATAGAACAGTCTTGGCATCTGAATGACTGTTTCCAAGAAAAATTATTTAGAGAAAGTGATGTTATGATAAATCCTTCACTAACAGTTTGTTGATACTTGGCATGGGGCCTTGACGTAAGGTCTGCCTGGAGGTCATGTAAGGTCTAGAGGTGAGTCACTGATTCTTCCTGTTAATATTCGTCCAGTCTATCTCAAACAGTGTCAGGTTATGCGAAACACAATATGCAGTGGCTGCAAAAATATTTAGACACTTGAATAAAAATGTCACTTAAAAATGTATGAATGTCATTATGACAAAACGAAAAAGAGAGAAAGACAGTATGCTTTTCATTCAAGCATTTAAAAACAAAACATTTGTTCAAAATTGACTCTGTGGTTCTCAAATGTTAGTGTAGCATGTTTAGAGTTAATTTGCTAAACTACAACTGTGTGTACTTGAGGGAAAATGGCTTCCTTGTGCATTGTGTTTCTGAAGAATCAGTGAGTGTTTGAACCTTCTGTAATAGTTGCATATGAGTCCCTTCAGTTGTATTCAATGTAAAAAAGATGGATCTCAAAATCAGTCATTGTTGGAAAGGGTTCAAATACACAAAATGCTGAAAAAACAAAGAATTTGTGGGATCTGAAGGATTTTTCTGAAGAACAGTGGGCAGTTTAACTGTTCAGAACAAAACGATGCATTAAGAGCCGGGGGTTAAAACTTTTGGAATTGGAAGATCAGGGGAAATTTTGTCTTATTATAACTTATTTTGTCTTATGGGAAACATGTAAGTATCTTCATGAACAACTATCACTAAACAAAAAAACACAGCTGTGGATCATGCAGGCAACACCACAGTATTAAGAATGTAAATCTATGAACGGGGTCTTTTTTTTATATAAATTCAACTATTATTTTCTCTTGTGGACTATATGTAAATGTCTTTTAAGTGGAATATGTATGTAAACTTTTGACTCCAAATGTATATCAGACAGTGTTACATCAGTTTTTTAGTGACAAGGATGAAGGAATAGCATGCAGAAATTACAATTAAAGCATGTCTAAAAATAGAAACTACATCTGTGTTATGTAACAGGTGATAATGTGTTGTTGAAAACACTGAAAACATCATCAGGCATGGTTTTCTTACCGTGACTTTGAAAGTAATGGACTTCTGTAGACCCTCTGGTGAAATCTGTAGAATTTCAGCCACCACTCGGATCTCCTGAGCACTCACAACTGATGCCACTTCCTGAGATTCAGTCTGCCAAAATATGGGGTCAAAAAAATTAAACTTAATTCATGGCATCACTGCAAAAGAGCATCAGAGCAGAGCAACATGAGGGAAATCCAAGCAAGGAGGATGGATTTGACTGAGTACCTCATATCTCTCAAAGAAGACATTTCCTAAGTGAAGGATGGAAGACAGGATCCTAAATACACCGCTCTGGTCTTCGGCACTGAAGTGAAGTATTTCCATGGCGCTGAGGAGCCTGCGGAAGTCCTCCCCATCGTTTTTGCCAACAATCTCACAGTCTCCACCCTTGCCATCAAAAAGAGCATCCATGAAAGAGAAAGCAATGTAACAGCAGTGCTTTTGAACTTTTGAGGTTTTTATTGCTATAATGAGATGATTAAACCACGGCTTCACCTGATTGAGGTAATAATACGTCTCTGCATCTTGAAGGTATAAAGACTGTTTCTGCTGTGAAGGAAGGCCTGCGAGCATCTCATAAAAAATGTGATAGTTTCTTTCATCTTTGGCCTAAGAGATACAAATGAAGAAAATTAACATTTCAGAATTTGTTCACTAAATGATGAACTTTTAAATGTCCATATGAGCATTATGAAGCATACCTGAAACACAATCCTGGACTTTTCAAGTAGATACTGTGAGGTTATGGCACCGCTGATTACCCCTCTGTTTGGAGCAGGAAAATCAGACAAGCATTAATATGTAATCTGCAACTTAACCCATGTACGCCAACATACAGGTTTTTTCATGGTAATCTTGACCCTGTTATCCTGTTTCAGTTGGAAAGGTACTCCTATGAAGTGTATCCGTAACACAGTAAAGAAACTTGATATTAATAAACTTACTCTTCCATAAATATTTCCATGTATTTCCCAAAACGACTGGAGTTATCGTTCCGTACGGTTTTGGCATTTCCAAAAGACTCTAAAAGAGGAGTTGCTTCAAGAATCTGCCGATTAAGACATAAATATATATTTGTGTAAAGGATGTAGCAATAAACTGCTGTGATTTGTACAACACTGCAAAGTAATATCCTGTTAATTTGTTAAACTATCTAAAATATTGAAAACTAGGGGTGGGCGATATAACGGTTGATATGACTGACCAGAAGAGATTGGTCAACCGGTAGAGATTTTGAACTATCTTCTCTATCACAGTTACACGATCACATGAAGTTCACAAAAACTGCACGTTTTTAAGCATTACAGTTTAAAAACAAGTCATTTTAAGCCATTGAAACACAATCAGAAGGAAAAGAGAACTTATTTGGCTATATGCCAAGTATTGAACCAAGTTATTTTTGCCACTTTATAGATCTTGAGTGGTTTAATACACAAACGTGTATGTGTCAGAATGCCAGTCTTTGCAAGTATCCTTGTAAACACAGTAATTTAAGCAAACAGCTGAGAAAGAAAACACATGTGTAACAGTATATTGGATCCAGGTGGCTCTTAAAGTGACAGCAGTCTAATATTCCTGCTGTCTGTCATTCATGTTAATCAAACAACAAAAGAGAGAAAATTTCTCACTTCTTTTGACTAAATCACTTTTGTAACATTAATAAGAAGAAATATATATTTAATTTACACAGTGAAGAATATGCAGTGTTTTTATACATTTGAATACTTTGCAATGCATGTAGCATTTCTTTTCTTTTTTTTAATTTAGGCTAGTATTAGTTTTTTGTGATATTAACACAGGTGACAAGAACTATGAACTAAATTTATAGTATAAAAAATGTTGATATCATAAAGACCTTATTTAAAGCAAAAATAACTATATTGTGAATTAAAATTACTTCTATTGTGATATAAGATTTTGGTCATATCACCCACCCCTACTTAAAGCAAGATAAATTTAGGCCTTAATTAAAAAACAACACTGTACGAGACATGCATTCATAGATTGTATCTTGAATGTTGTGTATATTGTGTTACTGCACTGGCAGATTTTTTTCACTTGTTTTTGAGCTTGCTTACAACATATGAAAAACTCTGCCATGGCAAAAAGACAAAATTCACTTTGTTTTAAAAGATACAATCTATTACTGTCTTCCATATTGCAAAATGTGCAATATGGACAATATGAACAGCACACTTTTTGGTTTATTCATTCTAGAAAGTATGTGTTGTCTTTTTGCTTAAAAAAAACAAAAAAAACATTTGCACATATTGCATATCACCAAGTGCAACAACTTGTGCAACTTATAGGGATACCAAAAACAAAAGGCCATACAGAAATACAATACCTCAATCTGTATTGTTGCATAAAAGTAAAATAGAGGAAAAATATGAGTTATAAAATGTACATGAACAGTTTCAACAGTTTTAAAAGAGTTTGTTAATTTAACTCATACACTACCTGCTGTGTGATGTTCTGTTTGTGATGTATTGCGGCTAAGTACCGGAGAACTAGCTTTGTAGTCTCTGTTTTACCAGAGCCACTCTCCCCACTGAAATACAATAAGCACATTTAAACCACATGATAACTGTAACCCCCTAAATTAGCAGTTTAGCTACTTAATTGCACTTTAAATTGGCACAGAATGAGGCTTGGCACATGAGGAACCGATTTCCTCGTCTTTTGCTGTGCACTTAAGTAATGAGCTAGGTGTCTGATCATCAGACAGAAGTGAAATCGAATGCTGGAGTGTGACTGTCGCTCCAGCTACTCTGGAGAGCCATGGGTGCATTTCACAGAGACACGATCTGCTGGTGCAATCATGGCCTAGACATCAGTAGTCTTTCCTTACAGCTATCTCCGTCAGAGCTAGGTTTAAAGTGTTCCAAGTGATCAGTTGTGTCAAGTAGAACTGACACTGATGGTTCCATCAGTGTAAAAGACCACTTGAGGTGACAGGATATAGGCCAGCTATTTGAATTTTGACAATTCCTTTATTTGATCTTTCCATACCACAATATTATGAGTTAAGTTAGTTGAACAGTGTTTGAATATATTGCAAATATTTCACCTACATTCTGTGAGATCAAATGTGTACTTTAATCCTACCTGATAATAATGCACTGGTTTTCTTTGGCATCCATCATTTTTGTGTATGAGGCATTTGCAATAGCAAATAGATGTCTGCAGACACAATGGAGAAGCACAAAAAATTGAAATTAAAAAGTACAATATGAGGAATTAGCCTTGTATTCATAAGAAAGTTCATTTTGTAACAGTGCCAGTTATAAGTTTTAAGTAAAGAGTGCAAAAACATTTCCTCATTTAATATTGTGAATGAATGAATGAATGAACTTACGGAGGATTCTCTCCAAGCGCATGTCCTTTGTGTTGCAGAACCATGTCTGTTCCATAGATGTTGAACATCTTGTATGGGTTAACAGACACCAGGATACTTCCAATGTAAGTCTGGGAAGAAAACAAAATTATTTGTGCATAATGTGTTTTTGCTAACAGTTTGTTAATTAATGTAATTAGAATTTAATTTATTTTAAAGTGCACACAAAATTCTTAGTAATAAACATTTTAGAGTATAATAGCAATAGAATAGTACAATAGAATGTATTTCCTTATAACTAAGATATGCAAATATGCAGTGGACCTTGCAATTTACTTACATATATCAAATTGCGTTCAAACCTTTTCTTCAAATTCAGTAACACAGCACCTTCGTGCAGTTCCCTGGAAAGAGTATTCTTTATGAAAGCATTTTCTTTTAAATGTGAACAGAAAATTTAAGTTCATATTTATACTGTGTGTGTATACAGTTGAAGTCAAAAGTGCATTAAGAGCCAGGGGTGAAAACGTTTGAACAGAATGAAGATGTGTTCATTCTTCTTATTTTGCCAAAATATCTTTTTTTTTTTCATTTAGTACTGCCCTTCATAAACTACAGAAGATACTTAACATGTTTCCCAGAAGACCAAATAAGTTGTAATATGACAAAATTTACCCTGATCTTCAAATTCCAAAAGTTTTCACCCCCCCCCCAACTCTTAATGCATCATTTTTCCTTTTGGAGCCTCAGTGAGCGTTTGAACCTTCTGTAACAGTTGAATATAAGTCTCTCAGTTGTCCTCAGTGTGAAAAGATGGATCTCAAAATCACACAGTCATTGTAGGAAAGGGTTCAAATACACAGAAATGCAGAATTTTGATCAGGGTAAATTTCAACAAACAAAAAACACAGCTGTGGATCATTCAGGTAACAACACAGTATTAAGAATCAAGCGTATGTAAACTTATGATCGGGGTCATTTTTATAAATTCTTGAACAACTATCACTAAACAAAAAAACACAGCTGTGGATCATGCAGGCAACACCACAGTATTAAGAATGTAAATCTATGAACGGGGTCTTTTTTTTATATAAATTCAACTATTATTTTCTCTTGTGGACTATATGTAAATGTCTTTTAAGTGAAATATCTTATTCAAGTCAGTACTAAATAAAAAATAACATGCATTTTGTATGATCCCTATTATTTTGATAAAATAATTAACATTTTGCAGATTCTGCAAGGTGTATATAAACTTTTGACTTCAACTGTATATATATATATAGCCTTCATCTTATTCAGTAATTTCATACTCAAGCTGTGTCATGTCCTCGAAGCCATCCTCCTCTGCTCGTTCACGGTACAGCATTGTGGGCAGGCTTCGAACTGAGTACATCTAAAAAGCAAAAAAATACTGTGTAAACAATGTGTAAAACAATTTTGATATAAGGCCATTATCTCACACTATATTTACTTACAGACCTTAATCAGGGTAAACGTCCTATTAAATTTTACAGAGATGAAAACAAAGCTGAGGTACAGGCTTACAAGTCTCTGCAAGGGCATGCATTGTTTTATTGAGTTTTTGTCTATTCAAAGATTTTTGGAAAGATATTTCATCAGCAAATGGCATGTGCAATCAACTGAACACACTGAACTTCTGTCTCTCACAGCATTGTTTTCATTCCTGTCAACAAATTAAATATGCTGTTACTCTGACTAAGGTCTGTTGAAATGATACCTGTATGCTGTTGTAATATAGCTGTCGCGGCAGGAGTATTTTGGTGCACTGTGGCTATTGTTCTTGTTTCTGAGTTTAACAAGTCAGTTATATTTTAAGTTGATTATTAATATGACAATTATCCATCCATCCAGTCATCCATATTACCTAATATCCACTAAATAACCAAATCATAATATTTCCATGTGATATTTCCTAGCATTTTTTTTTTTTAAACTTAAATATCAGTCTTTCTAATCTAATTGTTTAATCTGAAGCTTCAGATCAGTCATTCCACAGAATCATTTTAGTGGCACAGGTAAAGTCTGGATAGAAACAGAAACTAAGCAATAGATTCTTATATAGATCATCTATATGTCAGTTATGTTACCTTGTCATACCAGTTCCCCTGAGGTTCACCTTCTCTATCTGGTAGCCATGCAGGTTCTGTGCTATCTGTCTCTTGGCCAGGAAACACAGGGATGACAAAGTTCTCCAGTTCTTCATCCCTATACATGGACCATTTTGTGAGGTTCTGAACAGTATGATGAGGGAGGACTCTTTCTGAAGACCAAACATCATCTGGCTCATGAAGATCTATTATTTGATTTTGAGCCCAGTGTTCACCAGACTGGCCCTGAATCTGAGGGGTCACTACTGCGTACCTTGGGTCCTCTGGAGAACGTCCCAGTGTTGTCGGCAACTTGTAGGATGCTTTGCGT
Source organism: Labeo catla (assembly GCA_012976165.1). Taxonomy (NCBI): domain Eukaryota; kingdom Metazoa; phylum Chordata; class Actinopteri; order Cypriniformes; family Cyprinidae; genus Labeo; species Labeo catla. The sequence goes on along the minus strand of VONZ01000051.1, from coordinate 635,417 downwards.
AAGTTAACGTTCGACAAGGCACTTCCCAAAAAGGGCGATGTGGGAGATGCAGTTTGAGCTGGTTGACCTCTTGTCACGATTGATCCGTCAGGCAATCTGTAAGACGCTTTGCGAAGGTTTTGGTTCTGAAGGGCACTGGACAGCATTGAAGGGGTAGCTTGCTCTTGTTTTGGTTTACCAAACAGGCCAGAGGTACTAGGTAAGCGATAGTTGGCCTTACCGACATTTTGTAGTGCGCTTGACAAATTAGATGAAATTGACTTCTCTGGTTCTTGTTCAGAGCCTTTAGTCAAAAGTGTTCCATCAGGAAGTCTGTAGGAAGCTTTACGAAGGTTTGAATTCAGAAGAGCACTTGAAAGAATGGAAGTGGATGGCTCTTCCACGGGTTGGTTTCGAGAAAAGAGAGAGACATCAGGTAGTTTATAGGATGCTTTGCGCAGGTTAATATTCTGTAGAGCACTTCCCAGGTACGGTGAGGAATTTGTTGCGTCCGCGGTTTGATCAGTGTCGTTGGATACAAGTGTTCCATCGGGAAGCCTGTAACTTGCTTTTCGGATGTTAGGATTCTGAAGAGCATTAGATAACAATGAAGAAGATTGAGCTGGTTGTACTGGCTCATTTCTTGATATTAATGTACCATCTGGGAGCCTGTAAGTTGCTTTCCGGAGATTAGGGTTTTGCAAAGCATTTGACAGAACAGATGTAGTAGCCTCCTCTTTTTGGCCTCCAAAATTCCTAGATATTATTGACGTATCAGGTAGTCGAAAGGAGGCACCTTGAAGGTTTCGATTCTTTAATGCATTTGATAAAGGGGAGGAATAATCCTGTGCTTGCTGGAAAGGAGTAGGGTTTCTCTGTAAAGGAGAGGTATAGGATGCATTTCTTAGGTTAGGATTCTTAAGTGCATTTGATAATACTGAGGCTTGCTGTTCAGGTTGTGACATAACTGGAGCATATAAAGAAGTATTCCGCTGAAGAGGTGAGATGTATGAGGCACCTCGTAACTGAGGATTTTTTAGAGCATTGGATAGTGCTGAAGAAGATTGCAAAATACTTTGTGGTTCCTGCTGAGCAGGAGTGGAAGGATATGGAGATGTGCTTCTTTGCAGTGGGGAAGTGAGAGATGCATTGCGTAGGTAAGGGTTTTGCAATGCATTAGAGAGCATTGGAGAAGAACTCTGACTAATTACCTGAACTTCTTGAGGTGCCACTATAGAATGAGGTGATCCAGACATTTGCAGAGGTGAGCGGTAAGTGGCATTGCGGAGTAGTGGATTTTGCAATGCATTTGTTAAGCCTGGAGAAGAGCTCTGAGATAAACTTTGGTTGATCTGCGACATTGGGGATTTAAACCTTGGAAGGGGTGAAGTGAATGAAGCACCTGCAAGATTTGGGTTCTGTAAAGCATTGGTTAGTAGAGGAGATGACCCTTGTTCAACTGTCTGGGCAAATTCGGTTATTACTTGAGGTTGAGGAGTGCTACTCGGTTGAAATTGTGATCTGAGTGAGGCACGATTGATCAGCTCATTATGCAGAGCATTTCTCTGTATAGTGGATTGGAGGATCGGCGATGGAGAACGTATGGACATTGGTGAACCAGCTCTCACTGAAAGCTGAGGTGATGGACATGGGGTTGGAACATGTCTCACAGAGAGTTGTGGTGAAGGTACTCCATGCTGTTTTATTGGAACCTGTTGAGGAAAAGGTGCTTGAGCATTCATTACAAGAGGATGGCTCTGGCCTCTTATTGATTGCCTGAGAGGAACAGGACTTATTGGTACTCTCACAACAGGACGCCCTCTCCCAATAGGCCTGTGAAAACCTCTTTGTGGATTTGGTGTTCCAGGTGGAAAGAATCTCTTGGAGTCTTGAAACCCTGCTGGTCTGGAACCTTGTCTTGCCAGCATAATGGGGGAGGATCTAGCACTCTGATTCAAAGCTCCTGAACTGTGAATGGAAGATCTGAATGGAGCAACGTTTTGCATTTGAGGAGTGCCATGATGGCCTTTTCTTTGAAAAATTGGATTGACAGGAGATGGCTTAACTGTTCCCATTGGCACTTTGTTCCCACCAAATCCTCTGAATCTACGCGTGGAAGTACGAGTAGGTGGGTGTTGAGGGTCATGTTGAATTCTGCCAGAAAATGCTGATGGTGATGGTGAAACAGGTCTCGGAGATCTGGAAGCAAAGGGAGATATTGGTCTTGGAGACACAGGTCTTTGGATGGGAGATGTGGCTCTGCGGCGTGGGTATGGAGAGCTCTCCTCCGGTGGCTGCTGGCCTATTGGTGGAGACAGCGGAGGACTCCGTCTCCGTAATGATGGTTGTGGTGAAAGAGAGCTTTTCCTCATAGATCTTGATGACATGAAAGACTCCTGATTGCTTCTACCAATTGGCCTGAAACGAGATTTTATTGGAGGGGCAGGACTTTGTCTTAGGGTTGGTCTAGGCGAAGGAGGAGGACTTCTTCTTCTCATTGAACCTCGTGGAGACATTGGAGGACTCTCTCTTCCATTAACAAGAGGGGACGGTGCTCTAGAACCAAATGGCTTTCTTTGCGGGGTTGGAGATTTTCCCCTTAAAGAAGGTAATGGCGATGGCGCTCGTCTGGATGGTTGAGGAGAAGAAGGAGGGCTAAATTTTCTTCTTTGGATAGGAGAGAACTGCCTCTGTGCATTATTATTGTACGATGGTGGGCCAAACATTCTAGACTGCCTTGGTGAGAACCTCGGACCCATTTCCTCATACATATCAGATCTGCGGCGAGGTATAGGGCTGCTTCGAGTTGAAAAATTGCTTTGTCTTAAGGAGAGCTGTGGCGAGGGCAAATGGTTAAATTGTCTCAGTGTTATTGGTTGGATGTTTTCCTGTGGAAAATCAAGTCTTTGAAACATGGGATCTGGATAGACTAAATGGGGAGATACTGGATCAACAATAGTTGGGTCGAATCTCCTTGCAGACAGAATTGGAGATGCTGGTGTTGAGAACGGTATGGGTCCAACAGGTCCGAAAGAATGCCTACTTAGGACAGGTGACACTGGCATTGGAGATGAAAAGGGTCTTGCTTGAAGAACAGGTGAGGATGGTATTTGGGGGGATCGGGTTAAAATGGGACTACCCGGTGGTATAATAGGTGTTGGTGCTTGCTGAATTAATATGGGCGTGGGAGATAATGACATTTGTACAGCCTCTGGCTGCTGTGGAGTATAAAGAGGAAAGCTCATAGGTGAAGAAAGTGGCTGGTTTTCAAACTGGTCTGGAATCATCTCATAATCACTCCTGGGAATCTGAGACACTGGACTTGAAATTTCAAGTTTTTCTTTCCCAAACAATTTCACTTGTGGTCTTGGGAATCTGAATGAATCTTCAGTCAATATTCCTTCTGGTATCTGAACATATTCATTACCATACATTTCTGCAGGTTCTGTCGGTTCCATCACATCCTCCACCGTGTACATAAATGGCTGGCTCGCAACCATCTGAGGGTCAATGTAAACCACACCGGTTTCTCCAGTGTACATGTACTGATTTGGATTGTATGCATTTTGATAACCTGGATACATCATGTAGGCATCTGAAACACCATCATAGTGGCTGTAATAATTCTGCTGATCTCCATAATAGTCAAACTGTTCTGGATAGTATCCATAGTCATAATATTCCATATCATTACCAAGGTAGCCAAATTCATCTTCCATAGCATAACCCATTTCATCATAGTATTCCATACCATCAATGGGGTATCCAAATTCATCAGTTCTCTGCTGCCTGTAATCATAGTCCATCCTATCATCATAATAACCATAAGATTGTCTTCCATCATACTGATACGGATCGTAATAGTCTTCATCAAGATAGCCATACTCATCCTCATACATGGGATCATAGTATTCGTTCTCCTCATCATAGAATCCATACTCATCTTCAGGATAATCATAATACTCCTGGTCATCTTCAAAGTAGTCATACTGATGTGGTCCTCTGTAGCGCCCCTGTCCATAGCTCCTATATCGTCCCCGGGGATTATTTCTGCTGTAACTGCTTTGAACATAATCGTCTTCCTCATAGCTGAACTCACCCTCATCATATTCATAACCTCCATTCTGATAGCCGTTGTATTGCCCCACACTTGACCTGTCATAACGAACAGAGCGACCTAGTCGCCTAGATGTTTTAGATGAGATGAATTTGTTAGTCAGCCAGTTTGTTGCTCCGGCTATCTTCCCCAGAGCCCATCCTTTGCTCTTAAACTGTGCGGCTCCAGTTTTCTTTTTACCAAAGAAGCCTTTAAACTTCCCTCCCAGTCCAGAGGTGGCTGCTGCATTTTTATTAGCCTTTCCACCAATACTGAGTAACAAGAGTGTTCTTCCACCTTCCTCTTTTTTATTTTCCTCCGCACCTTTTGACTTTCCAAAACCTGAAAACAACTTTGACGTACTTTGTAATGCCTTTGGTGTCATGCCTTTTTTCTTCTTGCTGCCTGATAGTCCCATGAAAAGCCTAGATGTGCTTTTCAGCTTTTTAGACTGTTTTGGGGCTGGTTTTGAAAAAAACGGGGACTTTCCTGTCAGCCCCGTGAGAACTTTAGAAGCACCTTTTAGATGAGCTTTCGCATCCTCTTTCTTTTGAACATTCTGCTGACCCTGAACAGCAAACCCTGTTATAGCGGAAGAGGCTCCTTTTAGGTTTATGTCTTTCATTTTACCTAGTTGAAGTTGTGGCTTCTTCTCTTCAGGTTGGAACCCTGTCACAGCTTTAGATGCAGCTTTAATATTGGCACGCTTACCAGTTTTTGGATCAACGGTTTCCTCTGCTGCCTGGCCACGCTTTGGCTTAGCTCCAGCCTTCACAGCCATTGCTTTGGACGCACCCTTCAGCGCAGCTTTCCCTTTCCCTCGTTTACCGCCATCATCCTCACTTTGCACATCCTCTTCATCCATTGCCTCGCTGTCCTCAACCTCACTCCTCTCCACCTCGGAGGCCTCCTCGGATTCACTAGGAGCTTGTTTGCCCTTTCCTTTTCCCTTCTTTGGATCCTCTTTTCCTTTGCCTCCCTTCCCACCTTTCTTGTCATCTTTGGCTGCCTTTGCATCTTCTTTCGCTTCCCCCTTTCCTTTGTCACCTTTCTTAGGTGCAGCTTTGTCTGCTTTCTTTGGTGGCATTTTATCCTTCTCCAAAAATCATGCTAGTAAATGTCACTGTGTCAAAAATGGGTGGTCAGTGACAGAAAACTCAAACTGTAATAGAGGTTCAACATCTCTTACATCACTATAAAAGTTATTAATTATATGTCTAATTCAGTCTCTTGAGTGTAAGCCCAAGTCAAAAACATTTCCAGTCAACACAAAAGCCAAAATGCAGATAGCTCCTTTTGTTCAAGACTCTACCTTACAGGTGAATTCCTCACATTTCAGAAAAAGTTGTGTCCTTGGCTGTAGTGCTAATTTTGGCAAGAGATTTCCCACAGACGAAATGTTGTTTATCACAGGCATCCATCCCTCCCTTTTGTTATTTTTTCATGCCTTGAGAAAAGTACTCCAGTTACACTGTCCTCTTGAGTTTTGCAGGTAGTGTCCTTCACAAGCTCCAGATGCATGTGTCTGAAAGTATGCGAGGGCTTCCTGTGATAGTTGTGAAGGGCACCTTAAATGTATCAACTACACTGACTTAGGGTAACATTATCTGTTTGGCTCATTCCTATATAAATAATGCACGTTGGCTGAGCTGTTACTAAACTGTGTCTGAGGACATTTCCAAATAGAACCTAAGTATGGTAATGATACCGACCGAAGACGAATGTCACCTCCATCACATCTGAGGTGGGTTAAATGTTTAATATTATTAGAGTACCAAACTTATTTTTATATCACTGTGCCAGACAGGTTTCATTTTCTGTTTTTGATTGAGCAGTGACTTGTGGCAGTTATATTTTGTTTTAAAGCAAAATTGTCAACCACCTAACAGAACTACTGGAGATGGAAATAATAAGAATTAATTGAATTGCTATGACACTTTTTTGGATTGTTTAGACTGCTAAAATTGAGCAAAAGTATTTTATGCATGAAGTGTCAATATATAGCTTGTAAATGTCTAATGTCATTTTTATTGGCAGGATGACTTTGGACAGTAATTAGCATTTCTATATATCTATTAAAATTATTTTTAGGAGCAGGAGAAAATTCAAATGAGTATCAACATACATTATTATGATGCTACCAACATGTTTGGCACATGTAAGCTCTCAGAAAATTCAGTTTTTATAACAGACTGTTATCACATATGTACATATTAAGCTGTGTGATTATTTTTCTGTTGACCACTTAATATTCCAAGAGTTCATGACACTGGCAGGAATTAATTCTTAATGGCTGGTCTGTATTCAGTTCACTAAGAAATAATGAAATATTAATCGGAAAAGCTCTAAATATAGAGTGACCCCATTCAGTGTTAACTTCAGATATTCACTATCCCATGCAATTTGTGTGTGATATTACATGTAGGTGATATTTACACTGATCGTATTCATTTTTTTTATTTTGTTGTCATTCTCCTTGCTAGATGAGATGTTATCAGTGTAATTTAAGTTGAGTCATTTTGCCCCTACAGTGCATCAGCTATTCAGCTGTTATGCCTTGAAACAAGTCCAAGAAGAGGTTATGAGCTTCTCGTCCAATCCATTTCCAATACACAACAGTTATGACTTCAACTTCAGCTGTCAATGTCATAACAAAATGCAAAAGTAAAGAATCGATATAAGAAGTTGGTTTGTTTGTTTCATTACAATACTAAATTGTGCTCTTAAAGTCAGATTATTTTTTAGCAGGATACATACAGCATTACTTTCATTAGGAACTGAATACATATTAAGCTATATAAGGCTAAATATAAAGGCATACCCTGGCGAGACGTAATGCATACCACAAACCCTAAATGAACTTGTTTAAATCCAAGCCTAGCTATTCACCTAGGCCAAGTGCTGGGTAAGGTTACAATCAAGAGGCTCAGGGGAGGACTAGATTAAATTTCAGTGCTGTTATAAATGGTTAGAAGCGAGTTATCTAAGCGACCAAATCTATGCATTGTTTTACGCCAAACATATGAATGCCAAACATCATCTTTTCCAAATTAAATGTCAAATGCATGCACAACAGTCTCTAAACTGTGCAGTTATCCACTGTACAGTGCACAAACCATTTCATAATAATGTTCAATTCATCCTTGTTTGTCTTGTGGTAAGTGGCTCCAGTTTCACTGAAGAAGCTACATTTTTCTTTTTCACATTCTGTATCAGTAAATGCAACAACAATAAACCATGACTTGTTAAACTGTCTTGTTATTGTGTCAGTGATTTATCTAAATTAGTACAATTAAGATACACCATACAAGTGCAGTTTTGTCACGTACAAGCAAGCAAAGTGTTTGATTAGTGTAATGAACCTCCTCCTGTTTGGCAATGCCAGCCATTAATCAATAAATAATGAAGAGAAATCCTTAAAAGGGCATCTGGGGTCTATAGAATGGCTGTCTAAGATATGGCCATATAGTGATAAATGGCCATACATTAAAAAAAAATAATGAAAGGAATATAAGAGTAATATAAACTACTAGTCAAAAGTTTTTAAATAGTAGGTTTTTTAAAGAATTTGCTTTTGCTCACAGGCTGCATTTATTTGATCCAAAATACAGCAAAAGCAGTAATATTGTGAATTTTTACTGCTTAAAATATATATTTGAATATATTTTAAAACGTAATTTATTCCTGTGATCAAAGCTAATTTTTCAGCATCATTATTCCAGTCTACAGTGTCACATGATCCTTCAGAAATCATACTTATATGCTGATTTGCTGCTCAAGAAACATTTATTATTATTATTATTATCAGTATTTGAACAGCCGAGTACATTCAGGATTCTGTGATGAATAGAAAGATCCAAAGATCAGCATTTATCTGAAATAAAATGCTTTTGTAACATTATACACTATACCATTCAAAAGCTTAAGTCGGTAAGAGTCAGTATAATTTTTTTTTGTATAGAAATTATATAAATTAATAGTTTTATTTAGCAAGGATGCTTTAAACTGATCAAAAGTGAAGACATTTATAATGTTACAACAGATTTCTATTTCTAGACTTTCTATTCATTAAACAAACCTGGAAACATTCTACTCAGCTGTTTTCAACATAATAATAATAAAAATAAATGTTTTTTGAGCAGCAAATCAGAATATTAGAATGATTTCTGAAGGATCATGTGACTGGAGTAATGATGCTAAAAATTCAGCTTTGAAATCACAGGAATAAATTACATTTTAAAATATATTAAAAAAGAAAAATCTTACTTTAAATAGTAAAATATTTCAGAATTGTACTGTTTTTGCTGTACTTTGGATCAAATAAATGCAATAGACTTCTTTAAAAAAAAAAAAAAACATTAAAAATCTTACTGTTCAAAAACTTTTGACTGGTAGTGTACATAAATATGAAAAATAAAAAGGCTTTAAATAAAAGTACTTATTTTTAATCTAATCTTGTGATATTTATATAATACCATCAGATTAATCAGCTCAAAATGTAAATGTAATTAGCATTTTACAAGAAATAGCTGTAACACTTACCTTACAAATTGCTTTCAAAAATGATTACGTCCAAACCCTTTTCCAAAAGAGCTGCTCTGAGTTTTCTGATATATAAAATCCATTCTCAGTACAATCAGTGTGCTGCACTTAACTATGCTTGACTAACTCACTGTATGTTCATATAAGGGCTGATCTATTATGTGGTTCCTCTCCCTAATTGCCCTCACTCAGATACAAAAACTGCCCACATGCAAACAGTCATCTTCTCAAACTGCTGAGATGGAACAAAAGCAATGATAATCTGGCTTGCATGATTGCTGATTTGGACAATACGCATTACATGACACAAAGCATCATACTCGTCTGAAAAGCTGGTAGGTATACAATTTCTATTATGCTAGAAACCAAAGGTCTGTCTCTGTATGCAAACAAACCACCTCATCCTATTATAAGCTTATTGCTAGCAGGCAGTGGCTGCAGAGACGTTGCTCTTTTCTCCATGTTTTTAGAGGTGAGAGTGCATCATCACAGGCAGTAACCAAGTGTCCATCCACAAAAACGTATGGTCAATCTTTGTAATGCCAATAATTGTTCATTATAGTAGGCTGTCAGTTGCCTCCTGCTGACATACTGTACTAGTGTACTGTCAGAAAAAGAAAATATGCAAAAACTGCAACTTCACAGGCACAGTATATGGGTGAGTTTGTTTTTCATCAGAACAGATTTGGAGAACTTTAGAATTACATCACTTGCTCACCAATGGATCCTCTGCAGTGAATGGGTGCCGTCAGAAACAGCTGATAAAAACATCACAATAATGCACAAGTAAACCACACGACTCCACTTCATCAATTGTCTTGTGAAGTGAAAAGGTGCGTGTGGGGCTGTCATGATTTGTTGATTCAATTCAAGTAATCGATTTGACAAAATCCTCGATTGCATTTTGCCCATGTTGTGTAATCGTCAAAATACCATCAGTTTGTATATATGTTTTGAGTGGTGCAAATATGAGTCCTTTATGCATATTGCTTTCTCCAGTGAAAAAGTTGTCTTGTCTGAATCAGGAGAGACATATGCACAGATCTAGTGTTAACTGCTCTAAACAAATATGTTGGTTGGATTTTGATGTAAGAGGACAACAGGGAACAGACTTTTTCGCTGAAATAAGAATTATTATGGATAATGGAGTCATATTATCGCCAGAAGCAAAGATTTAAGGTTTAAACAATATATTTGTTTCTTACAAACACACATCTTATCACCTCACAAGATGTTAACTGATGGACTGGGGTCATGTGGATTATTTGTGGAATGTTTTTATCAGCTGTTTGGACTCTCACTCTGACAGCACCCATTTATTGCAGAGGATCCACTTGTGAAAAAGGAATGTAATGTTACATTTCTCCAAATATATTCTAAGAAAGAAACAAACTCATCTACATCTTGGAGAGTCTGGTAAGTACATTTCATCAATTTTTCATTATTTAGTGAACTATTCCTTTAAGATGCATTACAGGTACAGTCTCTAAATGAGTGTTGCTTTCCCACAAGCTGCTGTAGCCCTAAAGATATTACTTTTGTACATTTTCCCTGACATTGTACTGGTAACTCAGCAGAGGGCAGCAAAAGGCAGAGAAGAGACCAGAGATAAACCTCATATGTGAAATTCATAGCATCACCACAAAAATAAAGTCCTGCTCCATGCATTTCACATCACAGTTAAGCAACTGTGTGGACAACGTATTGTATACAATGATAAAATATTAGTCAGAACATAATACTGTTTGAGAGACCACACAACCCTGCTGAAAATAACAATAGAAACCATCACAGAAACTCTAATGGTTTCCACTACAAATGCTATTAGAAATATTACAAACCATCAACTTTTAGCCATTAAAAAAACATTTTAAAAAGTGTTTTTGTAAAGTCTTTTGGGACCAGTGTTGGGCTAGTTACACAAAGAATGTAATACATTACTCATAGTTACTCCTTTCAAAAGTAATATTGTTACTTTACTTATTACTTTCTACAACACGGTTCAAATCATCTTTTTTCCTGACAAAATCAGTGCAATGCAATATTTCTACATGCTGAATGTAAGCTTTTCCATATTCCAAGCTTGCCTGCATCAAATGCATGTGTGAGTCATGAAAATTATGATCTAGGAATTATTTGATTGTTGGATTTTAAATCAGTTGGGTTAAGGCATCAAAAGAAACTAAGTAATTAAGCTTTTTTTGGATGGTAACTCTAATATTATTACTGAAATTTTATTAGTAATTAGTTACCCTGTTGAAAAAAACAGCATATGCTGGTTAGGTAGGTTTTGATGCTGGGATGCTGGTTTAAGATCCTTAGCTGGTTTATACTGTCTCCTTGCTGGTCCTTAGCTGGTTTAAGATGGTCCTGGACCAGCAAATGACCAGCTAAGGGCCAGCATAAACCAGCAAAGGACCAGCATAAACCAGCTAAAACCAGCATCCCAGCATCAAAGCCTACCTAACCAGCATATGCTGTTTTTTCAACAGGGTACACTATTAGTTACTGCAAAAAGTAATATTATTATAGTAACTAAGTTACTAGTAACCAGTGCTGGGGGTAACGCATTACAAGTAATGTGAGTTACGTAATATTATTACTTTTTCCAAGTAACTAGTAAAGTAACGCATTACATTTTGATTGACAAGAAAATATCGGAGTTACTTTCCCCCCATTTATTGATTAAAAAGCTCTCTTGTCCCCATGTTGAGAGAAATCTGGAGTAAGATGTTAGTTCTAGAATAAATGTGAACATGCATAAATTCATCTCACTCACAAAAAACAGGTTCAGTATTCCTCAAAATGAATAAAAACAGTGAAATTCAACTGTTAAATAATACAAATGTCCTTTATGCATTTAATCCCATTTTATTAACCAATGTCTTTGCTGCCGACCTTCGATGATCCAATTCAACCATACTAATAAGCAAAAATTACTCAAAATAATCTAACATTTGTTTTCTTTTTTTCCCTATTTTTGGTTTTCTATTTGCCAAAAACAGAACTTTTCTTACTGAAAACAAACAAGCAAGCCCTGCCCAGATTTAAAAAGTAAAGCAAAAGTAAAGTAACGCATTACTTGCCATAAAAAGTAACGTAATTAGTTACTTTTCTAGAGAGTAACTCAATATTGTAATGCATTACTTTTAAAAGTAACTTTCCCCAACACTGTTTGAGACATACTCCATTAGGATTCAGGGATTTTAACAAGCCACCAATAGAAGGCGACCAGTTACCAGTAGAGACCAACAGGCACATGAGCAGTTTCCATTAAAATTAGTACAATTCCCATTACAAACTGTAAAACACCAGCCAACAGGGAACATTCCTAGAACATTCACTAAGTTGTGTAAATGTTAGTACATAAAATAATGATTTTGAAATGTTCTTACAACGTTGTTAACGTTCTCAGAACATAAATTTCTTCTACTGTTCCCCACATTTACCAAAATCGCTTTTATGACTTATTTGATATGACCTATTTCACCATTTTCCCTCATAGAGTGTCGAGACAAATACATCTATTTACCACAATGTTCGTTATTTCTTCGTAGTTGTTCTGACCAAGAATAAATACCGTTTCTAACTTTTTAAAAACTTAAAGAGAAATCGTTCAGTTTATATTACTAGACTGTCCTAGTAGTAAAATACATTTGCTCAGTACTAAAGAGGCTTGAGCAACTTCCTCAAAAGTTAGAAAATGCTAAATAAAAGCTGCGTTTCACAATGTCAGACTGCAATAATCAAACCATTATGTTCACATCTATGATTTTTTTATATCATATCTATAATAAAACCCTCATGATGAGCAGTAAATGACTCAGAATGGAGTGTTTAAAGCTGAAGCACTCGGTTCTCTGAGAGCAACCGTACACACACACCCCCCACACACACACTGCACCATATGGCCCCAGCATCAAGTGTCACCATGTTTACAAGCGTAGCGCATTGGCACTGCGCTCGTCCTCCTTACCATTATCTTTCCATCCGAACTCATTCAAAGCAACTCCAGCGTAGAAACGTCACTCCTCAAGTTATTCCAAAACAGTTTCTTGCCATCCTGCTCATCATTTTAGCGCTTGGAAATGTAGGCTAATTACACAAAGACCCATCAAGCCTGAAGTGGAACAGCCTTCCAATGGCTTGATAATTCCCCACTCCACACTTGTCCGTTGGGTTGTACAGCCCGAGTGCCTCAGCATGCATTTTTAATGTCGTCTATTATACTAGTTTTCTGTAATGAATAGAGTAGGCTGCTCTAGGCTTTCAGATGAATACAGAAAGCTAAGAGTTCACATCTTGTGGAGTGTTTCTGAGTCACCACCCATGTTTAAGATGTGAACTCAAACTAATGGTGTGCTGTATGAGACAAAGTCCTCACCACATAATTGTACTTTATCAAACAATAGTGTAAAAATGAAAGTTTTATGCTGGAAACACTACATCAGCAAGGTAAATAGTGGGTTTCATGTCTTTCTTTCTATTAAAGTATGAGTAAATGTAGATGACCCCTGCACCAAATCACCTTATTAACTCTTCACCCGGGTCATTACTGATGAACTCAACCCTTAATGATTTAAATGATTAACTAAAACACCATAAAACAAGAAAAATAACCAACACACCTCGTGAGAATTGTAGTGTTGAAGTTCAACAGCCTGGGGCTCCTTAGAGGAACATGATGTATCTTCTTGAACTATTCGCAACTGATATGGGTCAATTGGACAAGTGCTCTTAACTATGTGATTCATGTAAGAATGAACTCTGATCTTTTCAGACTATGACATGTTAGTAAAGAGGCTCGTAAAATGTAGCTTAACCAGGATTGGTGGAATCCATCCATTTGGTTTTGATCTTTATGATGGCCATTGCACTTTTGCCATCTGACTTTGGTGATCATATATATTTTTATGTATCCTAAGCTTTCTTGTTACGCTTCACTAAAACATGTACAAAAGAGTTTACATGATCGACATCACAAATTTGGTTAGTACTCTATAAAAGTACAGAATATTAAATGTCTGAAATATGATTCTTTATCGTCAAACCTTCAGTTTATTTAAAGATTCAAACTACTACATTTTGATTTGTCAGTCTCAACAAACTGTCCATGTCCAATTCAGTTTATTAAGAAAGAACACTTTTTCATATCATGAAAGGCAAAAATAAAACAAAGATGTGAATATTGTTTATTAGAATGGGTTGTGTCAGGTGGATGATTTTCATAAACAAAATAATCACTTTTAAATTGTTGATCACAGGTTTTTCCATGAGGCTCCATGAAATACTGCAGTTGTCAACGAAAAAATGTTCTGTTGTGTATGAAATGTTCTATTGGTATTGTAGTGGATCTGAAGACTAGATTTTACTTCTTCACAACCTGAATGACATCCTCATGTTCCATGATGTGTGTCAGTCCTACTCTCTGAGGACTGTACTTTGTGCTTGTTCCCTGTGATGCAAAAAGACAGAAGTAGTTTAAAAAAAAAGGGACATGGAACAAAATCAAGAGTATATTTCAGGTGAAGGAGGATCTTACCCAGACAAGTGCGTATTTGAACTGGCTAGCTAATGTCCTGTGGATTCTGTGACACTGGAAGAAATAAAAAACACAATCATGAATCTGATCAATACGCTATAAACACACAGCCCATCAAAACGTTTTTTAAGATTTTTGATGTTTTTAAAAAAAGTCTCTTCTGCTCACAAAGCTTCATTTATTTGATCCAAAATACAGCAAAAACAGTACAATTTTGAAATATTTTTAATTATACAATTAAAAGAAATCTTTTGTAACAATATAAATGTCTTTAGCATTACTTCTGATCAATTTAAAGCATCCTTGATAAATAAAATAATTCATTTCTATAATTTCTTTTGAATGGTATAGTGTATAGTGTTACAAATGTACGTTACTTTTTTATTTAAGATAAATGCTGATCTTTGGATCTTTATATTCATCAAAGAATCCTTTATATATATCAAATATTTACTTCACTGTTTTAAATATTGATAAAAAATGTTTCTTGAACAGCAAATCAGCACATCATGTGATCATGTGATACTGAAGACTGGAGTAATGATGCTGAAAATGTAGATTTGATCACAGCAATAAATTACATTTTGAAATATATTCAAATATAAAACAATTATTCTAAAAAGTAAAAATATTTCAAAAATTGACTTTTTACTGTACTTTGGATCAAATAAATGCAGACTTTGTGAGCAAAAGAGTCTTCTTAAAAAAAAAGATTTTACTGTTCAAAAACTTTTGACTGGTAGTGTGTGTGTGTGTATAAGATATAAATACACATGTTCGGGTGCACACATATTTGTAGACAATACTTCAGCAAACTACTATATATATATATATATATATATATATATATATATATATATATATATATATATATATATATATATATATACACACACACACACATACTCTTGTCTTAGGACAAGTTTGATGAACTTTTTTGATCCACTTCAAATGTTGACTACTGCATGTATGTATGTATGTATGTATGTATGTATGTATGTATATATATATATATATATATATACACACACACACACACATATACATACACACACACACGTTTGTTTTTGTGAATTGTGGGGACTTTCCATAGACTTCTATAGTTTTTATACTGACCAAACGATACTGTTTATCCCCTCAACCAACCCTAACCCTAAACCTACCCCTTACAGAAAACCTGTTTGTACTGTTACATTTTTAGATGAACATCATTTACTATTATTAATCATTTTTTACATTGTGGGGACCATGTCAAAAATATCAGGCTTTACTATCCTTGTGGGGTAGTATCAAAGACCAAGTACACACACACACACACACACACACACACATATGAGTATCTATACATACATATATATATATATATATATATATATATATATATATATATATATGAATACATGAAAGTTGCAAGTATCACAGGACAACGAAACGGAGACATACCACATGTTCAACCGATGCTCCACGTCTCATGATTATAGGGTCACCGAAATCTGGCCGTTCTTAACAAAAATAAAAATAAAAAGGAGTAAGAACTAGGGGACTAAAAACACTAAATACAAAAATCCAAACATGCAGTTGGGTTTTATTTTTATTTATTTATTTATTTTCAGTTTTTATGAGGAACTCTGAAAGGAACCTTTACAAATTTAAACTATGATTTAAATTTAAAATGGATTCAAATGTGAACCTTAAGATAGACCAGTGGTTTTCAATCCTGGTCCTGTGGACCCACCACTCTGCCCATTTTGTATGTTTCCTTTATTTAACACACGATTCAGTTCTGCAGCTCATTAGGTGAGAGCTCCATGAACTCAGCTGAGTGTGTCAGACATAGGAGACATACAAAATGTGCAGAGCAGTGGGTCCCCAGGACCAGCATTGAAAACCACTGGTCTAGACCACCTGTTCAAGAAAACTAAAATAAACCAAAAACTGTTTGACGCTAAACAGACATTGTTTATACTAAAAGATCTAATAAATCAATAACTAATTAAATACTCTAATGTCAATAAAAATGCTTG
Source organism: Labeo catla (assembly GCA_012976165.1). NCBI lineage: Eukaryota > Metazoa > Chordata > Actinopteri > Cypriniformes > Cyprinidae > Labeo > Labeo catla. The sequence continues at coordinate 619,234 of VONZ01000051.1, read as the reverse complement.
AAAAAAAACTAAGGGTTAATTAATTCCATGTATCAACACATCTTGTAAATATATGACCATTTATGGGTTTTTTTTTAATTATTATGCTGAACAACAGGAAATCTTTAAGCCAAAAAGGTTTAGAACCAATGCTTTAGGGTGAAAACACTCTATATTACTTTACTCTGAGGAGCAAAATAGCTTACCTCCTCTCTTCTTGGTGTATATGCAGATCAGAGCCAGGTATTCCCATAACTGCTCAAGGAGGTAATCTAGATTCAGCTTCATGCCACAGCTGATCACTACACTGTTAGGTCTATGGGCAAGACGATCCACTTCCTCTATAGAAATCTGATCCACTTTATTGTACACCTGTGATAAGACAAATTTTTACATTTTTTTTTAACTTAGTTTTTTGGGCTTTTATGCCTTTTTTATGACAGTAGAGAGATGACAAGAGAGAAAGGAGCGGGATTAGCAAAGGACCGAGACAGGAATCGAACTCGGGTGGCTGTGAGCGCAGTTGCGCTATATGTCAACGCGCTAACCACAAGGCTATTGGCGCCGACTGAGACCAATTTTAAATTTGCTGACATGTTCAAAACTGAGAAGCTTTGTATTAGGCTGATAGACATATTGAAAAATATACTTACATATAAGCAAGGCATGTACACTCTGTTGCCCACGATGACATCAATAAATTCATCAGGAGTGGAGTCCTCTCTGAACAAAACCTCAGCGTTGAAGATTTCTGCGGTCATGTTAAGTCTGATATGTCGCTTATTATTAGAGGAAAATGAAAGGGTGAATAAACAAGGCTAAAGGATACTGTACTCATGAAGAATGAGCTGAACAAGCTTCTCAGAGCAGTGTGTGAGGGGAACCGTTGAATTGTATGATAGGCCACCACCTTTCTTAGGCTGAAAAACAGATATTTCACATGTAAGCAATAAAATATGCAACGGGAGCAACAAAATCTAAATGTAACTAATACTTCTCATTATATGCTGTTATTTCAGGAGGTCATTTTAAATGGGCATTTTCACATATAATGCTTTGTGTTGATTAATCATTGTTTATACCTCTATTAATTGCGGTCGATAAAAGTTCAGTAATATTTATCAAAAGTTTCTTTGTTGATAAAGGTTCATTAATGTTTATCCAAAGTCTTTTTGTTGATAAAGGTTCATTAATGTTTATCAAAAGTCCTTCGTGCTCACTCAGGCTGCATTTATTTGATTAAAAAAAACAGTAATATTGTGAAATATTATTTCAATTTAAAATAACTGTTTTCGATTTGAATATGTTTTCAAATGTAATTTATTCCTGTGATGGCAAAATTGAATTTTCAGCATCATCACTCCAGTCTTCAGTGTCACATGATCGTTCAGAAATCATTAGAATATGATTTAGACAAACTATGACAACAACAACAAAAAAAAACTGAAACACTGACCTTAAAATAGATATTTGGTTTGGGGCGGTTGAGTCTGATGCCGACAGATTCAAGTTCTTTTTCCAGAAGTTCCCTAAAAAACAAAAAAACAATGGTCAAACAAACACAGCAATAGCCCAAACAGTGCAAACATTCTCCACTGCTCCAGCTCACCTCTGAACCTCTCCTTTAGTTGCATCCAACATCATGATGACCACATCTGCAGTTCTGGCCACAGCGATAACCTGTCGACCTCTGCCCTTACCTTTAAAACAATAATACAGGACAAATTGAATATGCCAATATACACATGTACAAACTTACATTACTCTTTAAAACAAATAAATATACCTTGTGCAGCTCCCTCAATGATACCAGGCAAATCCAACAGCTGTATGTTGGCACCTTTGTACTGGAATTGTAAAAAAAAAAAGAAAAAAGAAAAGAAAAAAAGAAACTAGTATCATATTGGTTATTATAAATATTAATAATTACAAACAGAAATAAGATCTAAATAAAAACAGAGAGAAAATAATAATATTTTAGAATAAATAATACCTCAATGACACCAGGAATGCAGGTCAAGGTGGTGAATTCATATGAAGCTGCTTCACTTTCTGTTGATGTCATTAAACTAAGAAATGTAGACTATAAAAACACAATAAATTAGTGAATGTCTTTTTTAGTGCAAAAAAACAAAACAAAATTGACATATTAGTAATAGAAAATGTTTGTGCACATTATACAAAATTTATACAAAAGAGAGAAAAATAAGACTGAATAATGTTCTAAAGACAGAACAAAGAGGAGAAAAAACAACATGAAGGCAAGAAATTAATTTATACTTAAATTAAAGTATATGAATTAAAGTCATTGAAGTAATTTAACTTTCTTTATTATTTACTGTAGATTCTTTCAAAAAATGTTGGTTTGTTGCTGGTGAACTTATTTTTGTGGGTATATAATTTGCAGAGGAAATACATCTATAACAAAGCTAGCATTTATAGTGTCCTAAAATAATGTCTTTAATAGTTAGGATTTCTAACTTCCAGAATATTATCATTATTAAATATGACAGTACTTTTCCAAAGTTGTTCATTATAGTGACACGCCCAAAATGAATAAAAGAGTTTCTTTGTGAATTCAGTTTTATATTTCTTCATGAAATGTGACCCTGGACCACAAAACCAGTTGTAAGTATTACAGGTATATTTGCAGCATTAGCCAACAATACATTATATGGGTCAAAATTATAGATTTTTCTTTTATACCAATAATCATTAGGATATTAAGTAAATATCATGTTCTATAAAGATATTTTGGAAATTTCCCACTGTAAATATATCAAAACTTAATTTTTGGTTAGTAAAATGCATTGCTAAGAACTTCATTTGGACAACTTCAAAGGTGATTTTCTCAATATTTCGATTTTTTGCACCCTCAGTATCTCAAACGAATATTGTTCTGTCCTAACAAACCATACATCAATGGAAAGGTTATTTATTCAGCTTTTTCAAATCTTAATTTCAAAAAATATACCTGTATGATTGGTTTTGCGGTCCAGGGTCACAAATGTTTGACAGGGTAAAATAGTTTGAAAGATAATTCTTTTACTTTTGTAGCAAGGACCAAAATCTTGTTCCAATTTAGATTTTTAATTAGACCATCAAAAATATTGCACATATGATTTTTACCTTGCCTACAGAGGGGAATCCAATCAGAGCCACCCTAGCATCACCAGATTTCATAACATCAAAGCCTTCACCTTTGGCTCCAGCTGATTTTGAGGGCTCCAGAAGCTGGGCTCTGTATTTGGCTAGCTTGGCTTTCAATAAACCCAGATGGTACTCAGTTGCTGCAAAACAAGTTTGGAACAACAGGATTTAATTGATTAGGAGTAAACAGATACAAAGGGCCCATGACGGGACATTTAAGGAAAGATCTTGGCTTACCTTTATTCTTCTGTGTTCGAGAGATTTCTCTCTCTATCTCTGCTATCTTCTCCAGAATCCCCATTGTCAGTCAAGTGTGATATATTCCTTATGGGAAGCCTGTGAACATTACGGCAGTGAGAAATAAAGCATGTCAGTCGTATTGTACAGACCATCTGCTCTCTGGCTACGTTGTCAGTAGTAAGCTAAGCTAGCAGGCACTTAATACAAACTTATCAAACACTATTGCAGATTGAGCTGTCATTCAAATATCATGCCAGATGGCTACTTATGTAAGTGTAACTCTTCAGAAAGTATTAGATATTGTCATTCGTGTATTTCTAGAAGTGAAGATTTTGATAATTACAGTTTAAGGCAGCCCGAAGTCTGCAGCATGGACTGCTAGTGACGTCACCACCCTGGCTGACAGTGCTGCAGAGAAATTGCTCCGAAGTGAAACAAATTCTTTAATATTTAATTCCTAAACATAGATTTTAATACAGTACTTAGATGTATTGTGACATGCCAGTTATAGTATGTTTACCCGCCGTTGACATACTCTGGGTAATTGACATAATCAACAACAAACGATCCTATGATGCATAACAGTAGTTGGACTTCAATTCTCAATCATTTCCACGAATCGGTTCAATCAAATAGTCATTTCAAAGAATCGGTTTAATGATTGGCTTTACGTCCTCAGCACACAATTACGTCGTTATTTTGTCTATGCTGTAAAAATTGTCGTGAAGGCACCTACTGCTGTTTATGAATAATTCAGATCACTTTTGTGAACCGCTTAACTTAGCATGTTCAAATAGAAGATCCGGCTCAAAATAACGATTCGATCACCTCGGAAATACAGGGTTGCCAAGTCCGCGGTTTTACCACACAATATGGCTATTCCTAAACTTGCTTGTTTTGAAATATTTCACTTTATCCACCTCTTCCCGTAAAAGTGGGCACGGCCATTTGTAAATTTTACGCGTGTGGCTTTCGGTCTCATCTGCGTCCAGCTATTTTTAGTTAAAATAGCTTGTTTTGCTGTTCGATATTGCAAATCGGCGTGTCTTACCATATTGTTTTAATGTATTATCTTAAGTATGAACACACTGGTTTGTTGTGCAAATAGTTTTACTATTTACTGTAAGTTGTTATTCGTCTCGTTTTTCCCTATAGCGGGCTAATAAACCGGAAATCTCACCCATAGGCTTACTTCCGCGGTAAAGAAAAAGGTGGATACAATTTATATTACGCAAAATAAAACTGTGCTAGATGACTGGTAATGTGAATGTGTGCAGAAATATGACAAAAACTAAGCGTGACCTCAGAATAAAATCATAAAACTGTAAATAGTTATTTTCAAGTAGTTTAAAAATTAAGGGTTTTATCCTAAATTAACTTTTATCCACCAACTGTCAATATTAAAGTAAGATGATTTATGTATGAAAACAGAGTGTGTAAGTTGTAAAATGTGTTTAGTGCAAACAGTAAATGGTATGGGAGTGGCATGCCTTAAGTTTTGATATTTGGGCTTTTTTTCCAAGCTTGATTTGATGGCTTTTCTACGGAGATCTGGCAACCCCGGTGGTACATAACGCATCTTCCGACTTTAAACATGGCAGCTCCTGCGGGGTCGCGATACTCAACACAGAACAACGCGGGTATGGAGGGCTTCCCGTTCCCCGTGGCTGGCAAACCACCCGAGGAAAGCCCAAGTAAGGATCAGACCACTACCGGAGAGCCGAAAAAGAAACCGTGCCGAGCGTGTACGGATTTTAAATCATGGATGAAGTTGCAGAAACAGACGTCCTTAGCCTCGGTGCAGGTGAACAGACTGATCTGACATACAAAGTATAACTATTACATCAGTTGTAGTTATATTTTGTAAATATCTTAGCTACTATAATAATATACCATAATTTGTTGCAGTGGTTCTCAGCCAGGGGGCCTCAGGATGACATTAAAGTATTTACCTTAATACGTTTTTAATATAATAAATTCTTAATATAATAAATTATATTATATATGAATAAAATTATAATGTAATAAAACCTAAATATAATAGTAAATAATAAAATTAGTAAGCTCTGATATAAATTAAAATGCTAAACAAATACAATATCAGGGTAAACTGAAACCATATGTCTTTGTTTTTATTTAAGGACATGCAGTTCTTTAAACTTTTGTAATCACAAAATGAATTGTGGTTAATCATTATAATATCTATCAATACTTTTAGGTTACGTTAAGAAAAGTAGTTTGAAAACAAGCAGAATATTGTTTTAACAACAGAGAAGCCAATCATGATTATGGTTTCTGTTCAAAAACCATAGCTAAGTTACCATAGCATTGCATCAACCCAGTCATATGTTCGATTTTTAGGAAATATGTAAATGGATCTTACACAGTATTGTTGTGCTATATGTGTCATGTGATATTTTGAACAGGAGAGCAGGGCAGTGGAGGAGACTAAGCCTGTTGAATGCCCTCTAGACAGAGAGGAACTGGGCAGGAGCTCATGGTCTTTTCTTCACACTATGGCTGCATATTATCCAGACGCACCGACCTCAGAACAAAAGGGGGAGATGACACAATTCATCAATCTCTTCTCAAAGGTTTTCCCATGTGAGGAGTGTGCAGAGGACCTGATATCAAGGTTGTCATTTATTGTAATATCATGTATTGTAATATATGGCTTTTATGTTTGTCTTTCAGCATTTCAGCAGAAGCACTGCAGTGTTTACATTAGTGTTTGGTAGCATATGTTTCTTGTTTCTTATCAGATTAAAAACGAATCAACCAGACACTAGCAGTCGGCACAACCTCTCACAGTGGCTGTGTCGCCTCCATAATGACATCAACGTCCGATTAGGCAAGCCAGAGTTTGACTGCAGCAAGGTGGATGAGCGATGGCGAGATGGCTGGAAAGATGGATCTTGTGACTGAAAACCTACAACACAATCATGAACATGAACCAAATGCAGTCACACACTGATTCTGTGGACTAGGCTTGTTTGTTGCAAGTGCCATTCAGGAGTCATGCGTAAACATGATACATGTTGACTTTGCACTAATTGATAGAGTGATTTATTGATATACAGTTGTCTGTACTGTGCTTTTAATAGAGAGTACTGCTGTCTACAACACTATGGTGTTATGGCCTATATTTTTTTGTAATTATTGAGGTCTTAGTTAATGTGAATAGCCCAAAGGCAACTGGATAAACTTGTCAAAATCTGTAAGACAGCCAGAAACAAAAATGCTTTCTTTAGTGCAGTGGTTGTCAACTTTTAACTACAAGGCCAGTAACTGAATATTCACCAAGATATTTCTGAGACTTACGCTATAAAAACAAAGCAGGTTGTTTTCAAAAATTTTATTTACAGAAACATGGAGTGGCAATTAAAGGTAAAAATGAAAAATGAATTTACTCACTTTCATGCTGTCCGAAATGTAGATGAGCTTGTTTCTTCATTAGAACAGATTTGGAGAAATTGAGCATTGAGCATTACATCACTTGCTCACCAATGGTTCCTCTGCAGTCAGAATAAGAGTCTAACCAGCTAATAAAACATCACAGTAATCCACAAGTAAAGACCACAGTCCATCAATTAATGTCTTGTGAAGCAAAAAGATGTTTTTAGGGCTGTGAAATGATTAATCATGATTAATAACATCCAAAATAAAAGTTTGTGTTCATATAATATATGTGTATGTGTACTGTGTATATTTATTATGTATATATAAATATACACACACATATACATACATGTATAGTATATATACACAATTTAGATTATATGTATATACAAATATTTTATATATAAATATAACATTTTTCTTAATATATACATAACATGTTATATATATAGTTGAATACCAATGTTTTAGAGGTCTCAATAATTATTTAAGAAAGGTTAAAAATGAATTGTCGGTCATGTTCAGTTGCATTAAGATTAAGCAGAGGCTCAAAGTCAATTCATTTGCATGCTTATTTGCTGTCTATAAATGTGGCAAAGATAGGCTATTATATTACACTACCAGTCAAAAGTTTTTGAACACTAATTTAGTTTAATTTTAAAGAAGTCTCTCCTTCTCACCAAGCCTGCGTTTATTTGATCCAAAGTACAGCAAAAACAGTACAGTTTTGAAATATTTTACTGTTTAACATAATGGTTTTCTATTTGAATATATTTTAAAATGTAATTTATTTCTGTGATTTCAAAGCTGAATTTTTAGCATCATTACTCCAGTCACGCGATCCTTCAGAAATCATTGTAATATTTTGATTTGCTGCTCAAAAACATTTATTATTATTATAATTATGTTGAAAACATTTCTTTTATTTTGAAATAATTTCTTTAATGAACAGAAAGTTCAGAAGAACATTTATCATAAATAATAATCTTTTGTAACATTATACATATCTTTTAGGCTAAATCAATTTCTGTAATTTCTTTCCAAAAGAAATAAAAAATAAAATTATACTGACTTCAGGCTTTTGAGCGGTATAGTGTATAATGTTACAAATATACTTAACTGTTTTAAATATTGATAATAATAATAATAATAATCATCAATCAAAAATCAAATCAAATGTTTCTTGAACAGCAAATCAGCATATTAGTATGATTTCTGAAGGATCATGTGACACTGAAGACTGGAGTAATGATGCTGAAAATTCAGTAATAAATTACATTTTAAAATAAATCCAAATAGAAAAACAGTTATTTTAAACAGTAAACAAAATTACTGTTTGTGCTGTACTTTGGATCAAATAAATGCAATGCAGGGTTGGTAAGCAGAAATGACTTCTTAAAAAAACAATAAAAATCTTACTGTTCAAAAACTGGTAGTGTCTATCCTAAATGCTATACCCTAATCTTCCCACATTGCTTTCCTAATTATGAAAAATCATTTTTATTTATGCATTATTATTTGATGTAAGACTCTACCATTGCAGTGGAGAACGATAATGCCAGCATCACTGTCTTAGAATTGTGTTCAGTCATGTGAAGAGCTAATGCTCTTAAAGGGGTCATCTGATGCCCATTTTCCACAAGTTGATATGATTCTTTAGGGTCTTAATGAAAAGTCTATAATATACTTTGGTTAAAAATTCTCAATGGTTGTGTAAAACAACACCCTTTATACCTTGTCAAAATCGGCTCTGCAAAAATCATCCCATTCTGGTCGAGGCGGCTCTAAATGCAAATGAGCTCTGCTCGCCCCGCCCCTCTCTTCTCTCTGTGGAGAGACTAGTCTGTTTACTTTAGCCGTATTCAGCTGCGTTTAGCCGCTAAACTTGCTAACTAGCACATTATTAGGAAAGGCGATTGCAAAGATTCATAAAAAAAACCCTTATACTCACTTCTGCTGTAAGTGAAGCTGGATCATGAATGATTCGCAAGAACATAGATGGATATATGTAGATCGGGAGGCGCATTCCCTTCACAAACAAACATAATCTACTGCATCTTCAGCGGCTCAAATGTCGGGAGTAAATGACGACCACTATGTTCATTGTTACATCCAGCAACACAACACCTCAATTGCTCAATCTGAGATATTCTTGTCTAATTTACATCCCTGCTCCGGCATCGAAACAAAGAGGTTGGACTGTTACAGCTGATCTGAGGTAAAACACTCATGTCAATCAACTATCGTGGGAGCGGCCTCAACGACAGGCATCTGAGAACGGGATATTATTTTTACAGATTAATTAAAAACCACTGCATGGACTTTTATCATTATAGGGTAGATTTGTACATACACTGCCAACACACATTAATGTTTAAACAACATGTAAAATTGAACTTAGCGTCCGATGACCCCTTTAATGTTTTCTTTTGTGTCCCTAATGACTTTTATTATATGCAATTTTAAAAAAATATAGTCCTTTGTGTTCCACTGAATAAAGTAAGTCTCAGATTTGGGGTTAACTATTATTTTTGTGTGATATTGTTTTGGTTATGGAACAGTTATCTTCAAAACAGTACCTTATCCTTCATAAAATATAGGAAATCCTCCATTTGTTGGTAAAGTTGAGAGGCCCTGCTCTATGAAGTTAGCGGTCTCCCAGCTGAGGACGTGCTGTAGTCGGTAGATGTTGCTGTTGAGACAATGTAATACACAGAATCACAGAGAGATTGCGCACGCCTGTGACAGGCAGTGGGGTGTGTGAGTGTGTGTGTGTGAGTGTGTGTGCCTACCTCGACCCACAGCCCAGAGCCTGAATAACAGTAGGAGGAAAATGGACGGAGTGGGTTCATTTGGCGCTGGGAGAGCCGGGGCTGCGTTCGACCCTATTGCCTTTCTCCAACAGCCGCAGACCATCCTTAGAATATTATCCTGGGTAAGACATTTATTTACCTACAAATCACCATATCAGCTTAGAAGAGACAAATGTGCTCTGTGAGAATAACCCAGAACGTATCATAATCATGATATTTTCATTACGCGCTCATTTAATAATTAAACGAGGTCACTGGGAAATATGACGCTCATATGGATATGATATGATATGATATAGAGTATTGCTCGTTTATATTGAAAATATTGACGTATTGATGTCATGAAGCGTATTTGCCTCTGGTGACGAGGTTACTCATGTGATTCCTTCTAGAATAATAAAACGAAAGCATGTATGTAAATACTCGCCCTTATTCTTCAATCGTTTTGTTTGTTATGGTAGGAGAATTAATTCGTTTGTAACACCATTATATTATTAGGCTATGTATTATTTTTTTATCCATAGGTCTATCTCTAGGCGTGACTCCAAAACAAGAAATAATATTTTTAAATACTGGCTATTTACCTTATTAAACCAATAAACCGAGTCATATGTCACGGTTGAACGTTTCTCTATTATGCAATACGGTTTTTCAGTAAGAACATCATTATAGTGTGTCCCAATACATAGCGAGCTGCCTCATTATGAGCTATCGCATGTGTTTGAGCATCATTCTGTGTGTTGCTCAGAATTGTTGTCTACTTAGGCTGCCCACTAGGTTTTGAGCCGCAGCCACAGTCTGCTTCTATATGACCGGCGCCTCGATTCTGATTGGTTGATGCATTACTATACGCGCACGTACTGTTACTTCCATTTGATTTTATTTGCGTCAGACAAACACATCACGTGGACCATAGCTTTGTGCAAAACAAGTCAAGGGCTTTTATTTCTTCTAACAATAGGCTTCAATATCTTCTCAAAAATAAAATAAATATTAGTACCTTAATTTTACATTTAAAAGTATAGCATAGCAGTACTATAAAAGTCAATATTAGTACATTTTGAAAACGTGACAGTTTGCACCTTTTTTTTTTCTTGTGTACAGAACAATAGTTGACCCTGCAGGTGGAAAATGTTGACTTTAAAGAGTTATTGTTTATTTAGAGTGCATTATGTTTATTGAATTGCGTTGTTTTGGTCAGACAACGGATCATATGTCTGTGTAAGTTTATATTTCTCTTTAATTATGTAGCTTAATGAAATATTTCTTTATTTCTAACAATCGATTTGTAATTAAAAGAGCAATGTAATTACAATCATCAACTAACATTACTACATTATATAGCCTAATGCTGTGCTGATTATTAGTTAAGTTTGAAATTGTTAAAAAGTTAAAAAATGTCAAGCATACTACCAGTCAAAAGTTTTTGAACAGTAAGATTTTTGATGTTTTTTAAAGACGTCTCTTCTGCTCACCAAGCCTGCATTTATTTGATCCAATGTACAGCAAAATCAGTAATATTGTGAAATATTTTTACTATTTAAAAGAACTGCTTTCTGTTTGAATATATTTTAAAATGCAATTTATTCCTGTGATCAAAGCTAAATTTTACTCCAGTCTTCAGTGTCACACGATCCTACAGAAATCATTCTAATATGCTGATTTGCGGTTTAGAAAACATTTTTTATTAATATTATTATCAATATTTAAAACAGTTGAGTACATATTTTTGAGGATTCTCTGATGAAAGATCCAAAGATCAGCATTTATCTGAAATAAAAATGCTTTTGTAACATTATACACTATACCATTCAAAAGCTTGGAGTCAGTATAATAATTTTTTTTATTTATTTTATTTTTTTTTTGGAAAAAAAATATAGAAATTAATACTTTTATTTAGCAAGGATGCTTTAAATTGATCAAAAGTGATGATGAAGACATTTGTAATGTTACAGAAGATTTCTATTTCAGATAAACGCTGTTCTTCTGAACTTTGTATTCATCAAAGAAAACTGAAAAAATTCTACTCAGCTGTTTTCAACATAGTTTTAATATTAAATGTTTTTTGAGCAGCAAATCAGAATATTAGAATGATTTTCTGAAGGATCATGTGACTGGAGTAACAATGCTAAAACTTCAGCTTTGATATCACAGGAATAAATTACATTTTAAAATACATAAAAAACAGTTATTTTAAATAGTAAAAATATTTCAAAATTGTACTGTTTTTGCTGTATTTTGGATCAATTAAACGCAGGCTTGGTGAGCAGAATTGACTTTAAAAAAAATTAACAGATTTTAGGTTGAAATCTATACATCATATAAAATGAAAATGTGTATATTGTAGGTATTATGGTCAGCATTTAATTTTTTTTTTAACTATTAAATCAAGTTTTTGCATTTGCTTTTTGTCACAGTATAGGATGCTTCTGTCACTTAATGCCATATAATAATAGTCTTTATTGTAATGGTATTTAATGTCATTTATAATAGCTTTAACAGTGCTATCATGAAGAAAAAAAAAAACACATCATGCGTATCTTTTCCCCTGCAGATCTTCTCAATGGTCGTGTTTGGATCCATAATAAATGAAGGCTACGTCAACCATGGCAGTGAGAGGCTCTATTGCGTTTTCAACAAGAACAACAATGCCTGCAACTACGGAACCACCATTGGGCTCATAGCATTTCTAGCATGCATTTTCTTCATTATCCTTGACGTGAAGTTCCAACAGATCAGCAGTATTAAAGACAGGAAGAAGGCGGTGATGCTGGACATTGGATTTTCAGGTAAACAATAAGAGCATGCCAAAACAGCCTGAGACTCTCTCTGTGACTGCTATTTTTAAGCGGTGAATTGTTCAAGGGATCTGGCAGTGATTCATGATCTCCAGAGAGAAGACATTTTGTATATTTATGTAAACATGGGGGGGCGGTAGAGTAAACTATATTGACACTGCTACTCTAATATATTCTTCTTGTTGTATTTTGTGCATGATTACAGGCTTCTGGGCATTTTTGTGGTTCGTTTGTTTCTGCTTCTTGGCCAACCAATGGCAACGCACCACCCCAGATGAGCTGCCCTTAAATCAGGGCGCGGATGCTGCCAGAGCTGCCATTACCTTCTCCTTCTTCTCCATCTTCACCTGGGTAAATGAGTTTAACTATCTCTACACAAAACTGAAAACGCATTTTATTAGTGCAACCGCCATTCTTTTTCTAAACTAAGGCTGAAATGGCAGGATATGCAGAACACAGTCCATGAGTAAGTTGTTATATCATGACCTATCTCATCGACATTATCTTGCTCTACATACTGGTTTCAGCCCTCAGGGGACGTGGGAACATATAATAGAATTACTTCCTTTTCCCTTGCCGCCATGAATGAGGATGAGAATAGTGTTTGGTTGGTGTGTCCTGATGTGAATGAAACAGTGAAAAACCTAGGCTGTTTCTTACAGTTACTGAACAAGTGAAATATATATCTTGAATTTTAGTAATTGTTACATCAGTGCTTCATGTTTAGAAATACACACACAAACACACACTTCTGTTTGTAATAATTTATTAAACTATAATATTTTTGTGGAAACCGTGATATACTACCATTCAAGTGTTTGGGGTCCATTAGGATTTTTTAAGATTTTTTTATTTTATTTTAATTTTTGTATTTTTTACTTTTATTGAGCAAGAACCCATTCAATTGATCAAATGCGACAGTAATTTGATCAATTGAATGAAAAACCAAAAAAAAAAATGTTTCCACAAAAATATCAAGCAGCACAGCTGTTTCTAACATTGGTAATAATAAGAAATCATAATGACTGCTGAAAATTCAGCTTTGCATCAAAGAGATATTACATTTTAATATATATTAAAACAAAAAACAGGTATTTTAAGATGAACAGAATAGTGTTTATTTGAAATAAATTGTTTTGTTTTGCAACCTTTTAAAAGTTAAAAGTCTTCACTATTTGATCAATTGTAAGTTCTTGCTAAATAAAAGTTTTAAATTTTTTTAATAAATATCTTACTAACTGCAAATATTTAAATGATATATACAGTTGAGGTCAAAAGTTTTCATACACCTTGCAGAATCTGCAAAATGTTCATTATTTTACCAAAACAGGAGGGATCATACAAAATGCATGTTATTTTTTTATTTAGTACTGACCTGAAAAAGATATTTTATTTATAGTCTATAAGAGAAAACAGTAATTTATAAAAATTTATAAAAAGTTTACATACATTTAATTCTTTATACTGTGTTGTTACCTGAATAATCCACTGCTGTGTTTTTTATTTTCATTTGTTTATTTATTTATTTTAATGTTTAGTGATAGTTGTTCATGAATCCCTTGTTTGTCCTGAACAGCTGAACTGCCTGCTGTTCTTCAAAAACATCCTTCAGGTCCCACAAATTCTTTTTCAGCATTTTTTCATATTTGAACCCTTTCCAACAATGACTGTATTATTTTGAGATCCATCTTTTCACACTGAGGACAACTGAGGGACTCATATGCAACTATTACAGAAGGTTCAAACACTCACTGATGCTTCAGAAGGAAAAACAATGCATTAAGAGCCGGGGGTGTAAACTTTTGGAATTTAAAGATCAGGGTAAATGTAACTTATTTTGTCTTCTGGGAAACATGTAAGTATCTTCTGTAGCTTCTGAGGGGCAGTACTAAATGAAAAAAATATGACATTTAGGCAAAATAAGAAAAATGTACACATCTTCATTCTGTTCAGAAGTTTACACCCCCCGCAGTCGTCCTCAGTATAGGCACTTCATACCGTCTGCGTGATTCAAACCCGTTTACCATTTGAACCAGTATACTGCCCAGCATTCAAGTGCCTTAAGGTTAAAAAAAGCGTTTGGTTTCTTCAGTACAAGTGGTCAGAGTTGGAAGTAGTTATTTTTAATGAGAGTTTGATATTAATGCATGACTGTCATTTGCTTCCTCTTTGTATTTCAGGCTGGTTTGACTGTAAGAGCGGTGCAGAAGTACATGCTAGGAACCGACATGAGCCTCTTCACCACAGAGCACATGGATGGCAACCCGCCCGTCCAGCCCTACCCCACCGGCACGAGCACCGAGCCCAACGACACATACCAGAGCCCACCCTTCACCGAAAACCTGGACTCCAACGCCCCAACCTACCAGGTGCCAATTTACTGAAACGGTGCCTAGCAAGAGTCCATATGCGATGTCATTGGTGTGTCAGAGTCAGTGTGGATGGCTGGCACTGGTCTTCAAACTGAAGTGGTGTGACAATGTTCATAGGTAGTACCGTTCTGTGAACTTCTGTACAAGAATCTGTTGATTGTGATTTCACTTTTGTTTGGAATATTACGTGTTAATTTATCAGCTGGAATGAAACCGTTCAAGGGTTATCAGTGTTGTTTAAAAATGAAAAAGGTTATGTTGCATGTCTTATATTTAGAGAGCTATGAAGTGCCATGCATCACAAACAATACCTTATGTATTCAGTTTCCATAATGCTGTTGGGTACTGTATATAAAGTGCAATATCTGAAACATGGAATCACCAAAACGTTCGACACATTTAAATGTTCTTCAGCTAAAAGCTTACGAGAGGTGGTCTTCCGAAAAGTGGGTGGAGTTTCGCTGTAGATAAGGGTGTCTTATGTATCAAAAGTGTGTAGAAAAGGTGTTGATTCAATGTTTGATTTAGTGAAGCCACTGAACGTGTTAACACATAAAGCCAGATATTATTTTGAAAGGATTTTTTGTAGCGTGAATACTTCTGACCGTATCAAAATATAAAGTTTAAATGAATCCCACTAAAAGGATTTCAGATAAATAATGATTTTTATAAAGGCCACAATCAGTTGGCATTTTAAAATTATGAATTGAAAAAAGATCAGTTGGCATTTAAAATAAATATTGTACGAATACATTTACAAACTTGGACAATGACACCACTTGGTATGTTTTAAACATTAGAAATCGTAATTAAGAAAGTAAAATGTTTTTAAAAGAAAGTAATGTTTTTATGCAGCAAGGATACATTAAATTGATCAAAAGTGACAGTAAAGACATTTGAAATGTTACAAAATATTTCTGTTTCAAATAAATGCTGTTCTTTTGAACTTTGTATTCAGCCCTGAAAAAATATTAAGCAGCACAACTGTTTTCAACACTGATGATAATAAGAAATGTTTATTGAGCATCAAATCAGCATATCAGATTGATTTCTGAAAAATCATGTGACAGAAGACTGGAGTAATGATGCTGAAAATTCAGCTTTGCATCACATGAATAAAATACATTTTAAAATATAGTAATATAGAAAACAGCTATTTTAAATTGTAATAATATTTCACTATTTTTACTGTATTTTTGATCAAACAAATGCAGCCTTGGTAGGCAAAAGAGACTTTTTAAAAAAAAAAACTTACCAACCTCGAACTTTTGAACGGCAGTGCATATGCCAGTGGTTTGCAAAGTAATTTGTTTGGGACACCCTTCAGATATTCATCAGTTGGCTGTTGTTTAAAAAAAAAAAGCTGTTTGGTGACCATCATCAGTGCTTTGTCTGATATGTGGTAGATTTTGGTAATGTTTCTGTGTTCAGAGATAGGGCAACATACACAAATGATAGTGATTGTACTTCAATACATGTAAATGGAGTATGTTTGTGAAAGTGGTCAGGGTCTTGTGTTTCCTGTACTTAACTCTGCACTCCTGTTAAAATGCCTCATGGACCAATATTATGGGACAGTTTTGGAGTGACACTCACTGAGGTATGTTTTGCTGGATCAAAATTTGCACCTCTAAAAAGTATTATAGACATGATGTGAAATTAAAAACCTTATTTAGTTTTTGTATTTGTACCCCATTGAAGGACAACGTGCAAAATTTGCATCAGTAAAAATGCCTTGACCTTGTCCATGACTCTTTTTAAATACATATTACATACTGTATCTGCAGGCAATATATCCCATCTTGTGATTGAAAGACGTACACTAAAGATTTGTCGTTGTCAGTCAGAATGTCTTCAGACTGCAGTTGTCAGACATTATGAAAATAAAGACATGTTTTTCATGAGTGGATCAGATGTAATGTGTTCTTTTAATGGCTCTCACACACCATAATGACACCATTATGTTCTGAAAGCCAGACCTTACATTTGAAGGAATAGTTCATACAAAAACATTTGCTGAAAATGTACTCACCCTCCATCCCACCAAGATGTAGATGAGTTTGTTTCTTCATCAGATTTGGAGACATTTCGCATTACATCACTTGCTCACCAATGGATCTTCTGCAGTGAATGGGTGCCATCAGAATGAGAGTCCAAACATCTGATAAAAACATCACAATAATCCACAAGTCATCCACACAACTCTCGTCCATCAATTAATGTCTTGTGAAATGAAACGCTGCGTGTAGGGCTGTCATGATTACTTGATTCAATTCAAGTGCTCAATTTGAAAAAAATCCCCAACTGAATTTTGCCTGTGCTGCTTAATCATCAAAATACCGGAAGTGACAGTTTCCACATGAAACTTGTTATTAGGCCTTTTCCTCGGCTGCATGATATAAACCCATTTAAACCCATTTAAAGTCAAAACAAAGCATAAGCTAAAGAGGGTTTGCACTTACGTCACGGTTTGGTCAGTTACCTGAGTGCGTAACGCAACACTCAGATGTAAACAACAGCATGAATTACATGGTTAATCTACAACTGAATACTTTGTTCTGCTAATTTATGCTGTCTAAACCACAGAAAAAAACGTGTGGAAGCTGCTAAATCATATAGAGAATGAAGGAAAGGGCACAATATTTTTAAGTTAATAGGTGGTAAATATACGTACAAGCAGTATTAATTAAGATATTAGCCTAATATTTTACCTACCTGACCAGAAATGTTAAGAACAAACACAAATCTTGTCACGATTCTTGCACTGGAAATCTTGGTTCTGTTTCAGTTTGGCCAACCACAAATGCTTTTTGTTTCTAAGACTTGATTTGTCTCCTTGATTTTTTCCGATCCGAACGATTAGTACAACCCAAAACATGACAATAATTCACTATTTTCAGCCGCAATAATCTGCGAGTTTCGTTCGGTTCAGTAGCATTGTTTACTTTCAGTGCTGCCAATATGGCTGATTGATGACGCATCGTGAAAACACTCTATTGTGAATTTCCCAAACGGGACGATTCAGTTAAATAAATATGCGATGTAGGTTTAATTAATGAACTTAATTATTTACATGCGTGTAGGTTACTACGTGCGGCTCCGTTCACAGTGAGAACTGCTCCACACGAACTGTTATGATTATCATTTAAGGTAAGTTACATGTGAACGCAGCGTCCGCCATTTCATCAGATTTGTAAGGTAAACGGTCATCGGTCAACGGTCATCATCATCATAAATCCTTTAAAGGTTTTTATATTTTGATTTTTAAAATATGTATGTACATTTATAACACTACACTTTGTATTATATCACCTTTTCATGAAGTTACAAAAAACTAGTTATGCTATGCGAGGGTGTTTCTAATGCCGAGTCTGTGGGAGTGACGGTAAATTTGACATTGTTCTCTCTTCTGACTGCCGATATCAGTCTAACGTTAGCTCATTTTTTTCCTTTGATTGAAAGTCGTGAAAACACTATCGTGTAGTTTTTCTTTTGCTATTTGAGCAAATGAGAATGCAAAAAATTTATTTGTGGTACTCTCCCATTATTGGCTGTTCTCGGATTTTACCCAACTATGACGACTTCCGCTATGAGAAACCCGGAAATGTGAGAAAGGTCCATCGTCGGAATAACGGACAGATTACTGGATTACCAAAATAACTGTTAGTGACAGCCCTAGCTGCATGTTTAAAGACATTTTTAACTTCGAACTGTTACTTAAAGCTGAAAGTCCTCTATCCATAATACTATAGTTTTTTCACCAGTGACAAATCGTCTGAATCAGGAGAGAAATATGCACAGATCAAGCAATGATTACAAGAACCTTAGTGGATTGATGTTGGTGAAAAATATGAGAGGACAACAGGGGGATAGACTTTTTTCACTGGAGGAAGCGTTATTATGGATTATGGCCAGAAGCAATGGTTTAAAGTTAAAACACCTTAATGATAGATTTATTACAAACACACAGCTTTTCACTTCAAAAGATGTTAACCAATGGACTAGAGTAGTGTGGATTTATTGTGAAGTTTTTATCAGCAGTTTGGACTCATTCTGACGGCACCCATTCACTGCAGAGAATCAATTGGTGAGCAAGTGATGTAATGCTACATTTCTCCAAATCTGTTCAGATGAAGAAACAAACTCATTTACATCTTGGATGGTTTGTGGATAAGTATATTTTCAGCATATTTTTATTTTTGGGTGAAGTATTGGTTTAAATCTTCAAATAGTTAATTGTACTGATACATCCCCATGTTATTTAGTTCTAAATTTTAAAAAAGAAAATTTGAAAAGTTGTGAAAAGTAACACCTTAAGATAGAGGTGTAGCTTTCTCAAACATTACCCTCTCACCCTCATGTTGTTCAAACTTGTATGAATTTCTTTCTCCTGTGGAACATAAAAAGAGATGTTTGGCAGAAAGACTCTTTCACTTTTACTGAATGAAAAAATGAAAGTGAATGTTCACTAATAGCTTAACGTCTCCTTTCGCATCCCATGTAATAAAGGGTTTCATTTCATTTTTGAGGGAACATTTCCTTTAAATATCTCCGTAGTTAACATTAAGTATATATTGCACAAAGCAATCAGATGAAGCACAATTTATATGTAGAAAAATAACTTAATGTAGAGACTGATGACATTTGACCAGCATTTATTCTGCAGATATGTCCTGACACATCGCAAATTGTTGACTACAGGGCCGTGGCACAAAGAGCAGTTCCTGAAAGAGAGATGAGAAAAGGTGGCCGTACCGAGGTCTCAACGGTCTCAACTCTGTGGGAGTGTGAAGATGTATTCAAGAGGCACAAGCACAATGGTAATTAACAAAAATTTAACCAAAAAAAAGAAAGAATGATCAATCTTAGTATTTTAAAACGTCCCTCTGTTTTTCTGTATATTTGAAGGCTTCCTCGCACTGATTTAATTGTGTAAAGACAATCACATATGGTGTGCCGAGCCGTGCATTTCGTTCCCTGGCTTGATTGTTTAATTGCAAATTATTTACACAAACAAACATTCAAAAATGTCAATTTGTCAAAAATCAGTTGACAGATTACTGTAGCTTACTGTAAGAAAATGCTATATATTAACCATTTTATTTTTATGTACTGTAGAGTTTGTAAACAACTGAAAAATGAATAAATTTCAATCCACCGGCAGGAGCATTTGGAAATAAATAGGTTATTTTTCAAAGGCAGCCAACTTTACAAAAAAAAAAAACAAAAAAAAAAGACCATGCTAACAGCACTGGAAAAACCTGATGAAAAGATGAACTTGAGGTGTAATAAATGAATCGACGTTAGAACTCAAGCTTTCAAGTAGATTAAACTTGTTTCTCTTCAAAACAGTTACAGTTCCACTTGCACAGGTTTGATCATTCCCCTTCGAAAAAAGGTGTCGTCAAAACTTTCCGAACCTAAACAATCTGAGTAAACATTACCACTGCAGCTCAGACAACCCCTCATCCTTTCAAGCACCTTGCCATTATCCTGGTGCAGCACCAGGTCCTGTGTCACAAGAGAGCTCTGGATGTGCATTTGCTGGCAGCTAGCTGATAATCTTGCTTATGGCCTGTAAAGAGGGGAAGTCATCATCGCCGATGTGTAGGGTCTTATGGGTGTTGAAGTCTTTCATATCCAGCACCTGCTTACAGGTGGGACACACTTGGCAGTCCAGCTCCAGGCTGTTGCTGGTGGTGCCTGTCTGCCAGGCTTTCTTTTTGTTTTTTTTGGGCTTGGAGCCTTGCTGCTGTTTCTCCAGAGCCTTAAAGTCTCCGTGGGCAGTGAGAAGCTCCTGTTGCTTGCGAGTGTCTGGTAGGAGAACCAGCAGCTCATTGAAAACCCTGTTGAAATTCTCTCCCAACAACTCCTGGCAGCTTTTATAGTACTGGACAGCAGGTATTAAACCCTGGTTAAGAGGAAAGAGAGTTTATTATCCAATGAAGGACAAATATTAGAGATCAAGGGATAGTTGACCCAAAAATGAAAATTCTGTCATTAATTACTTGCCCTCATTTCATCCTTCGTTCATCTTCAGAACACAAATTAAGACATTTTTGATGAATTCCAAGAACTTTCTGACCCTGCATAGACAGCAACACAACTGACACGTTTAAGGCCCAGAAAGGTAGTAAGGACATCATTAAAGTAGTCTATGTGACATCAGTGATTCAACCTTAATGTTCTGAAGCTACAAGAATTCTTTTTGTGTGCAAAGAAAACAAACAAACAAACAAAAAAATTCAACAAGTTCTACACATCGCATGCTGGCATTCTGAACCATTGTACTGCTGTGAAAGTGTGGCACAGACTGACACAGAAGAGAAGAAATAGTTAAATAAAATGGTTATTTTTGTTTTCCTTGCGTACAAAAAGTATTCTCATAGCTTCATAAAATTAAGGTTGAGCCACTGATGTCACATGGACCATTTTATCAATGTCCTTACTAACTTTCTGGGCTATGGACGTGTCTTAATTTGTCTGTGTCTTAACATTCATTTGTGTTCTGAAGATGCACGAAGGTCTTACAGGATTGGAACAAAATGAGGCTGAGTAATTAATGATAGAATTTTCATTTTTAGGTGAACTATCCCTTTAATGGGTAATCAACAAGATGTATAAATGGATTTTAAAGGAGTTCACTTCCAGAACAAAAATTTACTCACACCCTTGCCATCCAAGATCATGTCTTTCTTTCTTCAGTCATAAAGAAATTATGTTTTTTGTGGAAAACATTTTAGGATTTCTCTCCATATAGTGGACTTATATGGTGGCCGTGAGTTTGAACTTCCAAAATGCAGTTTAAATGTAGCTTCAAAGGGCTCTAAATGATCCCAGCTGAGGAAGAAGGGTCTTATCTAGCAAAACAATTGGTTATTTATTTAAAAAAAAAAAGATATATATATATATATATATATATATATATATATATATATATATATAGACACACACACACTTATATACTTTTTAACCTCAAATGCTCATCTTGTCTAGCTCTGTGTGAACTCTGTGCATTCTGGGTCAATACAGTTAGGGTATGTCGAAAAACTCCCATCTTTATTTTCTCCTCCATCTTCAAAATCGTCCTACATCATCACAGAAATACCAACCCGCAAGGAGGGTCAAACACCCTTTACAAAAAAATTACACAGACTACACATGCACATCGCAGAGACGACACAAGACGAGCATTTGGAGGTTAAAAAGTATCTAAATTTAAAGTATCTAAAAGTTTCTAAATATATATTTGTTTCAAAAATGACCAATTGTTTCGCTAGATAAGATCCTTCTTACTCGGCCGGGATTGTTTAGAGCCCTTTGAAGCTGCATTTAAACTACATTTTGGAAGTTCAAATGCGTGGGCACTATAGAAAATCCATTATATGGAGAAAAATCCTGAAATGTTTTCCTCAAAAAACAATTTCTTTACGACTGAAGAACGAAAGACATGAACATCTTGGATGACAAATTATCTGTAAATTTTTGTTCTGGAAGTGAACTTCTTCAATGAACAGATTTTAGGTTAAGGAATGTGTAAGGTAGTGTGTTTCATAGGTTCAATATTATTGGGTCACTGGTTTCAACTATTTTTTAAACATTTTTTCTTCACTAGTTCATTTTAAAGGGCATGTATTTTGGAAATAATGTATATAAAATATTACATGTGTTAATTAACATGCTCATACAACTCTGAATTTGCAGAACTATTATCTAATAATATGCAGGACTAATATGAACTATTGTAATACAACACTGGTTAAAAAAGGTCATGGAAATGGACTTGGTTTGATAGTTACCTGTCTAAATTGGCCTGAATAGTTTTTGAACTCATTGAACTTTGTTTCATCATTTTGAAGGAAATTTTTAATAGACTGAATAAGGTCCATGTTTCTCTGCTGGAAATTTTCAGGTATGAGGTAGGATCCAATAGCAGGTGTAACTCTGAAAGAAAACACAATGCCTAATGAGATAAAACACTTCATCACTTGATTTGTACATTAAATAATGATAAATTAATACATTTTGGTGAAACAACTGCTTTCAAATCTAAATATATTTTAAAATGTAATTCATTTCTGTGATGCAAAGCTGAATTTTCAGCATCATTCCAGTCTTCAGTGTCACATGATCCTTCAGAAATCATTCTAATATGCTGATTTGCTGTTCAAGAAACATTTCTGATCATCTTGTAAAATCTTGTATTATTCTTATTTAATGGAAGTGTACAGTAAAATAAATGTACATCAATTGTTCACTTTGAGCAGTTTTGTGTATATACAAAGACTCAAAAAAAGTACAATATAGAAAATATTTTTAAAGGGGTAGTTCACCCAGAAATAAAAATTACCCCATGATTTACTCACCCGCAAGCCATCCTAGGTGTATATGACATTCTTCTTTCAGACGAATATAATCAGAGTTAATATAAAAAAATGTCCTGGCTCTTCCAAGCTTTATAATGGCAGTGAATGGGTTTTGAGATTTTAAAGCCCAAAAAAGTGCATCTTTATTGGACTTCTTGGACAAAATCTCAACAGCCATTCACTGCCATTATAAAGCTTGGAAGAGTCAGGCCATTTTTTTATATTAACTCTCATAGAGTAATCATAGAGTAATCTTAATTTTTGGGTGAACTGTCCCATTAAATAATATTTTGACATTTTTGGTTGTCAAAAAAATCTCCTAATTAATAAAATGAATTATAACTATTGCTAAAGTATTTTATATTAGGGCATTCCATCAACATGCTCTCAGGTATTGTTAAAAAACAACTTACTGCTTGACATAAATAGTCAACTGTCATGCACTAAAAATATAACTATGACTCAAACGGGGAACACCACTTCCTCCCCACATCTCACACACCACACATATAGAACAGTGCACATCACGTTCACTAACCTGTTAACAGCAGGCATTGACGATTCCACCACATTACTGTTGAGCGGGATGCCGGTGAATCCTGGGGGAGGTTTACTGACAACAGGCCCAAGGCCAGGAGGAGGAGGAGGAGTCGCACTCTGAGTGCTCTTCAACGGAAATGCACTTTTAAAGCCTGAAAACACAAGTAAGCACTTAAAAGCAATGCAAATTTGGGCAATGTCTCTTTTAGGAAAGAAAACTGCTTACCAGGTGGAGGTTTTCTGGAGATAAGAGCTGGAAATTCCTCTTCCTTGGGTGGAGGAGGTTGGTCGTTTACCGGCTGCTTTAAAGGGGAAGGAATATTTTCAGGAAATGATGTACAAGACAGTGCTTCTGCTGGTTTCTCTGAGAGTCCATTTATAAATGAATTTGTTTTGGAGGTGAGACCGTTGTCTGGTGGCTTCGTCTCAGGAACGTTCTCTTTGTGAGCCATTTTGGACACGGACTCGGGAGTGTGTGACGGAGAACCTAGAGATGAAGTTGTGGCTTGCTTCTTTTTCTTATTGGTTTTGGGGTTGGGCTGGGATGAGCCACCTTTTACCGTCAACAAAGTGGAGATGTCAAGCATAGTTGGTACCGTGCGGATCTCCTGAGCTGTTTTACCGGTTTGGGGGTCTTCGTCATCTGATGATGACGGACATTTGACTTTAGGTGGAGCTTTGTGGGTTTCAGCAGAGGTGAGCTTCTTTTTGCGGCGAGATGAGGAGGCAGTGAGAGGCTGAGGCACACTTCCACTGGGTGGTGGATCACTGGCAGACAGAATGGATGATGAGACCGTAGGAGGTGTTTTGGTAGGCAGAACCACAGGTTTATTGGATACCACAGATGGTTTGCTTCCGGCTTGAGACCAGGCTGATGTTGCGTTTGACTGGGGCTTCATTGGCTTGATCTTGGAGACTAGTGCAGGAAAGTCCTCCTCCTGGAAGGATGAATGTTTCTTGGGTTGATTTGTGTATGCAGGCGTCATTGGAGCGGAAACTACTGAGCCAGACAAACTTGGAAAGTCATCTTCCTTCAGGGAGACGGAATTTTGTTTGATCTTGCTGCAACAATACAGAGACAGACATTGTAAAAAAACTGATCTGATTAAACTCAATGTTTAATACTAGATTTATTAATGGTGCTTGCCCATGATGCCAACATGTTTCTTGCTGTTGCTGTTGTATATACCTACCACCATGAGCCGAACTTGCTGATGATCTGACTGGCAAAAATCATTTCCTGTTTTGTCCTGCCTTTTTTTATTGGTTGCACCATATGACTTTTATTTGGTGGACATAATAAACGATTATGCCAAAGTACTTAAGGATTCATTTTTAAGAAATCAGAGGCCCCTTTCTTTTATGATTTCAGAACAGCTGTATCAGCCTGACATTTGTTAATTTATGCCCATTTAAAAAACAAAAACAAATCAAAACAGAGACACATTAGGAAAATAGAAAGCGGTGTATACTTTGCATGTTGGTTGCACCATGTGACTATGATTTGGAGGAAAAAAAGCTCCTTTTTGTAATAATATTAATGATTTCAGGTAGTGTTAATTAATATTCATATAGTATTATATACGCTCACCCATCATTCACTGACCTCAAATATGGCTTTTCATCTGAAAGGTGTATGTAGTAGTGAATATACATGGCAGCTCAATCCAGTTCTAACCTAGAAAATGTGCACCATTCAAGTGTTTGTGCAGAGTGTGTAAGCTGAACAGTACCCCGGTGTAGTCACTTGCTCTTAAAATAGTCATTTTAAGAGCAAGTTAATACATCTTTTGAAACTGTAAAAACTCTACATTTATTTGTGTGCACTCACAATAAAAACAAAATGTTGCGCTTTTGTAAAATAATGAAAGCAAACAGGATGTGCTTTCTGCCGTCTCGGTCTCTGTGAATTTGAGCGCAAAACTTCAAAACTCTGTATATTCTTGCCTTACAGACATGAAAAATATATCTATAGAGAGTGAACTTTTAAATGAACCAATTCAAATAGAAAAATATTCTCAAATTACGTAATCCGTATGAAACGCGCATCACTACCACAGAGATGATGAGTCACTGTCGCCGACTTCATCTCTTAAGCCGAAAACAAAGAAAGTGCTAGTTTATTAATCAATTATTAAAACGTTAATGCAGTCTCCTAGCTGTTTTTTCCCTGACACATTCATAATTATTATATCTGCTGGTGCGCTGTGGCAAGCTTTTTTGTGCGCTTAAGTGCATATTAGGCTACGTGGGCAATTAAAGGTTCATTATAATGACTTGGTTTATTATACAACGTGCGACTAATAGTTGACTAATGCTTAAATTGAACGACTACTAGTCAACCAGAAAAATCTTTAGTCGAGGGCAGCCCTACTGAGATGTTACTTATGTCACCAAATTAAACCATTTAATTAATGAATACATTTGGACAAAATAGCTGTACGTACATTCATGAGAGGTTGGGGTTTCAGCAGATGATGTAAGACTCACAAGCTCCAGTGAGAAGTGACAAAACAAAAATGGCTGGGTAAAAAACTCAGTCTCCACTTGGCTTATATTGAAATTCTCAGATATTTTCCCTTTACAAATCCTTGTTTTGTACTTTTAATTTGTTACCCTTGTTTTGTTTTCCTCTGTCCTCCATACTTCTGCATTCATCATCACGTTCACCTACGTCACCCGCTGGAACACCACTCTCTCATGAATGTGTGTGCGACAGTTAGCGGAAGCTAGAGATTACGGTTTATAAAGTTGTAAATATGGATATTTTTCTTACACAAACACATTGCTTCTCCTCAAAAGGTCTTTATTAACCCTCTGGAGCCGTGTGGAGTACTTTTTATGATGGATGGATACACTTTATTGGACTTCAAAATCTCAACACCCATTCACTGCCAAAGCTTGGAAGGGCCAGGACATCTTTCAATATAACTCTGATCATTTTCCATCCGAAAGAAGAAAATCATATACACCTAGGATGGCTTGAGGGTGAGTAAGTCATGGGGTAATCCTCATTATTGGGTGAACTGTCCTATTAAAGGCTCATTATTATGATTTGGTTTATTATACAACGTGCGACTAATAGTTGACGAATGCTTAAATTGAACGACTACTAGTCAACCAGAAAAATCTTTAGTCGAGGGCAGCCCTACTGAGATGTTATGTCACTGAATGAAAAAAAATTGAATTAATGAATACATTTGGACAAAATATTTAATCAACAAAGCAAGCACCAATAAAAACAAACAATAAGCATTCCTACATGGACAAAAAACATAGAAGTGACCCATCTTACTAAAAACAGGACAAACCTACCTTTGAATTGGGGCTGGAGGTGCAGCTGCCCCTAAAACTGGGAAGTCTTGACCAGCCAAAGAGGGATTACTCTTTACTGATCGAGCTGAAATACATTCAAACATATAATCTCATCAACTTCCCCAAAATCAATAAATGAACAAAAAATACAATAATTTACTATATTATTATACCATATTTCCGATCGCCATACCTTGCATTTCGTTCGTCTGCTTGGCAGTGCCTCTGTTGTTTCTCATGTCATCAGGCTCTGTTTTTTCTTCTTTGCGTGGCTTCTGACTGATTCTCTCTTGCACATGGCTTCTCTCTTCCTGGCGGCTGGCCAACGAAGCTCTCAAAGCAGCGGCTATATCTCGGTCTTCTTCCTCTCTGAAGATGACAACTCTCTCAGTCTTCCACAAGCTCTCTTATATGTCAGAATGCAGCACTGAAGAGGACCTACCGATTATATCTCCAGCTCCTGACATTCTGCGGTCCTCCAGGTGCTCGTCCTCTTCCTGGTCTTCCCTGTCTGTTGAAGCGATCCACTTCCTCATAGTCATCGCCACCAACCATCAGACCTAAATGACGACATCCAAATAGGCTTGATCAAGGCATGCGGCCTCTAAAATATATCCAACTCACAGAAAGAGCAAATTCAGCTTTACCGTCATTTCTTCGTTGCTGTCTGGGTGCATAGTTGAACTGAATGTCGATTTGGCGATTCTGCCGTGCCTCGGCCCGGTTTTTGCTGTGGGCAGCAGCTTTGTGAGCCTTATAGTCAATCTCTGTGCGGAAAGCATGAGTGAACTGCTCTGTACTGCAGCGGCCCTCCTCGCAGAGATAATGGCTCTCTCTGAAGTGCTCGCTGAGGTACTTGTAGTCACTATAGGACCAAAAAAAGTAAATTAAATTAATTAACATTTAAATTCTGTGAAAAGTACAAAAATATTGCTATGAAGTCTGCATGTTCTGCAGGTCTCTGTGTAAATGAGCAACCCAATTAGTACACATACTGAAGCATCAGTGATGCTTGTGTGCGTTTTCAGCATCTGCTGTCTTACTATATGAGGACATAAAATTCATCTCCAGAGCTGCTCCAAGAGTCACTTTTTAATATTTTTTTTTAAATTCTCTTTACTTTTTTTGATTCTGATGATTTGAGGTCTACACCACCCCTTTCAATCAGACTGAAATTTCATTAGAAATGAGCTCATTCAGATCAATTGAGGGGTTTATATGAAAAGCTTTTCAGTTCAACTGAGTCCATTTGGGTGTATGTAAACATAGCTATAGTGAGTTGCATCTGGAAATAACCACGTTTCAGCTGCCGTTTTACCTGTAATACTCCTGAGCTCCATCTGCGTCGCAAAAATGGCAGAAGTAATGATCTCGCCGCAGATGCTTCAATAGCTCATCGTTGTCCAGGTATCGATCATCACAGAATTTACAGAGCGGATGCCCACGATGCGAGGTATCATCCGGGTCCCCTTGCGTTCGATGTCGAGCCAGGTCTTTCCGATTGTACCACTTCCGCTCGTACGAGAATATCTGTACACAGAGTGAACCATTCATTGTAGTAATAAGGAGTGTGCAAACAAACTAAGAATTCATTAAAATGCAAATAAAATGCAATACTCTACCTTCAGGTGCTTTGCACATAACTTGCAGCAGAAGAGTTCATGTTGTTTCCGCATATGTTGCTCTAATTCTTCAAATTTGGAGAACACTTTTGGTTCTGGGCATTGCGGACATTCATGCAACAAAATCTTCCTGCAAAGAGGTGAGGGCAAAGTAGTGAAATTAATATTGGTAACACTTTACAATTAGGTGTTTGTTAAAATTATTTAATGTATTAACTAACATGAACGAACAATGATCAATACATTACACTATTTATTAATCTTTGTTAATGATAGTTAATACAAATACAGTTGTTCATTGTTTGTTCATGTTAGTTCACAGTGCATTAATGTTAACAAACAACTTGTGATTTTAATAATGCATTAGTAAATGCTGAAATTAACATTAACTAAGATTAATAAATGCTGCAGAAATACTATTCATTCTTAGTTTATGTTAACTAATGAACCTTACTGTAAAGTGTTACCGTTATATTAATATTGTCAAAGACCTAAATTCACTTTTTATTTAGCATGTAAACTGCCAATAATGTCAGAGTTGATTCAAAACTTATTTAACTCATGTCATGTCAAATTCAAAAATGTCAAAAAGACTGTCATTTTTTATAGATTTAAATATTCTCACAACATAAGGTAAGGTAGGTAAACATTACAGTTTATTATAGTGAACAGTTACATTATTGTAATAAGGCAATATGTTTTGGTATGTACAAGCATAGTTTTAAAATATATCTCCCTTGTGATTCTTCAGAAAAAAATGTGGGACTCCAGCCTAGATTACTTTCAACAGAATTGTCTTATTTTATTCATACATTAAATATTTTCAATCTACAATGAATGTTTAGTTGAAATTATTACGGAGCAAATACATTCATATATAGTCTCTTTTGCTCACCAAGTCTGCATTTATTTGATCCAAAGTACAGCCAAAAAAAAAGTAGATTTTTGAACTTTTTCTATTTGAATATATTTTAAAAAGCAATTTATTTCTGTGATCAAAACTAAATTTTCAGTTTCATTACTCCAGTCCTCAGTGTCACATGAACCTTCGGAATTTTTTCTAATATGCTGATTTGCTGTTTATGAAACATTTATTATTATAATTATCAATATTTAAAACAGCTGAGTACATTTTTTTCAGGATTCTTTGATGAATAGAGGGACCCAGAGATCATTTATCTGAAATAAAAAGCTTTTGTAACATTATACACTATACCATTCAAAAGCTTAGAGTCAGTATAAGAAATTATTGAAATGAATACATTTAATTAGCAAAGACGCTTTAAATTGAGCAAACATGATGATAAAGACATTTATAATCTTACAAAAGATTTCAATTTAAAATAAATGCTGTTCTTCTAAAATATCTATTCATAAAAGAAACCTGAAAAATTTCTACTCAGCTGTTTTCAACATAATAATAATGTTTTTTGAGCAGCAAATAAGAATATTAGAAAAATTTCTAAAGGATCGTGTGACACTGAAGACTGGAGTAATGATGCTAAAAATTCAGCTTTGAAACCACAGAAATAAATTACATTTTAAAATATACTCAAACAGAAAGCGAGTTATTTTAAATAGTAAAATATTTTACAGTTTTACTGTTTTTCAGTACTTTGGATCAAATGAATAAAAGCTTGGTGAGCAGAAGAGACTTTAAAAAACATTTAAAATGTTCAATGTTCTAACTGTTCAAAACCTTTTGACTGGTAGTGTATTAAATGTTAAAAGAGCCCAGAAAACACAGAGATATTTTATTTCTAATCCATGCTGAAAAAAAAAAAAACGTTCACACCTGAACTGTGCGTATATCTTCCCATCTGCAAAATATATGTCATATTTCTTCTCACACTGATATTGATGAATGTTCAGAGCGACAAAGGGTTCAAGTTTCTTTATGAAGACCACCTGGAAAAACAGAAGAAGAAAAAATGAATACTTTTTTAATTACAGTACAGAAAAAAGACTAACTTACAGAGCATGAACAACGTTGCAAATTAAGCAAAAAGCACTAAAAGCTTAACCTTTTAAATTTCAGACTTGCTGATTAATGTATTCGTGCTTAACAGGCAAATTAGAGAGGGGAGCACTCGTGATTGATTGTTGAGTGAGTCACTACTGTCAACATGACGTCGCACTTTGACAGGTTGTCAAAGAAAAGCACACGTCTAGCAGATTCTAAGGGGAGTTATCTGAAGCTGATTACATAACAGCACAATTCAGCTGAGCTGTCCCAAAATCATGTCTTAAATATTAAAAACAACTTTTTGAAAACTTAACTTTGTTCCTGATATACCCTTGCCCGTCACATATGTTAACCCACGTGAAATAAACTACACCGTGAAGGACGTAGCCAACAAGTGCAGGTTGTCACGGGAAACGTCAGGCAATAAATCACAACTGATAAGCTAAACCAGCTCACCTTTACACTAAACTCTAGTCTCCAAGTTTAACTACAATCAAAAACACAAGTCATAACAACAATTAGTCAAACAACTATTACCTAAGAAGACACAACTGAACAAACGTTAAACTTTTTCTTGACAACTTATCCTCACTCCTAGCGACGCGACAGACACGGCCGCTCCCATGATAACTCGACATGCTAGTGTACTGGGAGCGGTGTAGCTCTGGTTTGCTGTGAGTATATGCTGTGTAAAGCAGCCGAGGCCTGCGCTCGCTGCTGGAGGAGAGGCGGCGGCACCTTGTCGAGCTGTTCCCGGCAGACGGCGCAGTACTTCTGCTCGCACAGCACCCGCATCTTCGTGGAGCAGCGGTAACACACCGGGTGATCGCATTTCCCCACCGCGAACATGTCGATGTCCTGGCAGCACAGCACGCATGTGCTCTCCGTGTCTTTCTTAGGGACGAATTCCATACTGATAGAAGGCACTGGCTGTGTGTGCTGGATTTTTCTCGGTATAATCCGTTTGGATTTGGAGGGCTTGTAAACGACAGTACGGGCAGTGAGGCCGGGTGAAGCGCGCTCCTGTGTGCGTAAGCGCTCAGCGCAATGCATTGTGGGGACCGATCTGCTAGCCGTAGACAGGAAGAGCTTTTATTATGGCACACCGGACTTTTATACCGCATACCTTGCTTTTAATTACATGGTAATAATATGATAATTCTATTAATATGATTGATTATTAGAAAGATTAATAAACATGGAATTATATTACTATTAAAATAATAGAAATATATCAATACGAATAATTAGATTAATTAATACAAATAAAATAATGAACAATATGATGTATTATAAATACAAATGTAATAATAAGAATATGTGAATTGTATTAATATTAAAATATGTAAATTATATTAATATGGTTTCAATTTTAATAAACCAAAATAATGTATTAAACAATATTATTAATATGATTGATTATTAGAAAGATTAATAAACACGGAATTATATTACTATTAAAATAATAGAAATATATCAATACGAATAATTAGGTTAATTAATACAAATAAAATAATGAACAATATGATGTATTATAAATACAAATGTAGTAATAAGAATATGTGAACTGTATTAATATTAAAATATGATAATTATATTAATATGGTTTTAATTTTAATAAACTAAATAATGTATTAAACAATATTATTTATTTTACATATTACCAATGTTATAATTATTATACAGTTAGACTTTCAGCCTATTTTAATTCATAGAACAATGTATAAAATCATTTCTGAAATAACATATTGACTTGATATTTATTATATAGTAAAAACAAATCATTAGAAAATAAAATATAAATATATCAATACAATTTAATTAGATGAATTAATAAAGTATATAATGAACAATATGATGCTTTATAAATATAAATATATTAAGAATACATGAATCGTATTATTATTAACATATGATCATTATATTAATATGGTTTAATTAAATTTTAAGAAACCAAAATAATGTATTAATATAATTTATTATACATATTAATAATAAAACAATTATAATTTATTTTAACACAAAAAATATAAATATATCAATACAATTTAATTAATGAATTAATAAAAATAATATAATGAACAATATGATGTATCATCAATACAGATGTGATAATAAGAATATGTGAATATTCCATTTTATTTAAAAAAAAGTATTAGACAATATAATTTATTATACATAATAATAATACAATTATAATTCAGTGTGACGTCTGGCCTATTTCATCTCACAGAACAGTGTATAAAATCATTTTTTTAAATAATATATTGACTTGATATTCATTATATAGTAAAAAAAAATAACTAGAAAATGGATATATCAATACAATTTAATTAGATGAATTAATAAAACATATGTATATTCTTATTACAAATGTAATAAGAATATGTGAAATGTATTAATATTAAAATATGCTAATTATGTTAATATGCATTAAATTTTAATAAACAAAAATAATGTACTAATCAATATAATCTATTTTACATAATAAAATTATGATTTAATTTTACTTTTGGCCTCATAGAACAATGTATAAAATCCTTTTTAAATATATTGACTTGATATCCATTATATAGTAAAGTATTTTCACAAAAAAAATTAGAACATTTTTAATTACCTATACAATGTTAATATTTATTATTATTATTATTATTATTAATAATAATAATAATAATAATAATAATACATTTTTAACAGTCTCATATTTTGTTTTCAGCTGTTACTCTGTATTTTCTAACAATAATTACAGCATTCCTAAAAACTGTGAAACTGAACAAGTGCAGTCATACAGATGTGCGATGAAACTTTATTCAATACAAAATACATAAATAGAGCATCTGCAGGTGAAATCAGTGGCAGAAAATTTTTGTACACATAGAAATACATTTATATATGCAGACAAAAAAGCTGCAGTGACAAAAAGAAACAAAACAGGGCCAATATCACCAACTGCAAAAAATTATTTTTCCTCTATCAATCCCTTTTATGACAGACGTAACAAATTTGATTAGCATAATTAAAATAAGAATATTTATTTCCTTGGCTAAACAAATTTCCCTGTCCAAGTTCAACAAATACTCACAATTCAAAAAACTACTGAGTAGTCCATACACAGGACCATAACTTTTTCTCTCTTTTTTTTTTTTTAAATAAAAAACACAATCCGTGATTGATGAAACTGCCAGCTAAATAGCTCAAACAGCCTCGATATGTGAAGACCGAATCATGGTAGCACTGTTGTAGTACTACCACTGGATTGCCTGTCACAGATTGCGTTTTTAATTAAAATCACTGTTATCTGCTGCAGTGGTATAGATGAACGGGGCAGTTTAAAGGGCATAAAAGCAGAAATTCTCATTTGGACATGTAAATAACTGAAATAACATCCCACATTAACTGTGCAACTCATTATTCCATCAGCATTGGCATCAATGTCAACATCCCAAAAGTGAAGCACTAAAACAGATCAAGCTGATGGAAAGAAACATTCAAAGGCAAACAATAATAATAAAAAAAAAAAATCTGGTGTGAGAGGCACCAAATCAGCATCTTGTTTAGGTGATATCTGAAACAGACATAGGTGTTGTGCTTTCAATAACTGAACGTTTTGGCAGTATGTGATACGCATCTACAGAACAAAATGAGAAAAGTGTAGCCTTAAAGAGTCACCATTAAAATAACCGCTGCAAAATTTAGAAAATGTAAACAGGTATGACAATTCACAACACTTGTGCAGCCAGATGGTTAAAAAAACATATAGACTCTCCCTCAACAGATATGTTCTTCTTAAAACATCCCTTAAGGAATACAGCATTTGATCTCTCGAGGTAACGCTTACCTAAGGTGCTGTTTCATTTAGACTCTTCCTTTGATTTTACATCTACACATAAATATAAAATTCAATAATATTGCTTCAATTAGCAAATATATATACGTGAGCTTTTTAAAGAGAGTGATGCAGTGCACACTAATAACATATGGTCTGTTGTGAGTGCTGTTGTTTTCTGAACCCTAATGCTTGTATTCAGACAGACTGTGAGAGTTACTATGCTGATTTATGCAGGTGCCGTCTTGAAGGCGCTCCATGCGTGGAAACAACGGGTGAAACAGTGAGGCTCGTTGCCCTTGCGCACCAGGCGCAGTTTTCTCGGGTGCTCTGCATCCTTGGACCTCATGTGCTGAATGTAGACCTGTTTGAAGGGTGACACAAATGTTAAGCAGACACAGGAAAGGCCTGAGGGCAAAGATAAAACTAAGTGCTGGTGTACAATACAACTGCCACTCAGTGTGTCACTGACCTGACAAGCCTTCAGGCTCAGTTTAATCTCCACCTGGCTTGTCTGTGAGCCAACCCACATGTAAACCTGCAAAACAAGCAAAATAAACAGCTCAGTGACAAAAAAATCACTGCCAAGGGAATCTGTTTGAATGCAAGCATGAAGTTGTACCTCTTTTCCGTTGTCCAAAAGCATGATGTCATCATCGGCCAGGTCATCTTGACAGAAGTCTGAGCACTTCTCTGATACTGCAAAGTAACCCTTCTCATTGGAGCACCTGAGACAAAAAGGACAAATATGTTGAATTAACAATGTTATTTTAACGATGTCCTTACTACCTTTCTGGGCCTTGAACGTGGTAGTTGCATTCAGAAAGGTCAGAAAGCTCTCGGTTTTCATCAAAAATATCTTAATTTGTGTTCTGAAGATGAATGAAGGTCTTACGGGTTTGGAAAAGACAAGAGGTGAGTAATTAATAACAGAATTTTCATTTTTGGGTGAACTATCCCTTTAAATACTGTTAACATTTCAAATAAGTATTTGAATTTCTATTTTATAAGTGTAATTTATTCCTGTGATGTTAAAGCTGAATTTTCAGCATCTTTACTACAGTCTTTAGAGTCTCATGATCCTTCAGAATTAATAAAAGATACTTACCTGAACAGTCTAGCGTATTTCATGTACTCTGCGTCTTCATCGTATGGCTTCTGTGAGCCGATGCCAACCCAGAAGAAATTTTCTGGCTCTTCTCCTTCATTTATCACCTGAAGAAAAGGGAAAAAAGAAAAATTGTTTAAAAAAAAAAAAAAAAATCAAGATGTAGCATGTTTTGATTTTCATTAAAGGAGAAGTCCACTTCCAGAACAAAAATTTACAGATAATTTACTCGCCCACTTGTCATTCAAGATGTTCATGTCTTTCTTTGTTCAGTCGTAAAGAAATTGTTTTTTTGAGGTAAAAACTTAAGAATTTTCAATGGTGCCCCGAGTTTGACCTTCCAAAATGCATTTTAAATGCAGCTTCAAAGGGCTCAAAACGATCCCAGCCGAGAAAAAAATAAATAAATAAATATTACAATTTATATACTTTTTAACCTCATATGCTCGTCTTGTCTAGCTCCGTGTAAACTCTTCCATCTCATTTTCTTCTCCAACTTCAAAATCATCCTACATCGCTGCATAAAGACCGACGCAGTGTTTACAAAGTGAACGTGCAAAGATCAAACGCCCTTTACAAAAAACGGTGATGTAAGACGATTTTGAAGTTGGAAAAGAAAATGAGATGGGAGTTTTCCGACATACACTGTCATAAACAGGAATACACAGAGTTCACACAGAGCTAGACAGATAAGCATTTGAGGTTAAAAAGTATATAAATTGTAATTCTTTTTAGAAAATAACCGATCGTTTCACTAGATAAGATCCTTTTTCCTCGGCTGGGATTTTGGAAGTGCAAACTCGTGGGGGAACCTTTGAAGTCCACAACAAGGAGAGCAATCCTGAAGTGTTTTCATCAAAAAACAATTTCTTTACGACTGAAGAAATGAAGACATGAACATCTTGGATGACAGGGGGTGAGTACGATCTGTAAGTTTTTGTTCTGGAAGTGGACTTCTCTTTGAACATGTTATGAACCTGTTTGCTGTAGGTGTCATCAAACATCGTGTTCATGATGTCCTCTGCCAGTTTGGCTTCATCTGGGTCTGCTGCTCGCCCCACCCATGTGTATACTATTCCCTGGTTGTCTGTACTTTCAAATGGCACCTACACAAATAATGAGTTATTAATTGTTTATAAACCATAGCAAATTATGTTTATTTCTTTACTATTACTTGATATTTATAATACATGAACTGTACATTAATGCTTACCTTCAATATGAAGCAGAATTCAGAGTTGAGGTTACTGGAATCTGTGGCTATCTGAATCGTCCTAAAAACAACACAGAAACACCACTTATGTTAATTTTTTTATTATTATTATTTTAGATATAGACTGCCATTCAAAAGTTTGGGATCAGTAAGATTTTTAAATATTTAAGTTTTTAAAGAAGTCTTGTTTATCAAGGTTGCATTGACAGTTGAGGTCATAGGTTTACATACACCTTGCAGAATCTGCAAAATGTTGATTATTTTACCAAAATAAGAGGGATCATACAAAATGCATGTTATTTTTTATTTATTACTGACCTGAATAATTTTTGACATAAGACATTTACACATAGTCCACAAGAGAAAACTTGAATTTATAAAAATGACCCCATTCAAAAAACTTTTTGAATTTAAAGATCAGGGTAAATTTTACTTCTGTATTTTATCTTCTGTAGCTTCTGAAGGACAGTACTAAATGACAAAAATATGATATATGATAGGAAAAATATGCTCTTAATGCATCGTTTTTCCTTCTATAGCATCAGTGAACGTTTGGACCTCCTGTAATAGTTGCATATGAGTCCCTCAGTTGTCCTCAGTGTGAAAAGATGGATCTCAAAATCATACAGTCATTGCTGGAAAGAGTTCAAATACACAAAAATGCTGAAAATCTAAAGAATTTGTGGGACCCAAAGGATTTTTGGGTCCTCCAAAGGGAGTCATGAACAACTATCACTAAACAAAAAAAAAAAAAAACAGCTGTGGATCATTCAGGTAACAACAAAATATTAAGAATCAAGCGTATGTAAACTTTGGAATGGGGTTATTTTTATAACTACAACTATTTTTTTTTTTTGTGGACTATATGTAATTGTCTTTTATGTGAAATATTCAGGTCAGTACTAAATTAAAAAAATAACATGCAAATAATATGCATTTTGTATGCATAAAAAAAAAAAACATACTGATCCCAAACTTTTGAACGGCAGTTTAGCAGATGAAAATATGCTACCTGGACATTACATAATATAGCTACCTGGTGCATAGCGCACTTCCATTTGTCCTGATGTGGTATAAGCTTGGCTGCACACTGTCCACTTTTAGCTTCCTCTTGCCTTTGTGGATGATGAACTTCCTCTTGAAATGTGACAAGAACTTAAGATTCTCCTGCTGCTGGGTCATCCTCACAACCTGAAATATACACAAGATATGACATCTCCTCCTAGTCAGAACACAGTCACACATGAGGATTACATCAAGACAACAAGTCACTACAACAGATTGAAGATACAGGGCTCAACAATAATGAGTGCCCGATGGCCCAGGGCCAGCATGAAAGATGCTTGGGACAGCTGATGAATCGGTCACTGGCCTGATCGGGCCACTGCTGCGTCGTCACGAAAGCTTATAATTTGCACACGTTTTTAAGCCTTGTTCATTTAAAATTCCAAGCGATCACAGAGAGACGCATCTCTGACGGCCAGATAGCCTACAAAAGTATGTCAAAATACCTGTCTTGACGAGTAACATCGTAGCTTTGACAATGAATCTATATTTAAATATACAGTGGAGTACAAATTTTTGAACAAACAAATAATGTTTGAACTTATTTGTTACACTAGTAGGTTCTGGTGTGATATCGAAATTGAAATCGAGAATTGTATAATTTAATTTGTATGTAAAATTTTTGGCGTCATGTAAGCTTATTTCTTAAAATAAAAGATAACATGGGTTAAAAAAACAATGATAACAACAACTATTTTGTTTTTTCGTGGCAGGGTCAGTGAAAATTTTGACCGGGCAAGTGAAAATTTGCACCACTGGCCTGACTGGGCCAGTAGAAAAAATCTTTAGCATTGAGCCCTGAGATATATTTCATAACATGCACATTAAGCATGTAAACATGTGGTACCTCCAGTTTGCCCGGGAACAAGCTCTCAAACTTCTTCTGCAAGCTGAAAGTGAAGGTCAGCCAGCCCATGTTGGAGGCCTCACGGCCCTGCCAGAAGTAAACCACACACTGGAAGTCTTCTTCAGGCTGTTTGTCCTCATCGTCTCCCTCTTCTCCTTTCTCTTTGTCTTTCGCCTGATCATCCTCATACTCCACTGGCACCCAGTACCTAAGACAGACACATATATTCCATTATTTAGTTGAAACATGAAAGTTGTAGGTAGCACACTGAGGACCAGTTTAAATGGAAAGGATGTGCTGTTTTTTTTTTTTGTTTTTTTTGTTTTTTGTCTAATGCAGGGGTTCTCAACTTGGTTCTCAACTCTGGGCCTCAATGTACACTTTCCTGCAGAGTTTAGCTCCAACCCTAATCAAACACTCCTGAACAAGCTAACCAAGGTCTTCAGGATCACTAAAAAGTAACAGACAGGTGACTTTGATCAAGGAAAGGAAAGGAAGGAAAGGATGTGACGTGAGGCCAAGTATGGTCTATCAACCAGTGATAGAAATTTGTCTTAGAACCCCGGTCTAATGATTTCACCTAGTTAACAATCATTATTGTGTTTTTCACAGTTACTTTTAGCGAAACCCTCTAACCAACCTGCAGAGAAATACGTAGCAATCCTGAGTATGAAAGTGACCAAACTCCTCCTCTGGTAAACGGGCAAACTTCTTCCCCTCCAGAACGAATCCTTCCATGCCATCCAAATCCTCATTCCACTCCTCCATCATCTGCTCTGCCTGAGTTACAACAAATCCACAGAGACACTGAATTTCACACACTGTAGCAGATAATGAAAGGTTGGGCTGTTTAATGAGCTGTTAATTCAGGTCTTACCTCTGTGAGAGGCATCGCTGGCTGTCTAGGAAGGAACAGAGCCGTTAGGTCGGCTTTCATCTGATCCTTCTGCTCTGCATCCTTCTTCACCTTTCCAGTCAAGCCCTCACTTTGTTTCACACTCTCTGCGTTCCTGGTATAATCCACCTTCAACACATCATCCCAATTCTTGAACCTGGATTTGAAGACCTGTTGAGTGTAACATGGTATTAGAACTTGTGGGTTCATTTAAAAGAATGACTGTAAATAAAAGGTCAAGCGGCTTTTTAATCTTTTATTTTGTCAATTTTACCTGGCACTCTGTGCCCTCCAGATTACGGATGACTACAGCATGTTTTGGTCGATGGAGCATACCGCACACCTCTTGGCCAAGCTTCAGTGCAGCTGCCCTCACAAGCCGAGGGGATTTACGGCCAATCCAAATAAAGACATCAGACCAGCAATCTAAGATGTAGACACCTTTAGTGTCTAAAAGACCTTGTACCTAAAACAGCAAGATATTTCACCAGTTAAGAGTATTCAGGGATGATCAAAAGTACCGTACAAATAATTAAGTGATTAAAGAAATGCAGTAAAATGTGAACTATTATTACAATTTATAAGATTAGTTCAGTTCCAGAATGAAAATTTCCTGATGATTTACTCACCCCAATATCATCCAAGATGTTCATGTCTTTCTTTCTTCAATCAAAAAGAAATTAAGGTTTTAGAGGAAAACATGCCAGGTTTTCTCATTTAGTGGACTTCAATGGGAATCAACAGGTTGAAGGTCCAAATTGCAGTTTCAATGCAGCTTCAAATGACTCTACATTTTCTAATAAAAATATAAATTTCTATACTTTTTAAACCACAAATGCTCGTCTGGCACTAGCTCGACCTAAGGTAGTACATAATCATGCACACATGACATAGGTAGAAGGACCGACTCCACAAAAAAAAGTCAAACAGCCTTTACAAAAAAAAAAAAAAATGGTAAAACAATGGTTGTCCGAGTTTTTCACCCACCTTACCTTTTTGAACCCAAGTACACATGCGTGAAGATGCGCATGGGCCTGGCAGAGCTAGTGCAAGACAATCATTTGTGGTTAAAAAGTATATAAATTTTTATTTTTATTTTTTAAGAAAATGACAGATCGTTTTGGTGGATAAGACCCTTATTCCTTGGGTAGGATTGCATTGAAACTGCAGTTCGGACATTCAACCCATTGATCCCCATTAAAGTTCACTATATGGAGAAAAATACTGGAATGTTTTTCTCAAAAAACTTCATTTCTTTGCAGTTGAAGAAAGAAAGAAAGACATGAACATCTTCGATGACATGGATATTTATGCTGCTAAAATCATGGAAATGACAAGCAGTCTAAACTCTGCATTACCAGTCTTTGCTCTGGAATCACATCTAGCTTGAGCTTGTCCTTGTGCTCCACAGAGAGTTTGTAGTTGATCTGAGGAAGTTCAAGGTATCCCAAGCCCAAACCAACCTAACAGATGAAGAAAGTACAAAATATTTTAGAACATAGTAGTTTTAAAAAGAAATACACAACAAAAAGAGAAAACAGACCATCCCCTGACCTTATAGAGCTTGGGTCGGACAGGAGTGAAGTCATCTGGGACATGTTTCTTGATTTCCTCTGGCTGTCCCCCAAGAACTTCCCAGAATTCTGGAGGTTCATGATTCTGCATTAAAGTCGTAATCTCCGCTTTGCCTTTTCGCTCATTTTTGTTGATCTTCTCAGCAAATAACCTATAAACAACACAGGCACTACTTCAAATCTGAATCACAAGAGGGGGGAAAACCGCTTTTGCATTTGTTTGCATCTTACCTCGCTTTTGTAGTACCACCAAGTGTTGCATTGCCTCCTCTCCAAACAAATATTTCAAGACCAGCATCCAACAAAAAGACAAACCTTGAAATTGGAAAAAAAACATTATCAGATTGAATCACTCCCATCAAAATACATAAAGCAAACGGGACATTAAGCTCACCGTGGGTCAAGGGAGGATGCTTTCAGAGGCACAGATTCTAATCTGATGTTCTTTTTCCCATAAACCCTGTACAATCTGCCCAAAACAGACAAAAAAAACAGGATTAGTGTGAGTCGGATCAGGTATGTACTGGAGAGGTTGTCCTGGTTGTTGTTTTTGGTGGGGCACCTGGTTGGGTATTGAGTGTCCTCCACTGTGTAAAATCCACTGGCAGTTCCACCCTCAATGTACGAAATCTCATTGTTGAACACCTAAAATGACACAGTGCAGAAAGATATAGCTGAGTACATGCTGAGAATGCAGAGATACATCATTTTGTGCTGAAAATTGTGTTTGTTTTACTGACCGCAGTAAATTCTTCACTCTCATCTCCCATCTCTTCTCTGATAGTCCTGCACTCGGCACCCAAATAATTACGGAGATTGACAGCATGGATGGCAGAGCCGGCTTTCTTATCAAGGGTAGCCTCCTGCCCGATCCAGTAATAGATCTGCCAGTTCAGGGCTCCATTGTCATCTAAGAATGTCTGTGAAAGTGCATTACAAAGCATTCATTGAAAGAAGGGATGCAGACTGGTTGCAGATCTCAAAAAACAATATCGGACCCTGGACCACAAAAACAGGCATAAGTATAAATCTTTTGAATTTGAGATTTATTCATCATCTAAAATAAGCTTTCCATTGATGTATGGTTTGTTAGGATAAGACAGCTATTTGGAAATCTGGAATCTGAGGGCGCAAAAAAAAAATGCATATTACTAATCAAAAATTAAGTTGATATATTTATAGTAGCAAACTTACAAAATATCTTCATGGAACATGATCTTTACTTAATATCCTAATGATTTTTGGCATAAAAGGTCCAGGGTCACATATGGAAATTATAGTGCATTTCAGAAACATGACAATTAAAAAAAAAAAACATGTAAAGTCTGACCTTGAGAACAATGTAACAATCTGCCTCATAGAACTTCCCATGGAAGGCCTCGTCCACCTGGATGGGTATAAAGTTTTCTATCTGCCAAACTGAAACACCAGGGATCTGGCCCACATCCTCCATGAAGAACTCGGAGTAATCCAGATGCGGTTTCTCCAGGTTCTTGTCCCATCGTTTGGTCTTCAGATCAGAGTATTTCAAGTCTCCATTCTCCTAAAACATTGTGAGACACATGAAGACCAGGAATGTTTGAACTTGTACCATATGTTCTATCATTAGCTCTGCTGTTTCCTTACCTCAATGGATTTGTTCTTCTCCTGAGCCACGTCTGACATTCCCTTCAGCACCTGTTTAGCCTGATCATCCTGGGCTGAGTCCTTGCGCCTCCTCAGCCTCATCTTTCTGGCCATATGGTCTCTTGGGCTATTTCCTGTATAACACACAAAGATTATATTGCAATTTGATATGCATTACACTGTTATATTTTGTGGTTTATTACTTCATATTCAGCAAATAGAGCCAACAAGGGTTAGGCAGATGCTCACCATCACAACAACTCAGAGAGAGATGAAAAAAAAAAAAAAAAAAAACAGTGTACCTCCACCAGCTGCTGCCACAGTGGCTGGAGATGCACCAGCCAATCGCAGTTGGTTCTGCAGTGAGAAGTCTATATTGTACCATTCAGCTGTCCTGTCCACTGGTTTAGGGGGCATTACTAGATTTGGATTCTCACGGACATCCAAAACCTTAAAAAATAAATAAATAAATAAATAACAATAACAACTTCAATCAACATTTATTAACTGCTTCAACAGATACATGAGTGTTTGTTACTTTACTCTTATAAATAAGTAGAGTTGAAGTCAAAAGTTTACATACACCTTGCAGAATCTGCAAAAAGTTAATTATTTTACCAAAATAAAAGGGATCATACAAAATACATTTTTTTTTATTTAGTACTGAGCTGAATAAGATATTTCACATAAAAGACATGACCACAAGGCAGAATAGTAGTTGAATTTATAAAAATTACCCCAATAAAAGTTAACACACACCTGATTCTTAATACAGTGTCATTACCTGAATGATCCTTTTCCAACAATGACTATGATTTTGAGATCCATCTTTTCACACTGAGAACAAATGAGTGACTCGTATGCAACTATTACATTTTTTCATTTAGTACTGCCCTTCAGAAGCTACAGCAGATACTTACATGTTTCCCAGAAGACAAAATAAGTTAAATTTACCCTGATCTTCAAATTCAAACAGTTCTG
This sequence comes from Labeo catla, assembly GCA_012976165.1. Classification (NCBI taxonomy): domain Eukaryota; kingdom Metazoa; phylum Chordata; class Actinopteri; order Cypriniformes; family Cyprinidae; genus Labeo; species Labeo catla. The sequence continues at coordinate 575,539 of VONZ01000051.1, read as the reverse complement.
TGTGCATCGTTTTTCCTGCTGAAGCATCAATGTGCGTTTGAACTTTCTGTAATAGTTGCATACGAGTCCCTCAGTTGTCCTCAGTGTGAAAAGATGGATCTCAAAATCAAAGTCATTGTTGGAAAGGGTTTACACACACACAAAAAACCCAAAGAATTTGTGGGACCTGAAGGATTTTCTGAAGAACTGCGTCAGTTTAACTGTTCAGGACAAACAAGGCACTCAAATACTGAAAAAAAAACAGCTGTGGATCATTCTGGTAACAACACAGTATTAAGTATCAAGTGTATGTAAACTTTTGAACATGGTCAATTTTATAAATTCAACTTATTTTCTCTTGTGGACTATATGTAAACATATTCAGGTCAGTACTGAATAAAAAAAATACCATGCATTTTGTATGATCCCTCTAACTGTATATAAAAACATTTGCTAACATTTAAACATTTGGGGTTGTCTCTTATGCTCAGCATTGCTCCTGTGAAATATTACTAGGATTTAAAAGAACTGTTTTCTATGTTCTTTGAAATTATTCTAATATGGGGATTTGGTGCTCAAACATTTCTTATTATCATCAATGTTAAAAACAGTTGTGCTGCTTAACATTTCTGTGCAATCTGTTCTTTGACGAATAGAAAGTTCAAAATAACAGCATTTGTTTGAAATAGGAATCTTTTGTAATATTATATCAGGAAAAAAAAAAAATATCTCACTGGCCCCAAATGGTAGTGTAGCTAACAATAAAGAGTTACACAATAAAGAGTTTTACCTCCAAGTCAGTGAGGAAATGAATGGCCTCTGGTAATGTCACAAGCCGGTTCTTGTTCAAAACCAGCTTTTTCAATTTTCCACACCTAATCAAAAAGCCACATATTATCATCATCATCAATATCATATACATTGGTTTTTATAAGTTTAACTACCAATAAACTGTGTCAGTTCTCACCTGCAAAGTCCCTCTGGAACAAGCTCCAAATTATTATTTGCAGCCATGAACTCAACCAAGTTGGACAATTTTCCCACACCAGATGGAAGCCCATCAAAATCAATTTTGTTTGAGTTCACATACAGCTTCTTCATCTTAGACAGCTTGCAAATGGCAGACTGCATATCATATCAAACAGGGAAAAAAAGAGAGATTAGCAACAAGCCATCTAATACATCAATGCAAGCTGAATGACAATACAATTAATGTGATGAAGCATTATGTACATGCACAAAAGCACTTTTAAGGCCAAACAAAGTGCTAAGTTCCTCCGTTCTGCTTTATATGGCAATGAAAGACTCACTGGCAGGGATGTGAGCTGATTCCTTGAAAGGTTGAGCGTCTCAAGTTTGGTCCACTGATCTATGCACAGTGACAGTTCAGATATCTGATTGCTGCTCAGATTTAGCCGTTTGAGATTAGGCAGCGAATACAAGCATTCTGGTACCCGAGACAGATCATTACAGGACAGGTCCACATCTACACAAAAACACAAAAGATTCATTATACATGGAGCAACAGCAATTACAGATACTGATGATTGTTTTACAAAGAGACCAATCTCTACCTGCTAGATTGGTGAGACCCTCCAGACTTGTGGGCATGTTATTTTGAGTACGCTGAGTGTTCCTTAAATGGAGGGTTTGAAGGGCCACCATAGCAGGTAACTGCCTGTTATGACAAAGGCACACAAGTGACCCAGTTTATCAGAATCAGTGCTGATAACACAATGACATCATCTCAAATGAATGTAGACTTCTCCCTATATGGCAGTGTACAAACTGCATAGATGAAAAATCAAACCACAAAAACGTTTACGTCTTACCTCAGCTGTGCATGCATAAGAGGATTATTATTGAGTATGAGGGTCTGCAAATGGACCAAGCGTCTCATCTGAGGCGGCAGACTGTCCAAATTATTGTCACTTAGGTCCAGGTACAGCAGATCAGTGAGGTTAATGAACAGCTGATTTGGTATGTTATCAATGCTGCGAGAAAGAGCAAACATCAGAGATGGGTTTAAGATTACACGTTTACAGAAATCCACGGTTGTGACCTCAAAACGTTTAAAAAAAAAAAAGGGATGTGGAAAGGTCATCTAAATATCCCACTGGCATTTTTATAATGAACACACATTTTTTTAGTCATGTCAAGCTTGAATTTCACAAACACTTAAAAACGTCATTGGGTCTTCAAATACAGTTGCAGACAATGTGGGAGGTAAAAAGGCTGAGAACCAATAATACAGACGGATGCTGCAATGGGTCTTACATTTTTTCAGCATCTTGTGCCATGCACATAGCATTTCTAAGATGGTGTGTCAAGTTAAAAATAGTTCAACTTTTACAAACAGATTTTCCATTCCTTCAGTAGCACTTAGTCTAGCTATTACAGAGCAAAAAATGCATCCATTAAGGCCTTGAACGTGTCAGTTGCGTTGCTGTCTATGCAGGGTCAGAAATTTTCATCAAAAATATCTAAATTTGTGTTCTGAAGATGAATGAAGGTCTTACAGGTTTGGAACGGCATGAGGGTGAGTAATTAATGACAGAATTTTCATTTTTGGCTGAACTATCCCTTTAATAAAAGTGTGTTTTAATGAGTGATCATTATGCCGCGCGTTCAAGTACTTGGGTACTAAACAGATAGACCATACCTATTGTGGCTGAGGTTTAAGACCAACATGTTTCTGGAGTTCTCCAAGTCCCGAGGGATTTCTGTTAGTTGGTTGTAGCTCAGATCCTGAACAGAAGAGGAAACAACAAATCTAAACACACATTCATAATACAGTACACAATCTATGACAAATTTACATAGTTTCACTAATCAAGAGACAGACCTGTTTATATAAAATTAAATCATGCCTGTAATTTTGCACTTAACTGAGATATATACTTCACCCACCCAACAGAGAAATAAACAACAAGTAATTCTCTACATACCAGCACAGAAAGATCATCCAGCTGAAAAATATCATCAGGAACACCAGAGTTCTTCAGGTTGTTTGCTCTGGCCACAACCGCCTATAGCAAAACAACAAAGGCAGATTAAATGCTGCTCTAAGCATCAAAAACATATACTCTACAATGTGGAAAATAATGCTGTGCTAATTCAAAATGCAGTTAAAAAAAAAAATCTGTGGCTGGTAAGATTTTTTTATATTTTTGAAAGACATCTTATACTGATCAAAGCTACGTTTATTTGATGAAAAAGAAAATTAAGATATTTTACAATATATAATATACAATATAATATATAACGTATTTTATAAAATTAAATATTTTTAGTTTGTAATTTATTCCTGTGATTGCAAAATGCTGATTTGTAGCTCAAGAATATATTTTCATTATTATCAGTAGCAACATTTTACCATGATATAATTGATACACTATAAATTGATAAAAAAAAGATGATAAAGACATTTATAATGTTACAAAAGATTTCTATTTCAGATAAATGCTGTTCTTCTGAACTTTCTATTCATCAAAGAAATCTCAAAAAATGTTACTGTTTTCAACATCATAATAATAATAATAATAATAATAATAATAAATAAAAAAAATGTATAATACATACATAAATGTTTTTTTGAGCACCAAATTAGAATATTACAATGATTTCTGAAGTATTGTGTGACTAGAGTAATGATGCTAAAAACTCAGCTTTGAAATCACAGGAATACATTACATTTTTAAAAATGTTCGAATAGAAAACAGTTATTTTCTAAAAAAATTGTAGTTTTTGCTGTACTTTGGAATAAATAAATAAACGCAGGCTTGGTGAGCAGAAGAGACGTCTTTTTAAAAAAAACCCATTAAAATCTACTATTCAAAAACGTTTAAGAATAATATAAGAAAAATATAAATATTTTGCATTATAACATTATAAATGCCCTATAAATGCATCAGCTGATTAAAAGTAATTCTTTCATAAACAACAAAAAACTTCAGACGGGTAGTGTTTGTAAACAGTTGCATTAAAATGTGTGCATACTTCTGTGAAATGTAAGCAAAGGAACGTGATCGATAGTATTGCGAAATATTACCCTCAGGTTGGGAAGACTTGACAGCTCTCCATGCAGCGTCGTCAGGCTGTTGTGACTCACGGACAAATGTTCCTGATTTCACACAAAACATCAAAAAGGACCCAAGAATGAATATTAGCAAGCTGACAGTCTAATTGCAAAATATGACATTGTGACTCAGCAGTGTAGTTGACAGTCACCAGTTTCTGCAGGGAGGACAGTTCCTCTGGAAGATAGCAAAGCCCCGTCCTGTTCAGCTTCAGCCATCGCAAGCTGGTCATAGACTTGACATGCTCAGGAAAATAACCCCCCTGTGTTCAACAGAAGAGATATTACAATCTCAAATCAGACCATGAATCAGCTTCTGTGTCAGCGATTAAGCAGTCTTTGATGGATCTGCTACACTGATGTCATTTCCCAAACAATCCTACTCTCAGTCTGAAGCCTAAATATGATCTAACAAGCTAAACTTGGTGCAGTGATGTCATTTCAAGACAGAAAAAAAAAAACGTAGAGATTATGGGGCGTGTTTGCTATGGCAACAACTTCAGCCTAAGCTAGAAAACTTAGATGAGCAAATGTGAAGTGGTTTTATATAAGACTGAGACTCACCGAGCATCAATACAAATTAACTCAAATGAACTGACACACTTGAGAGCTTGTGTAATACCACTTAAGGAAATAATATAAAAGAATTCTGTATTTAACACACTTAATGCTTAAAAAAAATGTTTTTTTCATATGCATACAGATACCGTATGCTAGACGCTCTAGTGTAGTCTTAAAGAAGCTCCAACGTGTTTTGAAAGCCTGTGTGTCAGCATCGCAGTTCATTTATTGAGGCCAGACGCATTACAAAGTGTCAACCCACATATCTAGCTAGCTAACAAACTTCTAGTTATTTCCTTGCTGTCACACAGCTTGATTGACCGCGACAAATTTTGACAAGCTGCGAGCTAACGCCCAGTGTTCTTCTAAGCTAGCACAGTTAGCACTGCTAGCGCACCATCTCAACCAGTTTTGACACGCTAACTAACCTATATCACTTTCCTCGCTTGAGCGAATGATTTATTAGCATTACACAATACACAAAAACGTATTAAAGTAGAATTCATACCTTAAAGTCATTCCCACTTAGGTCTACTCCCCTGATAAAGGGGAGAACTCCGGTCGCGGCCATGTCTAATTCAGGATATGGCAGCAGTCAGTCGCAGCCTATTTCTGTTTGGCAGCGGCTGCTGGTGGAACAAACACTCCCCCCGCCCCCCGCTCACATGGTACGGCCCACTAACTACTACCAACCAGTCACAAAAAGCTCTTTATGTTTCGATAAAATAAAAAGTGTTAGTTAAACCCGCCCGTGGTAAGCTACACCCTGCTGCAGTTGACTCAGAACTGATTCATTAATGAATCATTTGCAGTGCAATAGACACACTGACAGGGCCTGAGACAAAACATGATGGGTTGGCTGCCTCTCCTGGGCCCCTCATACTAGGGCCTATCACAACATTACCAGTTGTTCAACCTCGACGGCACTGGTAATTTGTGGGATTTATTTTTCTTTCTTTTTGGAGGTCTGGAGTAGTATTTTATACTACTGAGTCCATATAACGTTTACATTTATGCATTTAGCAACTTAGAAAAAAGCAGTTTATCAAAGTCAACAATATGTAATAGCATGTAATAATATTTTCAAATATAAATGCAATATTATGCATTATTTACACTGATCTCACTATTATCTCATCTCATTATTTACACTGAGTGTATTTAATACGCTGCTAGTCAAAAGTTTTTAAACAGTAAGATTTTTAATGTTTTTTTGTAAGAAGTCTCTTCTGCTTACCAAACCTGCATTTCTTTGATCCAAAGTGCAGCAAAAACAGTAAAATTTTGAAATATTTTTCGCTATTTAAAATAACTGTTTTCTATTTGAATATATTTTAAAAAGTAATTTATTCCTGTGATTTCAAAGCTGAATTTTTAGCATCATTATTTCAGTCACATGATACTTCAGAAATCATTTTAATATGCTGATTTGCTGCTCAAAAAAACAATTATTATTATGTTAAAAACAGGTTTCTTTGATAAATAGAAAGTTTAGAAGAACAGCATTTATCTGAAATAGAAATCTTTTGCCACATTATACATTTTTATTATCACTTTTGATCAAGTTAAAGCAGCCTTGCTAAATAAAAGTATTAATGTCTATAATTTCTTTCCCATAAAAAACATGCTGACTCCAAGCTATAGTCTATAATGTCACAAAAGCTTTTTATTTCAGATTACTGCTGATCTTTGGATCTTTATATTCATTAAAAAATCCTGAAGAAATGTACTCAACTGTTTTAAATATTGATAATAATAATAAAAAATGTTTCTTGAACAGCAAATCAGTATATTTGAATGATTTCTGAAGGATCATGTGACACTGAAGACTGGAGTAATGATGCTAAAAAATGTAGGTTTGATCACAGGAATAAATCAATTTTTAAAATATATTCAAATAGAAAGCAGTCATTTTAAATAGTAAAAATATTTCCCAATATTACTGATTTTGCTGTATTTTGAATCAAGTAAATGCAGGCTTGGTGAGCAGAAGAGACTTCTTTAACATTAAAAATCTTACGGTCTAAAAACTGGTATTGTATAATAATTACACAAACACAATTACCATAGGACTAATAATAAGAAAAACGCATAAAAACATGTTTTTTAGTATTACTCACTGTTAAACTACTCACTGTAATCATACTATAATGCAAAGTGTGTCCAGTTATGATAATTTAGATTGCATTATTACAAGCTTCATCTTATAAACCTTTTCCTTTCAGGTCAACATTTTACATGTAGTATACAGTAAATGTAAGACTGTGTAATACTACCGTAGGTCATGCAACATGTAAAAAAGTTACTCATGAGAACACATGACAACACACAAAAAAGTAATGTTTAACTTAAAATAACTTTATTTTACACAATACTATTTATTATACATGTAAAAATAACTATACATATGATAAGATTCATTTCATTTACACACATATTTTTCATTTTGCAAAAATTGCAGGAACCATTTATTTTCATCTGCCCTGTGGACAGGTGACCCGTGTGTGACCCGGCTCATGACATAATCCACAGGTTCTCTGCCTTTTGGCGGCTGGAGGTTTGTTGGAGGTAGTGCTGGGCTTTTTGTTCCCGGGATGTCTGGCACCATTTCCTCCAGAGAAACCTGTGGCTGAAAAAGAGACATGAGATGGAAATTTTTAGCAAAAAAGATAATATTGAAGAACCTACATAACTGACACAAACAGAAACCAAGCGACTGACAAAATATCACACCTTATTTTAATGTTTTTTAAAATGTAAAATAAAAAACTGAATTTTCAGCATCATTATTCTAGTCCTTACTGTCATTTTGATCAATTGCTGAATAAAAGTATTAATTTCTTTCCTATTAATACTTGGTATTAGTACTAAATTAATTTCTAAAAATGTTACTGACCAAGCCTGCATTTATTTGATCTAAAGTACAGCAAAAACAGTCACATTTTGAAATATTTGTACCATTTAAAATAACTGCTTTCTGTTTGAATACATATTAAAATATAATTTATTCCTGTGATTTCAAAGCTGAATTTTTAGCATCATTACTCCAGTCACATGATCCTTCAGAAATCATTTTAATATTCTGATTTGCTGCTCAAAAAACATTCATTATGTTAAAAACATAATTTTTTTTAGGTTTCTTTGATGAATAGAAAGTTAACAAGAACAGCATTTATCTAAAATAGAAATCTTTTATAACGTTATAAATGTCTTTAGCATCACTTTTGATCAAATAAAAGCATCCTTGCTAAATAAAGGTATTCATTTCTATAATTTCTTTTCCCCCTAAAAAAAAAAATACTGACTCCAAGCTTTTGAATTGTATAGTGTACAACGTCACAAAAGCTTTGTAGTCTGAAAATGTAGTCAACTGTTTTAAATATTGATGATAATAATAATAAAAATAAATGTTTCTTTAACAGCAAATCAGCATATTAGAATGATTTCTGAAGGATCATGTGACACTGAAGTCTTGAGTAATGATGCTGAAAATTTAGCTTTGATTACAAAAATAAATTACATTTTAAAATATATCCAAATAGAAAAATATATAATATAATAATATTTCACAATATTACTGCTTTGCTGTATTTTGGATCAGATAAATGTAGGCTTGGTGAGCAGAAGAGACTTCTTTAAAAAAACATTAAAAATCTTACTGTTCAAAAACTGGTAGTGTATGTATGATTGATCCTGTTCATATATTCTGATAATATTTTTCAGTGCAAAAGCATTATAGACAGGCATTATACCTGGAGCCACATTTTCGTTTGCCCACTGGAAAAACCCACACTGCTGATCACGTGGTTTCCCACAGGTATGGAACATTCGTCCCTTGTTTGGCCCATCTTTCATGACGGTCCTGGTCACTGCAGGCTCGTTACAGTTACACATAGTTTCCCCATCATCACCTCCAGGTCCTCTGTTGTTTTGCCTCTGCTGAGGTACGTTCCCAAAGCCAATTGAGGGCCTGGGAGGTTGCGAATTCTGACTGAGGGGTCCTCTGCTCCCTCCAGGCGCTGCCTGCTCAGCTGGCTGATCAGCCCACAGGAAGAACTTACAGTCTCCTGTGTTACACTTGTAAAACTGACGGCCTTGATTGGGACCTTCTTTGCGTACAGTGAGAAGAATGGCTTCCTGACCACAGTTACACACAATGTCCCCACCCTGGGCGGAAGCTGGTGGTTGTGCTGCCCGTGGAGGTGGCAGACTGGCTGGGGGACGGTTGCCATTGGCTCTGGGTGCTGGAGGTCTAATGTTCTCCACCCTGGATGAAGGTGCTGAGTTGGTTCTAGGTACATGATGCTGGTTTGATGCAGACCCGGTATGTGCCCGAGAGCCAGAATCTGCTTCTCCTCCTCGGATATATTTCAAGTTTAAGACCTCTCTGAGAGTCTCGTCACATCCACCGATGCATCCAACAAATTCAAGAGGCATCATAGGTGGCAAACTTCCCCTCTTGAATTTAAACTTCAGCCTGTTGAGGATTTTATGAGTAAAACAATGAATAAAAGCAGTATTTATTTTGTTAATACACTAATCTTAGTGTCCATGATTTTGCAAATTTGTTCACATTAGTTAATACAGTAGAAATCATGAACTAACAAATGAACAACATTTTGTTAGCATTTATTATTAATTTATAAATGTGACCCTGGACCACAAAAGCAGCCATATAGGTAAATTGTTTATATTGAGATTTATACATCACCTGTAAGCTTTCCATTATGATAGGCCAATATTTGGCTGACATACAACGATTTGAAAATCTGAAATCTGAGGGTGCAAAAAAACAAAAATCTAAATATTAAGAAAATCACCTTTAAAGTTGTCGAAATGAAGTTCTTGGCAATCCATATTACTAATAGAAAATTAAGTTTTGACATATTTGTGGTAGGAAATTCAATGTGGTAGGCTATTGCTACAAACATACCTTATGACTGGTTTTCTAGTCCGGGGTCACAAATATATTGTTGTATGTTGATAATTCATGTTTGTTCATGGTACTGACGAAAACGATTTTGCAATTTGAGTTCATTTACACAATTAATATCCACTTTATTTTTCCTATTTGCAAATTGTATGGGTCTGGCAGAATTTATTCACCCCGTTGTCATCCAAGATGTTCATGTCTTTCTTTTTCAGTCATGAAGAAATTATGTTTTTTAAGGAAAACATTTCAGGAATTATCTCCATATAGTGGACTTCTATGGAGACTGTGAGTTTGAACGTCCAAAATTCAGTTTAAATGCAGCTTCAAAAGGCTCTGAATGATCCCAGCCAAGGGAGAAGGGTCTTACCTAGTAAAAAGTTCGGTTATTAAAAATAAAAAATAAAAAAATTACAATATACTTTTTAACCTGAAATTCTCGTCTTGTCTAGCTCTGCGTGAATTCGGTGTAATCCGGGTCATTACAGTTAGGGTAGATCGTAAAACTCCCATCTTATTTTCTTCTCCAATTTCAAAATCATCCTACATCACTGTTTTAACTTTTTTGTAAAGGGTTTTTGATCTTCTTTGCACATTCACTTTGTAAACACTGGGTCAGTACTTCTGCAGCCATGTAGGACAATTTTGAAGTTGGAGGAGAAGATAAGATAAGAGTTTTTCTGTATTGAACCGGAATACACTTAGTTCACACAGAGCTAGACAAGACACGCATTTGAGGTGAAAAGGTATATAAATTGTCCATTTTCTTTTTCAGAAAATAACTGATCGTTTCACTAGATAAGTCCTGCTGCATTTAAACTGCATTTTGGAAGTTCAAACTCGCGTTAAGGGAAAATGTTTTCCTCAAAAAACATAAAAAGAAAGACATAAACATCTTGGATGACAAGGGGTTGAGTAAATATCCGTAAATTTTGATTCTGGAAGTGAACTTCTCATTTAAAATGAATCCTTACATATGCACTGGAGGTGGACGGCAAGTTGGACAGACACTCTCGTCTCTGCTGACCTCCAGAACTGTGTCTGGAAACCACACGACTGCTTTACAAGCTGGATATCCCATACATGAAAGAAACATCCTGCAAAGTGTGACATAAAAAAGGTGATCAGAAGTGGAGGTGCAAAAAAATAAATTAATAGACTACAATCTATTTCAGTTAGATTAACACATAGTGTTGTCTCACCCTGTGCTGTCTTTCTTCTTTTTTAGCACCATGTCACGGTTACACTGAGGACACTTTCGTACTGGTAATGGTATCTCCATTTCTCCTTGCTCCTGTTCAGTAATTTCCTGAGCAGGGCCCAGATAATTGGACAAAGCTTCATCCAATCTGCAGACAATATGACAATTCAAGTTGGAACAATACTCAATTCAATTTGGAACAAATCAAAGCAGAGCTGTATGTCTCGTTGACCTTACTGAAAATAAGTGATGCTACATTCAGACTCACTTTTTTGCCTTCCTCACAGACTCTATAAAAACAGCCTTGTATTTTGCCACATGATAACTGAGGACAGAAGCTTTGTCCTTTCGGCCCTCTGACACAAGTTTAAGGTCGGCCTCCAGCTCCGCTCTCAAGTCTGGTTTAGACATCTCATATCCCATTGAGTTATACCCTAAAACAATGCGACACTCAATTTCAAACAAATCACAGACATTAAACCATTCTTTAAAGACTTTAGTACTACTGATACACTGATCTTGTTACCTTCAACCAGACCCATGCCAAGTTCTCCAGGAAGGAACCTCTGGTCAGCCGTCAGACCCACGTACATGCGGCTCTTTATGGTCTCAATGTGTTCAGCATGTGTTGCATCGGTACCTGCAGCAACAATTCAAGTTGAGTGTCACATAAGTAACTTTTTTCATGAATGTGACCCTAGACCACAAAACCAGTATCACAGGTATATTTGTAGCAATAGTCAACAATACATCATATGGGTCAAAATTATCGATTTTTCTTTTCTGCCAAAAATCATTAAGATATAAAGTAAAGATCATGTTCCATGAAGATATTTTTGTAAATTTCATACCGTAAATATATCAAAATCTAATTTTCAATTAGTAATATGCATTGCTAAGGACTTCATTTGAACTTAGATTGTTTTGCTCCCTCAGATTCCAGATTTTCAAATAGTTGTATTTCAGCCAAATATTGTCCTATACTAACAAACATACATACATCAATAGAAAGCTTATTTATTCAGCTTTCAGATAATGTATACATCTCAATTTCAAAAAATTGACCATTATGACTGTTTTTTTTGGTCCAGGGTCACAAATGATGTCAAATATTCAAGGTACAAAACTGGACTGATACGTTTCAGTACCAATGCCATGTTTCTCCATGAGCGATATCAAATCGGCCTCTGTCAGAAGCTGCGGTGGACTGGTCTGTCCTTCCACCATCTCAATTGCTGTGGGCTGGAATGTGGTGTCAGCCGTGTATAATGGAATAACCTGTGCAAAAAAAAAAAAAATTAATATAATATACTATAATACTATAAGTGGAACTGAAGAACAAACTGGTGTGACAATTTCAAACACAGTCAGGCCAAAAAAACAAAAAAAAACAAATGTTTGGGCAATATATATGTCCACATTTCTATGATCACATGGTTTCTTAAAGGGATAGTTCACCCAAAAATAAACATTGGCTCTTGCGTCAGCAGCACCTAATGCATGCTTACTTGGTACTTGGTACTCATGTGAACGCACTGTGAAGACTGACACGGAAAAGAAAAAATTTTTTTTTTCTTTGTGCACAAAACGTATTTTTGTAGTTTTATTACATTACGGTTAAAGCACATATGTCACACAGACTATTTTAATGATGTCCTTACTACCTTTCTGGGTCTTCAACCTGTCAGTTGTGTTGCTGTCTACGCAGGGTCAGAAAGCTCTAGGATCTCATTGAAAATATCTTAATTTGTGCTCTGAAGATCAATGAAGGACTTATGGGTTTGGAACGACATGATGATGAGTAATTAATGACCGCATTTTTCTTTTTTGTGTGAACTATCCCTTTAACCTAAAACTGAACTCAATATGCTTAGCTATAAAATGTCATGTTTTGAGCAATATTCACCTTATTGTACCACTTGTCATAGGGGTACACTTCCAGATAATTGCGTGCAATGATCGTCAATCCACTAGCAGAGAATCTCTCTTCAGCTATTTCAATTTCAACCGTCACCTCTTGACCCTGAGCATCTTTGGAGCAACAGGCTAGGAAGTGACGTACAATAAACTCATACAGTCGCTTTTCATTTCCCTTTAAAAAGGAGGAAACATAATTAAACACTGTCTTTGTGTAAGTTGGTACCAGTAATGATGGACCTAACGGAGAGGTCACTCACCTGTAAACTGTTGGTGTATTTGGTGGGGTGAATGGGGGGATGGGCCTGATCTGATTTGTTTCCATTTCGAGGTGTGGGCCCACCGCTTTCCAAAATGCGCTGAGCAAAATTTCCCCATTCGTTGTCTTGTGTCTGTTGCTCAACCAGCATGGTAAGGTTCAGGTTCTGTGGAAACATGTTGGTCTCAGTACGAGGATAACTGATAAACCTGGAAGGAAACATAAAGGATGATTTGTGAAGGGACACAACAGGCATGCTGTAGACCACAGACATGTGGATGAAATAACCGTTAACATACCCTTGTGTGTACAGCTTTTCTGCGATTTTCATGGTTTCTTTGGCACTTATCCTCAGTTTTCTTGAAGCCAGTTTTTCAAGTTCCTGAATAAAAAAAGAGACATATTAACAAATATATTACATATTTCAATGATCCACTTAACTTCTTCAGTTCAGCAGCACTCCTCATTTTTCGGTTATTATGGACATAAGTCATTCATGAAATTACAAGAAATAACTTTAGCAGCTAATGGCCATTGTGTACACTACCAGTTAAAAGTTTTTGAACTTTTTGAAGTTTGTGAGTAAGTGTTTTAATGTTTAATCTTCTAAAAGCTATTATTTGATCCAAAATACAGCAAAAACAGTGAAATATTTAAAATAACTGCTTTATATTTGAATATATTTTAAAATGCAATTTATTCCTGTGATCAAAGCTAAATTTTCAACATCATTACTCCAGTCTTCAGTGTCACATGATCCTTCAGAAATCATTCTTATACACTGATTTGCTGTCCAAGATTTTTTTTGTTTGGGAAAGAAATTATAGAAATAAGTTGCAGATAAATGCTGTTCTTCTGAGCTTACCATTCATCATATGAACCTGAAAAAAATTCTACTCAGCTGTAATTCAACAAAATAATAATAATACATGTTTTTTGAACACCAAATCAGCATATTAGAATAATTTCTGAAGGATCATGTAACACTAAAGACTGGAGTAATAATACGGAAGATTCAGATTTGAAATCATAGGAATAAATTACATTCTAAAATATATATATAAAAAAAGTAATTATTTTAAATAGTAAAATATTTCACAATTTTTGCTGTATTTTGGATCAAATAAATGCAGGCTTGGTGAGCAGAAGAAATGTCTTTTTAAAAAAAACATTGGTAGTGTATATTATTATTGCAAAACTGCCAAATTCATTCATATTGACCATCTTGTGCACAGACGTATATGACCAAAAGTACACTACTGTTCAAAGGTCTGGGGTCAGTAAGAATAAAGGTATAAAGTACAATTTAAAACAGATTAAACTAGAAAACAGTTATCTTAAATTGCAATATTTTAGAATATTGTTTTTACTGTATTTTTGGTCAAATAAATGCATAAGAGACTTTTTTAAAAACATTCAAAAGATCTTAAACTTAAACACTATAGTGTATGGATGCGATTTCTACATACTTTAGTCCATATTTTGTATATCTAAATTTCTTACCACAGTGTCAAGAGGTAACGGTCGCCATTTGCTTTTTGGTTTACTTGTTACAGATATCACTTTCGCCATGGGATCCTAAACAAAGATTAAAACCAAACACAGGAAACTTTACTTATGATGGGCACAATAATAACCTATACCGCTTACTGTGTAATACATAAAAAGCTAGTGTTTTAAAAATAGATTTAAAAGCTTTTACAAGATAAGTAGAAGCACACACCTCCATGCACATCTGGTACAGCACAAGGCATGCTGTGTGACTGAAAAGACGATGTCTTTTCCAGCTGAATTCTACCGATTCCTCTTCATTAGGCTCATGGACAACTATCAAACAGAAATTTCACATACAGACAATAAAGAGTATAAGACAACACTAAAAACCACTTGTTGCATTTGGTGAAAAAATATTAAATGTGAAGTGAAAACAACCAATACCTTTGATTTTAAAGAAAGTTTCAGGGACGAAGGCTTGAATGGCTTTAAACCGCTCTACTACAAAGCCAAGGGTGGGGAACTGACAACTGCCATAACTGATGAGCTGATCGGAGAGAGATTCTGGGAATATCTTCTGCAAGCGTAATGTCTGGAACCTGGTAAATGATGCCCCTGAAGGAACACATTGTACATACACTAAATATTGTCTAAAAGACAATAGTTTGTGTTTATGTCTTCATTAATTTTGAAATACCTACCGATGCGGAGATCCAGCTCCTGTCTCACATCCACTGCATCACTGACGTTGATATCCGGCTCAGTAAGGGTCTCACAGGCTCTCCTTATGGAGTTTGGGGTGATCTCAGAGAAGCGTGCACGGAAGACTTGAACATTTGGCTTCACTTAATTAAAAGATATCACATGTTAAAAACATGTTAGAAACATACAGCACCAGTGCAATAAATAACAAGAACCATTGATGCACTAAACGTACCTGCTTTGCAGACATCAATGATCTCAAAGCCGATATTTTCTCCTTCTCTGTCACAATCAGTCCAAATGACCAGAGCTTGACACTGTCTCACCTCTCTCTCCAAAGTCCTCTGGATAATGTAAATACATACATTAAAGTATAAAATACAAGCACATATTCTAAAACCAAATATAAGTGAATGAATGAAAATGAATACTTTGATTGGTATAAAGTTCTCAGGGCAGTACTTTTCCACCTCAGCATCAAACAGTAGGACTGGATTACAACTATGCCTGTGAAAGAGACCACATGATTAAGTTTACATATTTAAACTGAATATTTAAACTGAGAGATATGAAGAAATATATTCTTTTACCATTTCTGAAAAGGGGCTTTGAATTCAAGACCCAAGAGATGTCCTGACACAGACGTCATGCTTACAGTTACATTCTGTGAACAAACAAACACTATGATCAAATAAAGACTATAAAAACACATTTAAAAGGCATTTAAGTATTCAAATCTTAGATATTTACTAAGATAATTTTATTATCTATTGAAACACACAATAATATTTTAAATATCATAAGCTTAATATATATAAAATCATAATATATTGGGTACTTGCAATTGGGACGTGGCTGTCCCGAACACTAACCCCTAAATTTCAACTTATGAAAATGATATTGAAATAATTTTTGTATTTTATTCCATTGGTGTTTTTAAAAAATATCTTTTTGATTTTTTAAAAAAAGTGAAGTTTAGAAATTCTTTCTAAATTATGAAACTTTGTGTAAAAAAAAAAAAAAAATTATGTCACGACCGAAACTATGTTGTCTATGTTTTATTCCATTGACTGAGACTGATTTTATCTACACCCCTACATTTATGATCAGGATATATTTGTGTCTCTTTCTCTCATAGCTACATGGTGCGTATACAGGCCCCAACATTTTGAGGTAAATGTGTTCAAAAGTACGAAAAATCTGTGTGTAACTTTAAAGAATGTCACTACCAAACATCATTTTTCTATAATTAAACACACTTTTTTCTGAGTTATTCCATAACATTTAGTTTTTATATGCATATATCTGTTCTGAACTGTGCTAGCTAGCATCTTTGAGCTAGCTTCAAAAGTATCTAAAATTGTCACTATCGAAACAAAACATTTTGTGAAGTTTCTGTAATGACATCTTTGTTTTTTGGGGTGTTATTCTATAAAATTGTCACTACTGACACAGTCACGACCGAAACATATCATCATTGTTTCGGTAGTGACAAAAGGGAACACATAATTCTCTGTTTGGGGGGAAATAAACAAAATTTTAATACAGTTATGCAATTTTAATATGTGGATTAAAATTCTGTAATGTGATGTACATTACAGTCAAAACAATGAAAACATTACTGTCACTACTGAAAATGTGCTGTCGTGACCAAAACGTGGGATGTTTTGTCAAAAATGAGGTATAATAAATTATCAAGTAAGATGTTATGATAGTTTTTGGTTCAATGTATATCAAACTAATGAATCCTTAAGCTTAAAATCAGTATGATCTACTTTTTGCCCTTTTACAAAGAAAAATTGGATTTAAAATCAACAAATTTCAGACATCACACTTGAAATATTGTTAAATTTGTAAATATTATTGATTTCCCTCTAAACAAATGTTTTCATCACATAGAAAATAATATATTTACAAGGAAGATGTAAGCAAAATAAGTCAATATAACTTAATAAGTCAATATAACCCTTCTTCATTCAATTATTCAATTATATATTACTGTGTTTTAGTAGTGACATATTTGGGGAGAGGAAAAATACTCCAAAACTCTGACACAGTTACTAGAACTGCAGTTACTGTAATATTACATACAACATACATACAACATTTGTGGAAAAAGACATATTTCTTTCAAGACATCTCCAACTCCATATACATCTTTCTCAACAATTAATTAAAAAAGCACTTACTTGACCAAACAGGTTGTATTCGTACTCATATATTTTGTTGTAAACAGAGTAGCCCTCTCTCTGTCAGGAAAAAAAAAACATTACTAGTGAAGATCATTATTACATACACATAAAAACAACATGCTGGGTTTTTTCACCAGGGTATACACATAAAAATAATAATTATAAGATGTGACATTATAGCTCAAAGTAACACTCACTCTTCTCGATCTCCCATTTGACATGATCTCTGCTATGCCCTTAGCTGCATCGTTTTTCTCAGCAACACAGAGCACTTTCTTAATCTGTGTACGTCTAATCATGCTTACAGATATTTGCCTATAAAGTCGACTGTCAATTGTCACTCTCAGTGATCTAAACAAAACGTTCATAACTGTGATCTAGCGGCGCATGATCACTGTACACTTCGGACATTACGTCAAAACAACAGCTTGCTAAATAGCATAAAACCTTGATAACCTAAGTTAACTGAGATAAAACGCGTAAACGAAAAGTTTTAAACAAAGTGTGAACACAGCAGCAGATGAATCAACTCAAAACTTCCAATTCGGGCGCCTGACGAGAAATGTCGTAAAAATACCGTAAAGCAATGCGTTAGCGTCTGGTTCGAATACTGTGCTGTGTGTTTTCCCAACGAAACGTAATTAACTAAAAACAAATAACAAGCTAAAATAGTGAATTTGCATATGTATAAAATAACGAGTCAAAACGAATATAATTTCTCCCCTTGAACAACCACACAACGCATCATAACACATGCACTGCCTGTGTCTCAAAACTACTAACATTCCTACCTAGGCAGCATCATAAGAGCTGACTAGAATGTTCAAACTGCTGTCTAGCTAGTCAGCTCACTAGGTTTCGAAACACAGCTACTTCCTAGTCAGGATAGTCACATGGGTAGGTTACGATCGTTTAAATATGGCTGCTGTTGTAGGATGTCAGTTTATTGAGCAGCTGGAATACATTCAAACAGCGGTGTCTTCGTTTAGATTTGTCTTATAGACGCCGGATTATAGAGAGGTTTATACAAGCGGCGAACGATTGATAGATGTGTGAGATTTATGGCAGGTGACGTCAAAGCTCTGTCAGGCTGGAGAGCATCGTCTTCAAGCTCATGTATATCAGATCGTGATCTGCCTCAGTGGACTAACCAGCCCTGCTGCAAAGAGAGAAAGAGTCCTCAGTGCACAGCGTATTTATGATTTGTGTTTTTAAAATGACGTCTGTGTGAAATATTATGATTTCAGCTATTGGGAACCTGAGCATGCACGGGTATTTTTGCTGATGTCTCTCTATATACTCCGAGAACATGATTGGCTCACCAGATGTGGTGGCTTTTACCAAAGAAGATGACTTTGGAGACTCGTTCTCGGATCCGTGCTCGCTTCCAGAGGAGTTTTCTGTGCCTTTGTTTGCTCACGCTGCCAATGCAAATCCCTGGACGAAGACATCCTATGCGAAATTCCCAAAAGATTTCATACTCATCTCTGAATTTTCAGAACAGGTTGGTCCACAGCCTTTACTCACCATTCCCAATGATCCCAAAGTGTGTGGGACGTTTGACCTTAACTACTTCTCGCTTCGCATCATGTCTGTGGACTACCAGGCGTCCTTTGTTGGACACCCTCCTGGCAGTAACTACCCAAAGCTCAATTTTGTGGAGGACTCAAAAGTTGTTCTGGGTGATTCCAAGGAAGGGGCATTTGCGTACGTCCATCATCTGACGCTGTACGATTTGGAGGCTCGCGGATTTGTACGGCCCTTTTGCATGGCCTACATTTCTGCAGACGAACGGAAGATCATGCATCAGTTTCAAGAACTGTCTGCTGAGTTTTCCAAGGCGTCCGAATTTCTAAAATCAGGCAACAGGAGAGCTTTCGCAAATGAACTGGAAAAGAAACTAAAAGACTTGGAGTACACCAGATCAGTGTTGCACAAAGAGACCGAGCTGCAGAAAATGAACAATGGCTGTTATTCCACCCAAGCTATTGAGAAGGCGAATGAATTGGCAAATGTGGAGAAGTCCATTTATGAACACAAAGATCTGCTGAGGCAAATCACATCTTATCCCTACAGGAAAAAGAAAGATGTGGATTTTGTACAACGTGAGACGGAGAAACCGGCTGACATTAGTGTGATAGACGACACATTAAATTTTAATCATTCTGACACTGCAGACAAGACTGTGGAAACCGAAAGCGATAGTAGAAAGTCCTCTTACACGCCTCAGCTCATTAAGGCCAAATCTGCAAAATGCTTTGACAAACGCTTGAAAACAATGGAAGAGCTTTGCGACGCCAGCTTTTTTCACCAAACTCTAGAGCAACTAAACATAATTGAGAAGTCATTCCGAGGAGATCTATGCTTTATTTACACTAGCCAGATCGACAGGGCTCTTGTAAACAAACAGAAAGTTACTAGTTTTCTCTTCGAAGCTGAACGTGATCGAGAATGCGAAGGAACCTCAAAGAACTTCAATATTTCTTCCAACAATCCAACTGTCCCCATTCTGAATTTTTCTGGCGAGCCGATGAGTATCGATTCATACACCACCTGCATAGATGTAGATCACATTAAGCCAGGTGTGGAGTCTATGGAAGGGCTTCCTGAGTCTAGTACATCTGACATTACGCAGGAAACCTCAGAGGCCGCCGACACGGAGACCAAAGGGAGTTTTAGTAGCGACAAGAGCATTGAAGCTTTTGGAAGTGTTAGTCCTTCCAGCCTACAGGCGAATTTCTTTGATGGTCTCGAGAGAAAGAGCAAGATATCCATTGCATCACCATGTGAAAATGCATCCAGGTCTATCGCCGTCCCACCAAGGACGTCTGATGGGAATCTAGTCCCGATGGATGCAGCGTGCTGTATTGGACAGGACGGTTTCATTTTTGACGAACCTCTACCTGAGCTCGCTCAGGAGTGCTGTGGCGACACAGTGGTGAACCAAGAACCTCTGTCTCTTCTTCAAGGAGACCCTGCCTTACAGGTGGACTACATTTTGGAGGACTCAGAGAGTCCAAACATGGGACTGACTTTCTCCGATCTAAATGCTACTGTTCTTTCTGAGGAGGTGGCGAAAATTAATATCGAAGATGTTTCTGATAGTACAAGCTTCATGAGCGCCTCCACCAGCTCTGATCGAGCTGTGTCTCCGTTCACCTACGGCAGTGCGTTGACGCTAAAGCAGAAGAAAAAAGCTGGACACAGCGCTCTTCGATTCATCAGGCAATATCCATTTGCTCAGCAAGCCATTTTCTGCCTTCTGAGTGGGCGAACACTTGTTATTTTAGGGGTGGATGAAGGCACGGTGAGGAAGTTGGTCAATGCTTTGTTCATTTTCGTTCCTAATCTAGGAAAGTATGGTGAAACCGTCCAACCGTGGCTTTCATCGCCATTTCAGCTAACCGACCTGCAGAGATGGAAGCTTATTGGATTGCAGAGGTATGTTAAAGGGATAGTTCACCCAAAAATTAAAATGCTGTGATTAATTACTCACCCTCATGTCCTTCCAAACCTGTAAGACCCGTTCGTCTTCGGAACACAAATTAAGATATTTTTGATAAAAAATATCCGTAGACCCTCCGTAGACAGCAAGGGTACTGCCATGTTCAAGGCCTAGAAAGGTACCAAAAACATCGACAAAATAGTCCATGAGACATCAGTGGTTCAATCGTAATTTTATGAAGCTACAAAAATACTTTTGTGCGCAAAAAAAACAACAAACAAACAAAAATAACAAATTTATTCAACAATTGTTGATGTTCTTGGTACTTTTCTGAGCCTTGAATGTGGTACTACCCTTACTGTCTATGAAGGGTCAGAAAGTTCTCAGATTTCATCAAAAAATATCGGAATTTGTGTTCCGAATATGGACAAAGGTCTTACGGGTTTGGAACGACATGAGGGTGAGTAATTAATGACAGAATTTTCATTTTTTGCTGAACAAACCCTTCAAGAAAAGCTGACCTTAAGTCAATCAATATCTCAGTATCATAGTTTCAAAAGTAGTCAGAGATAGTTGTTTTGCTTGCAGTGCTTTAAATCTGTGACCCAAAGTGCAGAGTTTCATTATTTTTGGCATTTCCTCTTTTTTTTTTTTTTTTTTTTTTTTTTTCCCTCTAGGGCTGCCTCTCCGGCTGGATCCAGCATTCTCCACTCTTTGAATCGATACAGCCGTTACATAAGCATTTTGGACTGTGACAGCAAAACCCTCCGGTGTCCACCGTACAAAGGAACACTAATAAACCATTTGGCAGACCACAGGACTCAAATCAAACGCGGCAGTACCTACTTCCTCCATGTTCAGGGTATGTTGACTCAGCTCACAGCCAAGGCCTTCCTTTACACATTCTGCCATCACATTCACCTTCCCATGGACACCAACGACCAGGGCTCCGTAACGTCGCGCAGGACTAACTTCTTGTTGCAGCTCGGCTACACTGTGGAGGAGAGCAAAATCGTCCAGTACCTGAGTGAGCTCATCAAGCAGCATTACATCCAGGGGTCCCCGAAGAGGGTCAACCCATCTTTTTGTTTTAATTACACCACCAGCTATTTGTACAAAATCTGAATGTGCCCACTATCTGTTCAGCATTAACCCAGATGAAATCAGGAGACCAAATGTATTGAATGTAATCACCTATTTATTTATTTTTTTCTTCATGGCATTCCAGGAAGCGGCAGGTTGAACGTCTGGTGTTACAAAATGTGGTTTTGACTTTTTGTTGCATATTGGCAAACCATTTTCTGTAAAATGGAGAAAATGGTTCCTCTTGTGGTCTAAAGACCTGACAAAAGCAAAATTTCACTGTCGTTCAAACACAAGTCGACTTGTTTTAAAAGAGGCCGTATGAAACCACTCATTTAAATATGTGTAGTCACATGCTTGTTTTCATTGACAGCTACAGCTACACGGAAACAGCAGCAGGAGAGTCTCTAATCACCATTTAATTAATCTAGTCTTTATATCCTATTTAATAATTAATGCTTATTTGTCTTCACAAGGAAAGCAGCTGTTGCTGCATGAAAATTATACGCATCTTAAATGGCAACAGAACATTATTTTATAATACACATCCTCCTCAATATGCATCTTTTATAAAATGCAGTAACTTCTTTTTTTTTACAGTTGAGGTCAAAATTTTACATACACCTTGCAGAATCTGCAAAATGTTCATTATTTTACCCCAAAAAAATAGTGATCATACAAAATGCTTTATTTTTTTTTTAGTACTGACCTGAATAAGTTCTTTCACATAAAAGACATTTACATATAGTCCACAAGAGAAAATAATAGTTGAATTTATAAAAAATTGCCCTGTTCAAAAGTTTACATGCGCTTGTTTCCTAATACTGTGTTGTTACCTAAATGATCCACAGCTGTTTTTTTTTAAGTGGTAGTGATAGTTCTTAGTGTTAGTTGTTAATGAGTCCCTTGTTTGTCCTGAACAGTTAAACTGCCCACTGTTCTTCAGAAAAATCCTTTAGATCCCACAAATTCTTTGATTTTTCAAAGCTTTTGTGTATTTGAACCCTTTCCAACAATCACTGTATGATTTTGAGATCCATCTTTTCACACTGATGACAACTGAGTGAATCATATGCAGCTATTACAGAAGGTTCACTGATGCTTCAGAAGGAAACACTATGCATTAAGAGCCAGGGGGTGAAAACTTTTGGACAGTGTACATTTTTCTTATTTTGCGTAATATCATATTTTTTCATTTAGCACTGCCCTTCAGAAGTTACAGAATATACTTACATGTTTCCCAGAAGACAAAATAAGTTACATTTACCCTGATCTTCAAATTCCAAAAGTTTTTGTGTTTCCTTCTGAAGCGTCAGTGAGCGTTTGATATCTCAAAATCTCTTCATATCTCAAAATCATACAGCCATTGTTGGAAAGTGTTCAAAATGCTGAAAAGCCAAAGAATTTGTGGGACCTGAAGGATTTTTCTGAAGAACACAGCTGTGGGTCATTCAGGTAACAACACAGTATTAAGAATCAAGCGTATGTAAACTTTTGAACGGGGTCATTTAAACTATTATTTAAATTCAACTATTATTTTAGACGTCTTTCATGTGAAATATATTATTTAGGTCAGTACTAATTAAAAAAAAATGACATGCATTTTGTATGATCCCTCCTATTTTGGTAAATCAATGAACATTTTGCTGATTCTGCTAACTTGTAAACTTTTGACCTCAATTGTAAATTAGCAAAAAAAAAATTGGATTGGTAATAAATGGATTGGTCAATAATTAGCTTTTAATACTTGCTTTCTAGGCTTAAGAAATACACTAAACTGATTAATAATATAGCCTGAGATGTATTTTCCTGCCCTCTTGTGGACATTAAATCTGAGAGGAAAACTGAATATTTTTTTTATAATACAAAAACAAAAGGCATTGTTAAACAAACAAAAATGGAGACAACTGCCCTTGGTGTTTCAGCGTAATCGTGTGATAAGATGAACGAATGTACTGCATGTAAAATGTCACATTGTGAAGAACTGTTACACAATTTTCTGCATGTTCGAAGAACACAAAAATGTAACGACGGCAACATATGGTGGCAATTTGTGGACACTTCCATTGTATCTCATGTGTTGTACTATTCAGCCTTTCTCAATATATTTAAAATGGATATAAAATTGTTGTCTAAGTTGTGTGCAAGCAACGTCAGCATGAGTAACTGTGGATGAAGTGGCCCTTCATTCTAATGGCTGTTGCTGTGATGTAAAATGAACGGTAATGGTGGTTGTTGCCAAAATCCATTGTCTGTAATTGTTATTCCCACTACTGCATGACAGCGGTTGTAGTCCAAAATTACAGATCTTGACTGCCACTGCTGTTTCTAATCGCAAGTGTGTCTTAATATCAAGTTGTTTTGGCTACCCAGTTATTATTGGCCTTGGTAACGGTTTGTCAGAGACAGATTTTTCAGCATTTAATTGCAGAGTCTGTTGAATGTAAATTGAGAATAAGCCATACCATTATACGCACATTAACTTCTAAGCAGGTTGTTTCTTTTTGCTGTTTCTGAACAAATCTTGTTTGCTGTAACTTGTCTAAATCATGCATTTTTTGTTGCCACTTTTCACAAATCTATTTTAAGACAGTATTGTGAGGTATGCTCTTCATGGTAAAATATTTATGGATGTTAAGTCGAGTAAATTTTGAGGGTCATCTGTGTGCTTTGAGTTGCTACCCACTGTGAAATTTCTCTGCCTTCAATTGAATTAAATTATTTCTGATTTACTGTTTGGCATCATTATTCAGTGGCATGCCGAAACAATCTTTGTCTTCAGCAAAAACATTCTATCCTTTGTTATATAGTAACAAGCACATGATGTGTCTCATTCTGAATTTGTAATGACTTACACATGTAAACTTATTAGACTAAATAGTTACAGTGAGGAGTACGTTTTACACTTTTTCAGCAAGAAAAAGGTCCAGTCACATGTTCACATTTACAATGTTTCAGCTTTATTTGCACTGCATGTACAAATTCATTGTGCCAGTTGGTTATTTTCTTTCTTCTTTGTTGATTTAAGTGCACAGTAAAACGTTTTATAGACTACGCAGCTTTTTCCACAATGGGTTTAACCACGGATATGAGACTAGAAACACCGTACAGAAACCAATTAAATGTGTGAGATCAAAAACAGATCATTTGATCATCTCATTGAGGTGCATGAAGATTGCTGAATGGTATTCAAGCCTTTGTGCCCTTTAAATCAATAGAAATCTTTATTTCTGGAAGAGCAAATAGTCAGAATGACAGTAATTATAACTCTGGCAACCCAGGCATTGGGAACTTTCCAGCAAAGTCTTCGACTTCCTTTCGAATTTCGTTCGTTTTCAGTTGGTACTTCTCGTTTTGAGCCAGTTCATCTTTAAACTCCTTCAAAGTTGCTTTAGGATTCATGTTTCTTTGGATCTCCAATGTCAACTCGATGCCTAAGGACACAATATATGCATTTTGTCATTTGTAATATAAACGTACAATATTCTTTAATGTTGCATTATTGCATAAAACTCACCCCTGTGAATGAACTCGGCCACCTTACGGAAATCATCCTCCAAAAGTCCTCGAGATGTAAGAGCTGGAGAGCCTAAACGAAGGCCGCTGGGGCGCAAGGCACTTTTATCACCTTCATTACAAAGTTTGGAAAAAGGAACAGTGGAATAACTGGTTAGACTGTTGTAGTAAAAAGATGTTGAACATGATCAAAGTCATTGTAAAGGGCAGGTCAAAAGTTTACAAACCTCTTGCAGAATCTGCAAAATGTTAATTTTATGAAAATAAAAGGGATCATACAAAATGCACATTATTTTTTATTATTATGTAGTATTTAACTGAATATGATATTACACAGAAAAGACTTTTACATATAGTCCACAAGAGAAAATAATAGGGGGTGAAAACTTTTGAAATTTGAAGATCAGGGTAAATTTAACTTATTTTGTCTTCTAGAAAACATGTAAGTATCTTGTGTAGCTTCTGAAGGACAGTACTAAATGGGGAAAAAAAGGTCATATTTTGGCAAAATGAGAAAAATGTACACATCTTCATTCTGTTCAAAAGTTTTCACCCCCCAGCTCTTAATGCATTGTGTTTGAACCTTCTGTAATAATTGCATGAGAGTCCCTCAGTTGTCCTCAGTGTGAAAAGATGGATCTCAAAATCATATAGTCATTGTTGGAAAAGGTTTAAATACATAAAAATGCAGAAAAACCAAAGAATTTGTACGACCTGAAGGATTTTTCTGAAGAACAGTGGGAAGTTTAACTGTTCAGAACAAACAAGGGACTCATAAACAACTATCACTAAACAAAAAAAACACAGCTGTGGATCATTCAGGAAAAAACACAGTATTAAGAATCAAGTGTATGTAAACTTTAGAACATTTTTATAAATATTTTTTGTGAAATATTATTCAGGTCAGTTGCATTTTGTATGATCCCTCTTATTTTGGTTAAAAAAAAAAAATTTACATTTTGCAGATTCTGCAAGGTGTATATACACTTTTGACCTCAACTGTAGCTGTTATTGATTTATTATTTTCAATGCACCTGGGCAGGTGTTCTTGTTGCAGGCAATGGCACAAGCCTCCAGTACTTTCTCTGCTCTTCCTCCATCAGTTCCATTTGAACGCAGATCAACCAAGATGAGATGATTATCTGAGCCACCTAAATATAAAAACTAATGATAAAGTGAATAAAGCTGCAACTGTATCCAATCTCTGTCACGCCAGTGATTTCATTTACCTATAATTTATACCTAAATCCTTAAGAAACTCGCCTGTAACAACTTTGTAACCCTTCTCCATGAGGGTGGCTCCTAAAGCTCTGCAATTTGCCAAAACTTGCAATTGATAGGTCTTGAACTCTGGAGTCAGAGCCTGCTTCAATGCAACAGCAACCCCTGTGCATCACATCAAAGTCAGTTGAAATAGTATCTGTGCAATCAAGTCAACAATATTTCTGGAAATGTATTTAAACAAATAAAATGAACCACATAATTGGTAGAAATTGTCAGAAAGGTAGAAATGTAATTATTGTTTTTGTATGTAAATAATTTCATATATAACTAAAAAATATTTAAGGCTGAATTTTAACAAGGCACAGACTGGGTAGAAAAAAATTTGAACTCAGTTTAAGGATGTCAATTGGCAGGAATATTAACAACAATCAACAATCATAAAATTGAATTTGTCATTTTTTAAAAGTAATAACATCAATAGATTTAAATATTTATTGTTTGATTTAAATAATGCACATATTTGGTATGTGTTTTGTCCATTTTCATAAATATTAATAACCAATTGTCATACAGTTTAGTAATTTTAGTAGTGATCATATTAATAAACAATTAATAAACTATTTAAATTATGTAATTTATAAGTAATAAATATTTGCGGTTTAAATAAGACTTACAAATTATTACATTTAGACTATGTATAATATTAAATTAATTTGTGTAAAGCTGTTTAATTGTTAAATTAATGTTTACAGACAATGCATATATTTTATTAATTAATTAATAGATCATGGATTAATCATAATTCCTAGTGTAAATGCAAACTTATCTAAACTCCTCATCTTGGTTTGATTGCTCCAAAGTTGCTTTGGAAAAAAGTATCTGCTAAATAATTAAATTTTAATCTTAACTTGTCTTATCTTATCTAAACACTCATATGACATCAGCTCTTACCTGCAATGGCATGGTTGTGAGGGCCGCCCTGCAGTCCAGGAAACACTGCCTGGTTAATCAGACTCTCCAGGTTATACAGGGTCTCCTTGCCCGTTTTTGCATCAACACTACGAACTCCTGAAATTTAAAAGTGTATCATGACAGCACTGTCAATGGCCTAGATTTAACATGACACGTCAATTTACACTGCACTCACCCTTCCTAAAGAAAATGACTCCTGCCCTGCAGCCCCTCAAGGTCTTATGGGTGGTGGTGGAAACAATGTCACAGTATTCAAACGGAGATGGAACGACTCCTGCTGCGATCAAACCGCTGATGTGAGCCATGTCTGCCAGAAGATACGCTCCATTCTCATCTGCAATCTTCCTCAGGCGACTGTAGTCCAGGTTTCGGGAATAACAGCTGGTGCCTTCAAAATGGTACAAAGAAATGTTAAAGGTTGTGACAGAAATGAAATGTCATTTCTTTTGATGTTGAAATACTTTTTTCTCCAGCCAGCCCATCAGAGCAGCACTGACTCTGAACGCCAGCTTCAAAATCGTCCTACATCGCTGCAGAAGTACTGACCCAGTGTTTACAAAGTAAACGTGCAAAGCTGGTTAAATACCCTTTACAAAAAAAGGTAAAACAGCTATGTAGGATGATTTTGAAGTTGGAGAAGAAAATGACATGGGAGTTTTTTGACATACCCTAACTGTCATGAACCAGAACACAGAGAGTTCACGCAGAACTAGACAAGTCGAGCATTTGAGGTTAAAAAGTATATAAATTGTACATTTTTAAAAGAAAATAACCCATCTTTTCGCTAGATAAAACCCTTCTTCCTCGGCTGGGATCGTTTAGAGCCATTTGAAGCTGCATTTAAACTACATTTTGGAAGTTCAAATTTGGGGGCACCATTGAAGTCCATTATATGGAAAAAAAACCTGAAATGTTTTCCTCAAAAAACAATTTCTTTATGACCAAAGAAAGAAAGACATAAACATCTTGGATGACAAGGGGGTGAGTACATTATCTATAAAAATTTTTTCTGGAAGTGAACTTCTCCTTTAACATTAGAATTAAATATATCAATAAAATATACAAATAAATATTTACAGTTTCATTTAAAAAAACATATTTGATAGAAAAAATATCAAATTAATAAAAAAAAAATTTAATTATTACTTTCATAAAACCAGTTTGTGTAGTTCTTTACAATCTTTTTTTTTTCTTTTCCAAAAAAAATGAATGATGAAGCACCATTAAAACAACATGTATGAAAACAACACAAAGTGCTGAATAAAAATGTAACAAAATTAAGGCTACGTCTCCACCAAAGCATTTTTAGCCATCTGAAAACGGCAAGCGTTTTTTTCCGCTGAGACGCTGTGGTTGCTATGATACAGAATTTCCACTGAAGTATATGGCAGACGCATAACCAATTAAATGTTTCTCCAAGCATTATTTTTCATAACAATAATTTAGTAGTCTGCCAATTTCATCTGGTAAAGACATAAATTCTCAGAAACAAACAACATAAACTTGTCCATTGATGTTCAGTCGTAGTACACGCAGGGTGGTCGGTAGTCCCGCCCCTTCTCCACTCTGATTGGTTAGCTAACTAGAAAGTGACAGTGATGAGCGCAGTGTTTTACTCAAAGTTAAACAGTCTTGAACTCTCGGCGCCGAGAAAAAAAAAACAAGTAAAGAAAAAAGGGATTTCAAGTAAGACTTAAATTTGTCTATCAACAACTAAAACAATTAATGCTTTACATACTGTACTTCATCAGACTTCCTTAGAAATAGCACTGACCTGCAATGATTAGTTTTGGGTGAAAGAGACGAGCATTTTCCTCAAGTCTGTCATAATCAATGTATCCAGTCTCTGGATTGACCTAGACAAAAAAATAAATAAATAAAAAATCATACATTTAAAAAAGGAACACAGGTAATTCCACCATATTTTTGCCCCCATTTGTAAATGTTATGGGTGTAGCTTCTGGTCTCATCTGTGTCCAGCTAGTTTTAGCTGTACAAAACAGCTCATTTGCTGCTTGATATGAAAAATGATTGTGTCTTACCATATTATTTTAATGTATTATCTTAATTATGAACACACTGGTTTGTAGTGCAAACAGTTTTACTGTTTACTGCATGTTGTTATTCTTCCCATTATTACTCATAGCGGCTAATGTACTGGAAGTCTCACCCATAGGCTTACTTCCACATTGAAGTGGATAATATACCAGTGATGTCTCAGCATTAGGGTTAGGGTTTTCTGTGCCCTAGTATTTACTCTAAACAAGTTGTCTGGCAGATTTATCCATTTGAAACTAGAATCATCAATTAAGAGTGCACCAAATTGCTGTTTCAAATTTCAAAATTTTTAAATTTAAATTTCAAGTTTCAAACTGTTGAATAGTAAAGGTGTCATTCACCAAATTAGTCCATATGCTGCCAATTGTGCCCATGTTACATGTCCAGATATAAAGTTCAATAAGACAGTGGTAATATGTTTGCCATTATGTACTGTATTGTCTCCATTACTCCATTATGTAACTGAGAAAAAAATCATTTAAAGTTTAACCCAAAATTACATCACTATCACCTTCTAGCCAAATTACAAAATGACATTTTTTCCAGTACATCAGTTTAGAGTTCACCACAATGTTAGTTAATCACAAGGTCACCTTATACGGCATGGACTCGAAGAAAATAGAAGTAGCTGAGATTTTCTTTTTGTCAGTCATGAAGCCGTGGGTGAGATGGCCGCCATCAGGAAGATCAAGGCCCATGATACGCCCATGAGGTTCCACTATGGCGGTGTATACAGCGAAGTTCGCAGGTGACCCTAAGGGGGGAAAAAAACGACACAACATTTCAAACAGTGTGCGCTTGAGTTAATGTTTCATATGTTACATCATCTCTTACAGCAGCAGGCTAGTGACACAAAAATAAACCTACCAGAGTACGGCTGAACATTCACTCCCCATTTCTCTGGGTCGAGGCCGTATACCTTGAGAGCTCTTTCCTGACACAAACGCTCCAATTCATCGACATGCTCCGTGCCTCCATAATATCTAATAACAAAGTTTGACATTTAACAGAAGCATTTTAAATGCATACGAGCAAAAGCTAAGTGCAAAGTCTGCACAATACTCATTTTATTGGCAAATGCAACAACATAAAACTGTAATGTAACTGCATAAAATGTCATTGCACAATAGTCACCTCTGACCAGGATAACCTTCAGAATACTTGTTGTTCATGCAGGACCCCAGAGCCTCCAAAACAGCCCGACTAGTGAAGTTCTCAGAGGCAATGAGCTCTAATCCATACGTCTGCCGCTTCTTTTCCTTCTTTATGATGTTAAACACCTAGTGCATACAGAAACGCTATAAATAAGCATTGACTTGATATGAAACACTCCAGTTGAAGACAGCAAGGCTAAAGCTGTTGGTCACATGGCAGATCAGAGTCTAGGAGACATTTCATCACAACCTCCAGAACAAGTCAAAACAAAAGGTTTTTACCCTCTTGCAGAGCAGAATATCACTCATGGTTCACTGCATGGATTCACAATAATACAATCTTGAGGCTGGTTGTATATATAAAATCACACTTACCTCAGGATCATTTGTGCTCAGAGGTTCCAGCATCATCTTGTTATGAGATTCCCATGTTTTATTGTTATGGCCGTTGATCTGAGCCATAGTTGATCTTGAGAGGAAAAAAAATTATAGTTAAATGTGAGAAGACCCACATATGCATAACATACTGTATACACTGGGTTACATAATTGTGACCCTGGACCACAAAACCAGTCTTAAGTAGCACGGTTGTATTTGTAGCAATAGCCAAAAATGCATTCTATGGGTCAAAATTACCGCTTTTTGTTTCATGCCAAAGTAATATGCATTGCTAAGAACTTCATTTTGACATTTTTAATGGTAATTTTCTCAATATTTAGATCTAGATTTTCAAATAGTTGTGTCTCTGCCAAATATTGTCCTATTCTAACAAACCATACATCAATGGAAAGCTTTCAGATGTTGTATAAATGTTAACCTAAAAAAATTGACCCTTACGGCTGGCTTTGTGGTCGAGTCACATTTGTTAATAAAAGCATTAATATACTTAAGTTTGAGCTCTTTAACTTTAAAGGAAGATATTCTTGGTTCAAATGCAAACACAGAATATTGTTTATTGTTCTTTATCTACTGCTTTATGCTTAGAGTCATACAGTAATCAGCGGTGTAGTGCACACTGCTGCAGTATTGTTATTAACTAAAACAAAATCTATTAAACGAAAATATGTAAGTACTAAGTTCTAAAATTACTAAAACTACATAAAAAGAAGGTAAACAGATTTAAACAAACAAACAAAATAATAAAAATGACTAAAGCACAAAACAAAATTACTAAGACTCAACTGAAAATATAACAAATAAAATTAAGAATATTAATAAATTCTGTTATAGTATATAAATAACCCTTAAATAACACCGCTGAGCTGTCAATCAAATGATGCAACCCCAGCTGCCAGCGCAGAGCACGCTTCTGACAGAATACGAAAGAAAACTGAGGTTTTTCCACGTCTTGTCAAAAACTTTGAAGGTAAAATAAGTTTCGCAGCTACAGTGTGACAAATAAACCGGAACTACTGCGTTTAGGGTTACATTTTTCCCGCGAAATGCATCCTGTAACTTGCATATCAAACGACGTGTGGCTAAATGACAAATGCTTACTTAATAATAAACAGTTGGAAACGATGTGATTCTTTGACTCACAAACGACATGTAGCAATGTGTTCATCGGCCGAGAATGTGCAGCACATGCAGACAGTCACAAGGTTTTGATTTGATCCACTAACAGTTACTTCAAAACTCTGTTTTACGTTAGCTACGTTTTAAACAATGTTTATCTATATAGACATGATATAACGTATAATGGAAAACACCCTCTGCTTACCTTTACAAATATGATTAATGCTTCTCCCCAAATTTCTTTCTGTGTAAAGTTTCTTTTAGGTTTCCTCGTGTCAAAGTCCGCGAAATTTGGAGGCCAATCAGCGCGCTGGGAGGCGTGGCTAATCAATCTCCTGACCCACCCACAACGAAAGGCTCAACTTTTCTGCATTGTCATCTGTTTGTTCTTTGTAGTCGGAATTTTTTAACTTACCTTTTGTTATTATCTCAGATAAAACATGCTACAGTCACCCTGGGCTTTTCTGGGACGTGGAGAACAAAGGTATGGAGTTGTTTCCAACATGATAATACTAATATATGTATAAATAATAATACAAAAATATTTAAAAATAAACTTGACAATATGTTTCTTACGCATTCTTTAAAATGATCTAAAAAATAAATGTCGATTGTCAATATATTTAACAACTACAAAATTTTAAATATAAACGTATTCAAGTATAAAACTACACTACATCAAACGTTATTGAACAGTATATGTTTGTTATTATTTGTTATTATAAGCCTTACTCCCTAACCTAATGGTTAGGGAGTAAGGCTTGTAACCGAAAGGTTGCGGGTTCGAGTCCCAGGTCCGGCAGGGATTGAAGGTGGTGGGAGTGAATATCCAGCGCTCTCTCCACCCTCAATACCACAACTGAGGTGAGTCCCTTGAGCAAGGCACCAATCCCCCAACTGCTCCCCGGGCGCCGCAGCGATAGCAATATGGCTGCCCACTGCTCCGGGTGTGTGTTCATGGTGTGTGTGTGTGCGTGTTTGATCACTTCTCACTACTGTGTGTGTGCACTTGGATGGGTTAAATGCAGAGCACAAATTCCGAGTATGGGTCACTATACTTGGCCACATGTCACGTCCTTTCCTTTTCCTTTTTTCTTTATCAACACCTTTGATCAATTTAAAGAATCCTTGCTAAATAAAAGTATTAATTTCTATAATTTCTTTCCCCCCAAAAAATATGACTCCAAGCTTTGAATAGTATAGTGTATAATGTTACAAAAGCTTTTTATTTCAGATAAATGCTGATCTTTGGATATTTCTGTTCATCAAAAAATCCTGAAAAAATGTATTCAACTGTGAAATATTGCTAATAATAATAATAATAATAATAATAAAAGTTTCTTGAACAGCAAATCAGCATTTTAGAATAATATCTGAAGGATCATGTTACACTGAAGACTGGAGTAATGATGCTGAAAATGTACCTTTGATCACAAGAATAAATTACATTTTAAAATATATTCAAATAGAAAGCAGTTATTTTAAATAGTAAAAATATTTCAAACTTGTACTGTTTTTTGCTGTACTTTGAATCAAATAAATGCAGGCTTGGTGAGCAGAAAAGAACAAATCTTACTGTTCAAAAACTTTTGACTGGTAGTGTATACCTTATTAAATCAAAACAGTTTCTAAGAAGGGTAACAATACTACTACTCAGATATACAAAACAATTCACAATATAATACAAATACATTTTCAAAAAAACTTTCTGACATTTTATTGGTGTATGTTATTCTTTACATAATTTGAAGAAGAGAATACCATCAGAACATCATCTAAATTACACCAGGTCCTTTACAGCTGAGGACAGATTATTACATTTTTATTCTTACCATAACCCTTTAAACTGAGACGGCGAATGTTGACTCAGTTACATGTGGCAACATGTTAATATATTAATAAATATGTCTATATTCCTTATATCACTGAGTGAAAGCAAGCATTAAGATTTAGCCACTTCGGTGAAAGCACCAGGGCTTTCACAAAGGCATTTTATTTGGACAATTAAATGCCTGCATTCTGGGTTAATATACTCTGAAATATTCCTTTTTAATGGAACGGTGTTATAGCATACCAGATTTTTTTTTGCTTTATCTTCAAAAATAATATTGTCAATATAATCGTATACTGTCCACAAATGCATCAAAACCTCTAAGAATCTGGATTATTTGAGAGACAACGTATGTAGTCCTTTAGCCGCTGCTGCTGCCGCCTGCGCTGCTTCTTTTGCTACAATGACAAAGAACAAAACATGAATAAATCTCTGATTTACAATGAGAGATTTTCACAAGCTGCTTTACAACATCAACAAACGCTGCAAATTTACCTTTACGTTCCTCTTCTTTTTTCCGTGCAGCCTCCTCGCGTTGCTTTCTTATAATGGCGAGTCGAGCGAGGTCAGCTTTAGCTTGATCTGTCTTTCCTGCTAAATGCATTTTCATGTACCTCTCCTTGGCCTTTTGCTTTTCGATCTCTTCTCTGAAATATGGAAAGACATACATTGAAAAAGCTGAAAAGGAGCAGATTCACATGTCTAGATGTCTAGAAATAACAAAAAATGTGACATAAAATGATGAGACGCATTAGGTAGCTTGAAGAAAATATTGTTAGCTTCACTCACCCCAGTGTCGCTTACCTTTCTCGTCTGGAAAGCTGTCTAGGACCCTCTAGTTCTATTTCTGTGACTTTCTTTGTTTTTTGAGCGACTCGATTGGGATTTTCAATCTCTATTAAGCCCTCAATACCCTTCTTTTTCTGTAACAAAATGGTGATCAGTGTTGTTATTGTAAACTGAAACTAAAACTATTACAATCATTTTCATTAAAGGATTAGTTCCAGAATAAAAATTTCCTGATCATTTACTCACTCCCATGTCATCCAAGATAATGGGTTTTTTTTTTTTTCAGTCAAAAAGAAATGAAGGTTTTTGAGGAAAACATTGCAGGATTTTTCTCCATATAGTGGACTTCAATGGGGATCAACGGGTTGAATGTACAAATTGCAGTTTCAGGGCAGCTTCAAAGGGCTCTACACGATCCCAGCTGAGAAATAAGGGTCTTATCTACTGAAACCATCAGCCTTTTTCTAAAAAAAGAAAATGTACATACTTTTTAACCACAAATGCTCGTCTTGCACTAGCTAGTACCGACCCAGTGTTTACAAAGCGAACATAAAGTCAAATGGCATTTATAAAAAAGGCCCTACCCTACCTTTTTGAACCATGCGTGACCTTTCCAACATGACTATGTAATGTGTGAAGTCAAGCTAGTGCAAGACATTTGTGGTTAAAAAGTATATACATTTTTATTTTCTTTAGAAAATGACTGATTGTTTTGCTTCTATAAGACTCTTATTCCTCGGCTGGGATCTTGTAGAGCCCTTTGAAGCTGCATTGAAACTCTTGGACCTTCAACCTGTTGAAGCCCATTGAAGTCCACTATATGGATAAAAAATTCTGAAACTTTTTCCTCAAAAACCTTAAATTCTTTTTGACTGAAGAAAAAAAAAAGACATGAACATCTTGGATGTAAATTATCAGGAAATCTTAATTCTGAAAGTGAACTAATCCTCCAAAGTATCGCCAACCAAACTTCATCTATCTGACGACAGCGACTCTGACGTTCTACATAATTTCTACATTCTAAACACAGTGATTAATCAAAGAGCAATGCTCTGCTCCACCCACTAAGATTACACTTTATTAGCGAAATAAAATAAATCTTACTCTTACTTGATTAGACTGAGTAAGAGTGTCTGACGCTTGACTGAATGTCTATGTCCTGCCACAGTTGTCTCTGACTAATAAATCTGCAGGAGGATCTATAAGTAGATGGATATGTCTGCAGGAACATGGATTTGTCATCATTCTGAGAGAAAACTTACCTGAGACGCCTCATCGTCACTGTCCTCTGAACCCGATACTGTCAATTTGTCCTCGCTCTGGTTGTCGTTCACTGCCGCACCTTCTTCTTCTTCATTCTACAATGTAAAAAAAAAAAAATTACCACATGTAACAATGAATTTGTTTAGCCAATTTGACTCACAAATGTTAACTGAATCAGAAAGTGGTTGTAGTGAGTGGAGCTTTTGAGAATCAATCATCATCTGCTGTGCTTTAACTACTTTTACTTTAAGTGATAATTCACCCAAAAATGAAAATTCTGTCATCAATTACTCATCCTCATGTCGTTCCAAAGCTGTAAGATCTTTGTTCATCTTCAGAACACAAATTAAGATATTTTTGATGAAATCCAAGAGCTTTCTGAACACTTTCAAGGCCTAGAAAGGTACCAAGAACATTGACAATGTAGAACACACATGCTCTGCGCTTTGTTTACGTTCAGAGGAACAAGTCAAGTCGAGCTTTATTGTCATTCCGCTACATGTGTGGACATACAGTGGAACAAAATGTTGTGTCTCACAGGACCACGGTACTACATAAATAAACATAAATATGAACATACATACACTAGACATAGAAACAATTATTTAAACCTATACATCTAACTATACATATACTATAAATAATTGACTATACATACACATAACCTAAGACACTATACAAGTACTTTACATAATAACTGTGCATGATAATGTGCAGAAGAGGTATTTAAAGGTTAAGAAGCAAATAGTGCAATATGATTTGTGGTGCACTGACAAGTAAACATTTGTTAAGTCCTTATTAGGTCCTTGCAAGCACGCACATGCGCCGTGGTACTCTCCAAAATCACGCTAGGGTGACGCAGAGGAGAAGACTTGCTGAATAAACTTGTTATTTTAATTTTTTTGCACACAAAAAGTATTCTCGTAGCTTCATAAAATTACAGTTGAACCACTGATGTCACATGGACTATTTTATCAATGTCCTTACTTCCTTTCTGGGCCTTTTCCTTTTTTAATGTCCTTATCCTTTCTGGGGTAGTTGTGCTGCTGTCTATTCAGGGTCAGAAAGCTCTCGAGTTTCATCAAAAAAGTTTTAATTTGTGATCTGAAGATGAACGAAGGTCTTACGGGTTTGGAATGACACAAGGGTGAGTAATTAATGACAGAATTGTTATTTTGGGGTGAACTAACCCTTTAAAGTTGCTCTGTAATGAAAGTAACAACAGAGCTAGTGTCAAGACTTGGTTCTCCATTAGTTGTTAAACGAATGAAGACCAATCTAAATGTGAGTAATAAAGGGATGAGATTTAAGCAGACTAAATAATTGGAGACGTTTAGCTTACATCACCAGAGAGAAGTGTTGTTCCACTGAAAGATCGAGTTATGATTTTGATTAGAAATTACATTTAATTTTTTTAATGACACATACATTAAGGAAATGTTCACTTCATGTCAGCTGCTTCTTCATCTCTTTCTTAAGACTTACTTAAATGTCAATGCTTGTTTTCAGTGCCAACCTCATTTTTACCCATATTTCTTTACATTTTCAAATTTCTGTCTTAACTTGTAATACAACTTACCTTTTTTCGTTCCTTTTCTGCTTTCATTTGAGCATCTATTTCTTCAGGACTGGTGTAGGTTCTCATGCGACCTTTATGGCCACCCTTTTTCCCTAAAATAAGCACATAAAAAGCAGGAGACGTCACTTTCTAATCAGTGAAAATATCCTAATAACACAGAAGACTTTGTTTATAAGCAAAACGTACAGACTGTATATAATGTCAATCATGACAGCACTGCGTAAACGATTACGAGTACATGACGTGTGCTTCTGCTGCGCTGCCACAACATACACAACAAAACGATCTCTTACCTCCTTTAGGCATGATGTAGATTAAACTTGACTTGGTATAAAAAAAAACAGTCTAGTCAAACACACTCCCAGTCCCCAAAAAAAGCCGAGGTAGTTATGATATCAGGTTGCCACACTTCACCACACTCTTGCGTATCCAACAATGTAACTTAGACACCGAATGGCAGCAGTTAATAATACGTGGTTTTATTCGGCTCGGGTGTGATACAGTAAATAAAACAAATACAAAATCCCACGATTAAGTAGGTACAGTCATCGATTAGCATATAACCAGCTGGTCCATGTTCCTATATTTAAACTCAGGCACTCGATCAGCCACCTAGCCTGATGCAATATGCTGGAAGAGAGAATAACATTAAAGCTTCACCATAATAAAACCATTTCTGACATGTGAAATTGTCAGGATTTCATGCAGTTCATTTTAGCAACGGAATGTCGAATTAAGCACGGCTGACGGTATATATAGTTTGTGTTTTATGTGTAAGAACAAAGACAACTCGTTGACGTAAGTTTTGTGTAACAATTCATACTGAAAGGACCTCAGAGTGACGTCATCCGCTCGGCGACAGAAATCGGGAAAGTTCTGAATGCAGCAGCAGCTCGCTGTTGCTAAATAGCTGAGAGGATCTTATATTGTCTGAAATAATATAATGCCGAAGGTGAAAAGGAGTAGGAAACCACCTCCAGATGGTTGGGAGCTCATAGAGCCCACTCTTGACGAACTGGACCAGAAAATGCGCGAAGGTTTGTTCAGCAATCTACATGCTAGCGAGAAAGCTAACAAGTCGATTGTTTATTTTGGATGTTTAATGAATCGGAATGAATGCTTGTGTAATTTAACATTAATATTGACATGTGTACCTCGTTTATTTAAAATGGAAAATTAGTTCATTGTCACTGTTATATATCCATTTGTTTTATATTGGTAAGCATTTGCTACGATGCCATTAACTGATGTTTTAATTTCACAGCTGAAACCGAGCCACATGAGGGCAAACGTAAAGTTGAGTCTCTATGGCCAATCTTTCGACTTCATCACCAGCGCAGCCGTTACATTTTCGACCTTTTTTACAAGAGAAAAGCCATCAGTAGAGGTATGGTGGTGGGGTGCAGTTTTGAAGTATTTTTTTTTTCATTGTCTTTTTCTGTGTTGGTTGTTAACTTATGATTTTTCCCATTCCCAGAGCTTTATGAATATTGCATCAAAGAGGGCTATGCAGACAAGAATCTGATTGCCAAATGGAAAAAACAGGGCTATGAAAATCTGTGCTGCCTGCGGTGCATTCAGACTCGTGACACAAACTTCGGAACAAATTGCATATGCAGAGTTCCCAAAGGCAAGCTTGAAGTGGTAAGTTATGAAGTGTTAAAGGAGAAGTCCAATTCTAGAAAAACAATTTACAAATAATTTACTCACCGCCTTGTCATCCAAGATGTTCATGTCTTTCTGTCTTCAGTCGTGAAGAAATTATGGTTTTTGAGGAAAGCATTTCAGGATTTTTCTTCATATAATGGGCTTGATTGGTGCACCGAACTTCCAAAATGTAGTTTAAATGCAGGTTCAAAAGGCTCTAAACGATCCCAGCCGAGGAAGAAGGCTCTTATCTAGCGAAACGATCAGTCATTTTTTTCGAAAAGTAAAAATTTGTATACTTTTTAAGCACAAAAGCTCATGTAGCACAAGCTCTGGGATGCGCGTTCACGATGCTACAAATCAGTGATGGGTCGTTCTTGAACAATTCATTTATTTTAAAGAAATCTTTAATGTGACTGGGGAAGAACGAGTCGTCTCGGGGAGTGATTCATTCAGTCACACATGCGCAACATCCTATTAAGTTCTGTACTGGAATTAGTTCACCTGTTTCGAATCTTCAGGATTTTCGAGTGGTTTATTCATCTTATGGGGCTGTTACGTGATGAACGAACGACTCAAACCCGAAAACTTGTCAGATAAAAGGTGAGGTGAGCTAATCATAGACTAAAGACCCAGGTAAACAATGAATTAATCTTTTCAGCATTAAGATTTTGTCTTGTTTGCAGTGTGATCAACATTTGTGTAAGCAGTAGATGTGTTAGGAAAGTAACACGTAACATTTTAATTACATCTTTAATTACAGCGTTTTACTGACTTTACTTTACTTTTTTAGTCTTTCCGCATTCACTTTGTAAACACTGAGTCTGTAGTTCCTCCTACGTTCGGCGTGACCTTTCGACGTGACTCAATAGTACGTGAACATGCGTCCCAGAGCTTGTGCTACACGAGCTTTTGTGCTTAAAGTATACAAATTTTTATTTTTCAAAAACAATGACCAATCGTTTCGCTAGATAAGACCCTTCTTCCTCAGCTGTGATCGTTTAGAGCCCTTTGAAGCTGCATTTAAACTACATTTTGGAAGTTCAAAATCGGGGCACCAATGAAGTCCATTATATGGAGAAAAAACCTGAAATGCTTTCCTCAAAAACCATAGTTTCTTCACGACTGAAGACAGAAAGACCTGAACATCTTGGATGACAAGGTGGTGAGTAAATTATTTGTGGATTGTTGTTCTGAAAGAGGACATCTCATTTAAAGCTGTTTAATTTATTTAAAGCCCTACACATCTGTCAGATGTTCTTCTTTTTTTTTTATCTGAAAGCTGTCCCATTATTCATAGTATGCCACTGGTCTTAATTTATTACTTTGTTTTCTTAGGGTCGTATCATTGAGTGCACTCACTGTGGATGCCGAGGATGTTCTGGATGAATCAAGAGGGAAACAACTTTTTGAACTTACTGAACTTTGATTTGTATTTTTAATACATTTTTGGAGTGTCATTACAATGTTGGATCTGTTGAAATTATATGATTTTGTGTATGTTTTGATTTTTATTATTTGTATTAAACTATGATGTATCTTAATCATTCTGGGTTCCAGTGTCCAATACTTTTGAGTGTGCGCTTTTATGTTATGAACATGAAATGTTGTATAAGCATTCTCTGGTAGAATATCTCTTCCCGTACAAATACAAATCAGAATTCTTGTGTTTGTACAGTTTGTTTGTATGAATCTTGAAATTATTTATTTAACATGTCCATTGTTAAATGACTACGTGCTACAGAAAGGCAACAAAAATATTAGTCCCTAGCAGGCTTAAGAATGATCTTTTAATGCATTTGATGTTAGAAAAATGAAATGGGTGTTATCAGCTTTATCATGGAAGGAATGAGGGTATGTCTCCACATTCTGTCCATATCCTGACTTTTTCAGAATTACCATTTCCTTGTCCAAAACAAAGATGAAAATGTACATGTCAGGGTCAAAGAGAGAATCTCCCTGGTTTGTCAGCTTTGTTCTACAGTGGGAGGAGTGGGGGGGAGTGGGAGGAGTGGGGGGAGTGTGAGGGGGGGAATTTGATCCCCTGCTGATTTTGTACGTTTGCCCACTGACAAAGAAATGATCCGTCTATAATTTTAATGGTAGGTTTATTTTAACAGTGAGAGACAGAATAACAAAAACAAATCCAGAAAAACGCATTTCAAAAAAGTTATAAATTGATTTTCTAATCCCAGTATGTTACCTGTATACAAGACACCTGTCCACAGAAGCAGTCAGTCAATCAGATTCCAAACTCTCCACCATGGCCAAGACCAAAGAGCTGTCCAAGAATGTCAGGAGGAAAGATTGTAGACCTACACAAGGCTGGAATGGGCTACAGGACCATCGCCAAGCAGAAGAAGGTGACAACAGTTGGTGCAATTATTCACAAATGGAAAAAACTGAAAATAACTGTCAATCTCCTTCAGTCTGGGGCTCCACGCAAGATCTCACCTTGTGGAGTTTCAATGATCATGAGAACAGTGACTACACGGTAGGATCTTGTCAGTGATCTCAAGGCAGCTGGGACCAAAGTCACCAAGAAAATAATAGGTAACACACTACACCAGGGATCACCAGACCCAGTCCCTGCAGAGTTTAGCTCCAACCCTAATCAAACACACCTGAACCAGCTCATCAACGTCTTACTAGGTATACTTAAAACTTCCAGGCAGGTGTGTTGAGGAAAGTTGGAGGTAAACTCTGCAGGCCACGGTCCTTCGGGAACAAGTTTGGTGACCCCTGCACAGTGTTGGGAAGGTTACTTTGG
Source organism: Labeo catla (assembly GCA_012976165.1). Taxonomy (NCBI): domain Eukaryota; kingdom Metazoa; phylum Chordata; class Actinopteri; order Cypriniformes; family Cyprinidae; genus Labeo; species Labeo catla. The sequence continues at coordinate 533,380 of VONZ01000051.1, read as the reverse complement.
AAATGTAATAGGTTACAGATTACAAGTTACTCGATTTAAAATGTAATAAGTAGTGTAACTTTTCAATTACTTTAATAAAGTAATGTAACTTATTAATTTTAATTACTTTTTGATTACTTTTCTAAATTTCTAATATTTTCAACTGTTAATCATTTTGAAACATTTAAACCAGGCAGAGTTAACCTTACAGTAGCACTCAACACTGATCACTGTCACTTTCAAAATCCTTTATCACCTGAATTAAGATTATAATAAGTAAGGGATAATAATTATACATCTTTATTTTGCGATAACAACTGGCTGAATGTACATTATCTCACTTATTACACAGGTGCTTGATAGATTATTTAGATTTCGTGTCAAAATAATTAGACACGAAACACTGATCTGAGTTGAAATATTTGAACACAAAGCTTCCATGAAGAAATCAGTTGCTAGCAAACGGCAAGTTCAAACTAGACATTTTAGGGATACAGTGCAGTCATACCACTTTCCTACACAACATTTCACCACATAAATAATTAAGTAGTAGTACTAGTTTGTTAGTTATCGTATAATACACTACAGTGTACAAAAAAAATGGCAGCAGCCGCATTTGCATGAAACAATAGAGCAAGTCCACGATACCAGGATGACAGAATTAAGAAATTGTCCACATAATATTGAATTAAGCTTTAATATTTTATTAGCTAACCAAACGCAAAGCTTCCGCCAAGAAAAATTATCAAGCATATAGCACCGACTTAAGTTGCCCCGAAAGAGTCTGAGCTGTGTAATAATTTAATTATCTGAATGATTCAGTGGAGACCTAGGTGAAAGTGTTGTGGTCAGATGAGACCAAAATCAAGCTCTTTGGCATCAACTCAACTCGCCGTGTTTTTGGAGGAGGAGGATATGCTGCCTGTGACCCCAAGAACACCATCGCCACCGCCAAATGTGGAGCCTTGTGTGCCAACATGGAGTCATAACCAACGTCAGAGAACCATGAACATGCAAATGTGATACTTATTAAAATATTTATTTTCAAATCTGAGTACTTCAAGTAAATATATTAGGTGAAAGAGGATCAGATGACAAAAAAGTTTGTGAATGTGTGTATTTTAATGTGTTTGAAAGACAAAAGCCTTCCAAAGACATAGAAATACAGTGATAACACAAATAAAAATGAATGTGTTCATCAGTAGTTGATGCAATTTTGAAACACTTCTTAAACCTGAAATGATTTTTGTAAATCCAGTGGTCAGATCCTGTGTCGCCACCTGACTAATAACTTTTGTGTGTGTGTGTGTGTAAATGTCTACAAAACTTGAAGACTTGTCGAATGTATGTAAGCTGTATAGGTTATTTTAAAAAGGAAAATGTAAAAGATAAAATAGATTAATTAAAATATGTATAATGTATTGCTATTGTGTAAATAATATGTAATCGTGTAATCCATAAAAAGTAACTGTAGTCTGATTATGAAAATTTAAAATTTAATTGAATCTTATTACAAGTATTTATTTTTTGAAATCTGATTATGTAATCCAGGTTACATGTAACTAGTAGCTCTACAAACTAGTTACTGAAGTTCAGGACAACCTGAGCAAATCTTAGTGTATTAAATCGTTTTAAATGATCTAACACATCAGAACCAATCGAAAACACATTTGAAATAATGTTATTTATTCTGTTTCATTCTAAAAGTTTTTTTTTTTTAATTCTAAATATAACAAATTAGCCAGAGGTTAAAAAAAAGTAGAAAATACGTGAAGAAACACAAAAAGCATTGCATTAAAAAAAATAAAAAAATAAAAAAAAAATTAATAAGGTAGTTTTATTGAGTCCTGGTATCCTGAACATGATAGAATGTATATATAGTTTGGGTTTCTTTAAGAACAGAAAAAAGCTTCTGGTTGGTAGTTTACACCTATGAACTTTAACCTTCATTCTATACTCTTATAATATTGTTTTTAATACATTTTCGTAATCCCAGAACAGCTATTCATTAGGTACCTCCTGACACCACAGTCAGCACTCTTCATAGTACAATTGTTAGGAGCGGCATGGCGCTAGTAACTACAGCAGACCTTTTAATCAACAACCAACACACTGATCAAGACCAGCCTTTCGTATAGTCTCAGTGCCATCAAAGTTGCCATCTTCAACAAATCACTAGAAGGTCATTGACACACTTTTAAATATTAATAAGGCGAAATTAGTCATCTCAACAAGTACATTTTGAAAACCACATCCGCGCGTTTCCAGAAAATCGATGTTATTGTAATCGATTGTACGGGCTGGAGTTCAGGGGTCACTCGTGAACAGCGCTGTGGAAGTAGACGGTTCTAAAAAACCAATTGTTTATTTACAATGTTCATCTTTATCTTTACCGATTTACTCATGAGCTGCATTAAAAACTGTTTGCCCAGTTAATAAATCTGTATACTTGTTCGCTATTCTCTCTTTTTACGTCTAGAATTTAAACCTGACCAACGGCAAACTGATAAGTTGTTAGCCATTAAGACTTCTTTTAGTTTTCTGATTAGGTGTTATAAAGAGAAGAGTTTCAACTGCTGGTAAAAATATACAGTATATACTACCAAAATGCAGGAATTAATCGCGAATGTCGACCATATCAAGTTTGATCTAGAAATTGCTGTAGAACAACAATTAGGCGCTCAACCATTGCCATTTCCAGGAATGGATAGTAAGTTAATACAAGTATATCGATTAATATTTGTTTTAAATGTTCAATTACAATTGTGTTTCTGATTTATTATTTTTTAAAATACAAAATGAATTGTTAGGTAAGCATTATTTAAAACAGATGACTTAATGATACAAAAATGTTATTATTTTTCAGAGTCTGGTGCAGCTGTATGCGAGTTCTTCATGAGAGCTGCCTGTATGAAAGGCATGTATTGCAAAAGCTTTTAAGGATTTTTATGTCATCATGATTATTGCTTTGATCAGACTCTACAGCTTTCTCTTTTGACAGGTGGAATGTGTCCTTTCAGACACATCAGTGGAGAAAAGACTGTGGTGTGCAAGCACTGGCTTAGAGGTTTATGCAAGAAAGGAGACCAATGTGAATTTTTACACGAGTATGATATGACAAAGATGCCTGAATGTTATTTCTACTCTAAATTTGGTTAGTATTTAAAAATGTATCTATCTATCTATACATCTATCTGTCTGTCTATCTAAATATCTATCTGGCACTCTGTATGTGTGTTAATAATTTATTTTTGTTTTGCAGGGGAGTGCAGTAATAAAGAGTGTCCATTTCTGCACATTGACCCAGAATCTAAGATTAAAGATTGCCCATGGTATGATAGGGGATTTTGTAAGCATGGTAAGTTTTTGCAGTGATTTTCAGATATTTGCATTTAAAAAAAATAGATTGTAAACTTTTTTTACTCCCTTACCTTCCCGTTAGGTCCGGATTGCAGGCACAGACACACACGAAGAGTCATCTGTGTAAATTACCTTGTTGGCTTCTGCCCGGAGGGCAAATCATGCAAATTTATGCAGTGAGTATCTGTGATGACAATGTATGCATATACATATTCATAGGTGTGATTTAAAGGGGTCATCAGATACTAAGTTCACTTTTACATGCTGTTTGAACATTAATGTGTATTGGCAGTGTATGTACACATCTACACTATAATGATAAAAATCCATGCAGTGGTTTTTAATTGATCTGTAAAAATAATATCCCCTTTTTCAAATCGAGCCATTCTCAGATGCCTGTCGGTGTGGCGTCACACCCACAGAGGCCGCTCCCACAATAGTTGATTGACATTAGCATCTTACCTCAGATCAGTTGTAACAGTCCAGCCTCAATGTTTTAATGCCAGAGCAGGGATGTAAGTTAGACAAGAATATCTTCGATTGAGCGATTGAGGTGTTGTGTTGCTGATGTAATAATGAACGTAGTGGTCATCATTTACTTCCGACATCTGAGCCGCTGAAGATGCAGTAGATTACGTTTGTTTGTTAAGGGAATGCGCCTCCTGATCTACATATATCCGTCTATGTTCGCGCGAATCATTCATGATCCAGCTTCACTTACAGCAGAAGTGAGTATAAGCATTTTTTATGAATCTTTGCGATCGCCTTTCCTAATAATGTGCTAGTTAGCAAGTTTAGTGGCTAAACACAGCTGAATGTGGCTAAAGGAAACAGACTCGTCACTCCACAGAGAGACGAGAGGGGCGGGGCGAGCAGAGCTCATTAACATTTAAAGCAGCCTCAACCAGAATGGGATGATTTTTTCAGAGCTGATTTTGACAAGGTAAAAAGGGTGTTGTTTTACACTACCATTGAGAATTTTTAACCAAAGTATATTATAGACTTTTCATTAAGACCCTAAAGAATCATATCAACTTGTGGAGAATGGGCATCCGATGACCCCTTTAAATAAACATTTCTGCATTCATTCTAATCATGAATTTTTATTTGTAATTCCTAGTCCAAGATTTGAACTCCCTATGGGTGCGACTGAACAGCCACCATTACCACAACAGGCACAGTCACAGCAAAAGGTTTCTGGATTTTTTTAATCAGGTTTTTTTTGTTGTTGTTCAGAATATGTTTAATGTTTACCTTCATACCGTTTCATCTTCATTTCAATCTCCAGCAGCAAAACACGCAGCCCACAAACAGGTCATCACAGTCGCTCATCCAGTTAACCAACACCAATGTTAACAACACCCAGAGAATGCCAAATTCTGTTGGGATAGTGCACTCTAACAACAACATGGGTGGACCTCGCGGCCCTCGTCCACTGGATCAAGTTACATGTTACAAGGTGGGATGCCATTTGATTTTATGCATGAAATACATTTTTCTGATATACTATTATGATGCCTTCAATTGTATAGTAACAGTCAGTATATGTTTGCTTTTTTCCCAGTGCGGTGAGAAGGGCCATTACGCAAACAAATGCACAAAAGGACACCTGGCGTTTTTGAGTGGACAGTAAAGTTTTCTACAAAAAGGATGTCCAATAAATGTGACTATAACTTGCAAAGTGAGAGATTTCATTCCTGGTACAGTAAAGGAACAGGTTACCCAAAATGAAAAATTGCTTAAAATGCACTCACCCTCAGGCTATTCAAGATATAAATAAATTTGTTTGTTCATCAGAACAGATTTGGAGAAATTTAGCATTACATCACTTGCTCACCAATGGATTCTTTGCAGTGAATGGGTGCTGTCAGAATGAACAGCTGATAAAAACACTACAGTAGTCCATCAATTAACATCTTATGAAGTGAAAACCACATGCTTTTAAAAAACAAATCCATCATGAAGGCATTTCTATAATCCACCACCATATTTGTTTATATCAGTTTTGGACTGTTGGACAGCACCCATTCACTGCAAAAGATCCATTGGTGACAAATGATTGTAATGTTACATTTTAGAAGAAGGAGAAACAAACTCATTTACATCTTTGATGGCCTGAGGGGTGGGGTACATTTAAATTATTGGGTGAACCATGTTTTTAACACTTCACTGCAAAGGCTATAGTTGAGGGACATACATGTGGCTCTACCTCACTGTCCATGTGCCAAGTGCGTCTCAGTTAGTATACAATGAAAATGAAGAATGATCAGTAACCACCTTTTCATATAGACTTTTGTTTTACTTTCACATGAAACCTTACAGTCTTTTGGATTTGAGCAAAAAGCATCTTGCTTAAACTTTACAGCAATGCTGGAGTTAGAGGAAAATATTACATCTATGTTTTTAGAGAGAATGTTGTCCTTTAGCAACATTAGAAAAGACATCACTTTGTGGTTTATCAAGATGCTTGTGTATATTACATAAAACTGACTGTTGAGTTGTTCTTATTACAATAAAGATTACTGGATTTATGAAATCATTATATGTGTTTTATCTACATTTCTAAATATTACTAGTATCGTATTTCATTTTAGGGGCCTTTTGCCTGAATAAGGTCTTGCTCTCCCTCATTTTCCCTAGTAATCTGGGCTGCTGTGTTACAAACCACCTCTTTTGCCGACTACTGAGTCGGTTTTAAAACAGATTTAAAAAGTCCATCCTAACGCTTATGTCATGCCATACAAAAACTATACCCCAACCAATTTAATACATGTTTAATTCATCACAAGAAATGTGAATAATAATCAAGCTCTTATACATACAGCCAAGATTTCGTATACTTTCAATGAAGAGTCCAAATTAAATAAATGTCATTTTATTCTTGGTCACAAACAGAGAAAGCTGGAAGGTGTGATGATCACACTGCTGCAGACAAAAGATTTGAGTGGCCTGGTGGTCTAGTGGGTTTCAGTGGTACTTCCTCCACCTGTCGTGCTCTGTTGAGGGACAAAAAAAAAAAAACACTTCCTCAGTGACACTGAATATAGACAACAGTACAACGGTGAACACCACACTACATTTAGTTTGTACTTACTGATGTGATCGTATTCCCAGAGGTAGCTGAGGGCAACGTAACCAGCAAGGAACATGGCAACTCCACCAATGCCACCTTTCCTCACATTAATGTATTTGTTGTAGTATCTTTCATATCCTAAAAGAAGTTTTGATAGGGGAAAAGATTATACAACAGCTAAAATAAAAACAGAAACATTACAATACTGATAAAAGAGGTTCTCCTAATTTACTAACCCCCATATCAAAGATGTTCATGTCTTTCTTTCTTCTGTCGAAAAGAAATTAAGATTTTAGAGGAAAACATTCTAGGATTTTTTTCCATATAGTGGACTTAAATGGAGATCAACAGGATTGAGGTCCAAATTGCACTTTCAATGCAGCTTCAAAGAGCTCTACACAATCCCAGCCAATAAATAAGGATCTTATCTAGCAAAACGATTGGTCCTTTTCTTTAAAAAAAATAAATAAATAAAACTTTATATACTTTATAAAACCACAAATGCTCAGCTTGCACTAGCTTGACCTCATGAATTATTTAATCACATATGTGTGATGAAAGCAGAAGTACTGACCCAGTGTTTACAAAGTGAACGTGCAAAGAAAGTCAAACGCCCTTCACAAAAAAAACAGGTAAACAACAATGTCGGACGATTTTGAAGTTGGAGAACAAACTCCATCTAATTTCACCCTACCCTACCTTTTTGAACTGAGGTACAGAGAGAAAGAACTAACCTTGTGTGACCTTTTCCAAAGTGACTATGTAGTGTGTGAAGACATGCATCACAGAACTAGTGCAAGACAAGCATTTGTGGTTAAAAAGTATATACATTTTATTTCTTTAAGAAAATGACAGATCGTTTTTGCTAGATAAGACCCCCATTCCTCGGCTGGGATTGTGTAGAGCCCTTTGAAACTGCCTTGAAACTTCAATTTGGACCTTCAACCCGCTGATCTCCATTGAAGTCCACTATATGGAGAAAAATCCTGGAATGTTTTCCTCAGAAACCTTAATTTCTTTTTGACTGAAAAAAGACATGAACATCTTGGATGACACTGGGGTGAGTAAATTATCAGGAAACGTTCATTGTGGAAGTGAACTTCTCCTTTAAATACACTGGTTACCTCCACGAACACTACCAAGAAGTCCATTTGGGGTGAAGTCTCTTGTTCCAAGCCATGATGGCAGCTCCCCGAGCTTGACATCCATAAGCTTCCTCTGGGCCAGGGCCACTAGGGGAAAAAATGCATTAAATAAACACACTTATAAATAATTTCACTGGGTTTTATTGATAATCTCAGTAAGCCAGTTCTCCTGTGCATCTAAATGAAACTGAGAGCTAACTAGTTTGTAAAAATGCACAATTAATAGCTGCATGCATTGGTTTAAATGCTAAAGGATGTCACACTTCTGACATTGAACCTTACACAAAATGCACTTGTTTCAAATAAGCCCAAACAAACACAAAATGCACATCTATTTGCTTTTGACATATATTAGAATAATTTTCAGCACTACAAAAGTATTATTTGATAGCTATTCAGGACTATTGCGTATACATATGAACTATCCTTATTGCAAGAACAGTTCCACGATAAAATACTTGCTGTATTTATACTATATACTACTATAATTATTTGGTCATAACCTGGAGACTTGCCGCAGAAGAGCAGTATTAATCTATAAAATTAAACTCTGTTGCTATAAAACAGTCATTACTTTTGCATGGAAGCTGTCAGGGAGTAGTTCACAGATAATGTAGTTATGTTTTATGTCATTAACTAACCAGTACGCTTCACTAACGAATATCTCACAAAACACTACAGGAATTAGCATGTCCTTAGCATTATATTCAGTCATGAATGTAATCAGAAAGTCGATGCGGCCAATGTTACTGAAAGTCCTTGACATGACTCGCGTCTGCCTGCATCGAGGCCTTTAGCGGCACTACGCACAAACGACATTACACACATTCACTCCATTCATGCCTTCACACACAGAAATAAATAAAAGAGTACAATTTAAGTAAAGCCTTCCCATCCAACAGTGAAATATATTCAACTATGCATGTCCCATTCAACCATACCTGGTTTATCCGCCATCTTGCTCTGAACTTCAAGATGATGGCTGCAGCAGGGAACGCTGGGAGTGAAATGGAGTGACGTCGACGAGCAAAGCGTGGGGCGGGGTTTATAGATCACGTGACCGATGGACAGAAGAGCGTCCTCTGCATAGAAATGACCGCACTAACTTCTCATTGCAGTGGAAATACATGCTGTTTGGGTTTGATATCAATGTAACGAAACAGAAAACAATCTTTTATCTGTTTAATCTCCTAGTACAAAGCAAAGTTTTAAACAGACCTACAGTTCCATACAATCCAAAGATGATAATAAAATACTACGTTTTCGAGCATTTGGTAACATTCAAAGTAAAATGATCTCTGTATCTAAAACACACAATTTTTTTTTAAATATTATTATTGTTATTAATATTTGATCGTTTTAATTGTATACGCTGGTACCACTGGAGGGAGACATTTACTGCATTTACATCTACATTCAGCATCTTTCTGGTGGTAAAGCATGTTTTTAGTGGTAAGTAAACTAACTAAATAAATAAACATAAGGACATGTTTTTATAGTGTAAATATTGGTAATTACATGTTTAAGCAGATAATAATGTTGTTTTGTTAAAGTTTAGCTAAAGAGATATTTACTATGGATTGTTTTTTTTTCGTTTGTTTGTTTGTTTTTACAGTTGTTGTTATGTGGTTTGTGGTAAAACATAACCGTCTTTGAACAGCAGACCAATATCCTGCTTTTAGTCACACTGAATTCGTTGTTGCGAAGCCAGGAAACCGTTTCAAGGATGTTCATAACCAGTGCCATTAACTGTGTGCCAAGCTCATTTATAATAAGATTCATTTTGCAGCATTACAAAGTGTGATGATTCAGCTTTTGGACTTGTGTTGCTGTCAGGATTATTTTTTCAAAGTCATACAGTAGTACAAGTGACAAAAGCAGCATCAGTTTTTACAGGCTCTTTCCTTAATGAAGACCCCAGAGTAAACCTTTATCCAAGTCTTTCTTAGTGCCATTACATTTAGGTGCGCATAGATCTTTCAATATGGCTGAATACCAAAAGATGTCTGGGCAACTGAAAGTCTTTGAGTGGGTTTGCACTTACGTCACAGGTTGGTCAGTTATCGGATGCGCGGCCATATTGGCGATACTCGGATGTAAACAACAGCATGGATTGCACGGTTAATGTACTACTGACTACGTTGTTCTGCTAATTTATGCTGTGTAAACCACAGAAAATAAACATGTGGAAGCTGCTAAATCATATAGAGAAGCACTTAGTAAGCAGAAGAGGGCGTAATATTTTGACAGACTAAAGTTAATAGGTGGTAAAGATATGCACAAGCAGTATTAATTAAGATATTAGCCTAATATTTCACCCACCTGACTTTTTTGCACTCTTCTTCTTGATTTGTTATAACTTTTGGCAGTCTGTAACTCCAAATGTTTTTCCTGGACTGACCGATCAGCACACCCTGAAACATGACAATAATTGTCATTTTCAGCAGCAATAATCAACAAATTTTGCGAGTTTCATTCGGTTCAGTGGCATTGTTTACATTCAGTGCCGCCAATATGGCTGACTGATGACGCATCGTGAAAACACTCTATAGGTATATCTTAGACAATGTATTTATAGTGTATATACTATAAACTGTAAATATTCTATACATGTTTTTTTCCCTCATGACATTGAGTAGATGTAGTCTGTTTAAGCAAAATGACTATATATGTGCATTCATTGTAAGACTGTATAGGCTAAAACAAATGAATGGTAGGTATTTTAAACAATAAAAATGCTGGTGCAAAACTTACTATTCTGTAAAATTCAAACTAAATGAGAAAGAAGAGGCTGTCGTGATGATCTCATTAGAATGTATGAGAGACACACAGCTGTCTGATTTACTGTGGTCGATGCGTTAGACAGGAGGTCAAAGGCGTAAGTGCCATTCATTACTCCGCTCTGCCATAAAAATTCCAGGCAGAATTATAATTTTGAGATTTTAATTAAGATGGTGCGGCAGTCACATCAAAGGACAGATCAGTTCACAGTCTTTCAGGAGTTATACCGTCCGGCGCACAGTTACATTATATTGATTTTCATTATTCACATATCTGCTCTGATTTTCACTAGCCATATGTTTACTCCGCAAATATTATTCTTTCATTGCTGTAGGACACATGATAGTGGGGTTATCACATTTATAATAATATTATTTCTAATCTATGTTTTCAGAGAGCCAGGTTTATTAGTTCATCTGTAATGTCTGCTAACAGATGGAGGATCAGGCCAATCTCAATTCCAGACTCTAATTGAATAAGTTAATAATCCTCGTGATTAGGAAAATGATGTAATGGAAAAAAATGTTATTGTTCTAGCTCATTTATCTGCCATGTGAAGGATAGAGAATATATAAATTCCATGTGTGCTGGTGCATTCCATCATTCCTTTTTAACTCATTTTTGTTCTTTTTTATTGCAATAAAATGTCTGCTTTTTATTTATTTATTTGCCTGTGAATACTATTATACTATGCATACTATTGCTGTTTTGCCAAAACAAGCAGTATACAATTGACCTTACTGCACAAAGTACTGTATCGCACAATGCAATGCACTTAACTTGACCTCCTGTTTGATGGTTGAATGAGAAGTAATATCCAGTGTTGTTTTAGTATCACTTAGAATAATATAGTTTGATTTTTATGTTTTGTATTAATTTCTATTTTTAGATGTTCTGTTATTTTATTTTAATTTTCTTGTGTGTTTCTGTCATTTTGATTAGTTTTAGATTTTTTTCAAATGTGTCTAAATAGTTTTTAAGAATTTTTATTTTAGTTTTAGTTATTTTAGCTTGTCAAGTTAAACAAAATCAAAATGAGAGATTAGATTTTTTTATGGTTTTATTTTTAGTTGTAACTGTAATAATAATCATTTTTAACAACATTTTAACATTTTTTAGCTTGCCAAATGTAAATATAAGTGTAAAGTTAGGCCTATTTCTCTTTAAAATGCATAATAACCCATTTTATTTTCAAGAACTTGCCTAATTACATGCAAAATGACAAACACTGTGAAATAATACTGTTGAATTTACTAGAAAAAAATAAAAATACAGTGTATATAGTGTACACTACCAGTCAAAAGTTTTTGAATAGGAAGATTTTTTTGTGTTTTTAAAGAAGTCTCTTCTGCTCACCAAGTCTGCATTTGTTTGATCCGAAATACAGCAAAAGCAGTAATATTGTGAAATATTTGTATTATTTAAAATAACAATTTTCTATTTGAATATATTTTAAAATGTATTTTATTCCTGTAATCAAAGCTAAATTTTCATAGGATCATGAATATCAGCATTTATCTAATATAAAAAGCTTTTGTAACATTTTTAATAAATTAATTATATAATTTTAATTATAGAAATTAATACTTTTATATAGCAAGGATGCTGTAAATTGATCAAAGGTGACGATAAAAACATTTATAATGTTACAAAAGATTTCTATTTCAAATAAATGCTGTTCTTCTGAAATTTCCATTCATAAAAGAAACAAAAAAAATTACTCAGCTGTTTTTAACATAATAATAATATTTTTAATGCAAATTAGCATATTAGAATGATTTCTGAAAGATCATGTGACTGAAGTAATGATCCCAAAAATTTAGCTTTGAAATCACAGGAATAAATAATATTTTAAAACATGTTTAAATAGAAATCAGTTATTTTAAATAGTAAAAATATTTCCAAATTTTAGTTTTTGCTGTAGTTTGGATCAATGAAATGCAGGCTTGGTGAGCAGAAGAGACTTCTTTAGAAAACATTAAAAATCGTACTGTTCAAAAACTTTTGACTGGTAGTGTCAAATTCCGTGTGCTAGTATTGCATTTAGAACACAGCCCTTGTTTTTAATCGTATAAGAGCTGTCAACGAAGATCAGTTTACACAGATTGTATTAATAAAGTTAAGGCCTTGAAGTGTATCCAAGTAATTCTTCTTCATAGCATGTCTCACAAGCTAATTGCTTTTGACAATATATCAAAAACCTGTCTGGCAGAGATGAGAGACTATTATGTGTTACATTATACATTCATATCTGCAATAACTGTCATGATGGGAATTAACATGTACAGCATAATGATTTTTAATTTACAATATTCAATCTCATTACATATACAAGAAATAATTGTTATAATGACCTATACTACAAATATCACACGCAGAAGGCCTACGGTGCAATAAACGCCACCTCCTGTAAACTCTTCACCCTCCCGCGATCTCACAAATGATATTACAGTACACAGACTAACTCTATTAGGCTCTGAAACATTTTCCCTGAGGCTGTTAGACTCCTTAACACCCTCATACCTAATTCCAATTTCAGGAAAATGATTTAAATTCAACCAACGTTGTAATTCCCTGCAGTGTTTACGCTGTTCTGTTAAAGTCAACTTGCACTGCAAGTACTTGCTGCCTCTGTTCACATCCAGGTTGGATTATGGTCCTGCGAGGCCCTGAGGCACAGATCTGGTTTTGGACGCCACCTCCAAATACCATAATGAGATTTAATGTTTAGATAATGAGACATGATAAAGCAATTATGAGATATGAAATCTCAATAGCATGATATAATGTTTCACAATCATGAAATAAAGTTGCAGTTACAAGCAGTTAGCAATACATTGCAAATTAGACTATAAGATGCTTATAAGGCACTATCCGAGCTGGCAAAAATATGTAAGAATGTTTTGTAGTTCACCCCAAATAAATAGTTCACCCCAAAAAAAAGAAAATTGTGTCATTAACTACTTACTCTTATGTCATTCAAAACCACGTAAGTTCTATCGTCTGAACACAAATTAAGATATTTTTTATGAAATCTGAGAGCAGGTGTGTTCGATGTCTCTCGTCTTCCTTGCTGTCTATTGAGGGTCAGAAAGCTCACAGATTTCATCAAAAATATCTGAATTTGTGTTGTAAGGATGAACAAAGGTCTTACGGGTTAATGACAGAATTTTCATTTTTGGGTGAACTATCCCTCTAAGTTACGAAAATGATATTAAGTTGGCTTTTTTACTGTATGAATTTACGGAATCAGCTGGTTTTACTTGATTTTAGCTGGTTTGTAGCTGAATCAATGTTAAATAATGTTAAAAACATGGTAGCAACATGCAAATCATGCTGTAAACGTGCTAGCAACATGTTAGTCAAGCTAGAAACATGCTGGCAACATGTTAATCATGCTAGAAACATGCTAGCAAAATGCTAAATATGCTAAATCATGCTAGCAACATGCTAATCTGGGTAAAAACATGCTAGCAACATGTTAGTCAAGCTAGAAACATGCTAGCAACATACTAACAACATGCTAGCCACATTAAAAATGCTAGCAACATCCTAATATTGCTAAAACATGCTAGCAACATGCCAGTAACACTTTAACTTGCTAGCAAAACATGTTAGCAATGTTAAAAACTTGCTAATCATGCTAAACCATGCTTATCATGCTAAAAACATGCTAGCAACATGCTAGCAACATGTTTATTATGCTGAAAACATGTTAGAAACATGCAAATTATATTAAAAACATGTTAGCAAAATGCTAAATATGCTAAAAACATGCTAGCAACATGTTTATCATGGTAAAAACATGTTAGCAACATGTTAGTCATGCTAGAAACATGCTAGCAATGTGCTAATCATGTTAGAAACATGTTTGTAACATACTAACAACATGCTAACCACATTAAAAAATGCTAGCAACTAAGCATGCTTAAAATATGCTAGCAACATGTTAACAACATGCTAAAAACATGCTAGCAACATGCTTATTATGTTGAAACGTGTTAGAAACATGCTAATTATATTAAAAACGTTAGCAAAATGCTAAATATGCTAAAATCATGCTAGCAACATGTTAATCAGGGTAAAACATGCTATCAACATGTTAGTCATGCTAGAAACACGCTAACAATGTGCTAATCATGTTAGAAACATGTTTGTAACATACTAACAATATGCTAACCACATTAAAAAATGCTAGCAACATGCTAAGCATGCTTGCTCGCAACATGTTAACATGCTAAAAACATGCTCGTAACATGCTTATGTTGCAACATGTTAGAAACATGCTAATTGTATTAAAAACATGTTAGCAAAATGCTAAATACGCTAAAATCATGCTAGCAACATGTTAATCATGGTAAAACATGCTTATCATGCTAAAAACATACTAGCAACATGCTTATTATGCTGAAAACATGTTAGAAACATGCAAATTATATTAAAAACGTTAGCAAAATGCTACATATGCTAAAATCATGCTAGCAACATGTTAATCATGGTAAAAACATGCTAACAATGTGCTAATCATGTTAGAATCATGTTTGTAACATACTAACAACATGCTAACCACATTAAAAAATGCTAAGCATGCTAGAATCATGCTAACGACATGTTAGCAACATTCTACTCATGCTAGAAACATGTTAAAGACATGCTATCAACATATTAATCATCCTAGCCACGTTAATCATGCTAAAACATATCTAATCACGTTAAAACTTGGTTTCAACATGCCAGTCATGCTAGCAACATGCTAATAATGTTAAAACATGCTAACAACATGTTAAATCATGTTAACAATGTGCTAAATCATACAACATTCTATCAACATCTAATCTACAACTATTTAATATATCTAAATTTCCAAACCTCAAGCTTTTACAGCGGCTTTAAACTTTCAGGCTGGTCTTTCTAAAGCCAACTTCAAGGTTTGTTCTTAAACTTTACTCATCTAGTTTCTAGTTCGAAATGTCCAGTTTTAAAAACACTTTTCTTGGCTTTGCAAATGTTCATTCCTTTGTATCATTTTGAAGACATTACAACAACATTACTTTTGAATGTTTTTTAAACATTCTAGACCAAGTAGTAACATTTAAAAATGTTAGTTGAACGTCAAATTTAAATGTTTCAGAACAAACACGTGTGAATAGTGTTTTAGTACATTATTAAAAGATCAGATAACTAAATTTGAGAGAATCTTGCTGGAGCCAAAGTTCTGATTACGTCCCCTGTTAGTTGGGATTAATACTGAAGAAGCATTAGGAACTGATAATATTTCTCATTTCATGATTTATTTCACATTATGTCAACCGTTACTCACACATTCAAGCACTGTTTGTCTATCAATATCAAATTTACATCTTCACTGGCTTGTTTATGAGTGTTAGACCATAGTGGGCATTTCAGCTTCATAATTCAGCCATTTAATTTGCACAGTAATATTATTTGGGATTTGTGCTATGTTCTCCCTGAATAATTTTGGAAATAACACATAAATTGAATGTTTAAAACTTTGATTTATTATAGCAGTTGCTCCACAGCATGTTATGAGAACATTTCCTCCAGTTTGTCAAGGAGGTATGTAGCTGATGATCTGTTACAAACCCCAGCAGTAGACACGATTAATGACAGGCCAGTGTTTGAGCCATATCTCATTACTCTTCAGCAGGTCTGGAACTTGTTCCTGCAAGATTTGGTTCATCATTCGTCTTCCACAGCAACATATGCTGAAACAGCAGCCCTAATAGAAGCACTTAACTGAATAAAAAGCGATCAACTCAAAACTCTACTGGAGGGCACGTAGATAAACTCAGGACCTTGTCTTTTGTTATTATTTCTTTATATTTAAAACCTTTTAATGAGGAAATAAATACTAAGTGCACTTGTACGTACTTGACATTACAGATAATTATGTCAGGAACTATAAACAATATATCTATCTTTATGCCAATAATGCACTGGGCGAATATGAGAGTGTTGATTTGACTATAACCGACTTGTTTTAATATAATTTAAAGTTTTTACAAGATTGCTATGACAGGGAATTTGATGGGGGGAAAAAACAGAAATAGACTTCTTAAATATAATATGTAAAATATACGCATAACATCCATCCTGTCAAATTACACACACATATGGTAAAGACTGCCTTTACCATTTGGCTCAAAATGTATAAAATACCTTTGGGCAAATGCCTTTGAGCCATATTATACCCTCACAGTACACAGCAAAACAGTGCAGGTGATAGAGGAGGTAATGAAACAGCCCAGTCAGCTTTCTGAATACACAAGCACAGAAGCCTTCTGGGAAAACGACACTGGGTAGGAAATTAGATTCCCACTGGGTAAATGCAACATCCAGACCAAGAACGGACTCATTTAACTTATGTAAGACTGATTCATTTTGCCAGTTCCTTGTGCTTGCAAATGCTGCTGTGAAAACAAATATGTAGACTGATGATTCATTGACTGAATGATATTGATTTGCTTTCTCATCAGTATAAATCAGCCAAACTGAACACTGGCCAAATGTTAGTTTTTTTTGGATAAGATATCCTAAATCAATCATTCTGAATGGAAACAAGGTAGGAACCTTGCATTATTGAATGACAGAGCTATGAACACATGTTATTGACCAGTAGTTTCTTTGTAGACTTTGAATAAATAAATTGAATAAATAAATGTTAATATAAGTGGAAACATGATTTTCCCTTCCAGTTTTACTTTTTCCTTTCTAAATTAGATTGGGATGAAATATTTCTGAGCTCCGTCATGCACAGCGTGTTTTAAAGCTAAATAATAAAGCATCCCTGTGTCTATATTTGGTGACCTTTCTTAATATTGATTGAATAGAATGCCTTGAAAGAAAAGCATAAAGCTGACATTTTCTTTTACATGGTTACAGATTGAGTGTGTGACATGCTATTTATTATAAATAGGAAACAGAAAGTGCATTTCTCCTTCATTTTTGCCTTGGCAGGTCATTTGACAGACGAACGCTGCATTTTGACCTTGTTTTTGTTGCATTTACACTCTATAAGTGACTCCTGATATATAACAGCAGCATTGTGTATTATGCATGTATGTAGACCTTGCCGCTAGTACGTTCAAAATGCAAAGTTGTCTCATTGATTTCTTTGAAATGCAAATAAAGCGATCTATCACATGCTCCTTCCTCATTGAGAGTCACTGTTGAGCTTTGATCTTTCCCAATGATGCTGTCTGGACAGCTGATGCAAAATCAAGTTCAAGGTTGAATGCTGCTCAACACACAAAGTTTTAATAATGACAAAATGAACCTACTCTGCAAATGTGTGCACTGGGTTTCACTTGTTCCAATCTCTAGCCAATCTATTGGTTCATTCTTCATTTGTGGTGGCAAGTGGTGTCCCTCTACTTTACAACAGTTGAAATAAACTTTAGTTTGAGAGACTGCATTTGTAACAAAATATGCATGTTCCCGCCATACATCAGAGAGGTATCATGGAATGTAATTGCAACAATATAACATTTTTAACACAAATAAAGTGGTTATATTGTGAATATAGATTTTATTTAACATGTACAATTATTTAGTTGTTTTAAAATATACATATTTTGTTATATCTAAGAAAAAAGTTCCCCCAAATTCATGTCTGTGGTGTTACAACAATGGATGTCGCCCCTTTAAGAAAAAGCAGGTGCAGGTGCTGGCTGATCTGAGGGGTGCATCCTGAGTACATTCTTTCTTATTAATTTTCTTAAAGCTTGCTAAATGTCTGACAATTTCATGTATCGCACTTTATTTGTGTCTGTGGTGTTACATTGATAACTTGCAGATCTGACATATTTTAAACAAAATTTTGATAAATACATATTTATTAATATTTCCAAAATGTCCCCTGATCTTGAAATCATCATGATGGCAGCCTCCATTTTAGAAAAGTCTGGATTTAGGCTAATTTGTCTGTGGCGTTACTGTCTTTCCTGGTAACACCATAGATATAAGTGGTTGTGTCACCAGTGTTTAAATGTTTAAAAAATCAAAATTAAGCTTACATTTTAATTGAGATAGCATATTAAACTAATTTTAAATGCATACCAATACATTTTATTTGAAAAACAAAAGCATTTTTTACAAATTCTCCATATAATGGACTGATATGGTGCCCCGATTTTGCACTTCCAAAATGCAGTTTAAATGCGGCAAAAAACGTTCCCAAATGCGTTTTTAAACAATCCCAGCCGAGGAAGAAGGGTCTTATCTAGTGAAACGATCAGTTATTTTCATAAAAATAGGATAATTTATATACTTTTTAATGCCTGAACTGTTTTTTCCCGGTTCATGACAGTTAGGGTATGTAGAAAAACTCCCATCTCATTTTCTCTGTCAACTTCAAAATCATCCTATATCACTGTTTTACCTTTTTTTTAAGGGTTGTTTGCATGTTCACTTTGCAAAGACTGGATCGGTACTTCTGCAGCGATGTAGGATGATTTTGAAATGATTTTTGAAGTTGAGGGAGAAAATATGATCTGAGTTTTTCGACATACCCTAACTGTCTTGAGCCAGAATACACAGAGTTCAGGGAGAGCAAGACAAGAGGGGCGCTTGAGATTAAAAAGTATTTAAATTGTATTTTTTTTAATGAAAATAACTGATCGTTTGGCTAGATAAGACCCTTCTTCCTCAGTTGGGATCGTTTACAACCGCATTTGGGATCGTTTGAAGCCGCATTTAAACTGCATTTTGGGAGTTCAAACCAGGGCTCAGTCACTCATTCCTTAAAAAAAAAAAATTCTTTAGGGCTGAAGAAAGGCAGGCATAAACATCTTGGATGACAATGGGGTGAGTAACGTACATCTGTACATTTTTGTTCTGGACTTCCCCTTTAAATTTAAATGTTTATATAAGTTTATTATATATTCCGAAGTAATGAAAGTTGAATTCCGCAACTGGCCAATCAGAATTAAGTATTCCATATATAGGCCTATGTATTGTGTAAATTGTAGTTTTAAGTTTTTCTTAAATATTTAATTTGTGCCACTATATGATAATCATTGATTATTTTTGCATTTATTGTTAATCGCAATATTAAAATGATTGCAGTTAATCAAGAGCACTAATGCAGGTTTCCTTTAAAGCGGTAATGAAAGCGGGTTGCCTTGGCAGACAGCTGGAGGATTCAGACCGATGCAAAACGCGCTGTGTGGGAGGGAGAATGACAGCGGCTCTGTGCTTCTTCACCTTGTACAGGAGGATATTTACACCGGAGAACCCAAACAACACCATACCTACGATGGAAACCCTTAGTATGTAAAGAAGGTTTGTGGCTACATGGAGTAACATGCGAATAAGGGAGGGAAGACACAATTAATTGTTCGGGGGTAAGATTTAACCTGTTGTCTTTCTGACGAGTGTATCGCTTTTGTCTCTTTAAAATGATGCATGAGCGCTGCCAGATGAATAATGGAAATATATGCTGCGATATTATGATCGTCTGACTAGCTATAACAAGTCCTGTGAGAGCAACAAAGCAGCCTACGGATAGCAGGACATTATATGCGATTTAATCGAAGGGATGGTTTGTTTTGAAAAGAAAAAAGTGACTAAATTCCCTCTAAAAAGCATGTACAGCTGGTTTTTGCCTCACTGCTAATTAAACACGTTAGTAGCGAGGCGGCGATAGTTTGTTTATTTTTTCATAAGGAAGTTTTCGCGCATAATTTGGATTTAGACTTATTCCGTTTTACTCCGTCATATTTTTTCACTAAGATTTTCTACACAAATTCAGAAAATGTAGAGTTTTAACTTATGTTAAACACAACGGCACAATATCACAACATCAGCAACAGCATCAGGTCCTTTTATTGTTCGTCTAACATCCTTCATCTGCATTCATCAGCCCATGTTGTTATATCACTGGCTCTTTGCATCATTTTGGAAATGTTTTATACAAGTTATTATTGTAATATTTAGTTTATAATGTATTTTAAATATATTTACTGTCTTTGTTGCATATTATGTGATGCAGAGTGAAATGAGTGACACATTATGACAGTTCATGGTTGAGCAGCAGGTGTTGCTCTGTGCTTTTTATTTGCATGTCTCAGTACTGTTTACATACAATATCTTAGTTAAACAACATCAGCCACTATGATAAGATGGGCTACATGACAGCTTTGTGAATATGTTGTTTTACGTCTTTGTGTTTGGCTACAAACTCTCACCTTATAAATGATTGACAATGACCTATTCCATTTGGTTTATTTATCACTCACTCAATGCAACATGGTCGGATAAGGCACAAAATGTGCCCAACAGCTCTCTAGTCAGTGACGTAACACTGATATCAAAGATTGCTTTTCTTTTGAACCAGTCGTGCACTGCCAGCTCCAGCCTCTTCAAAGGACGCATTGGCAGATTTCCAAGATGAGGAAAATTTCAATAGCATGTCCAACGGTGACATCTTGACTAAGGCTGTTCTTGCTGGAAGTGCCTTATTTGCATTAAGAATATAGATTTATTTTAGATTATCTGATTGCTTTTTCCTAAAATAGGCCACACAGGCATGCAATATATATATATCCCTTGACAATACACTATTACTAATGATGCACACATATGCAAATACAAATAAAAAAGGACTTGCACAAAAGCAGCACATAGCCAAAAGTGAATGTCACATGGCACGGCTGATTAAACAGAAAGTGGCTTGAGGCTGCTCTTCACATGCTTTTATTACACTTCACTGTTCAGTCACTAGAGCCAATTTGACATCACATACCCCTTTCATCTCAACGAACTAGAGTAATATATATGAAAAACTCAAATCATGATGATTTACCATAATGCTTATAATGAGTGTAATGAACTTTGTGAACATCAGAGATACATGCAAATGAAAACACAAAAAAATGTTGTTAAAAATTTGTTCATTTTATATTCAAATATTATATATACACTACCAGTCAAAAGTTTTTGAACAGTAAGTAGAGGTCTCTACTGCTCACTAAGCCTGCATATATTTGATCCAAAGTACAGCAAAAACAGTAAAATTTTGAAATATTTTTACTATTTAAAATGTGTTTTCTATTTTAATATATTTTAAAATGTAATTTATTCCTGTGATGCAAAGCTACATTTTCAGTCATCCAGTCATTTCTCCAGTCTTCAGTATCACGTGATCCTTCAGAAACCATTCCAATATGCTGATTTGCTGCTAGAGAAATATTTCTTATTATTATCAGTGTTAAAAATAGCACTGCTTAATATTTCTGTGAAATATCGCTTGACCGGTGTCAAATTCATCCTCTTTCAGATCATATTTGTGACGCTTAAGAAGGCCTTTTCAGATATTCCAGCCCAAAAGAGGGACTATGGGCTCAAAAGGAGTAGAGAGACGTAAACAGGCCACCCCTGGCCAGACTCCCGAGGGCAATGTGGTGATGAGCTTCAGTTTCGAGAGCTATCAGCTGGAGGAAGAGGACTGTCAGGTGAAAGACATCTCAGATAAAGGAGTGCTGGCCCTTTCTGAACCTGGTGAGTCTCTGCTGCATACACTGTACCGTGAAAAAACTGTAAAAATGCTACTGTAAAATCCTGTTAAATGGTTAATAATAAATTCCACTACTATATACGGTGAAAAACTGTGTTGGACATTGGATGTAATTTTAAGGTATTATACAGTTTTTCGAAAAAGGAACAATTTTTTTTACAGTCAATAACCGTAAATTGACATTCCCAGAATTCCCTGCGTTTTCAACGTTGTTGAAATAACTGTTTCTTAGTTTTTTCTTATCAGTTTTGTACATTATGGTTGTATGTTACATCTAATGTAGTTAAATTAATGTTTATTGCATTATTTCAGTTTCATGTGTGATACCATGATGGTGTTTAGTGTTTGTGTGAATGACACTGTGCACCTTCTATATATGTTAATATTTAAAAGCTGCGTGTGATGGGCTTTTGCTCATCATGTGACTTTCTCATCGCCACCTGCTTTTGGTGGTTATCAGTGTATTACAAGGGTACAAAACAGATGTTAGTACTTCAATATGTTGGTTAACACTGCATCAGTTGAATGTAAATTTAAGTTAAAACTGTAAAACCGTAAAACCTAAAACGCTGCTACCACGTTTTTTACCGGAAAAATTCTGGCAACCACAGCTGCCGTTTCTTTACCGTAAATTTTACAGATTTTTTTTTTTACAGTGTACGACATGCCTCAGTGTAACTAGAGAATGTCATTTGAGACACTATTTCATATGTGTTTGGCCTGTACAGTGTGTATAAACACAGATTTTGGTTTGGCAAAGAATCACCTTGGTTTACAAGGTTACAATACTTGGCATGTACTAGCTAGGTCTAATCATGTTAGGTGGAGGAGAGTCTGCTGTCCCCTCATGTTGCCTGGTTACAAAGGTCATACTTATTAAATCAGTGGAGTGGGAGAACCTACACATTGATGTTTAGTGTTTGCTAGAGTCTTCTAGCTACACATAGATATATTCTGCATTTGATCAACTATATGTTTTTCATTTTTAAGCATGGTTTCATTTCCTCCATCTCTTAAATTAGGCATGTAGTGTTAAAGTACTCACCATTAGGAAGCCAGCAATAGGCACAGAAGTGCTTCCATCAATCAGTTCCTCATCCAGAAAAAAGAGAGAGGGAGCAAAATGTCAAATGTCTCATAAATATGCATAAATACACTTCAAATAGACAGGCTGAGAGACAAATATTTAAAATGCTCATATTTTGAAATGTCATACAAATAAAACACAGACAGGAGTTTTGTTTATAACTCTCGTTCGTTGTTTGTGCATACAAATGGGTGTGATTTCTGTGCACAGCGTTTGAAGAACCTATTCCAGATGACCGTTACCATGGGATCTATTTTGCCATGCTCCTGGCTGGAGTGGGCTTCCTGCTGCCTTACAATAGCTTCATTACAGATGTTGACTACCTGCATCATAAATTCGAAGGTACTCCATTATAATTATGGACTCCATATTTTCTGTAGCATTATCATGAAACATGGTTTCAAGTATGGATTTAAAACATGTTGTACTTGGGTTTTCATGGTAATTGCAAGAATTGCTGTGTATAATGTAGATAGATAGATAGATAGATAGATAGAAGAGATCTCTTTAAAACACTGTCTATCTTTCTATCTATCTATCTATCTATCTATCTATCGTTCTTTTGTTCTTTATAAAATAGATAGTTCCGGTCCTTGATTCTGATTGGTTGAGCTGCATTCGAAGCTGTTGTAAATTACTCTGCGAACAAAATTGTATCATTTATCACTTACCCCCATGCCATTCCAAACCCGTAAAAGCTTTGTTTGTCTTTGGAACACAATTTAAGATATTTTGGATGAAAACCGGGAGTCTTGTGACTGTCCCATTGACTGCCAAGTAAATACCACTGTTAAGACCCAGAAAAGTATGAAAGGCAACGTCTTCTATGTTCTTTACGCTTTGATTTGAACGAAAACAGTGTATCCGTGTGGTGGGGCTGACAGAGAACAGCGTACGCAGTTTGCATCCAGTGGATATTCTCCAAAATGGGGCTACGGTGACACAGATGAGACGAATTGTTGAATAAAGTCATTATTTTTATTTTCTTTGTGTACAAAAAGTATTCTCGTTGCTTCATAAAATTCAGATTGAACCACTGACGGTAGATGGACTATTTTGACGATGCCTTTCATACTTTTCTGGGTCTTGACAGTGGTATTTACTTGGCAGTCAATGGGACAGTCACAAACCTCCTGGTTTTCATCCAAAATATCTTAATTTGTGTTTCGAAGACAAATTAAGCTTTTACGGGTTTGGAACAACATTTTCAACATTTTCAACATCATAAGTGATTAATGACAACATTTTCATTTTGGGGTGGAGTAACCCTTTAAGAATAATGTTTTTATTAATGTCACTTTATTTGCTCTGTTTTATTTTATCTATCTATCTGTCTATCTATCTATCTATCTATCTATCTATCTATCTGTCTATCTATCTGTCTGTCTGTCTGTCTGTCTGTGTGTCTATCTAAAAATCCAGTATAATATTTGGAAATATTATAATTTAAAACAACAGTTGTTTATTTTAATATATTTACAAAAAAATCAGAAATTATTTTAATATGCTGATTTGGTGCTCAAGAAACGTTTTTTATTATCAGCATTAAAAACATTTCTGTTGCTTAATATTTTTGTGGCAATTTTTACTTTCAATTTTAATCACTTTAATGCATAATTGCTGAACAAAAGTATTAATTTTTTTTTTAACAGAACTTTTAAAGGGATAGTCTGTCATTAATTACTCACCCTCATGTCATTCCAAATCTGTAAAACCTTTCTTCATCTTTGGAACAGAAATTAAGATATTGTTTTTGAAATTTGAGGGCTTTCTGTTCCTGCATAGACAGCAATGCAACTGACACGTTCAAGGCCCAGAAAGGTAGTAAGGATATCCATAAAATAGTCCCTGTGACATCAGTGGTTCAACTGTAATTTTATGAAGCTATGAGAATAATACAAGAACATAAATAACGATTTTATTCAACAATCTCTTCTCTTCCGTATTGGTCTTCACATGCATCATGTGACACAGAAGAGAAGATATTGTTGAATAAAGTTGTTATTTTTGTTTTCTTTGGGCACAAAAAATATTCTCGTAGCTTCATAATATTACGGTTAAACCACTGATGTCACACAAACTATTTTAACAAACTATTTTGTCCTTACTACCTTTCTGGGCCTCAAACGTGTCAGTTGTGTTGCTGTCTATGCAGGGTCAGAAAGCTCAGATTTAATCAAAAATCTTAATCTTAATTTGTGTTCTAAAAATGAACGAAGATCTTACGGTATTTGTTGGTGTGAAGTTGAGTAATTAATGACAGAATTTTCATTTTTGGGTGTACTATCCTTTTAATATAATGCAATTATACAATTTCCATTGTATAAAGATAATCAGTTTTGACATCTGTGTTTGTATCTGACATGAAAAAAGTCTGTTTATGATCTGTCCTTAAATATGTCCTTTATGATAGTAAGAAAGAAATTGTCTTCTGTGTCCTCCAGGAACGTCCATTGTGTTTGACATGGGTTTAACATACATACTTGTAGCCCTAGTGGCTGTAATCCTGAACAATGTCCTGGTGGAGATGCTGAGCCTGCACACCAGGATCACTGTGGGTGAGTGTGTTTATTTAGAGCAGACTGACACGCACACAGACAGTAAAGCGCAAAGGGTTGGGGGAGGAGGCCGCTGATTGACCTGACAGAGCTGCTGGCCTGAGGGGAGAGGGAGGAGGGGCGACAGTCCAGTCTGACAGCTGCATCACTCATCTCAACCTGAGGAATAACACTCATCAAATACTGCTAAATACGCACTAAGAGGATAGCGCACATATAACTGAAACAGAAGATAAACACAGGAAAATGACATCAAAGTAAACCCTAGACAAATCCTAACAACTTTTTACAGTGCATAGATTATTTCTTTGTTGTGCTGTCTCAAATGTGTTTATATCCGAGTTCATTTCTTGCAGGTTACCTGTTTGCACTTGGACCTCTGCTTTTTGTCACTATTTTTGATGTGTGGCTGGAGAGGTTCACCACCAATCAGTCATACGTCATCATTCTGATGTCTATGGGAACTGTGGCCTTTGGATGTACAGGTGTTCATAATTTTCTTTCCAAAGCCATCATGACTGCAGAAGCATGTCCATCTTTTAGGCTCACATTGTGTTCTCAACCATTTCCAGCCATAACAGTATTTTACCTTGTTGTGTCTCCAGTGCAGCAGTCCAGTTTCTATGGATACATGGGGATGCTTCCCAAGCGCTACACACAGGGCGTAATGACCGGAGAGAGTAAGAGGCTTTTTGCTGTCAGATGTGTTCATGAAAAACCACGACCACGATTCTCATTCTTTGTTTTCTTCTGTATAGGCACTGCAGGGGTGATTATTTCACTTAGCCGTATCTTCACCAAACTACTGATCAAAAACGAGAGGAAGAACACCATCATCTTCTTCATCATTTCAATCTGTATGGTGCTACTGTGTTTTATCCTGCACATACTGGTGCGAAGGACGCGCTTTGTCCAGTACTACACGAGTCTGGCACGACGGGGCCTGTCCCACGCCAAAGACCACTCTCAAAACGGAACCCAGTACCAGGTCCACCATGATGTCATTACAGAAGAAGTAAGATTTGTAAGTTTTGCATGCCAAATGTGAGAAGGACATATTAAGATGAACCTATTTATGGCCTTTCTCCAGTAGTGATTCCATCAATGTTATTTTAAATGTACTTTCATCTTCAAAAATACCAACATTCTTCTAAAATATCTTGTGTGCTCAGCAGAAGAGAAGTGTCTTCTGAATTCTGATGCATGTACACTACCAGTCAAAAGTTTTTAAACAGTAAGATTTTTAATGTTTTTTTAAAGAAGTCTCTTCTGCTCACCAAGCCTGCATTTATTTGATCTAAAGTACAGCAAAAACAGTACATTTCTGAAATATCTTTACTATTTAAAATAACAGTTTTTTTTTTATATATTTTAAAATGTAATTTATTCCTGTGATTTCAAAGCTGAATTTTTACCATCAATACTCCAGTCACATGATCCTTCAGACATCATTCTAATATTCTGATTTGCTGCTCAGAAACATTTATTATTATTATTATTATTATGTTGAAAACAGCTGGAATTTTTTTCAGTTTTCACTGATGAATAGAAAGTTCAGAAGAACAGCATTTATCTGAAATAGAAATGTTTTGTAACATTATAAATGTCTTTATCGTCACATTTGATCAATTTAAAGCATCCTTGCAAATTAAAAGTATTAAGACTCCAAGATTTTGAATGGTATAGTGAATAATGTCACAAAAGCTTTTTATTTCAGATAAATGCTGATCTTTGGATCTTTCTACACATCAAAGAATCCTGAAAAAAAGTACTGTTTTGAATATTGATAATAATAATAATAAATGTTTCTTGAACAGCAAATCAGCATATTAGAATGATTTTTGAAGGATCATGTGACATTGAAGACTGGAGTAATGATGCTGAAAATTTAGTTTGAAATCACAGGAATAAATTACATTTTAAAATACATTCAAATAGAAAACAGTTATTTTAAATAGTAAAAATATTTCAAATTTTGACTGTTTTTGCTGTACTTTGGATCAAATAAATCCAGGCTTGGTGAGCAGAAGAGACTTCTTTACAAAAACATTAAAAACAAAATATTACTGTTCAAAAACTTTTGACTGGTAGTGTAGTTAAAAAACTTTAACTTACAACTTTGTTTTTTTTGCATAATTTGACAAAATTACAGCTTGATTGGCAATGATGTACAATACAAATATAATTATTATTAATTATAATAATGCACAAATATAAAACATATAATACACAATTAATGTATATTGAAATAATACAAAATGCAATTATGTAATATATTAAAATAAAAAAATACATAGTACATGAGTAATATGTAAATAATTTATATAAAGATGAATACATTTCCATGAATTTTAATTTTAAGCATGCTCTTCCATGACATTGTCTCATTGTAATCAAGTACACTATATATTCTAACATTAAAAGTCTCGACCAAGGGTAAAACAATGAAATCTATATCTGAAAAATATCCAAAATAGAAATTCAGCATAAGTTTCATAGAAAATGAGCAATACTTGTGCTAGTTCAACCAAAAATAAAAATTCTGTCGTTAATTTCTCACCCTCATGTTGTTTCAAACCTGTAAGACCTTCATTCATCACAAATTAATATATTTTTGATGAAATCCGAGAGCTTTCTGACCCTGCATAGACAGCAACACAACTGACACATTCAAAGCCCAGAAAGGTAGTAATGACACTGTTAAAATAGTCCATGTGGCATCATTGGTTTAACCGTAATTTTATAAAGCTAAGAGAATACTTTTTGTGCACAAAGAAAACAAAAATAACGATTTTATTCAACAATTTCATCTTTTCCATGTCACGAGACTACCGCGACGTATGCATGTACATAACTAATTTAATGATGTCCTTACTACCTTTCTGGGTCTTGAATGTGTCAGTTGTTTTGATGTCTATGCAGGGTCAGAAAGCTCTTGGATTTTATCAAAAATATCTTAATATGTGTTCTGAAGTTAAATGAAGCTCTTACAGGTTTGGAACAACATCAGGGTAACTAATTAATGACAGAATTTTCATATTTGGCTGAACAATCCCTTTAACAAGAGTTACCCAGTCATATGTTATTCTGCTTTAGCTATCTCATACTTTTGCATTAAGTTTATCTTAATTACTGCCGCTTAGCCCAACATGCGTCATCAGTTTTTGCAGGCAAAAGTCCTCCTGAATCCTGTGTAAAATAAACAACATTTCTGTCCCTGCTTTATGGTTTAGAAATCCATTTGGAATTAAATAAATCAGAGGCATTATCATGCTCTGATAGAAATGTGTGACAGAATTCCTTGGAATGCAGAATCGTAAAGCTCTCTTTAATTTAGCTGGACTGTGAAAAACAGCTTTAGTTGCGCATACTCAGCTGTGTTTTCTCTAAATTCTCCCATAACTCCATTTCATCTGTGTCGGTCAGTGCTCTCGATGACTGTGCTCTCAGCGGCCCTGAGATGGACACAGGGAGAGCATGATTTAAGTGCTCACTCAGACACAGGCGGTTTGGGTGGAGTAATATATGAAAGCACTTCAGATAAACCTCATGTTTTTCCTGTGGGTGACAGACTAAGCACTCAGCTGTTCCTTCTCTCAAGATTTCTTCATCTTCTTCCAGAATTTCATAGGTTATCATAGAAGCACTATCATGGATTTTTTCCTTTGCTGTTGAGGAAAATGAGAACCCCAAAAATGTGAAAAGAGTCCATTAGGGGTATTTAGAATTGGTTCAGCTTCAAATTATAATGGGATAAAAATCCATCAGCAATCCAGTACAAGATTCTTTGACTAAGGACTGGCCAGAAGAGGCTAATTTTTAATCAAGCCATAACAAAATGCCTCAGAATTAGATTTTTACTGTTCATTGTTACGTTGTTATTTAATGCTAGTCCATGTTTGTGCTTATGTGTATCTTATGTTACTCTGAGGGTGTATTTCTCCCTGTCTGTGCTTCTGTGAGACCCGAATGCTCTTGTTTTATTCTCGGCAAATTAAGGAGAGTGGTTTTACTAGCTCAGCCAGACACTTAATCAAGTAATGGCCTTCCTCAAACAGGCCCTGCAGAAATGCCAGTTCATCAAGAAAAGCATTACAATATCTTAATGCACTGCACGCTCTTACAAAGTCGCAGTGACCTGCTTGATACGGGCACTGGTTCTGATGTGTTATGTTTTGTTACAAGGTTTTTGCTGTATTGAACTGAAAAAAAATTCATGGTCATTCCACTATACGGATGTATAATGTATTCAGCATGAATTGTTCAGATGTCCTGTCTGTTTTCAAGGGTAATGGCGCAGTGGGCTCTTCCCCAGCTGAAGACGGCTGCACAGATTTTGCTGGAGGAAACACTTACGTAAGGTTCGATGTGCCCAAACCAAAGATTAAACAGAGTTGGCCAGGCATCAAAGGTGTGATCTCATTTTTCTATATTAATCCTCATTAACAAAGAAATTATGATTTAGCAGTGCATCAATTTTACAATTCTAGCTGATACCAATAAATCAATAACCATTTTCATGTTATGGCCAGAAACTGATGATATGGTTGATATTTTCTATACTCAAAATGTTTACAATACACTTTACAATAAGGTGTCATATGTTAACATTAGTTCATGTATTAACTAACATGAATGAACAATGAACAATACATTTATTACACTATGTATTAGTTAATATTAGTTAATAGAAATACAGTCATTCATTTGTTCATGTTAGTTCACAGTGCATTAACTAATGTGGTAACACGTTACATGTACTTACTATTATAATAACAATAAATTGTGCATAAAAATGCAAGTAACCCTAAGCCTAACCCTAACCATATAGTAAGTACATGTAGTTAATTAATATTACTCAATACTTAAATGTTACACCTTAAAATAAACTCTAATGTTAACAAAGGCAACTTGTGATTTTAATAATGCATTAGTAAATGCTGAAATTAACATTAATAAATGCTGTAGAAGTATTGTTCATTCTTAGTTCAAGTTAACTAATGTAGTTAACTAATGTTAATTAATGAACCTTATTGCAAAGTGTTGCCAAAATATTGTCTAAATTTGTAAGAAAAGTTTTTAATGCTGCAAATTAAGAAAGGCATCACAACATTATTATGTACAGTATGAAAAAGATATTAATTATGAGATCTTCAAAATATTACAATATTATATGAATAATGGTATTC
The DNA here is from genome assembly GCA_012976165.1 of Labeo catla. Lineage (NCBI taxonomy): Eukaryota > Metazoa > Chordata > Actinopteri > Cypriniformes > Cyprinidae > Labeo > Labeo catla. The sequence goes on along the minus strand of VONZ01000051.1, from coordinate 502,672 downwards.
AGTTTGTATTTTGATTATTTTCAGGTAATAATAAGTTGCAATATATGCCTAATAATATAAAGTATTTGTATGATCACTACCATTCAAAAACATGGGTTTGATTTAAAAAAAGATTATTATTTTTATTTACATAATATACAAATATAAAATATACATATTTTAAAAATATACCAAATGCAAATATATCATATATAAATATAAAAATATATAATACACAATCATATGAAAATGAAGGCACACATTGAAATTAATAAATTAATTATTTTTATTATTAGATTATTTGTGCTCTATTTTCAGATAATAATAAAAAGTTACAATACATAATAATACAGTAATAATCAAGTATATCCTAATAATCAAGTATTTGTATGAACACTGCCATTCAAAAGTTTGAGGTTGATAAAAAAAATATTATTATTATTAATTATATAATATACAAATATAAAATGTACATAATACATATATAAAAATATACAAAATGCAAATATATAATAAATATGAAAATATATCATACACAATATGAAAATGAAATTGCGCAATTAAATTAATAATTAATTATTTAGTTATTTGTGCTTTGTTTATTTTCAAATAAACAATGATGATGATTTATTATTAATTATATAATATACAAATATAAAATATAAATAATATAAATTTTAAAATATACAAAATGCAACTATATAATTGTTACGAATCTGGTTGGTGACCTGCGGTCCGCTCACCACCAGATGTCGCTCTCACCCTGTCACAACACGCAGACTGTTGCACTGTACCCCGGACTACATTCCCCGTTGTTCAGCGCGCTGATTGGGTCAGCACCTGTGACCAATCAGCGGCGCTATAAAAGCCCCGGTCTTTCCCCATGCAAGCCACGGTGCATTGTTGTTGTGTTAATCATTGTTAGCGTTTCCTAGTTCCCTTGTTCCTAGTTCCCTGTGTATAGCTTTCTCGCCTGGCCTTCTCGTCTCGACTGTCTCGCCGCCTGCCTACTGGACTCTAGCTCGTTTATTTGATCATTCTCTCGTCTTGTCCCTTTTCGGATTACGTTCGCCACGGATCGACCCACGCCTGTTTCACGGACTTCCATTGTGCCACGCCCTAACATACCTATTTGCTGTTATTTTGACCCTGCCTGTTTGACCATGTCTCGTCCCTTCAATAAAAGCTCGCGTTTGGATCCGCTCGCCTCTCGTCTCGCTCACTCCGTTACAATAATATAGAAATATGAAAAATATAGTTTGAGGTTGGTTACAAAAAAAATTAAAATAATAATAATAATAAAACTTTTAATTTTCAAATTAAATGTTTTTTTTTCCTATTACTGTGAATGTTTTCTATTTTAATATATTTCAAAATGTAATTTATTTCTGTGATGCGGAACTGAATTTTCAGCATCATTACTCCGGTCTTCAGTGTCACATGATCCTTCAGAAATCATTTGAATATGCAAATTTTTCTGCTTAAGAAACATTTGTGTAAACCATGATACATCTTTTTCTTTAATGAACAGAATGTTCAAAAGAACACATTCATGTGATTTTTTTTTTTTGTAACAGTATAAACATCTTTAAGGTTGGTTTTGATGCAGCCTTCCTAAAGTAAAGTATTCATTTCTTAAAAACAAAACAAAAAAGAAATCACATTATTGGTTAATCAAGCAGTGACCCCTTCTGTTGCAGACATGATCCTGCATCGATATGTTGTAGCCCGAGTGATCTGGACCTACATGCTGTCTATTGCTGTCACTTACTTCATCACACTGTGTCTTTTCCCTGGACTGGAGTCGGAGATCAGGAATGCCACACTGGGGGAATGGCTGCCCATCCTAATCATGGCCATCTTCAACATATCTGACTTTGTGGGCAAAGTATGTTTACTGACTTCATGACATTTCAGATTATATATCATCTACGTTCTTTGAAGTAATCTGACTCCTAACCTTGCCTCTTCATGTGTCTAGATCCTGGCAGCCGTGCCGTATGAATGGAACGGCATTCGTCTTCTCTTCTGCTCGTGTGTGCGGGTAGTTTTCATCCCTCTGTTCATCATGTGTGTATATCCGGCTCAGAAGCCCACCTTCAGCCACCCGGCATGGCCTTGCATCTTCTCTCTTCTCATGGGCATCACTAATGGCTATTTTGGCAGCGTTCCCATGATTCATGCCGCAGGCAAGGTGGCACCTGAGCAGAGGGAACTAGCAGGTAAATCCATCACCCCTTTTAGATTCATAGAGTATAAATGCACAAGTCTATGCAGATGAACAGGTGCTTAAATGCAAGCCTAAACCTTCAGATGCGTTTATAATCTCTTCTCTAGAGATGCAGTCATTAACTTTAGTTTGTGATTTTTTTTTTTCCACAGGGAACATAATGACTGTGTCCTACATGTCTGGACTGATGTTAGGCTCTGTGGTCGCCTATGCTGCCTACAGTTTTACTGCTTCAGGCTCCAGCCTCCACTCAGAGACTGGCTATAACTTTACCCAGGGGTACTAGTACCCTAGTCCGAGCCAAAAAACCATGTCTGTTCCTGTCATCAATCTCATCAGGTGGCACCTTTGCCACTCTGTGTAGCAACTCTGCAGTTCCCATAAATCAGACCTCTGCTGCAGGCTTCTTTTAGCCCACCTGCCATGCCGTGTGCCTGTGAATGTAGTCAAATGGATGAAGAAATCAGCTTTGACACTGTAAAGAGTTATATATGTGTGCTTACTTGTATTGCCTCTTCTTGTTCTCTGAGAGTGTTTTTTTTCACGTTGCCAAAAGTTCTTTGGGGCGTCCATTAAGATGCCAAACATTAGCTGTGTGGTGATAAAGCTGGAGTGAATACATTTAATGTTTCTGTTTAATGTATATGGTATGACAGACAAATGTGAACGTTTATGAATACATTCTGACAGGACTGATGAACTTATTAAATGAGGGTCATTTATATCTAGATGCATGTAAAAGGGATTTGCCGAAAAGAAAACCATAATCTTTTGAGTGCAATACTGGACCTTTTTGCTAAAGCTAACTGAATGTAAACGTCTCTAAATAAATGCTCTTTTGTAAATGTCCCTGCCTTTTTCCTTTTGCGTTTTCAATTAATCTTCATTTAGGGTTTACGACAACTGCAGTTGAGGTCAAAAGTTTACATACACCTTGCAGTATCTGCAAAATGTGAATTATTTTACCAAAATCATACAAAATGTATGTTATTTTTTAGTACTGACTGTTTTATTTAGTACTTATTTCACATAAAAGACGTTTACAAGAGCAAATAATAGCTGAATTTATAAAATGTCCCCGTTAAAAAGTTCACATACATTTGATTCTTAATACTGTGTTGTTACTTGAATGATCGACAGCTGTGTTTTTTTGTGTAGTGATAGTTGTTCATGAGTCCCTTGTTTGTCCTGAACAGTTAAACTGCCTGCTGTTCTTCAGAAAAATCATTTAGGTCCCACAAATTCTCTGGTTTTTCAGGGTTTTTTTTGTGTATTTAAACCCTTTCCGACTATAACTATGCTTTTGAAATCCATCTTTTCACACTGAGGACAACTGAGGGACTCATATGCAACTATTACAGAAGGTTCAAACACTCACTGATGCTCCAGAAGGAAACACAATGCATTAAGAGCCGGGGGTGAAAACTTTTGAACAGAATGAAGATGTGTACATTTTTCTTATTTTGCCTAAATAAAATATTTTTTTTTCATTTAGTACTGCCCTTCAGAAGCTACAGAAGATACTTACATGTTTCCCAGAAGAAAAAGTAAGTTACATTTATTCTGATCTTCAAATTCAAAAAGTTTTCACCCCCCGGCTCTTAATGCATTGTGTTTCCTTCTGGAGCATCAGTGAGCGTTTGAACCTTCTGTAATAATTGCATATGAGTCCCTCAGTTGTTCTCAGTGTGAAAAGATGGATCTCAAAATCATACAGTCATTGTTGGAAAGGGTTCAAATATACATAAATGCTGGAAAATCAAGAATGCCGAAGGATTTTCTGAAGAACAGCAGGCAGTTTAACTGTTTAGGACAAACCATCACTAAAAAACACCTGTGGATTATTCACACAGTATTAAGAATCAAGTGTATGTAAACGTTTGAACTTTTGTACACATTTTTTAAATGAAGAAAATGTTATGAAGAAAGCATATTTATGATATCTGTAACTATGGCTCATTTCCACACGATTTACATCACCTGCTGTAAGAGTGCGGCCATTTGTAAATGTTATGGGTCTGGCCAGCTATTTTTAGCTATACAAAACTGCGTTTTGCTTCTTGATATTGCATATTAGTGTTACCATACTATTTTAATACATTCTCTTAATTATGATTTGTAGTGCAAACAGTTTTACCGTTTACTACTTTGTTATTTTTCTCCTTATTTCCCTAATGCTAATGACCCACATGGAAAGAACCTATATGAGGATATATGCGCATATATGAAACCTATATGCAGTATATATGCACATATATGATAATATATATGCTGCATATATGCATATATATGCCACATATAGGCAAAATTGAGGTGCATATATGTGCATATACAGGCCATATAGGTCTCCTGTATTGCTTTATATCCAAAAAAAGCCCTATATGTACATACAAGATATGTCTCCTATATAGCTCATGGCAGGATCTGGTCATTTTAGCTCATATCTCACTTTGGCAACTGTCATACATGATGCCTAGCTCATATTTTCTATTATCAAGGCAATAACTAAGAACTAACTAAAAAAAAAAAAAAGCAAAAAACTTATGTGCGAACACGTGAAATTGGTATCACATGTAATTGGCATGTTATGGAATTTACCCACACGGAAATAACCTATATAAACATATATGTTTTAATATATGTTTTGATATAGGTTTTTAATATATGTGACATATATAAAATTGGCCGTTTTCCTATATTATATATGTACATATATGTACACATACGCTAAGCCCATAGGCTTCCACGTTGAAGAATAGTGTGGATGTGAACTGACAAACCCGTATTTAAGTTTCACTTTTACGAGATTCGAGTTTAAATTGTTAGTTCAAGAAACAAACGGAAATGTATATTAACGGTACTCCCAAACATTATTCGGCCAACAGTCCCACCCAAAACTCACGCCAAGTTGTAGGATTCTGAACAAGTTAATTTTCCCCCCTTTTCAGAGCCTAGGGCGGTCAGATAGACATATAAGACTATTTTCAGTGATTTCGGTTAGTAAATGAGGACATTTTATGCATTTTAAGCCTTCTAAATGGTAATAGGAAAAAGTAACATACTCCAGACAGCAGATGGCGCTGCTGCACAACGGTTTTTTAGATTAATATACTGTCCAGTGGTCTTGACAAACACCGCTTTTATAATATTTTATTTGAGCTAGAGGCACAAACAGTAAGAGCGACTTAATTTATCTACGTCCTTGTGCTACATTTCGGTTTACAAAAAATCTAATTAAACACAAATGATAACTTCATATATATTTACATTAAACTACAGTTCATATTATGCGAAATGCTGCCCACATCCTCGGACTAATGCAGATGATTCACACTGGAAGAAGATTCTGGAAAAGCTCCGTGATATGCTGCTATGAGGAGGAAACATACGAGCACGGTGGGCTAATCAGCAAACACCAAAATCCATTAAAGCACTAGACAATTTACAGCTACTCTGTGAGAATAGCAATGCAATAGGCAATCAAATTCCAGGCAGTAGATCCCTTTCTGCCTGGATAGCAGGCACAGTACAGATTTCCTCCTAATTTATCTGACCTATTCTTAGTTAATACATTCGTAGAAAAAAAACTGCTGGGTTGGTATTAGCCCTCACCCAGTTATTTTTACTGAATATAATGACAGCAGTCACATTATTAGGTTTTAATTGCATGCAGCAGGAAAAGCTTATTTTCTTACTTTTAAAATATTTCAGTCACTAGATCTGCGGTACTTTTACTATATGGACAGACACCCTAGGGCAACCTGAGGCTGCTCAAGGGCATGATGGTGATGGGGGATTCCAGTCCCTCTCCAGTTCATGAATTGACTCCACTGGGGTTTCAAATAGCAACCCTAATGTTTTATTGACAGGCATAGTAGAGAAAAGACGAGATGTAATACGGGCAAGAGAACTGGCAGACAAAATGAACCGGGGTTAAACTTGTGTTACACATTTGGACACCACAGTGCATTGTGTCAAAACATGCAATAACCTGTTCATTATATAAAAATATGCATACAATTATTTCTGTTCATATTATGGACTACATTCTGTTTTATATATATTACGCATTAACCATTTTTCTTGATAAAATAATGAATAAACAGTGAAAAAAACAGATTTTTTGTATAATTTTTTACAATATATATATTTTAAATGCTGTTGCATCAGTCTGTGTGAAATAAAATGTCTTTAGGCATATTTAAATAGTCTAACATTATGAGAAATTATGCTGTTATACAACAATCTGACTTTCCCTCAAGTAAAAAATTTGTCATGTGTGAGGATTTATCTGCTATCATTTTCCCACACTCTCTTGTTTTCACAAAACCACCTGAGAAGAGTACTGTGGAGCCATTATGTATAGTAGTGTTGCAACCACGCTGGCCTAATTAACTCCATAGAGAATTAAAATAGGGTGTAGTCTCGGTCACAATGAGGCTTCTAATTTTGGTCTAGCCGCTGGAGGGTTTCTGGTGTCTAATAGTACAGTTCCTGAACATTTTTCACTCTGCTCTAGTTCTCTGGCGCTGTATTTTGAGCAGCCTCCAAAACTCGAGAGGAGATGGATCAACTTGGTGAAAGTTAAACGGGCCAGGATGTGCCAACTGACATCCAATTCATCACTGGGAATCATCTTCTATCTTTTGTTATAATCCCACTTTGCTCGCTGTCCTCTAAACTGGACATACAGCAACAGAACAATGTCAGACAGCTAACTTTATGGCTCTTTGGACTGACCTTGAGCGGTTATCCCGCTTAATTACACGGCTACTCACCAAATACATATCATGTTTAAATAAAATATTGGTTTGACTTGAAATTGTGTACATTTTTAACACTGCTATTCAAAGGTTTGAGGTCAGTAAGAGTTTTTAATGTTTTTGAAAGTCTCTTATGCTCACAAAGGCTACTTTCATTTCATAAAAAATACAGTAAAAATAGTAATAATTGGAAAAATTATATATTACAGTTTAAACTGTTTTATTTTAAATATAATTTACTGATGGCAAAACTGATGAAATTATTAGCATCATTACTCCAGTCTTCAGTTTCAGATGTTCCATTAGAAATTATTCTAATATGCAGATTTGCTGCACAACAAACATTTCTTGTTATCAGTCCTGTGCTGCTTAATGTTTTTGTGGAAACCATGATACGTTTTAGTTAGGATTCTTTTATGAATATAAAGTTCAAAAGAACAGCATTTATTTAAAATATACATTTTTTAAACTTCTTTTTAGAATTGTCTATATTTCTGCATACACTACCGGTCAAATGTTTTTGAACAGTAAGATTTATGATTTTTAAATAGAAGATTAAGGTTTTTTTTTATAAAAGTTTTTTCTGCTCACCAAGCCTGCATTTATTTGATCCTAAGTACAGCAAAAACAGTAAAAATTTTAAATATTTTGATTTGAATATATAACAGTTTTTATTTGAATATATTTTAAAATGTAATTTATTCCTGTGATTTCAAAGCTGAATTTTTAGCATCATTACTCCAGTCACATGATCCTTCAGAAATCATTCTAATAATAGTAGAATTTTTTTCAGGTTTCTTTGATGAATAGAAAGTTCAAAAGAAGAGCATTGATCTGATAAATGGTATTCATTAAAGAATCCTAAAAATGTACTCAACTGTTTTAAATATTGATAATACTACTAATAAAAATGTTTCTTGAACAACAAATCAGAATATTAGAATGATTCCTGAAGGATCATGTGACTGACTGGACAATGAAGCAAGACTGGAGTAATGAAGCTAAAAATTTAGCTTCGATCACAGGAATAAATTACATTTTAAAATATATTCAAATAGAAAACATTATTTTACATAGTAAAAATATTTAAAAATGTAACTGCTTTTGCTGTACTTTGGATCAAATAAATGCAGGCTTCTTTACAAAAACATTAAAAATCTTACTGTTCAAAAACTTTTGACTGGTAGTGTAAAAATGACCCCAAACATCATCAGATTCAAGTCCTGAGAGTAGACAAAGAGAACCCAATCAAACAAATAAGACAAAAATATATACTTTGTCAATTATTAATTGAGAACAATGATCCAGTTTAATATATGTGCATTGCAAAAGTATATGAACCTTTGCTTTCAGTATCTTGTGTTAACCTCTTTTGCAGCAATAACTGCAGGCAACGTTTCTTGTAACTGCTGATTAGACCTGCACAATGACCACTCCTCAGTACGGAGCAACTTCAACTCTGTTATGTTGGTTGGTTTCTTCCTATGAACTGCTTGCTTCAGCTCCTTCCACAACATTTCAATTGGATTAAGGTCTGGACTTTGACTCTGCCATTCCAAAACATTTCCTTTGTTCTTCTTTAACCATTCTTTGGTACAACGACTTGTATACATGGGGTCATTGTCTTGCTGATCTGTGCATTGTCTGACCCATTTTCTCTTGAGATTCAGTTTTCAGACAGATGTCCTGAAATTTTCCTTTAGAGTTTGCCGTCCTGGCCCAGATGCAGCAAAACAGGCTTAAACCATCATATTATAATCGCCATGTTTCATAGATGTAATAAGGTTCTTATGCTGGAATGCAGTGTGCTCTTTTCTCCAAACGTAACGTTTCTCATTTAAACCAACAAATTCTATTTTGGTCTCATCCGTCCATTAAACCAGTAGCCCTCTGGCTTGTCTACATGATCTTTAGCAAACTGCAGACAGTCAGCAGTGCTCTTTTTGGAGAGCAGTGGCTTTCCTCTTCCAACTCTGCCATGCACACCATGGTTGTTCAGTGTTCTCCTGATGGTGGACTCATGAGCTTTAACATTAACCAATGTGAGAAAGGCCTTCAGTTGCTATAAAGTTACTCTTATGTCCTTGGCGACCTCACAGACTATAACAGGTCTTGTTTTTGGAGTGATTTTTGTTGGTGGACCACTCCATTAGAGGGTAATAATGGTCTTGAATTTCCTTTATTTGTGACCCTGGACCACAAAACCAGTGATAAGGGTAATTTTTGGAAAATGGGATTTATACAACTTCTGAAAAGCTGAATATATAAGCTTTCCATTGATGTTTGGTTTGTTAGGACAGGGCAATATTTGGCCGAGATACAGCTATGTGAAAATGTGGAATCTGAGGGTACAAAAATCACTTTCAAATTTGTCCAAGTGAATTTCTTTGCAATGCATAGTACTAATAAAAAATTAAATGTGAAATATTTACGGTAGGAAATTTAAAATATCTTCATGGAACTTGATTTTTACTTAATATCCTAATGATATTTGGCATAAAAGAAAAATCGATAATTTTGACCCATACAATGGGTATTGTTGGCTAATGCTACAAATATACCTGTGCTACTTATGACTGATTTTGTACAAAATCTGAGTGGATTTGTGAAGTCCAAACTCTTTAGAGAAGGCTTTGTAGCCTTTTCCAGCCTGATGAGCGACAACAACTCTTTTTCTGAGGTCCTCAGAGATCTTGTTCGTGCCACGATTCACTTCCACAAACATGATCTGACTTTGATAGATCCCTGTTCTTTAAATAAAACAGAGTACACACTGACACCTAAAAGTCATGTCACTGACTGAAAACAACTCTGAACAGACAGACTCTAGTTTCACCTTTGAATTAACTGTTAATCTTAGAGATTCACATACTTTTGCAATGCACAGAAGTAACACTGGATTATTTTTCTCATAAATAAATGAAGAAAATATTTTTCTCATTGGTTTGATTGGGTTATATTATTGTATATTATATGATATATAATATTTTGGGTCATATTTGAATTTCACGCAGCACATCTTTTCTACACATTTTGTATGTATGCAAATTGTATAATATCCAAGGTTCACATTTCTAGTAATTGTGCAGTTAATTCTCATATTGTATTTCCAGAAAGTTTTGGAATATTTGTCCTCTCCCCAAATTTGTCACTATAGCGAAACACAGTAATATATAATTTAATAAAAAGGGTTATATTGACCTATTAAGACTGTGTTTGCGTCTTCTTTGTAAATATATATTTTTCTGTTTTATTAAAAAGATTTCAGAGGTAAATCAATAACAATTACAATGTTTCAATATTTCAAGTGTGATTTATGAAATTTGTTGTAATCCAGTTTTTCATTATAAAAAGCAAAAAAAATGATCATACTGATTTTAACTGATCATACTGATTTTGATTTAGTCGTATATGCCGATCCCGAGCAGCCCAAACATGCTCAATGGGTGACATGTCTGGTGAGTATGCTGGCCATGCAAGAACTGGGATGATTTCAGCTTCCAGGAATTGTGTACAGATCCTTGCAACATGGGGCTGTGCATTATCATGCTGCAACATGAGGTGAAGGTCGTGGATGAAAGACGCAACAATGGGCCTTAGGATCTCATCACGGTCTCTGTGCATTCAAAATGCCATCAATAAAAAATTTGTGTTCGTTGTCCATAACATACGCCTGCCCATACTATAACCCCACCTCCACCATGGGCCACTCAATCCACAACGTTGACATCAGCAAACCGCTCACCCACACGACGCCATACATGCTGTCTGTCATCTGCCCTGTACAGTGAAAACCGGGATTCATCTGTGAAGAGAACACCTCTCCAAAGTGCCAGACGCCATTGAATGTGAGCATTTTTCCACTCAAGTCAGTTACGACAACGAACTGCAGTCAGGTTGAGACCTCGATGAGGAAGACGAGCATGCAGATGAGCTTCCCAGAGACGGTTTCTGAAAGTTTGTGCAGAAATTCTTTAGTTATGCAAACTGATTGTCTCAGACGATCTTGATATGCCACACCTGTGAGGTGGATGGATTATCTTGGCAAAGGAGAAGGTCTCACTAACAGATTTAGACAGATTTGTAAACAATATTTGAGAGAAATAGGCCTTTAGAAAAAGTCTTAGATCTTTGAGTTCAGCTCCTGAAAAATGGCAAAAACAAGAGTGTTGCATTTATAATTTTGGTCAGTGTAAATGTAGGGGTGTAGTTAAAAACAGTCTCAGCCAATTGACTTAAAAATGTTTTGGTGAAATTAAATGTGGGACACCTTTTTTTAACATAAATTTTCATAATTTTCAAAGAAAATATAAAATATATATTTTTTAACTTCAAGTCAAAAAGATATTAAAAAAAAAAAAAGGAATAAAATGCAAAAATTATTTCAATGTCATTTTCATAAATTGAAATTTAGGGATTAGGGTTCAGGACAGCCACCTCCGAATTGAAAGTACCCAATGATGATTTTATTCAGATTAAGCTTCCTGATATTTGAAATAATATTGTGGGTTTCAATATATAATAAAAGGATCTTAGTAAACATCTAACATTGGAATATTTAAATGCTTTTCAAATGTGTTTTGTGGTTGTGGGACAACAGTTTGCACCAATTCTGTAGAATTGCCCATATATGAACCACAGTAAATCTATAGCAACAATACTACAGCAGTACTACAGTAATAATAATGCCGAAGTCCTCTAAGGTCATTTTCACTACAATCGATAACTGAGACGCAAGATGGCACAAGCTGTTTCTGCTTGGAGAAAAGAGAGCCGGTCCACTATGTGATATGAGAGACATGAAATAGGGTCAGTTACAGACAGCATTGCCATGGCTGATGCTATATATTATATATATGCCTGCTGAATGCCACAATTGACCGATCAGAATCAAGAATTCTAAAAAACAGTGAAATAACTCATTTCCAATTCACACTGTTAGTGTTTAGGAACTGTCGTCTGTCACCTTGATTTATCTTTGTTGTCATAGTTGTGTTATCACTGTTTTGACCAACGATCTACAGTTTACTGTGTTTCTTCACTAAAAACTCAACATTATCTCTAAATATACTTGTTAAGAGTTCTTCCCTTGGGAAAGTATGGGATTTTCATTTGAGTTCCCATGCCTGCTGTGCTGGAATACTCTTGTTCTTTATAGCAAGCTTCTCCGCAAGTCAAGGACATCGCCAAGGTTGCATTTATACACTTTCTCTGACACACACATATACTCGCAGCTGCACAGTATCTGATAGCTGTTTCACCTAACACAAGTGTCAGCACACTCAAGCAAATACTAGATGCGTATGTGTTACTTTCCGCCAGGGACGATCCAATAAAAATGTACACAGAGGCAGTGGAGTTATTTTGCTTGAAGGTTAAACTCGTGAAAAAGACATGTGAATGTTTTAAATTGTGAGTATGTCAGAGCGAGAGTCTCAGCCGTGACAGACATACTGATTACAAGGAGGTGCACTCTCAAGGAACGGAGCAGATCGGGAACATCGTACCATCGCACTACAAATTTTTCCAGCTGTGAGACCTCTAATTGAGACAGTGTTGAATGTTTAATGACACGCCAGACACTGTGGCCCCAATCTTATGACTTATGCCTTCTTAGCCAGCAAGTGTACTGAGAAGGCCGATTTTATGCTGATAGATTTCTAATGATCATCATGTAAGGGACTAATTCAACAACAAATTGCATATTCAAACTGTTTATGGTGACTACATTTTAAAAATGGCTTGCGAGAGCATAAGTTTATTGATTTACACTTTCTTTTTTATGATTTATTTACTCTGCATTGCAATAAAAGATAATTTTACAAGCATGTTTACTTATAAACTATGTATATTGCTGGTGGTGAGCCTGTAATAAGAGAGTATGTCAGTAATTTTAGCATAAAATTGGGAAAAGACTGTTTCCATTTGAGGTTCTGTTATCGTTTACTCACCCTCATGTTGTTCCAAATCCAGGTATGATGAACTGATTTAATTTAGACATTCATTTACACCTAAACAATAATCAACACACATAAATGAATTCAACCGCTTAGATTTGCCTTTATGATCATTTTGGATGTTTTGGTTACCTGGACTTTTAATGGAGGGACAGAAACTCAGGTTTCATTGAAGTACCTTTTATATAGAGTGTTTTCACAACACATAATCAATTGGCCATATTGGCAGCACTGAATGTAAACAGAGCCACTGAACCGAATAAAACTCTGAATAATGCTGCTGAAAATGATCAATTATTGACATGTTTTGCTCTGTACTAATCGATCGGAAAAGTTAGAACAACTCAAGAAGAGTGAAAAAACTGTCTGAGGAGCAAAAGGCATTTGTGGTTGGCCAAAGTGAAAGTTTTTCGAAAAATAAAAATTTGTATACTTTTACTAAGCACAAAAGCTTGTGTAGCTTGTTCAAAGGCTCTGGGATGCGTGTCCATGATGCTACGAATTAGTGATGGGTCATTCTTGAACGTTTCTTTCATTTTGAATGAATCTTCAATGTGACTCGGGAAGAACGAGTCGTCCCGGGGAGTGATTTGTTCAGTTGCGCATGCGCAAAATCCTATTAGGTTCTGTACTGGAATTAGTTCACCTGTTTCGAATCTCCCATTTTTTCGAGTCGTTCGCTCATCTTTTGGGGCTGTCACATGATGAGCGAACGACTCAAACCCAAAAACTTGACAGACAGAGGTAAGGTGAGCTAATCATAGACTAAAGACCCAGGTAAACAATGAATTAATCTTTTCTGTTTCTTATAGCATTACAGTTTTGTCTTGTTTGTAGTGTGATCAACATTTGTGTAAGCAGTAGATGTGTTAGGGAAGTAACACGTAACCTTTTAATTATATTTTGCTAAAATGAATGAAATGACTCAAAAAGATTTGTTCATTTTGCTGAACGAGACTCAAAGGTCCGAGTCGGTAAAATGATCCGAACTTCCCATCACTACTACAAATCACGTCTAAGTTCATCTTCTGTGTACTGAGTATGGCGAAAAACTCCATTTTATTTTCTCCTACAACTTGAGAGGAGGACATCATTGTACCTTTTTGTCTGTACACAGCGTTTACAAACTTACTTGCACTTTCTTAGTCTTTGCGCGTTCGCTTTGTAAACACTGGGTCTGTAGTTCCACCTACGTTCCGTGTGACCTTTCGATGTGATTCAATAGTATGTGCTACACAAGCTTTTGTGCTTAAAAAGTATTAAAAAATAGTTTTAAACTACATTTTGGAAGCTCAAAAAAAGAGGGGCACCAATGAAGTCCATTATATGGAGAAAAATCCTGAAATGTTTTCCTCAAAAACCATAATTTCTTCACGACTGAAGATAGAAAGACATGAACATCTTGGATGACAAGGGGGTGAGTAAGTTATTTGTGAATTGTTGTTCTGGAAGTGAAGTTCTCCGTTAGTACTGCTCGTATGTATCTTTACCACCTGTTAACTTCAGTTTGTCAAAATATTGCATCCTTTTCTGCTTACTATGTCCTTCTCTATATGATTTAGCAGCTTCCACATGTTTTTTTCACGGTTTAGACAGCATAAATTAGCATAACAATGTATTCAGTAGTACATTAACCATGCAATCCATGCTGTTGTTTACATCCAAGTATCACCAATATGTCTGTGCGTACAGATAACTGACCAAATTGGTGATGTAAGTGCAAATCCTCTATTTGTGTTTTATGGGCTTGGAACAACATGAGGTTGAGAAAACGAATTTCTTTCTTTTTTTTCTGGTGAAACATGCCTTTAAAGCTAACTTTTTATATTAAAAAATGACGAAATGTTATTAAATGCAGGAGTGCAAAAAAACAGTCTTACCAACCATGTCCTTACCCCAAAACACTTTCATAAACCTATAATAATGATTCGTATTTTAGAGCTGTCAGGACAGATTTTGGAGGAAACCACTTACATGCCTATGCTGAAAGTTTGTTGTCGCAACTACACTCTTAAAAATAAAGGTGTTTCAAAAGTTTCTTTACAGTGATATTATAGAGGAGCCATTTTTGCTTCCGGAAAGAGCCATTCAGTCAAAGGTTCTTTAAAGAACCATCTATTTCGTACCTTTTTATAATCTGAAGAACCTTCTTTCGCCACAAAGAACCTTTTGTGAAACAGAAAGTTTCTTCAGATGTTAAAGGTTCTTTATGGAACCATTTAGACCATTAGTAGAAAAAGGTTCTACTATGGCATCTTGAAGCACCTTTATTTTAAAGAGTGTAACGAGAAAATTTGTCTATAGATCATTCAAAACTGCAAACATGTATGGAAACAGTGGTTGCAAAAACAAAGAAACTAAAAAAGTTATTTATTTGTCCATTTGCTCTGATAAGTTGTCATGCATCAAACTGCATTCATTTATGCAGATGAGCAGAGCTGAAGCACAACCAAAACAATGTTTTCGTGCATGTCTCTTTAAATGCAAATGAGCTGCTGCTCCCCGCCCCCTTTTCCAGAATAGGACTGTACCTTTACAGCTTGTACCTCAGATACTCTACTAAAAGCATCTGTTTGGTTCTGATTATCATGTCTATCGCACTGAAATCATGCGTTTAAAAGCATATTCATTTAAACTTCTGATATAGGGTTTTCTGAGCGCACACATCTGAAGCGCGCACACAGGAAGCGGCTGCGACACGGCATGTGAGTACTAAACTAAGTTCTCTTTCATGTCTTATTGAGCTTAAACTGTCAAATACACACAAATTTATGTTAAAAACACACAAGAGTTATGTTTGTGAAGGTAAACAGCTATAGTGTAATATACAGTAAATATATCAATAAATCCACAAATAGTATGCAAATTGGGATGCAGTAACAGTCTAAAAGGGTCATTTTTGACTCTGCCAGCAGATGGGGTGCTCATGTTGTACGTTCTGTTCTAAAGCAGCATGTTGGTTGGTTTTAAGTTATCGTACAGTCAAGGTTCTTGTAATAGCCACTTGTGGGTGTCTGAATTACCATGACCCAGTTAATGGCAGAGATACAGGGACTGTAATGAGCAGACTGGGAAGGTTACATTTGACACAGCTGCTCCAGACAGTGCTAAGAGTCGAACTTGACTGTGAAGGTGCTAATGTGGCTACACTAGATGACTCATAGAGCAGGAGGAACACTGGGAAGGACAGATGCTGCTGAAACTGAAGACAAAACGTCATTGTTTAAGAACTAGAGGTATCACTTAACATTGTCCTGTTCTACACAAGCTTAATGTATCATGTTATCAGCCAAGTTTTCCCTGATGAATAGACCAGCTTAGGATGAATTTCCATGCTGGTCCAGGCTAGTTTGTGCTGGTAATTGAAATAAACCAGCTTCTCATGCGGGGGACTCGCATCAAAAAGACATGGTGGTTATCAGCAATACTTGATTATTTATTTCAGGATTTCTTGTAAAATGTCTGAATCAGGAAAGAAATATATGCACTGGTCAAGCAAAAACAATATATGATGGTGGATTTTGATGTGAGAGGACAACAGGGGAAGGACTTTTTTACTGGAGAAAGCAATATTATCAATAGAGGACAAATTTTTTCATCCAGAAGTTTTTTTAAGTTAAAAATGTCTGAATCATTGATTTGTTTATAAAAAAAACATGCATTCACAAGATGCACTGGAGTTGTGTGGTTTACTTGTGGATTGCTGTTATGTTTTTATCAGCAGTTTGGACTCTGTTGCGATAAAGAAACAAACTCTTCTATATCTTGGATGGCCTAAAGGTGAGTAAAAGCAAATTTTCATTTTGAGGTGAACATCAAAAGTTTGCATCACCTTGCAGAATCTGGAAAATGTCAATTATTTTACCAAAATAAGAGGGATCATACAAAATGCATGTAATTTTTTATTTAGTACTGACCTGAATAAGATATTTAACATAAAAGACGTTTACATATAGTCCACAAGAGAAAACAGGTGAATTTATAAAAATGACCCCGTTCAAAAGTTTACATACACTTGATTCTTAATACTGCGTTGTTGCTTGAATGATCCACAGCTGTTTTTTTTTTTTTCGTTTAGTGATAGTTGTTTATGAATCCCTTGTTTGTTCTGAAGAGTTAAACTGCCCACTTTCAGATCTTTTTTCATTCTTTGGTTTTTCAGCATTTTTGTGTATTTGAACCCTTTCCAGCAATGACTGTATGATTTTGAGATCCATCTTTTCACACTGAGGACAACTGAGGGACTCATATGCAACTATTTCAGAAGGTTCAAACACTCACTGATGCTCCTGAAGGAAAAACGATGCATTATGAGCCAGGGGTGAAAACTTTTGAACACAATGCGGTTGTGTATACATTTTTCTTATTTTGCCTAAATATCATATTTAGTACATATTTTCAATTAGTAGTGCCTTTCAGAAGCTACAGAAGATACTTACGTGTTTCCCAGAAGACAAAATAAGTTAAATTTGCACTGATCTTCACATTTAAAAAGCTCTTAATGCATTGTGTTTCCTTCTGGAGCATTTGAATCTTCTGTGATAGTTGCATATGAGTCCCTCAGTTGTCCTCAGTGTGAAAAGACGGATCTCAAAATCATACAGTCATTCTGAAGAACAGCGGTCAGTTTAACTGTTCAGGACAAACAAGGGAATCATGAACAACTATCACATAAAAATAAAAAAAAACCCTGCTTTGGATCATTCAGGTAACAACACAGTATTAAGAATCAAGTGTATCGTCGCCTTAGAATTACAAGGATCTATCTGCATTCTGAGCACTTTTGAGATATTGAGCTTCAATTTTTGCATTCCATACACTTCTGTAGATAGAACTATTTTTGTTTTTTAAAAAAAGGCCCAAAAAGTACGTAGCTTACAAAAGAAACATCAAATAAAGTTGTCACTGAATAAGAATATGTGAATAACTCAATTTTGACAAAAATGTCAGATAGAACCTTATAATTCTAAGGTGACAGTATGTAAACTTTTGAAAGGGGTCATTTTTATAAATGTAACTATTATTTTCTCTTGTCAAAAAAAAAAACAATAAATGTATTATCCATGATTAAAACATGAAATAAAAGCAATTTCCAAGACATTAGATATAAATTAATTTGTTGCTTCAGAGATATTCCAGAAAGTGACTGACATTGCTTTTTTGCTCTTTGATTTTCACAGTGACAGAAGTAAGAGAGGAATCACTCTAGAGACCACCTGCTGGTTGTGTTTTCTTTTCTCTTTTTTATCCTTTTTCTCCCAAAGTGTCACATCCTGTCTTTCTACTTCTGGATTAGGAGATAAGTGCAGGCAAAAGATCCACTTTGAGCAGCAAATGCAATCAGGATTATGATTGTGTTGTATGGTCCTGAATACAAATTGAGTGTCATGATTATAATTCAGGTCCCATTCATGCATTTGCATGCTGAACCTCTTTTATGGTTATAAATGGTACAATCTTGATTTGGGATATCACTTATGAACTTGTTTTTTGTAACACACAAAGCATTAGCTGTAGTTTACAGGCTTTTGGTGAAAACCCAGGTTTATATGGGATTATGCATTTACTTTTATATGGCTTCAGTGGCAGGTTATGGATTGGATTATGATTTGACAGAAAGAGACAGAGGTACAGATTAGTATGACCTCAATTTTCACTTACACATGCACTCAATATGGGATTGACTTTTAAATGAGGTGTTTTTACAAAGAGCTTTTTTTGAAAAAAAAAAAAATAATATATATATATATATATATATATATATATGGGCCAGGGAGTGTCTAACAGTATTGAATGAAGGCACTGATCATGTCCATGATCCCTCAGGATCTCTAGGACAACTTTTTTTTATCTGCTATTGGTACTTATTATTTTCAAGACTATTTTCAAAGCATTTTGCGGCACCAGAACCATGTGAAATTTGTTCCCTCGAGAAAAAGAAAATTGCTTTCCCATCAGCTCTCAATATATGGTCGTTCTCCATTTTACAGCTACCCAGCATGAGTCCACTGAAATGGCTGCTGGAAGGAGTACTGCATTGTGTCAAAAAAGGAGAGCATATAAACCTTGTGACGTCACTTCTAGTATGCCAGAATTCAATGAAAGTCATTTTATGAATTGAAGCTGTGCTGTAACTCTTCTCCAGTCAGGCTTCGCAGTTGAGTATAAGTGCGTTTTATTGTTCTATAAACCTGGTTTGTCAGGACAACCACTGTTCTCCTGTTCCACTAACGTCTTTCACAGGGTTAATGCTTTGAAACAGACTGCACTATGTATTGTAGGAAAACTCGTATTTAATTTCTATTGAATGAGTCAGTGAATAACTTCAGCTGCTGAGGTAACAATCGGGCTGTTTTATTATTAGAAACTACTCTCAGGACAAAGGGAAAGTGATCTGGTTACTGAAACATTCTAACACAGCTCCGACTTGGAATATTTTCATTAGAATATTTATAAAATGTTTATTTTAAGTTTGAAATAACTTTCCCATAATCAGAAAATCCCAATTTTGGAATTTCTGTCATAATTTGGAACCAAATCTAAGGTTTGAATTTGATTGACAGATGATCTAACCAATCACAACGCCATTTTTGTATGCTTTGCACACAATTTTTTCGCAATTCTGACTTTTTTCTTCTCAGAACTGCATGATATAAACTTGCAATTGTGAGTTATGAAGTCAGAACTGCGAGATTTAAACTTTGCAAAATTCTGAGAAATAAACTTGCAATTCTGGCTTTATAACTTGCAATTGCGAGTTTATATCATACAGTTCTGACTCAATTCAATTGTGAATTATTAAGTCTGAGAACATAGCAGTCTTTTTTCCCCCTTAAAATTGGACTTTTCACAATTGCAAGTTTATCTCACATTTCTGCGTCCGAATTGTGTTCTCACAATTTTGACTTTATAAGTCACAATTCCAAGTTTATATCATACAATTCTGACTTTATTTTTTTTTTAAGATTTATTTTTGGCATTTTTATGCCTTTATTTTAGATAGGACAGTTTAGTTGGACAGGAAGTGAAGTGAGACGGGATCGGGAACGGTCCACGAACCAGGATTCGAACTCGGGACGCCCACAGTGCAATGGCACTATATATCGGCGCTACCCACGAGGCAAGAATTGCAAGAAAAAGTCAGAATTGTGAAAACGTGCCCCCCCTCAAAATTGGACTTTAGAATTCAGTTTTCAAAAAAAAAGTGAGAATTGTGACAAAGAAATTCGCAATTGTGAGAAAAGAAGTCAGAATCACGAGGCTTTATTTCTCAATTGTGACTTTATTTCTTGCAGTTGTGAGTTCATATCACGCAATTCTGAGGAAAAGTCAGAATTGCAGAAAAGAAACTTGCAATTGCGAGAAAATAAGTCAGAATTGTGAGTTTTTATCTCTCAGTTGTGACTTTATTTCTCACAATTTTGAGTTTTTAATCACGCAATTCTGAGAAAGTCAGAACTGAGTTTATCTCTCGATTCTGACTTTTTCTCACAATTGTGAGTTTATCGCACTCAATTCTAAGAAAAAGTCAGAATTGTGGGTTTATTTCTCGCAATTCTGACTTTATTGTGAGTTTATATCATACAATTCTGACATTATAACATGCAATTACGAATTATTATTCAATTGCAATTATGAGAACGTGACTTTTTTCCCCCTCAAAATTGGACTTCATAATTCAATTGCAAAAAAAAGAAACTCGCAATTGCGAGAAAAGAGCTTAGAATTATAAGTTATTGTAGCTCAATTGTGAGTTTTTAATCACGCAATTCTAAGAAAAAAAGTCAAAACCGTGAATTTATTTCTTGCAATTCTGACTTTATAACTCGCAATATATATATATATATATATATTTATATCATACAGTTCTGACTTTATAACATGCAATTGTGAATTATTAAGTCAGAATTGTGAGATATAAACTTTTAAACTTTTTTCTTTTCTGAGAATTGCAAGTTTATATCTTGCAGTTCTGACTATAACTCACAATTGCAAGTTTATATCTCACAATGCTGAGAAAAGGAGTGTTTTGTGAGTTTGTATCATGGAATTCTGAGAAAAAAAGTCAGAATTGTGAGATAAAAAGTCGCAATAACATTAAAAAAATACATTCAGTAGCAGAAACAGGCTTCCAAAGTCCTCTTATAGGATTACACCATAACACAAAATAATATTAGGACATACATAATGTCCAAACATTTTTTGGGGATAAAATGCCTCTGTATGATATCAACAGCAATTTAACTAAAATCTTTTTATTTTCTCATGTATTTCCCATGTAGTTTCTTTTAACTATACTATTGAAGTATTTTATTTAAAACTACTGAAAATCAAAGAATCCTGTAGAATCAGTGGATCACATTTGATTTAATCACATTAGATTTTGATAAAATTCCTTAAGGATTTTTTTCTATATGGATACTTAAACAATTGCCGTAAAAACTGCAGCGATTTATATCTTGACAAATGCTCTGCAAAGACCAGTTCAAAAGAAAACAGCCAAGTCATAGGAGTATTTAGATAATGCTGTTTTCCTGAATACAGCTATAAGCCACAGCAATTCAGAGAGCATCGGATCTTGTCATGCGAATTGCAGGGTGCGTTTCAATATCCAAGCCACATTTACTGTCACTATAAAGCACCCCCAAGGATGTCTGGGATGCCTGTAAAAAATTGCATCCGTCAATGCTCCGCTCAAGCAATCGCAAATCCAGGAAAAACGCTTTGACGGCAAGGACACGAGTGCGGGTTTTTGTAATAAAACATATTGATTGAATCTGTGCGAAATTATAAAAAAACATTCAAAGGCTTACAGGACGGTGTTGTGTTTGCCATGCTCCCTGGGTTCTGTTCTGTTAAAAAGCTGTGAAGGCTGGGCCGGTATGACCCAGATTTGCAGACAGCTGTTTCTATGCATTTGGACACACCCCAGAGAGCACAGGAGATGGAGCCATTAGAAATTAAAAGGAAACAAAGTGCGATCAGCTTTGCTGGGCTTGAAATAGCAGCATATATGTTTTACTACTCCGTTCTATCAATCCTTTATTCAGGTCTTATAATTTTATTCTCCCCACACAGCTGGGTATCTCGTTTTGGAGAAGGGGGTGCTGGTAACAGCTTATTTGGTCTGAGCCAGAAAGCTCATAAGGCAAAATGAGTAATGAAGGTTTCCACCCATGCGGTATGACTAACATTTTAGAGACATTACATCCTCGGAGGAATAACATTGCTTGCATGTAGCATTCAAAGATGGCAAGGGCTGCTACATGACACTGTAGTAAATGTGTTTGACACTCAGTCCCTGCAGACATGCATTGCAATTAGATAATGCTTAGCTCTAGTTTAGAACTACACAACGCTGAAGGTCGTTGAAATTTGTGGTTTGCGTTCACCACATGTTTTAAGTGAGAACATTATTATCCAGCTGACATATTTACTACCACAGCTCAGCAAAGCAGTTGCGAGTCTGATATTGATTTTCTACAAAGTTCTTTGTACAAACAAACAAACAAAACAAAAAAGGACAGATATGTTTGTCAGAACTTTACTGAAAAAATACAGTAGCAACATTTTTATGGCAAGTTTAACTGTAAATTTACAGTAATATGTAACAAAAGTAAAACATATTTCATTACCTGAAATGTTAAAATACCAATATTTATAATATGCTGACAACAGGTGGTAAAGTGAAGGCCATGATGAATCAAAGTTCATCACCAAAGTTCACTTACACTATCTGAAGTAAAGACTTATATATAAAATTGCACATAATAACAAATACACACATAACACTAAAATAATGCAAAAAACAATAACTTACCAACATAATCTGTAACATAACACCTTAATGTACATAACTAAAAAGAAATAACCAAGAAGAAATGTTATTTGATTGAAAGACAATGTCAAATGTAGAAATTTTAGGGATGTCAGTTATAATGTAAAAATGTAGATTATGAGATTACTTATTTTCCTTCTGAAAACTTTATATTTAACAGTAAAATGACATGAAATGTCATGTTTTTTAACCATATGAAGTAAGGTCGTGTTAACCACTTAACAGTTTTTTACTGTAGCATTTCTATAGTATTTTACCATTACATTTTTTAACTTACATTAGTCACAACAACATTTTAGTCACTATCTACTCAAATGTGCTATTTTGGGATGCCGTAAATATGAATTAAATTGTGCTTGTAATATACTATCTCTGTATTAAAAAAATATTTATCACTTGTAGTTCACTTAAACCCATCTTCATACACTGGTACATTCACATGTACTACAAGTGGTAACTAAATACATTTTTAATACAGAGATAGTATGTTCAAAGCACATTTTAGTTCATATTCATGGTGTACCAAAATATCACATTTGAGTACACTTCATGTTTTTAAGATTATCCTAAGAAGTACTAAAGAATATTTTTTTAGTATATTACTTATAAAATTAGTGCATGAAAATAGAGCATTTTAAGTACATTATGGAAGTATGCTTGTTTTTCATCTGGGAATATTGACAGTTGTGTTTTTGCTTCTTCACTGAAAATAGTTATAAACAAAGTTACACTGTAAAAAACTATTTGTTGAGTCAACTTAAAATAATTGTAACCTGGCTGCCTTAAAATTTTAAGTTCAGTCAACTCAAAAAAAGTTTATTCAACTTGAAATGTTAAATTATACTAAGTGACAACTTAGACATTTGAGTTGAATCAACTTAAAATTTTAAGGCAGCTGGGTTACTTACTCATCTGTTAAGTTCAGCAAACACAAATATCTAAGTTGTTACTTGGTACAACGTAACATTTCAATTTGAATAAACTTATTTTGGTTGACTGTTAACTTAAAATTTTAAGGCAGCAGGGTAACAAATTATTTTAAGCTGACTCAACAAATTGTGTTTTTTTTATTTTTTGCAGTGTACAACAAAATGAACAATTGAGTCTGAAATCATATCTTTATATAGTGCACCTTTAAGTGGACAGCCAGTGGTGTCCGAAACCATAGTGGATATTATTGAGTTCACTAATTAAGTCCCATAATGTACCGCAATAACAAATGATGTACGCTTAACTACGGTAAGTGACGAGCTAAATGAGCCAGAAGAAGACCTCTGCAGCACTTCCTTTTTAGAATCCATATATCATTCATTCAGTGTCGGCTATTTTATTAGTGGAGGAATGTAGGGAATATTAAAATTATAAGGGTGATGTCTACTACAAACCACTGTTTTTGAACAAATAAATTCAATGAATGATTCAGCTCACATGGACATCTTTTGGATGTGCATGTTTTCTTATCTGCAATAGTCTGCAAGACCTTTCCTGTCAGATGTTAAAAAGACATTTAGAAAATGTGTATGATTTAAAGTCACTTGTTTTGTTCTTGAATGAATCAGTATTTTGAACGAATTCATAAAGACAGTATGGCTATTTGTCCTAGTGAAGTAATTAGGTTGAGCATATGTCCATTTTTTCATTTAACAACTTTTTTCCAATTAAGTGACTTGTTGGACAAACCTTATTTAGTTTCTGAGACTCGCCATTGTATTTATCTTATGCATATTTGATTTCATCCGACGACGGCTCGATTATAAATCAGAATTTTTGTGCAGATAACGACTGATAAGATAACAGAATGAAGAGCATCTTATGTAGTCTTAAAGGGGTCATTGGATGCAAAGTTCACTTTTACATGTTGTTTGAACATTAATGTGTGTTGGCAGTGTATGTACAAATTACCCTATAATGATAAAACTCCATGCAGTGGTTTTTAATTAATTTGTAAAAATAATATCCCCTTTTTCAAATCGAGCCATTCTCAGATGCCTGTCGGTGTGGCGTCACACCCACAGAGGCCGCTCCCACGATAGTTGATTGACATGAGCGTTTTACCTCAGATCAGCTGTCACAGTCCGACTGCCATTGTTTCAATGCCGGAGCAGGGATGTAAGTTAGACACGAATATCTCCGATTAAGCGATTTACGTGTTGTGTTGCTGGATGTAATAATGAACATAGTGGTCGCCATTTACTCCCGACATCTGAGATGCAGTGGATTACATTTGTTTGTGAAGGGAATGCGCCTCCCGATCTACATAAATGCATCTATGCTCACGTGAATCATTCATGATCCAGCTTCACCTACAGCAGAAGTGAGTATAAGGTTTTTTTATGAATCTCTGCAATCACCTTTCCTAAAAATGTGCTAGTTAGCAAGTTTGTGCACTAAACGCGCTAAATGTGGCTAAAGTAAACAATCTCTCCGAGCAGCAGAGAGAAGAGAGGGGCGGGGCGAGCAGAGCTCATTTGCATTTAAAGGAACAATCCCTCAGAATGGGATGACCCTGAAGAATCATATCAACTTGTGGAAAATGGGCATCTGATGACCCCTTTAATAGGCTGTGCTTCAGTCACTATTTCATATTCATCTAATTGTCTGACAACAGAAACAGAAAAATAAGTCAATGAAAACAGTTTTATTGAGAATTTGGCTGCATTAAAATACAGCATGTAAAAGGCAATTTGGCAAAATGATGTCATGAATATGCTAATTAGTTTATAACATCATCTAGCGATATTTAGCAACTTTTCAAGTTGGTGACAGTGGAAAGCACGTCAGTAGGAAAACAAAACCAAAACGTGAGCATTTTAGGCAATTTAGAAATTACGGCCATGACATGTCCTGGACAAAAGAAGTTACTGTGGTTTTGCATTTACGTCACGATTTGGTCAGTTACCTGGATAGGTGGCCATATTGGCAATACCCTGATGTAAACAACAGCATGGACTGCACAGTAAATGTACTACTGAATATGTTGTTCTGCTAATTTATGCTGTGTAAACCACCGAAAAAATGTGGAAGCTGCTAAATCATATGAAGAAGAACTTAGTAAGCTGGAAAGGGCGCTATATTTTGACAAACTCAAGTTAATTGGTGGTGAAGATACATAGGAGCAGTATTAATTACGATATTAGCCTAATATTTCACCTACCTGACTGGAAATGATAAGAACAAACACAAATGTTAAGATTCTTGCCCTGGAAATCCTGGTTCAGTTTGGCCAACCACAAACGCATTTAGTTCCTCAGTTTTTTGCACTCTTCTTGATTTGGTATAACTTTTGGGAGTCTATAATACTCTAAATGTTTTTTTTCAGATTGGACCGATTAGTACAGCCTAAAACATGACAATAATTGATCATTTTCAGCAGCAATAATCAGCAAAATATGCGTGTTTTGTTCGGTTCAGTGGCGCCAATGTGGCCGATTGATGACACGTCGTGAAAACACTCTACAGTCACCCACCTAAAAGTAATGTGTAACCTCCTAAAAGAGTTCCCTGCTTTTAAACACTCTGTTATAAGTCTCTGTGTTTTCTGTCTGTGTGTATCAGCACTTTTGAAGGAGCAAAACTAACGGCTGTAGGATATAATAAGGTACAATATTATTATACACCTAAATCATAGGCAAGTTATCATGCGTAATACGACCCAAGAGACTTCATAAAAGCCCCTGTGATTTCGACATACTGCAATGCCATCATTCAGGAAACCATCTGAAAGTGTTGTTAGCAACATGCACACATTTCCTGAGCATTAGCCCGACACCGTCAGCTGGATATAGATCATCGACAATGACAGTTTCATTAAAGTCTTTCAAACATTTGTCTCTCATTTTTGTAATACGAAGTCGCTTTTGTGCCAAAGTGGCGAAGCTTCTCTCTCATCTGCGCGCACTTGTCTGCTTCGCGGAGTGACACGAGCAGCTGCATCTGGGCGCCTTTTCAGAGGAGGAAGCCGATACTCATGATGTCATGATTAAAAGAATGCTGAAAAGAGTGAATGCAACTGTAAGGTATTGTTTGGCAGGCTAAGTCACGGCTCCGGGGGTGAGCTGTGGTTTTCATGCCCAGAAATGGCATGCATGTTGCGGTTGATAGAGGCTGACACGCCCGCACTCCAGAGGCCTCAGATTCACCGACTACGCAAACCACACGCGGGAGATAAAAAATGCTGTGTGGGTGCATTCAGAATAAGACAGTGCATATTAACGGGAGTTTGTTTTTGTCACACTACGCTATTTTTGCACAATCGCTAGCAACTTCAAAGCCACTTCCACGTCGGCTTTCTGCACACGGGTAAATGCGGGTGGCGCTTTGTTATCATTCTCAGAGATGTTTTATTGCGTAAAACCGAATAAAGATCACATTGTTTTTTTCCAGCAGCTGCTGGAATATTATGATTACTGTGATTTAGAAAAGACTAAAATGTTAAACTTGCATAGTTGATTTTAAAGGTTTGTACAGCAATGTATTGCCTGCTTGTATTAAGCCATCTCTTCCTGTCAAGCTTTACGCTCCCATATGCATATATGTCAGTATTTCACGCCACATTAAGCAAACCCAAAAAACAATAACCTTGATCGTGGTCAGAAGCAATGAAATAGTGAACCGGTTTTCCCACATATATATCCCTAATGCATGCACTTGATATTTTTCAAATCCATGCAGGTTCACAGAAATTCAGGCATCCATCATCCCGGTCATAGTTTCCAAGAGATCAATAATGCAAAATGACACTTTTTATATGCAGGCTCAAAGCGAAAGCCTTCCATTTTCTGTGTGATTTATTTCTGTGCTAGAAGCTGTCACCTTCCATCACCGCAGCTTTTATCACTAAATAAAAAGCTGTGCTATAAATCGCAGCCATCGTGGGTCATTGTATCACAATGCAGTGACGCTCACGCTGGGCCACAGCAATCCTGCTCTTCATCTGACCAATTTATTCAAAGCATCAGGCCTTTATTTAACACGGGAGAGGTCAGATGACCTTCCTGGGTAGGTGCGCCGGGGTTAATGGCAAACAGCTGAAGCACATCACATTGTATTTCCCAGAAATCCTAGCCAGCCACACTTACCGTCCAGCTCTGAGTCACCTTCATGCACATAAAGACTATTTAGACTCCAAGATAAACATCGCGGTAGCACAAAATCAATATTGTGTTTTTGTTGCTTAGTGTCCTAAAAGATGTCTTTTTTTGACAAACACTCATTTGTGGCTCAATCTTTGATTACATCACTTGAACACAACAATGATTGTGCTGTCATTTGCACCTTATGTTTATCTTTTTATCTCTTAGAATGTAGCTTGAGGATGAACTAAAATAAAGTTCACATCTGTTCGTTTTCAATTTATGCACTGCTGGAACCATTTATAACCATTGACATTTATAATTAGTCATTTAATGTGAATAGGTTTCCATAAACTGTTTATTTACGATACCGAGCCACCGTTTATTAGACTATGTATTGACGCAAAAAGCAAATACATCAAACTAAATGATTTCTATTGTATGTGATTGATGACATGAAGCAAAATGAGAGCAAATGAGCACAACTGATGGAGTCCAGTAACAAAGCAGAAAATGACTGTCATTTGTCCCTTCTTTATGGATCAATAGTTATACAATGAATTCTGAAAATGTCATATGAGGGTTTTGTTCCACTGCTTGTTTGTCATGGCTCTCGTAACGCAAATAAAATCTTTTTTGGACTAGCGATGAGTACTAGCTGGTTATTGCATCTCATGCTCCTTTTTAGGGTGTCTATGCTGTTATTACATTCCTCTTCTTAACCACAGTCACTTCCACAGTCAGAAGTCCTGTGCCTGAAATCAAGCTTCAGCGATGAGATGCAAGATATTTACCCAGCGGAGACGCTCATGTGTATGCACAAGTAAGTTGAAATCAGTTTGAAAGCAAAAACAAAATGGTTTTGGTAAACCCAATCATAAACGGGTGTTTCATTGTAAATGATCTAGAAATATAAATAAACATATCTAACTCATAAGACATTATAGGACAATTCACAAACTTATATTATTGTATGAAACCAATATGTGACCCTGGACCACAAAACCAGTCTTAAGTGGCACAAGTATATTTGCAGCAATAGCCAACAACACATTGTCAAAATGATTGATTTTTCTTTTATGCCAAAAATCATTAGGTTATTAAGTAAACGTTCCATTAAGATATTTTGTCAATTCCGTACCATAAATATATCAAAGCTTAATTTTGTATTAGTAATATGCATTGCTAAAAACTTAATGTGGGCAACTTTAAAGCCAATTTTCTCAGTATTTTGATTTTTTTTGCACCCTCAGATTACAGATTTTCAAATAGTTGTATCTTGACTAAATATTGCCCTATCCTAACAAACCATACATCAATGGAAAGTGTATTTATTCGCCTTTCAGATGATGCATAAATAATGGCAGGGGTGCAAACTTCAGATATGTGTTCAGGTTAATGCAAATTAAATGACAGAACTGGCACCTCATTGACTTTCACCTCAGTGTTTTATGTAATTGTTGAATAATTCATCCAACTTTTTTTTTTAAACCATTTTGAATTAAAATGCTTTGAATGCTAATGAAATGGAGTAGATTTGGGGGAAGTGCTTGATGTGGGTGGTTTAAAAACGCAACCATTTATATTTAAACTGTAGATTTAAAATAGCAATAAAATGTGCAATAAAATAAAAAATAGAATTGAAAAATATTTGTCTTTTTTCCATTTTGAATGGAAAAAATGCTCTGAATGTTAATGAAACGTTCTATTTGAATTTAAACTTTATATTTGAATTTTAGATTTAGAACTAGATTTATTAAAAGAAATTAGTATAAATAGTGCAGTAAGTAATGAATAATGTACATCCAGACTGTTGCTATCGCAAAATAAAGCCTGAAAGACTTATCGGCTGTTGTATAAGATTAAAGGGCTTTATTTTGCATTAACAACTGGCTGAATGTACATTATCCCAGTACATTACACAGCTACTTGCTAAAAAATTAATAATTAGACACAAAATATTGATTTGAGTTTAAATATTTGAACGCAAAGCTTCCATGAAGAAACCAGGTGCTAGCAAGTGCCGGTTTAAAGGATTAGTTCACTTCCAGAACAAAAGTGTACAGATTATTTACTCACCCCATTGTCATCCAAGATATCCATGCCTTTCTTTCTTCAGTTGTAAAAGTAATTATGTTTTTTGAGGAAAACATTTCAGGATTTCACTCCATGTAATGAACTTATGGTGCCCCCAAATTTGAACTTTCAAAATGCAGTTTAAATGCAGCTTCGAGGAAGAAAGGTCTTATCTAGTGAAACAATCGGTTATTTTATTTTTTATTTTTTTAAGAAATTACAATTTATATACCTTTTAAGCTCAACGCTTATCTTGTCTAGCTTTGTGTGAACTCATTTTCTCCTCCAACTTTAAAATCGCCCTACATTGCTGCAGAAGTACCAACCCATTGTTTACAAAGTGAACATGCAAATAAGATCAAACACCCTTTACAAAAAAAGGTAAAACAGCGATGTAGGACGATTTTGAAGTTGAAGGAGAAAATGATCATGACGTCATGACCGGAAAAAAACAGAGTTCACACAGAGCTAGACAAGACAAGCGTTTGAGCTTAAAAAGTATACAAATTTTATTATTTATTTATTTATTTTTTTTGGAAAATAACCGTTCATTTCCGAGCCCTTTGAAGATGCATTTAAACTGCACGTTTTGGAAGCTCAAATTTGGGGGGCACCACAGAAGTCCATCACATGGAGAGAAATCCTGAAATGTTTTCCTCAAAAAACATAATTTCTTTATGACTTAAGATGACTAGGGGGTGAGTACATTATCTGTAAACTTTTGTTTTGGGAGTGAACGAATCCTTTAAACAAGACGGCATTTTACCACATGAATAATTATGACAATTAAAGACATTGATTTAAGATTGTTAACTGTTTTAAAGACTTACCAGTTTGTTAGTTATATTACAATCCATTACAGTCGTCGCAAAATGGCAGCTTCTGCGTTTGTATGAAACGAGAGAGTCCGCGATACCAGTATGACAAAATTAAAGCTGCAGTCCGTAACTTTCGGCGCTCTAACGGAAAATAAACAGAACTGTCTTGCGGAAGAACATTGTAGTCGGAGCTACTTTTATGTCTATGACGAATCACGCAGGTTCTGCTCTACTCCGCAGCGGTTCCTAGAGCCAGCCTGAGATAGTCCAAATATAAAAACGTAGTATAGGTGTACCGCAGTCATTCAGGATAACCCAGAAACACGGTCTGCAAAATGGATTCATGATGCACTGGCTTATTATATACATTTTGATATACTTTATATTAAATTATATTGCTTTGAGTTTAAATATATTAGTATACAACCAAATGCAAAGCTTCCACAGAGAAAATGTTCTTGACAGTTACCCGGCTGCCCCTATGTTATTAGTTTTTATTAAAAGCCATGTGCACTTAATTGACTGTGGGTGCAGAACACCAAAACCCCGCCATAAATGAAAAGCTGAGATAAACCATGTTTTTTCCTCAGAATTGCATGTGTCTATTTACTGTTATGTTTTTCCCTTGACTTTTTAATAGCAAGTTTTCAACCATCGCCGTCCTCAAAATACAGTGCCAGCTTTGTGCTATTTAAAGACGGTGAGAGCAACAAATTCTGATTTTGTGTACTTTTCATTATATTCTCTTTGTACCCTGCAGCTGTTTAAAAGCAACAAGAGCTACACACTTTTTCCCATCTCTTCGGATAAAGTGAATAATTTCCCAATATCACGGAAACATGCGGTCCGGACGTTCAAACATCCAATAACATAAAAGAGATTGAAATGAAGCACTGGGACATAAATATGCACTGATTATATTCCACAATCTCATCTATAATCCACATCGGCGAGCGTGTAATCAGCCAGTCTTTCTGTGGAGTTGGTTAAATAAATAAAGAAATGACTTTAAAATGATATTACTCTCAACTCTGAAGGCCTAAAGAACTCTTATATTTTAATTGCAGCTCTGATGTGCATCAGATCAGAGTGTTATTTGCATACAACAAAACACAAACTCGCATAAACAACATCATTATGGCAACAGTACATTTAATCTCACTTTTAAGCGTCAGAACCAAGCACACTTATGAGAGGGGGAAAAACGGTTTCAAAAGCTGGCTATTGTGCTATGATTATGATCACAGAGCTTAAAACAAAGCATGTCAAAGAGACTCCTTGCTGTATTGTGAATAATGAGTGGTCATATAAGACGCAGCTTCTTGAAACTGGTGGGGGTCGTGAATATTACTGGATGAGGGCCTTATTTCCCCATGCTGAGGACGAGTGTCATGTGTGTGTGAGCTCAGCCAAAGCTCAAGGGGAGAAGATGGACTTAAATTCTGCTCTGGCAACAAAATTCTATTCAGACTGACACTTGAGGACCAGAAGTCAGTAGAAGCTGGCAGAAAAAGAGAGCGGGAAGGTCGCCGGAGGTCAGACGTGCAGGGTTATTGGGGAAGAGCTCATGATAGCTCTGTGTGTGCATCGTTGGACTCTGGCTGAAACGTCTGAAGCATTGCCCTTTTGAAAGACTGCACCTCGACTACTGAGGTACACTGCTGGTTTGTGATGAACCCAGGGCTACTACAAAGCCTGAGTTAATTAAAAATGTCAAACGCTCTCCCACCCGCATTGAATACCCCCTCAATAGGGTCTGATTTGAACTGCGTTTAATTTTTCATTGAAATAAGTTTAATTTCCTGAAAGCTCTCTCTCCCCTCCGAGTCTGATGGATGCTTTGTGTTAAGTCCCTGATTGGATTTCACTGGAAATGTTTAAGCCACAACAACATTCTTATTCACCACGTTTCTTCCAGAGGAAGATTAAGGTTTTACAAATGGATTTGCTGTAGTCCTTGCATTAAAAACTGGAAACTTTTGGAAAATAACTGCAGAATTCTGAGTTACAGATGAATATCTTTCTTTTAATCGACAGCATGCTAAGTATGTTTGTACAGTTTATATATTTGATCATTTTCTGGATTTTTTTTCTATCAAAGTGTTGAAAGTGTTTGATGACACTTATGGTGTGTGCATAACAAAAGCGAATGTAATTCTTCACGGGAGTGGATTACACACAAAGACAATGTAAAAAGGGAATTAGACGCGAATTACCCAAATTGGGCGACGCGATTTTCGCGATCGCGCGATATACGTTTCAGTTGTGTCTTCCTGGCAAGTTCAAAAGTTTCAACTCGAGCGGAAAATTCGCCTGACGCGTTGTCGCGCAAGCCAATAGGAGAAGTGCTTATTGACACGTCCGGTTGTATCAGAAAATAGAGGATAGCACTTTGACCGTTTCTCAAACGGTTATAAATTTGACCATTATTCTTAGTGAAGCGTACATTGTTGTAATATGCTTATGACTCGCGAATATAATGCAGTTAACTGAAATAAACCAGGCTTGATGACGTATGCAGCCTACAAATGCGACCTTCGGAGGATGCAGCCTTCCGTTTGAGAAAAGGCCTACATTTTTATTCGCGCAAGTGACTCGAAAAACATACCCCGAGTAATCTAGAGTGAGAATACGATGCGAATATTCGCTCTGCGTTTTTGTGTGCACATACCATTGCAAAGTTATGTTCATTCTGTGCCTCGAAAGAGGAAGTGTATTTTTCTTAAAAAAAAAAAAGTTATGAATGTCCAAAAAAATGCTGTCTAAACGTTTCATGACTCTGAATTTAAACATGAATGATAGACACATATAGACTATCATTGATAGTTATTAAACACAATAAATTCTAATTTAAAATAATTACAAAAATGTTAAAATATAAACTGTATTTTTAACAAAAATAAATTACAACTGTGACTCCAAAGAAAAATTAATGTAACTTTAACAAAACATCAACTAAACACACACACACACACACACACACATATATATATGAATTTTCAAATCAATTAAAAAATCATAACAAATAATGTATTATGATTGTCACAAAAATATGAAGCATCAAATCAACAATAGGAAGCATAATAATTTCGTACCAATAATGATCAAGCAGTAGATTCTGAAGGAGCACGTGAATAAAACTATAGGAAAAAAAGAAAAAAATACAAATATTAGAAAGTATTATAGCAATATTGTACACAAGTGCATACACAGATGCAGTGGATCACTGTCATATTATTTTAATGATTTTATTTTATTTATTACTTTTTCTGTTGTTACAATTGCCCCAACAACTGTTAAAATAACCCAATATTATGTAATATTTAGTTAAATCTATTTCATATAAATGCTATTCTTTTTGAATTTTCTATTAATCTAGAAATCCTGAAAGAAATGTTTTTTTTTTGTTTTACAAAAAATTGAAGCATCAAAAAGGTTTTCAACATTAATAATAGGAAACATAGTAGGAAAATAATTTTGTACCAATAATAATCAAGCTGCATATTAGAATGATTTATCATGTAAATAAAACCATAGGAAAAAAACACTAATAAAAGTATTATAGCAATATTGTGCACCTTATAAGTGTATACACAGATACAGTGGATTATGTGGATTAGTGGATTATTAACAATGTCATATTATTTTAATTATTTTTTTAAAATTATTTTTCTGTTGTTACAACTGTCCGAACAACTGTTAAAATAACCTGATATATGTAATATGTAGTTTAATCTATTTCATATAAATGCTATTCTTTTGAATCTTCCATTCATCAAGAAATCCTGTAAAAAAATACATTTTTTATTTATTCATTTTTATTATTAATTATAATTTTGACAAAAATAGGAAGCATCAAAACGGTTGTCAACATTAATGCTAGGAAACATCATAATTTTGTACTAATAATAAGCAACATATTACAATGATTTCTGAAGAATCACGTGACAATGAAATCTGGAGAAATGGCTTTTGAAAATTTAGCTTTGCATCACAGGAAAAAAATAAGAAAATAAAATAGATTATATATATATATTAACAATTAACAATTGGGTTATAATAACCCAATATTATTTTCTCATTATAAGTCAAAGTTAAAGCTACTTTTCACGCTTGACACGTTGTCAGTTAAATATAAGTAGTCTGTGAGTTAAAATATTAAAAAGAAAAATGTTTCAGTTATCTTGATATCTATTGATTTCCTTTCAGACTAAAAAGAAGACTATCAATAGATCTACTGAAATGTGCACCATGAATATCACATCTCGCTTTATGATTTGATGTGTAATCCTTTTTTTGTGCATTTAGGGCTACACCGAGCGGTCTGGTCTAGCGGCCGCTCTCTTGTCACTCACAGACAGACGCTGCACAGGGGAGAGAGCGGCCTAACAAAAGGCAAACAAACTCCTGAATAAAAGAGCCATGAATATATGTGACGGTGTAAAGTGGGTTGGGACACGTTGGCTGGAATGTGAATATCCTGGGGTACATTTGATCCAGCGCCCATAGCAGACAGTGCGTGATGAATGTTGCCCGGAGAGAATTAAAAGCTGTCATAGAAGCGGCCCACCATACTGAGATTAAGCCCCAGAAGGGCTCGACATCCTGGGAAGGTCTCTGAGCACTGTGGCAGGTTGTCTCACTTGCCTGTCAAGCGCCTTGAGTTGTCACCGCCTATAAGACCGAAGGCACAGCTACATTCCCTGAGGATTTCTACCAAGGATCCCTCAGAAATGCAAGTCTGTAAAACGCAATAAATTCTGTATCCAAACATATGATATTTCACATAAGTGGCATTTAAAATACAAGAAGACTTTGAAAAGGGTTGTCCTGTTTCAGAAGAGATCTCTAAGCTGGTTATTTACCTTTTGATGCACTGAGGTATTTTGCCAGTAAGCAGTTGTGTCTCCATAAACTGCAGATAAAGCAGTAAAGTAGATTACATCTGCCCCGGGGGACCAATGTAAAGCATTTGTGTGACTGAAATCACAGATATAGGAAAACCATTGGAATCAAATAGGCACGGCCGAATTTAAGGGCATCATTTTCACTTGTGCATGCCAATTCTGGAAAATATATTTGTATGGGTTTTGCTCTGCCAGATGTTAGTGTTCAAATGAACTCAGGAAAACTGCCTTCTTAAAATATCACACTGGCATTGCCCTTACATTGCCGTCTCTGCAAAAACAAAATTCCAGCTTAGAAAATTGCTGGTAAACATGACTAAGAGCAAATATGACTTTTGTTTTAAAGAGTAAAGTTTTATCTTTATGTATGACATGATCATAAAATCATAACATGCCTTGTGAAATTTTTCATTCTTTTTTTTTTTTACATGTTCAGTTTCTGATTTCTGAAGATCTGAATATTTATTTTACAATGTGAAAACAAACACTACCGGTCAAAAATTTGGAATGATTAAGAATTTTTTTCGCTCACCAAGGCTGCATTTATGTGATCAAAATACAGTAAATATGGCAATATTATGAAATAATATTTTAATATTAAAAATTTGTTTTCTATTTGAATACATTTTCAAATGTAAATTATTCCTGTGATGCAAAGCTGAATTTTTAGCATCATCACTCCAGGCTTCAGTGTCGCATGATCCTTCAGAAATCATTATAATATGATGATTTGGTGCTCATTATGAATGCTAAAATGGTTATTTAGCTTAATTTCATATAAATGCTGTTCTTTTGAACTATTCACCAAAAAGTAATGAAAAATGCATTATGAATTCCACAAAAATAAGAAGTTTCAAAGAGTTTTCAACATAATTTTGTACCAATAATAATCAATCAGCATATTAGAATGATTTCTGAAGGATTATGTTACACTGGAGTAATGGCTGTTGAAAATTTGTGACCCTGGACCACAAAACCAGTCTTAAGTCGCTGGGGTATATTTGTAGCAATAGCCAAAAATACATTGTTCGGGTCAAAATTATAGATTTTTCTTTTATGCCAAAAATCATTAGGAAATTAAGATCATGTTCCATGAAGATATTTTGTAAATTTCCTATTGTAAATATATCAAAACATCATTTTTTATTAGTAATATGCATTGCAAAGAACTTAATTTGGACAACTTTAAAAGTGATTTTCTCAATATTTTGATGTTTTTGCACACTCAGATTCCATATACTGAAATAGTTGTATCTCTGACAAATATTGTTCTATCCTAACAAACAATGCATCAATGGAAAGCTTATTTATTCAGCTTTCAGATGATCTATAAAGCTCAATTTTGAAAAATTGACACTTATGACTGGTTCTGTGGTCCAGGGTCACATTTAGCTTTGCATCACAGGAATTAATTACATTAAAATAGAAAATAGTTATGTTAAAACATTTAAAAAACTTAGTTATTTTAACTTTTGACCTGTGTAAATGAGGGTTTTTACAATACCTCTACTATACTTAGTCACAGCACTGTCATTACTTTGCCCTTTACTGTACATTATATCTGTTGATAAGCAGTAATCTTTATTGCTGATAGAGTAGAAAAGATTGCACTCATCCACAGCAATGAGCTTTTCTGTTTATGTGCAGAGTTAGTAATGTCAGCTTAGTGCAAATGTCGGTGCTTTGTTTACATCTTTTTTGTTGTTGTTGTCGTCATTCTGTGAGAAGGGGTTACTTCTTCAAGTATTGTATGAAAATGATAGGGTAATACGTTATAAAACGAGCTTAGCCAGCTGTTAAAATATCAAGGTTAGATACAAGTATGTTAAATTGCATAGTTTTCTAAGGTCAGCCCTTCCCCTCCCTTTTCAGGACCTTGAGAAATAAAGCCAACGGACTTACACTACAGCGTGTGGCTGCTATCTTTAGATGGCGCTGTTTCTCATAACGCATTTTTTAATTGAATCACGATCTTTTTCAGATTATAAAAACAAACATTTTATCCACAGTCATCATTAAAAATTTAGAAATTTAGAATTTAATATGTTACATAACACTACACAATAAACAGGCAAGATGAAATCATCCCGAGTTGGTGGTCTTCATACACAACTTTTACTAGCTTTTAACCGATCACCAAAAGCGTTTGAAGCAAGTATAACCTAACCACCAGTTCTTTGCCGTTTTTAATAATATTTTATACACAATTACCTACTCGAATATAGACACACACACACACAGAGTAATATAAACACTTACATTCTAAAAAAAAACTCATATTAGTCTTCTCTTTTTTTTCAAATCATACGTGATTTTTAAAAGCATTTAAAGCGTGCACTGAATCAGATGCATTTGAGATGGTTAGGAAATGGCAGCCACAACAATCTACTTTCTTATCTTTTGTGTCTTTCATACAAACGCACACACACACACACACACACACACACACAGTGGCTGCCGTGAGTCATCTGATTCAAAAGCAACAGAGGCTGTGGGAGGCAGATCATATCTTTATTTTATAGAATTGACCTTTTGCTAAACTGGTAGAAAGGTAACATCATAGAATTATATCTTTGGGTTGCTATAAGTTAGGCGTTTTGTTACTTTAGGAGCTTTTTTTGTTTTGGAAAAAGTGTGTCTGCCAAGAACATAAATGTTCATGTGATGCTGAAATTTAAATTGTGTTTAGAAATGTTTAGAAATGTCAAGAGTTCATATGCCCTCAAAAAGTCAAAGTCTACTGTTTTAGCAAACTGTTTTCCCTTATGATTGTAGGATTTTAAAATAAATAAATAAATACAGTCCAACCAAAATTTATTCAGACACCTGCAAAACTGTGTTTTAAACTGTTAAACTGTGTCAAAACAAATTCATCTTAATAATGCCAGATAACTTTGACAGAAAGGTATGTAACAAAACATGGTCAGGTCAAAATGTCAAATCTAATTTTTGGTCCTAAATTTGTATCAGTTTTACTGGTAGTCCACTGTATGAAGAATTTTTACATAAATGAACTACAGTGTCTTGCACCATAGTAAAAAATATAAAAAAATATATCTGGTGTTTTGAAGATTTTTGGTTTGACTGTACATACATAAATCAGTAAATAAAATACTGAGCAAAATTCTAAGAGTATGTATGTTTACCTAACATGTATACTATTTGAATCTTTATAATATGCCATATATATTCCTCATATATTCCTGCCAAATGGACGTGCTTAAAAATACTCAGACATGTGCCATTTTTTTCATAATCATCACATCACAAGATATTTATATGTTCTTCTGTACAGTAACTGTTTCCTTATTTCCATATTTCGTAGACATTTGATTTTGAATGGCTTTCAGTAATACCATTTATTTTTGCTGAATTGTGAACACAGACCATAGTTGAAATGAAGTTTCAAACCCTACATGACGCTTGAAGTCAGATGTCAGTATAGTGTCCAATGTTTTCTTTCATTCTTCTATGTATATGTATATATATATATATATATATATATATATATAAAATACACACACACATATAATATTGTATAACAGGATAAAGATGCAGAAGGCAATGAAACTGTGGCTTGGCAATTAAGTGTCGATAGTGATTGAGTTTTAATGCTTTAACTCCGTCGTGAATTTTGTGTGCATTTGCATTATAATTACAAACATATACCTTCTGTTTCACTTGTACAAGGAATGTATACGCCAGTGTGACTTGCAAATTCTTGGAGGGCATTACGTTGCTTATATCTGCACATTTCAGGAAAAAGGCCTGTTACGTACACCATGCAAAATGTGTGTGGTTTTTACTTCTGTACTTTGCTTGTTAAATTATTTAGCTCCCTTCTGGCCTGAATAAAAGATTTGCATAGCTCAAAATACCTTATGTCAAGCCATACATTACAGTTCACGTTTTATGTGAGAACTGTGTAAACTTCTGTTCAACCTTTTACTGATTGTAATACACGGATTCTCGGTTTATCAGATTATGGACAATGCAACTGGCACTAATTTTAAAACATCTTTTTTTAGATTCACTTTTTGCAACCATTGCAAAAAAGTGATTTTCCCAACATTCAGAAGATTCTAACATGTAAATTGTTTGGAGGCAAGATTTGCCTTTTGCCAAAAAAAAAGTGTTTTTGTGGTACATTCAATACACAAGACATTTATTTTTCACCTTCATTTATTTTAATAACTTTATATTTGTATACATTGCTCAATGCTTTTAGGCAATTAAGGCATTTTATTAGGCATAAAATGTTATAGGCATGTAAATAAATAGTTTAAATAATTAAATAGAAAATATCTGCATTATACAACTATGGGCAAAATACAGTAAAAGCATTATGCAAGAGACTTCAATCACATCATATTTTCCTTTGAAACAATATACTGCTAAAAAAAATACAATTAAAAAAAAAACAACGTTTGGGCTTATAAAAATGTAACAGTTATATTATTAACAAATAAAACCAACATTCAGCTTGTGGGCTATACACACACTAAAATGTGCCGCAAAACATTTAAACAATAATCGTAAAACACAGAACCATTAAAAACAGGCTTAGTATATGTAAAATGTGTATTTTCACGACACGCATTAAACACCCACCTTATCCACCGAGACGATGGGTCATCGTGAACAATGGACGAAAGAAAGGTTCCTAACAATCCATGCTGATTTTATGAATTGGGAAAGGCGCACGGCTGTATGTTAACCAACATCCGAAGGCAAATCGGTATTTTATCAGAGTACAGTAAAAAAAAATCGCCAACATGAACAAACCCGAATGCGTCCGCCGCTCCGCTGGACATTAATAACACACGCGTTCAGAGCCATGAAGCTGTACGGCTCCATTGGTGACTATGCAACGTCTCCAGACAAACGGTTTCCACCGCAAATCAGCGCTATTGTTCCCGCGAGTCCTTGGAAAAACCGGCTAGTCCCGAAGCACGGTGTTTTTCTCGAACGCGTTGTCATTTTAGTAGGAATAGCAATTGAGGTACGCTCTTTCAAACCTGACAATTCACGTAGGTCTTTTCCTCCTGTGTGACCCGTTTCCACTGCCTTCGTGAGGACGCCTTGAAACCGCCTCACTGGAGAGGCGCACGACAGGGGCGGTTAGAAACCGAGCCAGTTTTTTTTCTAATCATCTTTTTTTCCCCCAATGTGGAAAGGTCTCGTGAACTGATCGATTGATCGCAGTTTGTAGTTCAAGTTCATATGAAATCGTGACGTAATGCTTAAATGACTGACAATGGAACTGAACGGGTGATTCAGAAAACTGGGAAATATGCTTTGATATTTCTTTCTTGATCTGTTTTCACAGGCTGTGATTTTGTCTGTTGAAACCTCAGTAGTGTTTTACAGTTTCTCTGTATTCCCTTGTGGTTATTAAAGGAACCAGATCACTGACAAGGGAAATTTCCCAATTTTAACAAATAGACGCACTACTTCGTACCTGGTTGATATAATAGAGGGTTTGCACTTACGTCACGGTTTGGTCAGTTACTCGGATGCGCGGCCATATTGGAGATACTCGGATGTAAACAACAGCATGGATTGCATGGTTAATGCACTACTGAATACACTGTTTTGCTAATTTATGCTCTCTAAACCACATAAAAATATGTGGAAGCTGCTAAATCATATAGAGAAGGACAGTAAGCAGGAAAGGACACAATATTTTGATAAACTAAAGTTAATAGGTGGCAAAGATACGTATGAGCAGTATTAATTAAGATATTAGCCTAATATTTCACCTACCTGACTGGAAATAAGAACATGAATGTTGTCAAGTTTCTTGCCCTGGAAATCCTGGTTCAGTTTGGCCAACCACAAATGCCTTCTTTCCTCATACAGTTTTTTGCACTTTTCTCCTTGATTTGTTCTAACGTTTGGCAGTCTATAGTACTCCAAATGTTTTTCCCGGGCCGACCGATTATTACAGCCCAAAACATGACAATAATTGACCATTTTCAGCAGCAATAATTAGCTAAATTTGTGAGTTGTGCTTTTTTCAGTGGCATTGTTCACTTTCTGTGCCGACTGATGACGCATTTTGAAAACACTCTGTACATTAAGAAATAATCCTTCATTCAAGTTAGAGAATCTCATATGTGTTTATCTTTACATGAATCTAAGACTCTTCAAACTTTTTAAAAAACTGCCAGATAGGATTATATTTCTATAAACACCTTTTTATACTGTATGTAAAAATATTAAACTTGTAATGCTCTTATAACACAACATTCTGTTTCTTAAATATAATAATTTATTTTTTATTGTTATTGCACATAAGACAAAGCAAAGTAATAAAATATTATCTGCAAAAGATACAGTTTGACAGGTTATTTTTTCAATAATTAGCATGGGTGTGCCACCTGAAGACAAAAGTAGCAAAAGAATTTTTGCATCTATATGTGTTGCTAAATAGGCTAACTTTAATTTATTTCATTAAAAACTAAGACTGTGAGTTAAATTAAATGTTTTTACTTATCTCAAAATTGAAGTGTTAGTATCAGATAATTTAAGATCAAGCATTGAAGATAATATCTAAAGTTAAAATGTAACTTTCATAGCCCCCCAATTTTTTTGCGGAACCCCAACTGCCCCCTTGCGGTCCCCAGACCTAGCTTCGAAAATCCTTGGTCTGAACAACTTAAGTAGGCCTACAACTCATACAATGAGTGCTTTCCAGTTTGGACTCATGTAGTGTGTGTTCATTGAGTTATTACCAGGTCCGCATCCGTCTTTTTAATGAGTCGAGTTTGAGTGGCCTTGAAACTGCCCTCCAAAAATTCTTCGCTTGTTTTGATCATTCAAGTCTTGAAGGAAGGGGAGCTTGAAACAGTTCAACCTCCTTGTTCCATAATTGGTTTTATAGAGCTGGCGAGGAGCCAAAGTGTTTACATGGAGTTGATTGACACTTCTCTGGACCAATCACATGCTTCGTTGTAGAACGTGTCGGGTGAGATTCGCGGAGGCGGAGCTTGTTAAACAATGCTTGTTTCATTGCAGAAGAGTTTACCGAGAGCTACAGTGGTTTGAGCACAGGGCCTTCCCCCCGTGTGTGCTTTCGCTCTGTGTAACTACGGATGGTTTGTAAATGGAGTCTAAGAAAATTTCCACCACACGTCTCACGGATTTTGCGAAGAAACTGGATTTTATAAACTGAGTCGCCATTTCAAGTAAGACGTCGCCAGCTATCATTGCGCACATGATCCGTCACACAGTAACATGATGTTTATGAAGCAAAATCGGAGACACTTTTAAAAAGAATGCGCTGTTTTCGCGGCGAAAAGGCGGGGGATACTTTGGCTCACAAGGTTTAGTACCGCTTTATCTGCAACTCACTGAACACCGCGTTCGAACGATTAACGTTTGGGCGGAAAAGTTTCGTTGCTGGAAATGGAAACGGGAAACTTTGAAACGTGGCTGCCGATCGGGTTGGTGTTGCCATCGTGAAGCATGGCTGTATAACATGCGCGTATCTAAACTTTGATTCGTCATTATTTTCAGTCGTGTTTTACTTAATCTTGACATTTGCAGCAGCATTCAAGCTACTAAAAGCTGCCTTGTGAAAAGGTCAGACATTTGGATACGGCATTATGTAAATTTTTGTAACAACAACAACAACAACAACAATAATAACTAAAGTAATGCATGAAGTCATATTTGGAAAGGAAGAAGTGCAACCACATCATCAAATCATAGTCTTGTAACATTAACCATTTATTTTAAGTTAATAAGACTGCGGTGACAAACTGTTCTGCAAGGTATTACATGATTCAAACTGCTTATATATGCATGTAAAACTAGTTATTAGTTTTTCAAGATGCTACCGTCATAATTTACTTATCCTGTTATTAAAACAGACTTGTATGCATTATGCCGTAGTCCATTTGGAGTAGATGGAGTAGATAAACCTGGTTTGTTTGCAGACAAACGTTTCGGTAGAGGTCAATAATACAGTCCGTTAAAAGGTAGATCTTCTACAAGAAGCCAAAAAAGGGAAAATAACATTGTTTTACATTCATAACATGTTTAGATCATCAAAATCGACATCATACATTCGCCAGTGGTGGTTGTTACATTCGTCCGTTTCATAGAATTTTGTTTTTATTATTTCGCGTGTTTTAAACACACAAGCCGCCAGCTCTTGATCGTTTACGTACGATTATATATACGAACAATTAAGAATACATGTTCTTAATTCGTTTGAACGAACCTATAGGTCACTTTGCGCGAATGGTCGGTCAGGTCTCCACCAAAAGGCTGGATTTTCGCCCAATATACTGCCTGCAAGCATATTACGAGAGGCATTACCGTCTGTTTATCCTAAAACGGACTTTTCGCGAGTGATATTAAACGTTTTGATATCTGTTTGCATCCTCGCAGCTCGCACTCGAGAAGATTACTCTCTTTTTCCAGTGATCTAGTTGAGATTAAAACTGCGTCATTATATGACAGCACTGCTTGTGTTCATCTCCATATAATTTTGGATTCATTTTAGTAGTGATCCGCATCCATCGAGACTATTTCTTCTTCTGTTTTGTTTTTGTAGGTCGGCAGAATGCCGGATAAGGACACTGATTTGCCTAGGAATCTAGGGACATTATAGCCACTAAGACTGGCTTATTCGGATTTACCCGATCGGACTGTTTCTTTGATCAAGTTGGGTCATTGTGGATGATGGATGGCCGAGACTTCGGACCCCCCAGATCTGTTCACGTACCGCCGCCCCTTCTCTCGGGGCTGCCCATGGAGTCACACCGACTCGGCGCGGCCGCTGCGGCCGGTAGAATGCCACAGTCTCCCGGTCATCTGGGCGCGGGGCACCCGGCGGCTCTACACACTGGAAAATTTCTCTCATCGGCCATAAACCTTCATTCTCACCACAGTAAGTGCATTTTTATT
The DNA here is from genome assembly GCA_012976165.1 of Labeo catla. Lineage (NCBI taxonomy): Eukaryota > Metazoa > Chordata > Actinopteri > Cypriniformes > Cyprinidae > Labeo > Labeo catla. The sequence continues at coordinate 458,113 of VONZ01000051.1, read as the reverse complement.
CATTTCAGCTAACAGTATTTTATAGAAAATATGAAAACGCAAAAACGCAAGTCACTTTTTAACACTTTTTAGCGTTTTGTAAACGAGCTGCAGTGCTGTTCAGATCTTCTCATTATGTATCGCCTGACAAGACTTAAGGAAACATGGGAAGGAATTAATAATGTTCAAAATAGTGTTAATAATAATTTTAATACTTCCGTTTAAGTTTGTGTGCGTGAGTAGTTGTATAAAATACAATGTAATGATTCGTCCTAATATATACTATTGACAAAACAGGACTCGCGTTCGGTTACAAATAAGCACAAACATATTTACATTGGCGTTCAGATGTAGTAGTCATAAACACATTTATGAGAACAGTTGTTTTTAAAAGCAGTGCAGTATCAGCTTAAATCACCCGTGCAATTCTTCTCTCCTCGCTCGCAAACAACGCTAAAGAAAAATGCTAAAACCGTGCAAAGTAATGCGTGCTGGCGCACGTTGAATTATTCAGCTGTTTGAGTAAAACCCGAGGTGTCTTTTGGGCAAAAGACCTAATGTTTTAACTAGCATGCAATGAAAATCGACAATATAGATGCATGACTGAAATTGCCCCATTTGTTTTCCATCACTCCCCCTCTTTGGCTGGGACAAACACTACAATTATTGCTCTTCCCGAGTGAACTATTGCCTTCCCTGTCACTCAGTTAAGTCACAGTGTCTGACCCTTGTGTTTAGAAATGCTCTACACTGCATATTAAAGGAAAATTATGTTTGCCGAGATGCATTTAGTTCTGTCGATGTTATTCAGATGCATATAGTTGCATATTCATCAGTAACATAATATGTTGTATGGTCCTGTGATTTATATCTTTTTTTGTAGTTGTCTTTATTTGGAAACAGAGATCTGTACATTGTGGTTCTTAAAAGAAGTTAAAAATATAATGAGAATGTCATACTTAATGACCCTTCTCAGGAAAAAATACACTAATTTGTGCTGCGTATAGGCGTTGGGGCTTTTTTTTTTACTGTGTTTAATTGGATGCTGATAAGAACATCGTGTTGTGATGTCCTAAAGACTGCAAAAAGCTTTATTGCTAGGATATTGAGTTCAGAGAAAGAACTGTTGGTGTATTATGTGTTTCTGCTACTAATAGATATTACTGTCTCAGTCAATTATTGTGAAATGGTGGATTCTGTCATGTGCAGTAATTGAAATGAATGTGCTGCAGCTTATGCTGCTAAAATAATGCAGTAGTTGTTGTTTATTGTTATAGTTGTTGAAAATTCTGAAACCTAAGTCTTCATTAAACAAATGACTGCCTAACAGCGTTAATGATGCAGTATGGAATAGCTGTTTTGTGTCCTGGGACTGGACCCAATGCAAATTATTTGTAACAAATGTAGAACAAACCACCATCCACATCAAAGTTCATCATGAATGACAACAGTGCTGGGTTTGTTTGATGGAAAAAAATAATCTGTGATATTTTTTTCCCCAGTGTAGTTACCTATATTAAAAAGAGATTCTGTTATATCACTGGTATGTTGTTGATCTTTTAATGTAGTGAATAATACATTTCCAGACTTTTTTCTCTTCAACTAGATGTCCAAAAGAACCTTTAGACCTTTTGACTTTGTTTAGGGGTGTATAGGTGTCAGCAGTTTACCGTGCATATTACCCATCTACCTGAGAAAGCTTTGTATTGGTTCTAGTTGCCCTCACCCTAACCTTTAACTACCATGACATTTTTACGCTGTGTTATTGGATGCTTTATGCTGATAAGATTGTGATAGTGTAATAAATTATGTCACTGCTTTTGACAGCACCTTACCCTTACTGGATGATTAACTTTCAGAGATGATTGTTTTATTATTGCGTAGAGTTTTGATGAGTCATCCGGATCTTTAAAGAATTAAAAAATGCATTTTGTTGTGTGTGTGTGCGCTTACGTGGCTATCTTTATCTCGCAATTTCTTGGGTACAAGAATCAATAGAAACAAGACCTTCAAAGGGCATGTGGTGCACTTTACTCATGAGCCCAAATATGTGATTTTATTTTGATCTGCAAATACGTGTGCTGAAACATTTTTACCTAGCACACAGTGTTATTTTGACAATATTTATATAAGTGCGTTTATTTTAAAATGCACTCCTTGCAAGTGGTCATCACATGTTTGTTTGTATTTGATGACTTTTTTGTAAATGGTCTTAATACATAGCTGTAATGAGTGGCGGATACATCATATGTTTATGGAATGACTCAGTTTCCTGGGAACTGCCTGAACATTCCATTCTTTCCAATAATAACTGTTCAATAGCCAAATTTCCTCTGTTTGAAAGAGAAAACAGATTTCTGTCTCTTGTACTGCCGGTTCACCAGATTCTATAAAATATGTTGTTTTTGTGACTAGCTACATTAGTTACTAAACAGGATAGATGTAGCTTTAGAAGAGTTAGGAGCAGCATGTAAGTGCACTGTAACTCAAATTGGTTCACCGTTCAGTACAGGGTACTATGTTGGGAAGTGAGCTTTTAAATTATATTTTCGAGCACTTTGTACACGGACATGTTGAAGTTGTAAAGTAAGGCTGCTTTTGAACCCCAGTCTCAGTGCCAGATAACCAGGGAGGGTGGCTTCTGGTTTGTTGGATTTAAACCAAGTCACATGGTGAAAGACTTGAGGGGCATGTGAGCAAAACTTCATGCCTGGAATTTCATGTGGTGTATATGAAAATATGTAATTTGAGTCTTGAATGTACATGGCCTTGTACATGGGGTGGAAAGAAAGCAATCTCAATTTGTGCCATGTGTGCTTCCCAACATATTTAGAACTGTGCTGTTTTTCACCCAGCTGTTCGGCGTACTGCATTACTTACCACTGCTTGTACTGTAAGGGAAAAAAAAGAGGGGGTAGAACCGTGCAAATGAGTAATTTAGTTTGTAATATCGTTTGTCTATTATACTTGAGGAGAGTAGATGTTTGAGCAAGCTAAATGAAGTGTAAGCACGATTCTGTTTTGGGAAAGGGGTGGGTGTACCTTTTGGAGTTTTTGCACCAGCTTGTGAAGCAAACATGTACAACATTGAACACTCGTTCCAAAAATTTCACGCATGAATCCAACTCACCAGATGGCTGTTATTCTTGGATTTCAAAGTGACAACATTCTGTCCCTTAACTTTAATGCTTTACAATGCTGTGATGGAAAGCTTTTTACAGAAATGTGGTTCTGTTTTTTTTTTTCTCTCCACAGGACTTATCTGTAATTTATCTTAATGGCAATCATTTCTCTGCAATCTGACAAGGGCCCTATGCATCGCACACGTTGTTTATGAACTAAATCGTTATAACATTAATAGAACTACAGGGTTTGGAGTTTTGCCTTCTATCTAACTGGTGTTATTTTGCTTGTATTTACTTAAATGTAAAATGTATTTAATGCTTATTTTTGTTTTTAAGCAGAGGCATGTTTTCTGTTGGGTAATGGCTTTTTCATTTGAACGGTTTAGATTTTTAAAACTCTACATTTACCTACTCATTTGATTTGCTTTTAAAGATCAACTGATTCAAATATGTTTTAAACACCTCTTGATATTTACAGTGCAGCAATTTAAAACAGACCAGAAATTATATGAATCATCACCCAAAGGGCTGAGTTTCTGGGCGTCTGGTAGGAAATGGCAGCGGGTGTTGAGAGCTTAAAGAGATTGTTTGAGAAACATGAATCCAGGAGCGTTTTATAGGTATATAACCTGCCCATCTGCTGGCCTTCACATTTAACACTGAACATCCCACTGAAAAAGGAATGTGCTGTTATGCATAACATCTCTGTAAAATTACATTTTAGTCTGCTTTATTTTATGTTATGCAATTTATATGTGACCCTGAACCACAAAACCAGTCGTAAGTAGTACGGGTATATTTGTAGCAATAGCCAACAGTACATTATCGATTTTACTTTTATGCCAAAAATCATTAGGATATTAAGTAAAGATCATGTTGCATGAAGATATTTTGTAAATTTCCTACAGTAAATATATCAAAACGTATTTTTTGTTTGGTAATATGCATTACTAAGAAGTTCATTTGGACAACTTTAAAGGCGTTTTTTCTCAATACCGTCAGATTCCAGATTTTCAAATAGTAGTCAACCAAATATTGTCCAATCCTAACAAATCAATAGAAAGCTTACTTATTCAGCTGTCATATGATGTATAAATGGTTTTTCTGTTCCTGGGAAAGAGGATGAAGGAGACCAGGCTGAAATTGTGTAATGCTCAATGTCTGTGTAATGGCTGACATGTTCTGAGATTTTTAAAGAATATTAGTCTGAAGATTATATGGCTTTCTGAACCTCCGAGAATGATTCACCAAGTTGGTTTTGACCTGCATTTTCTGGTTGATGGTTTTTTCCTGTCTCATTGTCTATTGTTCAGACTGAACAAGCATCCATTATTTTAACTTCCTTGTCTTATATTTGTAATTGTAATAGCCTTACTAATAGGGGGACGTTAATGTTTGTTAAACATGCTGAAACGTAATGCACAAAACGTGCCTTTTTCTACTCCACAGCCTGCTCGTCTAACAGGGTTCCCGTGCATCATGGGAAAATGCAAATCTTCGCTTGATATGCCTTTGAAGTGCGCTGCCTTTTGGAATGTACGATTGATCGATTTTCATATGGCGCATCAGAGGATCCCGGGGTTGCAGCCCTGCTGGTGGTTTATGGGCTGTTTTTAATAGAGGACCCTGGTGTTTGGCCTCAAGATAGGAATGACTGCCTCCACATGGTTCACTCCCCTCTCGATTTTGGGGTTTGTTTTATTGATTCCATTTGAGCACCCTCTTTTTGCTAAAGCCCCAAATGGCAGCTCGGTTTTGTGAATTTTTGCTATTTTTGAAGAACTATCTTTCCTGTTGTTACAGCAGCTTGCGGGTATTCAGAACATTTCTGTTGTGTTATGTTTGTTATTTCAGCCTTTTCCATTTAATAAGCTGACGTTATGCCATGGTTTTGATGACTTCTCCAGAAATGCCTGCGCTGGCTTAATCAGCAAGGGAACAAACCCTTATTTATACTCAGAAGGGTGTTTTTAGGGGGGAAAACCACTTGTAAAAATGGCCTTTGCCATCCAGGTGTTATGCTTTCATGCTATGCGCACCGAGGTTTCAAGGTTACAGGAACCTTGCGTATAAGGAGAAAGAGCTAAAGCACTGATTGTTGCCATTTATTTAGCAACGGCATGCAACGAGAGCCGAATTAATGTGTGACCGTCCTCGCTGCTGTCTGGTTCTATCACGGCAGTGGGACTTACTCTGTGGTCTGCCTGCAGCGTGGGCCAGGAGCGGGCCGTAGTAGACAGTATGAGACTTGTCCCTCATTGTGATCTAGTGTGACAGGCAAGGAGCTCGGCTGAAAGGGTGAATGGTAAAATGCAGGAGTCCAACCCCCTCTCATCCTGAGTGAGTGCTGTGGCAGGAGCGAAGGGACTGATGGAAAGAGAGCAGGAGGGGGGAGGATGTGTGTAAACGTCCTGCAGCCTTGACTTTCCTCTGAATTAAACATAAAGTGTTTAGTGTCCTGGCGCGTAGACCCCATTTGCTCATCCTACATGGGTTATGCGCTACACACATTTGAAATAAACTTCCCCGGCTGTTAGACATGCTCATGTGGATGTGTTTTATGAGGAGTGCTGGGGTCTCACTGGAGGGTGTTAGCAGCTTTAAGCCTTTTTTTTTTCCTGTTTTAACTGTCCGGATGATTTTGAGTTTCTTTTTTTTTTTTTCTTTTTCTTTCTTTCTCTCTTTCTTTCTTTTTTTTTTCTTAAATATTTGAAGCTCTTCTCTCTGAATGTTTGATCTTTAGTCTTCCTTCGTAATTCTGCTCAAAAAAAAAAAAATCCTGGGAGTGCCAGGAACTAATGCAAAATTCCCTTTAGAATGATCCCATTGTACAGCAAGAGTGGGAAATGGAACATCCTTGATTTAACATCTGCAAGAAGTGGCAATGGGGAAAAAATGTTATTAAAATGTAATTTGACTGTAAGTGATTGGAAGGCTGATAAGATCAAATTTCTATGTTGCAGAATCCCATGGCCTAGAAAAACTTCTGTGTGTCTGTGCTGTTTAATTTGGATCTCTTTGCTAAAGGACAAAAGAGAAATAGCTGGCTGGTTTATACCACATTTAGATTTGCATGCTTCGCATTTCTTATTGGGATTTTAGAATTTTACGTTTATCTATTTTTTATTTTTTTATTTTATTTTTTTTTTCTCCCTACATCAAGTTGCTGTACAATAAATAATAGTGCTTTGTATTATATTATGGTTCGGTCAGGGTTAGGTTATATGTTGGGCTGTCATGAGTCCTCGATTTACTTTGAGTTCTCGATTTTGAAAAGTTCTTGATTGCATTTTGCCCGTGTCGTGTAATCGACAAAATACCGGGAAGTGGTGCATTCCATGGGCGAGAATCCATGAATTAGATTGTTTTCCAAGGCTGCTTGATATATTAAACCCATTTACAAATAATGATAAAGCATGCTATTGTGAATTCAGACGTTACGATTAAATAAAAAAAAATATGTGATGCAGGTTTCATATATGCACTTTAATTACATGTGTGTAGGTTACATACGTGCATCTCAGAGTGACTGCATTCACAGTAAATGCTGCTCCACACAAACTGTTAGCATTTACATGTGTGGAGCATCTCAAACTCCATCTCTGTATATTGTTCAGAGTTTGGGTTTATTATAATATTCATCTGGGAACGCAAAGTAAACCATTTCATCAGATTTGTAAGGTAAATCATTTATAAACCTATACAAACACAGCAGAATACATCAGTTTTTTTTCTATATGCTAACTGTTCATCGCGATTTCAAAATAAGTTTAACAATTGCTCTTGCTGAGTTTACACATTTTGAAGTCCAAATATTCAAGAAATTTCAGTGGTTGTAGAATTTCTGTCGTAAAGAAATGGCCAAATATTAAAGATTAAGTGGACATTTTAATTAAATATTGTTTAGTCAATATTAAACAAGGCTTAGATCATGCTGTAAAGTGTAAAAACAATCGTCAGGCCATTGGCGTTAAATACATTGTAATGTATTTAACAGTTTTGTTTACTAAAACAATATGATTACTTGCATTTTAATACTTTTATTTGAACTAATTATATATATTTTATATATGTAGACGAAGTAATATGAAAGGCTATTGTTTGTTTATTGTAAGTCTATTTCTATTACTGCAAAAAATGAATTATAATTATCAGATAACTTGATTAATTCTCAGAATTAATATTGTTGTTGTTGTTGTTGTTATATATAATATATATAAAATAACAACAACAACAATAATAAATAATATTATTTAAAAAAAATACTATTATTATTATTATTGTTGTTGTTGTTATTATTGTTATTATTATTATATTATATATATATATATATTTTTAGTTTGTTTTTCTTCAGGTTTGATTTTTCAAACCTTTGCCCCCGATGAGTAATTCACTGAAAGTTCTTTTATAATCCGGTATCTTAAAATTATTTTATAGTCTGATAATGGCATTTTACAGTACATTGAGTCACTAGCAGTAATAATTAGCGTGCTCGTCTGAAGTTGCTGAGACTGCATGTGCACGTGAGTATGAAGGATGGGCCAAAGGGCAGTGTGGGAGGGTGGTGTCGAGGCCGGCCTGCACGAGGATGGGGTAGTTTGTGTCGGGGGAAGGGCCACACAGGCTAACAGTGACCTGACCTGGGATTAGGCCGTGCCTCTAAAAAGCTAACAAAGGATGTGAAATGAAAGCCAGCTCTGCAGCCCTGCTCTCATATCACAGACTCCAGTTACAGTGCCTGCAACAAAGTGCTGAAGACGCTCATACTATTTTAGCTTGCCCAGTCATGGCGGACATTTACCAAATGCACACTGGTGTATTCGTTTATTTTTCCTAAATTAATACATGCATTATTGATGGTACCCCATATATATATTTATATATATATATATATATATGTATATGTATGTGTATATATATATATGTGTATATATGTATGTATGTATATATGTATGTATATATGTATGTATATATGTATATATGTATGTATATATGTGTATATATACATTTAAGTTGCAGTTACAAATGCATAAATAATATTTTGTTATTTTAAACGAAACACTGAATACTGGTATTTACGTGTATTTTTACTTTAAATGTAAAATCAATACCGTCAGTAGGTTTCAGCAAGTCACTGTTAAGTAAGTGAGTCATTGCGATTGAACTGAATCATTTAATGGGTGATTCATTCAAGAACAAAACACTGTCATGTTGCTCAGAGATGCAAAACAGTGCTGTGGCTGTGTTTGGAATGATTATTTGTTGGCGAAATAGAGCAAAAACAGGCAATATGCTGTCTAAAGTCTCTTAATATTAACTTCTTGTTTTTTGATGAACTGTTGCATAAAATCAGTATCACATTTGTAATCATGCTGAGGCACTCTTCGTTTGATGTTGACTAACTTTCTAACTTTCTGTGTGTCACAGAGAGATAATGAAACAATCAACATAAATGGCACTTAGTCTTAGTCATAGCTAACTTTGGGCCATCATAACTAACCAGTATTAATTTATGGCCTTAAATATGTCCAGCGTTCGTGGGGAAACACAGTGTTCCATGTGTAGTTACAGTAAATGGACTAAATGAAGCCTCAAGGCAAATAATTTGCCTCTGATTTTTTTGTTTTCGAGTTACTCGAGGAATCATTTCAGCCCTATTGTCCTATCCTAATAAATTGACCCTTATGTCTCGTTTTGTGGTCCAGGGTCACATTTAGATATTTATTATAGAAATTTGATCATCTCATTTGGAAATGTGCCCTCTTTCCTGTTTTCAGTTGTTTTATTCCATAATAAAATTACTAATAATAATTCACAGGAACCTTTTTTTATGCTTTGAGGCATTTGTCGTCATGTGCTAATTTGTCTGAGGAAAGATGAAAGGGTCAGGTGAAATCACAGCTCGCTGTGTAATATTTGGAAGGGTGGGATCGTGAATTTGGACACAAAGCCTTGTTTTCCATGTCACTGATGTACAATGTTGTGCTTGTGTAATGAAAAGGTGATGAGCAGCTTTTCTTCAGTGCAGATATTAATGTTAGTAGGGCAGTACGTCACGTCGCACAGCTGTTTGAAGTAGATGTGATGGGAAAGCTGCCGCATAATACAGAGCTGCCTCTGTGTTTTTATTCCACGCTGTTTTTTTTCCATGTTTCATTGTGGGCATGTAATTGCAAAGAAATTGCAAAATTTCATCGCACGCGCATGTCATTCCTTGGCCGCAAGGTCACGTCTCTGGCTGCTGGCAGCACCTTAAAAAGACACGCTGTGAACAAATGCTACTTTTGTAAGTTAAACAGCGTTCTGTGTTGAAAGGACGGATTGAATGTTGATGGTCACAAATGTGCTTGACCTTTCTATTGCTGGCTCATGTTTCTGCCTCTCCTGCTAACCAATCAGGCGTTGGGTGGAGCTCGAAGGAAAATCCTCTGATAGCAAATAGAACACATGCTTTATTTAGATTGAGTCTTTGTACTTCAAGTCTGTTTGAATAATAAAGAAAAGTATGTTTTGTCCTGAATCATATTTACTTCCCATGCATATTATTCTGCTCAAACTAAAGGCATGCAAAACTAAACATTCGCTGTTGTATACAACAAAGGGCCATGTATAATCCTTGCCATTTTCTAGGAAGAATTGCTGCCCCGACACATTGTTTAACACAGTTGTAGGCTCGGTAGTTGAATAGGCAGTGACGCCTAAACTTGACGCGCAGAAGCTCGTTTATTAGACAAAGATTATCTCAGTACGTTGCATTTACCACTATAGGCAGCAATTATTTTGTCACTCTTTTCCTGTCAAAACATCTGAACAAAAGTTTCAGTTTGAGCCCTGCAGTGCGAGCGCAGTGCAGGAATTCAGCGTATTGTATAAGATCCAGGTTGACTTGTTAGAACTGGTGCATTTTGACATGTTTTTGTTTCTTTGCAGGTGATGCATTAAGCTGAGATAGAATCCCAAATTACTCGTTTTCCATCGGGCCGTTAAAATGTGCTGAACTTAATGGATAGGAATGCTCACAAAAATAACATCAGAAAGAGATTTGAGGGGAAAAAAAAACAACAGCTTAAATTTATGCTTTCCCCAAGTGACTGTTGCTTTGCTCAACAAGGATGGTGTTTTATTCTTAATGGTAGGCTAGTAGTAAAAGTTGAACAGCTGTTTTCCACCATAATCACTGGACTACCAGTAGGGTGAGTTGAAAGGAACTGGCACGTGAACTTTTTTTCTTTTTAATAGCAGAAACTAGCAAGGACCTTGTTAGATCTCTGTTTTGATTTTGTGCAAAGCCCTTCTGTTATGTATTTGAGTATCAAAACAATAAGAGAGAAATGAATAATTACAGGTTCTAAAATGCTGCTTTCTAGAGTGGAAGATGATATTGTAAGATATTAGGGTTTAGTGTATGATTAAAAATGTAATTCAAAAACAGATGCTTTCTCAAAAATGTGGTTAAAAACAGATGTTTCCATTGATTGAAACATTGTTAGACTAATCGTTGCATGTTGCTCTGCTTAGTTTTAGTATAGTTTTTAAATGTATTGTAGTGTCTGCGCATTAACCCTTGGTACGTGAATGTTTTGCCAATCATTATTACATATTCGGGTCTTTAGGGACCCGGACCTATATATCCAGCACGGATGGATCTCTAACTTCTGCAATAGCGAAAAACTCTTGATATTTGAAGAACAATTACAGAAGAGTAAAATAAAGCATATTTTGTTACCTTTCAAAACTTAGAAGGGTTCAGTTTGAGCTGATGATTTTACCATTGGTGTCGTCCTCGGAGCGCACTTCCGCAGTACATTCAGCATCTGGCTCATATTCGCCATCTCAACCATATTCTTAAAACCATCGTTTTCAATGACTTCAAAGTCAATATTTTGATAGCTGGCAGCTTATTCACCATAACCACCATCAAATAACAGTGACATTTATATTTCATTGCCTACAGTAATTGCTCTGCAGTAAAGCCATTCAAACCAGTACAATTTTTACTGTTATTCTTCTTTTGTTTTATGCCTGCGATTAATTGAGTTATTGTCCATAAAACAGTGCTACTTTGAGGAATAAAGGTGAATTGCATGTATTGAGTCATTAGATATTTACATATTTTTGCGCATGAAAATATATACTTGCACTATTACACACCTCTGGTCTCTAGCAACCCTATACACTTTTTACAAAAAATTAATCCAAAAACAGATATTCTTTTATTTATTATAATTATTTTTTTTTTCAATATTTCTTGTTATATTGTTTATAATGAATAAGATTGAGCAATATTAAGAAAGTTGACGTCAAACTTAAAAAAAAAATTAAGGAGGGAGAGGGTACTGAATGACGTCCCGAGGTATGCATTTAAGGGTTAAAGTTGGCATGAATTTCATATTTTAACATACAGTCAAACCAAAAATTATTTAGACACCAGATATAGTTTTAATTTTTATTAGTGGAGGCAGGACTAGACAAGACAAAATTAAGCATTGCATGGTAATTTGGTCAAAAACTAGTTGTGATTAGTTGATAGTTGTGTAAATATTTTCATACTAACAGTTGTCTGAATTTTTGATCATACCTTTCTATCAAAGTTACCTGATATTGTCAAGATGAATTTGTTCTGACACAGTTGAACTCTTCAGTTCTTGTCATATTTTATGACCATTTTCTAAACTATAGCAAATAAACTGTGATAATGTAAGAAATGGTTGAAGGTGTCTGAATGAATTTTGGTCTGAAAGTGTAACTGCTTATTATACTAGGGAAAAAAATGTATGGGAGTGATTTTAGGTGGGAAAGAAAGTGTTTTAACTTTGTCCATTTCACCATTAAAATGACTTTTTTTTTTTTTTTGTATGTTCACCGCAATGTTTTGCGTTCTTGTGTAATTCCGTCATGTTCTTTGCTTTAAGTGACATTAAATCCGGTTTCCCCTTGATGTGTGAATTGGTCTGCTGAGCATGCTTTACGTCTACAGCATTGTAATGTCTATCATAATGTCGTCTATTGTCGTGTGGGAGTGCTCTTTATGTTTTTCAGAGCAGGTGGTGGGCTTTGAAGGACCAGTTAAGAGAGGCTCTGAGTATTTTAATGGTCCCGTTTTCTTTGCCTCAGTTTAAGACCTTATTCTAATTAGTGTCTCTCTTTTCTCTAATTTACAACAGTTCTTTCTGAATTGTTTTTAAGGGTCTGGCTTTAATTATAGGGGGTGTTGGTTGGGGAATTGCGAAAGCTCACCGCAAGGCCTGTTGGGTTGCAGTTGAGTTGAGCAACATGAGCAATTAGGAAATTCCTGTGTCCTATTCAGCTGGTCTCTGACGGTGGCCGTTCCTTTTGGAGGAGGAAAATAGTTGAATCCTTCTGCGAAGCTCTCATGTTAAGGAACTGAACTATTTCTGACCTGTTGAACTTGAGTTTTTCTTCATGCATCCCGAGATGACGACTGTGAGCGCCATAAAGCTGAGTGATTGGAAACAATTAACATGCCCTGCAAGCTCTGGGTTCAGCGGGATTATATGGCACTGGGAAATGTTTGCAGATGGGATATGAATATTTCAGAGATAATGTGAAACAACTGACTTTGTAAATTCCCATTGAGACCTTCTTGGACGTACTTCTAGGTAAGCGATCTTGCGGCGCGGATCAGGGCAACAGTTTTTGCTTGCTGTTGTGTTGTGGTTCTCGCACTGTGCTCAGAAACTGCATGCAGACATGATGCTGGCTTTGAGGTTTAGTTTTATTTATTTGACAGGAGCTGCTGCTTATGTTACAGTCCGTGGTACAGACATCGCTGTGATTCCTTTTCGAGTGGAGCGTTCACCCTACAGGAACGTCGAAAGAGAACTTGTTCTCAGCCAAAGCTCGAAATGCACAAGAATGTATACTGCACACGGCCAAATGTCTGGACAAACTTGTGATTCACCCATTCCAGCCGTACCCAAAAGCGAAGTAGATGGTCATAGACAAACATGGACCATATTGACTAGCTTTAGGATGTGATGTGGAGCCATCACACGATGCCACCTCTTTAACATGTCATCAGGTTCATCACATTTCAGTTTTTTTTTCCTCATGGAAACGCAAAGATGTTTCAGACTTTTTTAAAAGAGTTTAGGCAAGGCCATTTCCTGTTTTAATACGTCAATACATGCATGCACAAAAAATAGCCAGTGCAGAAATGAGATGGGAATTGCGTAACTTGATTGACTTGCACAGAGCATTGAAATCAACCTGAATGAACACCTTTGGGATGAAGCTGAATGCCAGCTAGCCTGACTGCCTGATATCAATGCCTGACATTAATGTTTTTGGGCTGAATGGAGCCAAATCCCATTCCAACATCTAGTGGAAAAAATAAAGCCTCAAATAAGGGACTAAGCATGCAAAAATGCATGTCTATGCATCAATCTGATAATTAATAATTGTTTTCAAAATATGTATTGTGGAGAATATACTTAGAAATGTTCTCTAATGCATGTCTTGATTATTTGTTCATTACAATTTATATTCCATTAATGTGTAGTTGTTATTCTTTGAGCCTGCTTGATTTAGAAGATAAATTTCACATGATATACAAATCTGTTATGCATGTCTAATAGTCTACAGAACATCTGTTTGTGTTACTTTGCGGACTTGATATTACCCATTTTCTGTTTTTTTATAATTTTTATAATTCAAGTTACTGAATTACTTGAATTACTTTTATAATTCAAGTTACTGATCCTAGGCATTGGAGCCTGATAAAAATGTGCATTTACAAGAAAAAATCTCAGATGATCTTATAGGTTTTTGCATCTGAAGTTTTCAGATGTGCACTGAATTTCTTCAACAGAAATTCAGTTCTTGAGACCGTGAATGTACACTCTAAAAAAAAATCTGTAAAATTTACAGTAAAAAAAAAACTGGCAGTTGTGGTTGCCAGAATTTTACCGTAAAACACATGGTAACAAATTTTTGATTTTTATGGATTTAATTACGTTTAAGATCTGTATTTTATGAACTGATATAATGTTAATATAAGCTATTGAAAGACTGAAATCTGTTTAGTACCTTTGTAATGCACTGATAACCACCAAAAGCAGATGGTGATTAGAGTCACATGATGAACCAAAGCTCATCACAAACAGCTTTTTCACAAGCTGAGAAAGAAAAAAAAAAACTAATATAGAAGGTGCACAGTGTCATTCACGCAAATACTAAACACCATTATGGTAACACATGAAATGAAATAATCCAATAAGCATTATTTTAACAGCAATAGATGTAACAACCCCAATAAATATATCTGGTAAGAAAAAAACTAAGAAGAAACCTAGTTACTCTAGTAAAAAAGTAATGGATTTAAAATGCATTTATTTTACACTAAATATAGTTCAAGTCTATTAACATATTTACTGACATATTGCCCGAGACTTACTGATATAAAAATTGTAATTAAACTTTATTTGGACTACTACTTGTGCACAATGCACATTTCTTAATATTAAGCCTAAAATATGTTTTAATGTCACTATTGATGAGGATTGTATGATGATTTTTTTTTTGTGAATAATATCGGTCTTTAAATGCAAGATATTGAAAGTGTACCTAAAGTATACTTGCAATAGTTTTGTTTTAGCACAGTCAGATATACTTAAGTATATCTTCAGTTGGACTTCAGCACTACTTCCGCGCAATTAAAGTTCATTAAGTACAAAATTAATTGTTCCAATTTAGCAGACTTGGGTAAATATACCAGTTTAGTATACTAAAAGTTCAATTGCAGGGTAATTGTATTAAGTACATAATATGTAAAAGTATTTGTAGTAAACTTAGCATGAAATAAATGTATTTTAAATACATTTTAGCATATTTATTTTTCACTAGGGTATTTCAATGAAAAACCTCAAATGTGAAATGTAACAGGAAATTCTTGGGACATCAATTTACAGTTTTTCACTGTAAATTATACAGTTTTTCCACTTCCAAAAACTGTATTTTGTCATAAAATTGCATGAAATGTCCATTATAGATTTTATCGTAAAGGATAAGGCAACTTATTAACTTAACCAATTAATAGTTTTTTACTGTAGCATTTTTATTTTTTATTTTATTTATTTATTTTTTTACTATTAAAATCGCAACTATTTTTTTTTAATAGTGTATAGTCTGCTGTTTTATTTTAATATTTTACTATAGTGCAAACATTCCACAGCTGCAGTCCTCAGCATATTTTTAGAAATCATTATGAATCATTTCACATTGAATTGTCACCCAGATTAATTTTTTCCCAACTTAATATCATCACTTGTTATTTTGAAATGGGACAAGTATACTTTTCACAAAGGTGTGTTGGTGCAGTGGTTAAAGCGTAACTCTAAAGGTTCTAAACTCAAACCACATAAGGAGTGAACCGTAAACCAGACAGTTCCTGAGTTACCCAATAACCATTGCACTCCTGAAGAGAGGATGACCCTGTAGTAAAAATGTACCATTCTTTGCTTTGGATTAGACGCGTCTCCTAAATGTCTCATTCTTTGCATTATAGGACTGAACTCAAATAGGTAAAATAAAGAAAGCATGGCTTCTTGTCACATGACCCCTACAATAGTCTAGATCTTCTGTTCAAATGAATGAGGCAGTGCCCTTGCTGTGTGTTTGTAGAAAAGGCTTACAAGTCTGAAATGCACCCCTGGCCGGGTCAATAGATCTAGAGTCATGAGCCCAGCGGTGTGCAATCCTGCATTTAGAAAAACTTTTTCCTAATAATATACATTTTATATGCAAACGCTAAAGATACTAATGTCTTGCATACTGCTGAATAGCCAACCAAGTCTCCAAAGTATGGATCTCCTCCTGCTCTGCTATCTCCTCTCCTCCATTTGCACCCCATCCAGAGGTCTAATCTGTCCTGTGGTTAATGTTTAGATGTAGTCCAAAGGGTTCACATCTGCTGTTAGCGATGTGCAATACAATGGCCCAACGGTTCATCAGCAGAGCAAGACTGCTTCCCTCCTAGGTTAATCGCATGCTAACCTCTACTACAAAAGGCTCATGTTGCCGTTGATGCCTTGTTGTTCCTCCTCTTCTTGTCATGCTAATGCACTATTTACACATGCAAAAAATGGACCCATTGTGCCAAGGTGTCTGCGGCACAGGAGGAAGTGCTGTGTGTGTGTGTGTGTGTGTGTGTGTGTGGATCTGTGAAAGTGTGTCCGAATCCATCTCTGGTTTGAGTAATAAGTGTGAAGCGCTCCTCCCACGCTGGATTGAGGAAAGGCATGTGGGAACGGAGAGTGTCGTATTGGAGGAATTGGGGGAAGGGCTCATTAATTTCCACGGCCGTCCTTGTTTATACGTCATGCTTGAATAGATAGTGTGGCGTTTGGATGGACCTGAGGGTTTAATTTGTTGGTTTAAATGCAAGCGGTATCCCGCCCCAGGGTGAAACTTCAACCACGTATCCGTTCCTGTGGATTTTTAGTGACCCGACCGACGTTTGTAAACGTTTCTGCAGATCCCATGGTGTGCTATCGCTGTTGTTTTTATCTGTTCGACTTTAAAAGCTCTGAGGAGGCAGCGGACTGAATACCATACGCGTCTCTGCGTCATCTCTCGCTCCGATGTCAAAGCTGGCAAAATGAAAACACGCTTTTATTTAGACATTCCCTCTTTTGAAGCAGCACATCTGGTGGCTATTGTAATGACAGTTAACATAACATTTAGGATGAGTAATAATTATTCATGACATTTGTTTACAAGCAAAGGCAATTCGTGTTTGTGGTCTTTCTGTGCCTCTCGGTAAACATTCTGCTTTTGAAGGGAATTAAAAAGGCCGTCCGGCAATAGAAACAGGTTTGCCTCTGCGGTTCCTTCATTTCAAAAGAAAACCGCAGAGCTTCACAGACTAATCAGTCCACTTTTGCCAAGGCTATTCTCCTGAGTGGAATGCCATCGTATCAAATGACGGCGCTTGCGGACTTTTTGCGGCCTCATTTTGTTCAGTCGATTAATAAGCAAACGTTTGATTCCCTCTTTCGCAGGTGATGCCTTCCCAGGTGCCTCTAGCCCATTCCTCAGCGGATACGTCAGCGCCTCCGGTGCTCACGGGTCGTCAGATCCGGCCTTCCGAGCCCCAAACCCAGCCAGCCTGCAAATGGCCCAGCTCTGGGCCTCTCACCCTCATGAAGGTAAGAATCACAGCCTTTCTATGAAACGTCAGAGCTTAGACCTGCAGTTTGAACGTATTGGGTTTAACGATTAGGTTTGTTGGATTCAAACAAAGGCTGTAGTCAGAGGTCTGGGTGACAGGCAGGACCGTTTGGACGGGCTAATGGAAAAAACACACCCTCTAATATCCAACCCACAGGGACTTTTAGCCGGTTTTATATTTGAAGTTAATGGAAATCGACTTGCTATTGGAAGTACGAGCATGTGCCGTGGACTGTGCTTGAGCAGATAAAGGTGCAGCATTGTTTTTGATAAGCAAGTGTGTGGGGCTGGTTAAGGCTGTCGGCCCGTGATGTGTAATATGCAGTCATGTCTGATGTCTGCGATGGATTACCCTTTCTCTCTCTCTCTGTCTCTCTTTTGAAGTCAATAAACTAGATTTGTGTGAATGGTGTGCAACGACTGTGGAAAAGACAATAAAAAATCAATTTCGTCCCTGCAGTCCTAATGTAGAATAGGCCACGTCTGACAGCCGCTCCGCTGCAACGTAATTGTAACCAATTCCTTTCTTGAAATAGCTGGTGTCGGTCAATAGTCAATATCTAAGAGCTTTGACAGAGCTTAAGGTAGAAATTAGTGCTGCAGTTCTTTGTATAATAGAGCTATGTATGTTTGATCGTATTGCTGTATTTAAAGAAAAAGTTCTCCCAGAAATGAACATTTTATCATCATTTACTCACCCTCGTGTTGTTCCAAGCCTGTAGAATTTTCTTTGTTGAACACGAAAGGAGATATTTTGAACAGTGTTGGGGGTAACGCATTACAAGTAATGAGTTACATAGTCGGATTACTTTTTTCAAGTAACTAGTACAGCAACGCAAGTTAATTTTTCAAATAAGTAACGCCAGTTGCTTTTTTTTTCACATTTATTGATAGAAAGCTTTCCTGTCCCAATGTTGAGAGAAATCGGGAGTAAGATGTTACTTTAGTTCTAGAATAAAAGGTGAACATGCATTAATTTATCTTACTTACAAAAAAACTAAACAAAAAAAAAACAGATTCAGTATTTCTAAATGCAACTCAATATGATGCAAACCCGCAATAATTAAATATAATAATATAAACATCCTTATATATTTAATCTCATTTCATTAACCTGGATCTTTGCTGCTGACCTTCGATAATCCAATTCAACCATACTAATAAGCAAAAATGACTTAAGATAAACAAACATTTTTTTTTTTTTTTATTGCTGAACTGTTTTGAACTTTCTTCTTCTGCATTCTACTGCCTGAAGCCTGAGGATTTTGGTGTGAATTTCTGTGAAAGGGCTTTTACATTTGCCAAAAATAGAACTTTTTATATTTAAAACAAACAAGCAAGCCCTGCCCAGATTTAAAAAGTAATGCAAAAGTAATGCAATGCATTACTTTTTATAAAAAGTAACTAAGTAATGTAACTGGTTACTTTTTTTTAGAGAGTAGCACTGTATTGTAATGTAATATTTTTAAAAGTAACTTTCCCCAACACTGATTTTAAAGAATTTTGAAGAACCAAACAGTTGTTGGTCCCCACTTACTTCCATACTAGGGAAAGAAATACTCTAAAAGTCAATGGAGACCATCAACTGTTTGATTACCAGCATTCTTCAGAAAATCATCTTTTATGTTTAGCATAAGAATGAAAGAGGTTTGGAATGACATGAGGGTGAGTAAATGATGACAAAATGCCAATTTTTGGGCATTCCTTTAAATACAGAGCCTTTGCTAAAAGTAGCTTAATAAGGGCTCAAAATAAGATATTTTTGGCTGTACTAGTTAGTAATGTTGTACCAATAGTTAAATTTACATAATAAAAAGTTATTTTTCCAGTTGTTGTATGTCAGGGACTACCGTTCAAAAGAGGTTGGAAAGATTTTAAAATAAGTAAACGGTAAAAGTAGTAATAATATCATATTACAATTTAAAATAAATAGATTTTAGCGCATAATTTTTTACCTGTGATGCAAAGCTGAATTTTCTGCATCATTATTCCAGTCTTCAGTGTCACATGATCAATCAGAAATAATTTTAATGTGCTGATTTGCTGCTTACGAAAATATTAATGTATTAATGTTTAGGATTCTTTGATAAATAGAAAGCTCAAAAGAACAGCATTTATTTGAAATGCAAATCTTTTGTTATATATTAAGCGTCTTTAATGATAAAAATGTTAAAAATTTTATTGATTCTAAACTTTTTTTTTTTTAAACAATTAAATTTAGATTTATAAATGGCTTTAAAATTATAGTATAATGTAACACTGTGGCAGCAATGGCATATGATGGTTTCTTTTTTTAAACCATTTAAACCAAAGTTTCCAAGGCTATCGCAAATTATTCTTGCAGTTTAAAAAAAAACAAAAAAAAAAACTCATCTGTAGTTTCCACCCACGTTAAATTCTGAATGTCATAAAAATACATAAATAATAAAACAGCATAGTTTATGTGCATGCCATCTTACAGAGTGAATAAATATATCAAATTTTATTTATTCATTCATTCACAAACAAAGCTTTATGCACATTAAAGAATGTATTTGTATCTTGGTGTGTCTGTCCAGCATTTATTGAAATGCACATAAAATATGCAGATAAAACCTGGCTTATACAAGCTTGATAACATTATTCACCTTATTTTTCCTGTAAGTTTGTAATTTTAAGGGGTCTGGCTTCCGGTCCCATCCACATCCAGCTGTTTTTAGCTGTGCAAAACAGCTCATTTTGAAGCTTGATATTGCAAATTGGTGTGTCTTACCATATTATTTTATGTATTATCTTAATTATGAACACACTGGTTTGTAGTGCAAACAGTTTTACTGTTTACTGCATGTTATTCTTCTCGTTATTTCCCTACAGCGGAAGTCTCGCCAGTAGGCACAAGGCATGTGATCAACCGATGTAATAAGCTTTAGTGTCAGTGCAGCCAACGGCTGTTACGTCAGCTGGCCCAAAACGCTGCGGTCTATCCTCGTTGTTGAGCCCTGTAGAGTTTGGAGATTCTTTTCTTTTGCCCTGCAGCTGCATTACACGTTTCCTTCTTGTCCTCTTCTCCTCATGTAAGTGTGTAAAGTCAAGCCCTTATCTGTGCTCCAACTTCAAACTTGCACGCTCAAGCGAGATGATTCATTCGGCAGTGAAGCCGTTCCAGCCCCTGCCATTTTGAGAAGACAGAGATTTGAGCTCTCAAAATGGTTCACATGTATACCAAACAATCGAAAGAAAAGCAACGCTAGCTGTGTAAAAGGGCGTGGGTGGATTATTAACAAGGTTTGTTGAAGGGCCTCGTACCCATAGGCCTTTGTTTCAAGTCCCCACAGAGAAAGTACAGATGAATTGTCTAAAACCTTGGCACGGATCATAGCGAGCCTGCCTCTCTCTGCCTGCGTAGAAATGCGATGAATAGCTGACATTGAAGTGTACTCTGTCTCCGCAGCCTGTGAAAATATTTGAACATGCCTGTTTATTCTGAAGGGTGCACCTGGCTCTTATTAACTGAAGGAAGTCGAAGTAGCAGCTGTGGAATTTAGCTATTTTTACACGAAACGTGCGAAACAATCAGGCACGCCGCACTCCCTCCGCTGCCGATTGCAAATACTCCATAATCAGAGGGAAAAAGGCTGCCGTGCTGTCGGATTTATCTTTGAAGTTCAATTAATAAACATGAATCGCAGCGAACTGTGAAATGTTACAGTTTGTTTGGACGCGCCGCTCGTGTACGTACCGGCTCTTTGCGTGATAAGCCCTCGAGCGGCGGGAAACTTTAAAAAACACAAGTCATGGGAATGCGCTAATGAGATTTTTGTGAGGACGTGGCTTTGGTCGCGGTTTGAACTTCATCTCTGTTTATATTAGACAAGAATCAGAGGATCCGGATCTGGAATGTGTCCTCCCTGGTCTTATTTCACGCAGCTCCTTTGTTTTGTCCAAGCATGTGTTGGTGGTTTGCAATCAGATTCGTGGCCGTTGAGGTCCGCTCACCTTTGGACTGTGCAGGAGATGATGGTGGCTGCAGGGCGGCGCTGTGTGATTGATAGCGCGTTCATGCCTGCTGCTCCCATCACGCAGAAAGGAATGCCCCTCTTCGACTATGATGATGGATTTGCTGGCGCAGGTAGCGCTTTGATGTTTTGCCCGCGATTCCTGTGGCGTCCCTGGGGTCCAGATGACTGTTTTGAATACTGATGTGTTTGTGAAATTGGAGATGTATAATAAAAATAATGAAAAGAGGGAGAGTGGAGGCGGATGCACGTTGGCAGAAATTTTGGAAGGTGCTTCTCTCTTTCTGGTTTGTTGAGATCGGTGGAGCTGCTTCTGACCTTTGCAGCCCCTCTGCGCCTAAATACAGGTCTTGAACCGGCTCCTCTCCTTCAAAGGCTTTTTCTATGACTTTTATATAGTCCGAAACCTTAGGGAACAGTTTTTCTCTTTTATGTCAGCAAGGGTATGTCGTAGCATCTTTGCTTTTGAATGTTAATGGCCTCCTTTTTTGACTTTTCCTTTTTTTTGAGCTAAGTTCCCCTCTCCATACGTAGCCCATTTACTCGTAACCTTCCACTGTCCTTAGTAATAGATCCCTAAAGAACGAGCTGGGTTAAATGGTTCTGTGCTCCAGAAAACACACACATCTTTCTTCTTTACAGTCACACCGACTAAACCAAATGTTATGGGAAAACTCCACTTTTACTTCTTCAAATTATTGTTATTATTATTAGGTATTTTAGGTGGTTCACTTATCTACACTGTTCTCACAGCCATAGAAAACCTGGAAATATCAGGTAATTTTAAAACTGAACTAATCATTCTAAATTCTTGCATGGAAAAACTGTATAAATAACAATAATAATAATAATAATGTTTTTTATTTACTATTTTTTTTTTATAAATTTAATATTTAGTTACAATTTCCATGACTTTCTAGTCATTTTAGAAATGTACTCATATGTTCATTATTATTAATATTGTTATTGTTGTTATTATTATTATTATTATTATTATTATTATTATTAATATAATTATTATTAATATTATTAATATTATTTTAGGAAGTTTTCTTATCTACACTGTTCTGGAAATATCAGCATCATAGAAATTAATAATCTTACATTCTTGCATGAAAAAAAAAGAAGAATTTTATTTATTTATATTTATATTTATATATTTATAATAAAAAATTTAAGTAAGGTTTTTAATAATTTAAGGTTTAATTTATAATTTTCACGACTTTAGTCTTTTTTTTTAATTCCCCATTTTGAAAATATTTTCAGATATTATTATTATTATTATTATTATTATTATTATTATTATTATTATTATAGGAGGTTCTCTTATCCACACTGTTCTCACAATCATAGAAAACCTGGAAATATCAGGTAATTTTAAAACTGACTATAAATTAATAATCTTAAGTTATTGCATGGGAAAAAAATCTGTATATAAAAAAAAAACAATAATAATATTTTTTTTATTTAATGTTTTATAATAAATAATAGAAATTTGAATTATAATTTCCATGACTTTTCTAGTCTTTTTTTTTTAAAAATTCCCTCATATTTCCAGGGATTATTTTTACTACAACAACAATAATATATATATATATATATATATATATATATATATATATATATATATATATATATATATATATATATATATATATATATATAATATATAAAATTGTTTTTTTTTTTAAATGTATTTTATAATAAATAATAAAAAATTGAATTATAATTTCCACAACTTCTAGTTTTTGTTTTAAATTCACTCACATTTCCAAGTGTTGTAGTAGAAATAATAATAATAATTTATTATTATTATTATTATTATTAAATTATTTTAAGAGGTTTTTATCTACACTGTTCTCACAGCCATAGAAAACCTGTTAATTAATGTTAATAATTATAATTATTTCTTGTCAAATGTCAAGTTTCTCAGACATTTGATTAACAAAAATGAAAGGATGACTTCCTGAATGTTATAGTTTATTTTAAATCTTATTAGAAACATTTGTAGATTGACAGTTAAAATGGTTCATATGCGTTATTAAAATGCATGCTAATGGATATTGTGCCCGGCATATAAAAAAGTATTTCTTTCCAGTAATCATGAGGGCACTGAAAAGTCGTTGGTCAAAATGTGTGGGAACCCTGTATCTAGCTTCCTGGCTTGTCAGGAAGTTTCTCTGCATTAGGCACATTGTGGTGCAGAACTGTAGGAAATGACAGTGGCAATCAAAACTAATTAGTCTGCAGATATGTTGTAGGTTGAGACTTTCTCTCCATTTCACATTAGAGAAAGCGAGATTAACTGAGATTAGATGTGCCGTACATCGAGAGCACGCCTGCCTCCACCACACCCCTCACGAGGCATGCAGAAGAACACAGAAATAAATGCGGTGCTGCAGTTCTAGCCCTGTTGCTAAGAGTAGGACGCCTTCAATCATCTCTCGGTATGGTGTGGGAATGCAATCAGCGGCATAGCAGCACCCAGTCACCTGAGATGTACTAAATAAAGTGACAGCCTTTGAACCGCCGCTCTTCTTGCATGTAGTGCCATAAAGACTCACACTGTGCAATGTGCACTTTAAAACAAGATTGTATTTTTAGACCGTTTTGTTTTTAGACCGTTGATAACACTTAATGTTCTCATGTTACTGTTATCGCTAATTACGAAGACTTTGCTTTGACTGCGAGGCTGTGATTGTAGATAAGTGTTGAGTAACCCTGGTGTTTTATTTGCAATGTTTTGTCTCCGACTCCCAATTAAAATAAAAAACGAACGCAGTCCTTCCATGTAAATGTAGCTTATTTAGACACACAGACCGATGAATGTCTTTGCCACCCGTACAATGCATAAATAAACAGCTCAACCACTGGCATTTTGGCAATCGTGTGACTAAATAATATTACCACAGTAGCTTTGTGGGCTGACTCAGTCCTTTATTTAGCCTGTTGTTGACACTATGTGTTTTAAGCAGCCCTGCCTGCTCTGTCCGAGGAATTTAATCTATGGCATATGAGACTAGGTTTCATTTTCCGAGGCTTTGAGGCCGTTTCCGTGCGCCCCCAATAAAATTGGCTTCAGAGCTCTGGTAACACTCACTGAAATGGGCTGACCTTTGACCCGGCCCCTCCAGGACCCTGTATCTATCTCTCTCTAAACATTGCGTCGAAGAGCTGACAGCTCCGGGCGCATGCAAGTCAATCCATAATGGTTGATGTGACCTGATTTAAATTGCATTGACTGTAGGAACTAATCCATTACACCTAAGACACTCCTGCTGTTGTTCATAAACTGAACTTGTCAATATCTGAGACCCGTTGGTTCACACTATTTATGTGGCCTTATGAAATCTCTTTTATTTTTTCCGAAATTTCAGATTCCAAATTCTGATGCAGTTTTTTCCATTTGAATTTTTCTAGACTCTGTTTAATAGTTGAATTAAATTGTATGAGTCAAAAAGCATGCATATTAATTGAAATAATGAAAAGCAATATTTAACAGCAGTTTATTAAAAGTTTAACAAATATTACATGTTTAGAGGCCTATGAATTTTTTTTTTTTTTTTTTTTCCTCAGATTGTTTTATTTTTACCATGTTCTGTTTTTCATAAATTTTATGGATTCCATTTTAATAGATTTCAAATTTTAATAATCAAAAGCATCTCTTTATTAATTATTTTATGCAAAATAATTTCTTCTTCTTATTATTATATTTATTTTTATTTATTTATTTTTCAGAAATTGTGTGTTGTGCATTTGCATTATTCTGCTAAATGAATTTTAGTAAATATTTTTTCTGGTTGATATTTCTTAAAAATAATGTAGAATTTTATTATTAGTAGTAGTAGTACTATCATTACATTTATATAATATATTTGTCATGGTTTCTTCAAGTTAAACCAAGCTTTTATTTTGATGGGTTGCTATGAAGAAGTTTTTCTTCGTATGTGAAATGACTATAGTTTTTCTCAGAAAAAAACAGTAAAATGCTCATGAAGTGACTCTCAGAGCATTTCTAGAGATCGTTTAGGTGTTCATGTCAACATAGGCTCGTTGGAAATACATGCCTCTATATACATTTCTGTAAAACTGAAAAAATGGACCTATATGTATGAATCACTGCAGTTTCCAGTTGAAATGAACACTAGAGGCAGTAAAACTCAGACAACTTTTATTCCTTCTCACACAAAGTATGATCTGCAGGTACAGAGTTTTGATTAATAAAGCCTAATTTTCACACAATCACTTGAAAAATATTATGTTATGACTTCAAAACAATTTTAACATCCTGTGTGAATTAAAAACTGATGCTTTTGAATGTTGTCGCCACATATACAGCTTCATATATGTGATTTTTCTAATTCAGTAGGTTTGTTCGGTAGCTCCCATGATACGCCGTTGCATTTGAGTGATGAGCTCCGGTACAAACCCGTGAAACTACGGTTTGACAAAACGGCTCAAATCCACGCAAGGAAGTTAAAACAGAATGGCTGTGTCAACAAATGCGTTTTATATCCTTTCCCATTTGTTAACACTATTGATAAGGTTTAGGGTTGGGTTTGGTGTAGGGGATAGATCATTATCCTTTAGCGACACTACCCGGAATTTGAATTCTGAACAGCCGCAATACGTACCTCAAGCAGTGTAATAAAAACTCAGCAATATGTGCCTGTACCAACGTAATAAAAACGTGCCACAATCACATATTGAATTTGTTTTAGCACCACTCTCTGTTTCACTTTGAAACTGCTGCGAAACATGCAGTAAGGTATGTAATTAAAGTGTTACAGGAATGTATATAGAGGCATGTATTTTCTTGAGCCTGGGTTGGTTCATGTATATATTGAGGTGGTAGAGGCCGAAAACATTGAGTGTCCCGCATGCTTCAGTATGTGTGTAGTAAACGAAACGGTGTTTCTGTGACATTCATTCACACAGACCCACAGAACATGCATATTTCATATTTAAATAGTGTTTTTGCAGCTTAATTTTCACGGACGCTAGTCCATGTCAAGTTTTGATGTAAGTGTACTGAGTTACTTTTGATTTATTTAGCAAGTTCCGTGACATTCCGCTTTATACAGTCAATTCCGTATTCATGACTGGAATTACGCAATTCCATCTGCATTCTCTGCATCGTGGAAATCATAGGGTTCTATATTTAAACGACAAATTTGATGGCCTATAATGAAGAGTTTTCTATGTATGGGTGGACGTGTTGTAAATATTCCCTCTTAAATCTGGTCATTTGGATATTAGTTCTAACCCTCTGCTTTCTGGTCTTCTTCAGTTGCAGTAATTTGTTGTGAAGTCTTAAAAGGTGCTTCAGCAGCCATGTGCCCCCGTAGCTTGGCTGTAAATCCAATATAACGGCTGCTTGACCTTTCTCCAGCAAAGCCTCTCTGAACGTGTTGCAATTTTGCCAGAGGGAAGGGAGAAGCGCACATTCCGGCCCCATTTCGCTCCATTCATTTGCAGCAGAAGCCGTTCTCGTCTCGTTTCGGCAGCTAGCGTTTAGCGCGAACACATCGTTTACGCTGCACTCTTTGATTTAGTGGTTACTCATCTCTTCAGGGTGTTCTTGTGAGTCATTCCGGCACCACCTGACCTCTCGCCAGACTGCCAAGCCTGCATGACACAGCCACCGGTGTTCTGAATAATTGCATGCTTTAAGACGCGGCCGTCCGAAAACAAACAATTCGTTCGCCTGTCCTTGCGCAGAGTCGCTCACAGATCTGCGTGCACCGGGGGCCAGGGCGGTACGAGCCTGCCAAGTCGCTTCATAAAAACAGCAACAGGTCTCGCATGTGCCTCTGGTCCTGCTGGTTTTAAATGCAAGCCCGCCCCACCCACAATGCATTGCATGTCTCTCAATGGCGGAAGGTTGTGATCCACCCCGTTTGAATGTATCTTCTACGTCCAGGAATGATGAATGCACTTCCATGACCCTATATATATTCCAGAGGATTACTCTCTAAACATTTCATCCTCCCCTTTGTATGTCGAGCATTTCTATCTTTAGAGGGCCGTTTGTTCTTGGCCCTGACAGGCCTTTTGTCTTTCATTAAAGCTTATTTTTTTTAAAGGAGGGATAATGTTATGTGTCAGCACTATTTGTGCGTGCCTTTGTGCTTTTGTTTATGGCTGTTTGTAGTGTTATGAATGTGCATTTGTACGTCTTTGCCCTTGAAATCTTAGATGAAATTCATGACTTTGCATGTGTGAATGGCCGCTCCCCGGTTACCAGATGTCAGGTTTGAGAAATATTTCTCTCCCTCTGCTTTGGGTGGTAATACGTCAATTTTATGATTGGGCCGAGGTGAGCTGCTGCTCTGGCTATGAAACAGATTCATGAACTGATAAGATAATAAATCGTCAAATCTGTGTGTTTGTAAGTGTGCATAATTTGGCTTTGAATAATGACACCGGAAGATTTTTTTTGCTCTGCTGGAAAAGGTTTTGTGGACCAATGTACAGTCAGTGACTCAAGTGCCGCTGTCATAAACTATTTTCAAAGGTTATTTTACTAGTGTTCCTTCTGCCTGATGATAGCCAGATAGTGATGCTGCATTAAATACTGGAGGAAGAACTCACAGTTTGAGCCACTCCCTTATTCTCTCCAATAACTAGACTTAACATGTTTGTGCTCTATCTTTTCCAGGTTTTCCTCATTTGCCAAGCAGTTTGTACCCCAGCCCTTACATTCCCCTGGGCCACCTCGAGCATCCACAGCTCAGCCAACATGCACTCTTTGACTCACAAAAAGGTCTGTATACGTCAGTGGAAAAAACCTGTTTAACCATTATCACTGTGATTTATGTGTGTATCTGACTATCATAACATTTAGGCCGGTATGTGTACACTACCAGTCAAAAGTTTTTGCACAGTAAGATTTTTAATGTTTTTAAACAAGTCTCTTCTGCTCAGCAAACCTGCATTTATTGGATCCATAGCCCAGCAGTATGAAATATTTTAACTATTTAAAATAACTGTTTTCTGTTTGAATATATTTTAAAATTTATTCCTGTGATTTCAAAGCTAAATTTTTAGCATCACTACTCCAGTCACATGGTCTTTCAGAAATCATTTTAATATTGATTTGCAGCTCCAAAAAAAAAAAAACATTTATTAAAATTGTGTTGAAAACAGCCGAGTATAATTTTTCAGGTTTCTTTGAATAGAAAGTTCAGAATGACATAATTTATCTGACTAATTGTCTTTATCATCACTTTTGATAAATTTAAAGCATCTTTGCTAAATAAAAATATGAATTTCTATAATTTCTTTCACAAAAAAAAAAATTATACCGACTCCAAGCTTTTAAATGGTATAGTGTATAATATTACAAGAGCATAAAAACCTTAAATGTGTTCAAAAACTTTTGACTGGTAGTGTACATTTTTCATTACATTCCATTTTTGCAAAGGCTTTCTGACCATATCCCTGTTTACTTTACCTGTGTCACAGTAAAATATTACCATTTAAAACTTTAGACTTTATTCTGCCGCAACCGGCAGCACTTTTTGTTAGCATTCACTAACTAGCACTTGAACTTTTACATGTCCTTTGCTTTCTGCTCTGCTGTACTTGCAGATAGTGTCTCATTCAGAGTGTTTTAACAATTTAATAGTATATGGTCCATCTTTTTATATACTTTCTGCACTTTAGGGCCTTTTAGCAGTCTTATCTTTTACACCAGATGTCTTAAGGTCTGTCGGGCTCACTCTTTCCATTTTGTTCTTCATTTTCTCAGAGGGGTTTTACCTGCCAGGTTCAGTGCACTCCCAGTCTGCAATGGCCAGGAGCCCGGTGGCTCACATGCCCAGCTCCTTCTCAAGGGAAAAGGAGGCCCTGTCTTCTCACAAAAGCTCTAAAGACTCAAGCAGGGATCTGGGAAGGGAGAAGCCCTGTAAGAGTGACCTAGGCCACTCCTTCCCAAGAAAGGAACGAGAAAGGCCAAAAGAGGAGTCGCGGCCCCACAGTGTGGTGGACCTCACCTTGGATGTCAAGGCGGAAGATGAGCGTAGAGTCCCGGAGAGGTCTGTAAAAACGGTGGAGCACACTCGTCCTTTCTCTCACCAGCACTCGCCTGCTCTGAGCACCACGGACACTAAACCCAAACAATCTCACCAGAGTTTACTTGGCAGCTGCGGGATGAGCAGCAGCACGCCAACCCGACACCCTAGTACGGAACAGGACAGGAGAGACAGGGACAGGGACAGGGACCGGGATGATGAAACCAGCCGACCAGGGGGCCACCTTTCCTCTGACAAGCAGAAAAGATGCGATTCAGTTGCTACATCAGCTGGCACTCTGCATGTGTCGTATGCCAGTCCCTCTTCCCTGCAGCCCAACCCATCCCATCTCCCGCCCAGGCTGGTGTCCTCTGGCACCTACCCTCCCCCTCACCACATGCCGCCCAGCATGTACCCGCTCTACTCTACAGCAAAAGAGCCAGGCAAAGAACACAGAGTGATAGCTCCTACTTATGTGCCTTCTGTCGAGGTTTACGATGAGCGAAAAGGGCCAATTCAAATTGCCTCCCAAGCTCGAGATAATAAAAATGACAAGAGCAGGGAGAGGGACTCGCACAGATCAGCCCTGCAGGTGGGGAATGAGAGAACACATATGGACCACGGTCGGTCCTCCGTTAGGAGCGAGTCTCCCCCTCACGGGGAAGTTAAGAAAGACATTTTACGAGAGGAAGGCTCGATAATTAGGTCAAATGGTTTGGCCATGAAAAAGCCCTTGCATTTGGAAATGTGCTCAAGTAAATCTGGAAACAGCCCAGATGCCAGGGACTTATCCAACACTACATCAAAACACATGATCAAAATGGGACTCGAGACTGAATCCCGAAGCCAAGAGCGGGATAGGGTTCAAAGGTCCTCCCATCCATTTTCTGGAATGGATCCAGCTACGCTTCACTCGGAACAGCATTCGTTGAAAGCTTTGGGTTCTACCGAACCCAAATGGAAGCCTTTCGAGATGGGCAATTACGCTACCAGTCACATGGCCGCATTGGCGGCGCAACACACCCATGGCCCTCGAAGTGAAGAAGAGGGCAAGCGAATGTACCTTGACACTACTGGCCTACATAGACCGGTAGGCAGCAACGGAAGTCCCAAGGGGCACGGCGAGGTTTCGGCCATGCAGAGCCTCATCAAGTACAGTGGCAACTTCTCCAGCGAGTCTGGCTCCAGGCACGGATCTGATAGCCGTAGTCCGTTTGGAGGACTTGGCAGCATGAAACTGGAGGCTGGTTATCCCGGAGTGTCCAGAGTACAGCACCTTCCGCCCCAGCAGTCTGGAAAGCAGTTGAAGAAAGAGCCTGAGAGACCTGAGAGTGCTAAATCCTTTGGCAGAGAAGGAAGCTCTTCTCAGGGAGAAGCCGAGGTTCGTCATCCACCTGTAGGCATTGCGGTGGCTGTCGCCCGCCAGAGGGACAACAGCAGCAAGCCTAGCTCGGTTTCGGACAGGGACAGACCAATTCTTGGAGGAGCCATCAAAGGTGCGTTGCTTCTTGCTTTAAATGCATTATTCTTAACAGATTAATTCACTTCCAGAATAAAAATTTCCTGATACTTACTCACTTTACTCAGAAATTAAGGTTTTTGAGGAAAACATTCCAGGATGTTTCTCCATATAGTGGACTTGAATAGGAGGCAATGGGTTGAAGGTCCAAAATGCAGTTTCAATGCAGCTTCAAAGGGCTCTACACATTCCTAGCCAAGGAATAAGGGTCTTACCTAGTAAATCGATTGATCTTTTTAACCACAAATGCTTGTCTTGCCCTAGCTCGAATTCACGCATCAAGTTGGAACGGTTGTGACATAGGCAGAAGTACCGACCCAGTGTTTACAAAATGAACATGCAAAGAAGGTCAAACGCCCTTTAGAAAAGGTAAAGAATGATGTCAGACGATTTTGAAGTTGGAGGAGAAAATTGCTCTACCCTACCTTTTTGAATCGAAGTACACAGACGAACAGCTAACCATGCATGACCTTTTCAGCATGATTACATAATGAGTGAAGTCAAGCTACTGCAAGACAAGCATTTGTGGTTAAAAAGTATATCAATTTGAATTCTTTCGAAAATCGTTTCCGCTAGATAAGACTCCTATTCCTCGGCTGGGATCGTCTAGGGCTTTTTGAAGCTACACTGAAACTGCAATTTGGACCTTCAACCCATTGATCTCCATTGAAGTCCACTATATGGAGAAAAATCCTGGAATGTTTTCCTCAAAAACCTTGATTTCTTTACGACTGAAGAAAGAAAGACGCGAGTATCTTTGATGACATGGGGGTGACTTAATGATCAGGAAATTTTTATTCAGGAGTGAACTAATACTTCAAAGGTATAGTTCACCAAAAATGCTCATCCTCATGTCATTCCAAAGGTGTTCAACTTAATTTCTTCTGTGGAACAAATGGATGCTGCTGCTGCAGCCTGTTTTTTTTTTATGTTGCTTTGGACTCCGTTGACTTTTATTGAATGGGCAAAGGCAGTTATTTTGTTGTTGGCAAAAAAAAGCAGCACAACTAAGAACTAACCCTTTAAGATGGCATAAATTGTACATTTCTGGTCTCTGTTGTTACATGCTTTCACGCCTTTAACGAAAGTGGAGAACAACACACTGACCCAGTCTTATTTTCCGTGGTTACAGCCCATTTACGTGGGCATGCTCGACAGCAAGGTCACTCCCTCTTTCGTTTCATTTCTTAAACAGCATGAGCTTTGCTATTGCTTTGGCCCACAGCATTTCCTGTTAGCATAGGGAGTGTGTTAAACCTTTCACTAAGACACCGCATGCCCGCCTGCTTATAAACATAATTTACAGAGCTCCACTAAAGGTGGCAAACAAGCAGTGCATTCTAATATGACTTTAGGTTTGTTGCTTAGCAATCGAGTCTGTTTCGGAAAGGGACAGAAAAAGGTGTGGAGAAAGGCATTAATTTATGTCCTCTTGTGTGCGAGGAAATTGCAGTAATAACATTAGTCCCCACACTCTGAGAGAAGGTTTGAATTTACATTTAAAACAAGTGTTGGGGACAGAGCTTTGCTTGACTAATTTGCCCTCTTTTTGATGCAAACGGATAGCATGTCGGACAGGCTTTTGGTAACCTTGGAAACAGACTGAAACCTTTTCCCTGGAGCATGACAGAGATCTGTGTGCACTTTCGTCCCCCTCCTCGGTTTAGAAGAACACAATCTCTTCTCAGCCGCTGTCTGTCAGTACTGAAAGGTTCAATACACTCCTAACTAAATCCAGCTCAGATACTTTCTACGCGGTTATCTTTTGCTCTACAGGGCTGTGTTGTTGTGGTATTTTGAACTCAAACTTCAAAGGCTATTTTTTTTTTTTAATTTATTTTTTTTTTTAGTTCAGTTCGAATTCTGAAATGCTGCTTGTTTTGTCTAATGATCCTCCAAATGGCTGGGTCTCTATGAAGAGCAATCTGAACCGTATATGACACCACAGTGGTGCTGAAACATTGATAAGTGATTGATGGGCCTCAATGGCTTCTTGTAAATGTGATATGTTGCTCTGCATAGGTTCTCTGTGTCCCCCTCTACACAGCCTGTCTGTAATCTCATAGATGTGTAAGACACTGCTTATGACTGGTGCTGAGTGTTAAAACTGATAAACACCTTCAGAGTTTAGGCTATTTCTGGAGCTGTGTATTTATAAAGAGAAAACGGTAACATTTAAGTCTTGCCGGGTGGGCAGACGCTAAGATTTGGTTGTTTTTAAGCTAAGAAATGTGTGTGTTGATATTTAAGATATCTTAAATGATGAAAAATGAGATATCGTTGGCAAACACTATGAAGTTATGTCTATTGGTGTGATGTCCTGCAGGTCCGATCCACACGGAGGAAGAGCAAGGAGACGAGAGGACGCGTCATGCCGACGAGCGCCTGCTGTCGGGACGTGTGGAGCGTGAGCAGGAGAAAGTGTTAAGGTAAGATGAGAGTTTATAAGCTCTGGCGTAAAGCGCCGTGAGCACTTTGAGTGCATGTTGAAGCGAGCGCTCAGAAATGTACTAGGCATCAGTCTAGCTGCTAATTCAATCCTGTGTTTGGAGTTTGAGTTGCATTAGTTCAGTAGATCTGCAAAAACACTGAAAACTTCCTTTTTTTTATATATGTGTAAATGGCTCCGTTTTAGGTCAGGAGTCATTTCTTAGGATAACTTGTCAAACTCTTACATTTGAGATTTATGAAGGTTTACGTTTCACTGGCTGTGTGGTGACAGCTGTTGATGTTGCTTTAAACAAGACTGAGGGCTAAAATCACATTGACGTTGGTCATTTTTGTGGTGAGCCAGACATTCCTTGGGAAATATTATTGTGTATTAAATTCGTTCTCACTGTTTAGTGTGTGTGTGTGTGTGTGTGTGTGTGTATATTTTGTATTCTCATTCAAAATAGTTTTAAAGAGAAATGAATAGTAAAACTACCATTGAAATTTGTTTAGAAATATGCTCATACTCTGATAAATATGTTTGAGATCACATGATTGGCTGTTTCCTAAATAAATGCATCATGGCGGACTGCAAATGCTGAAATGTCTTCAGTGGCGTTAGTGGTGTATATTGTTAGCTGTCAAGACCACCTCCATATCCTCCAGCACAAGATAAACTAAAATGTGACCCTGAACCACAAAACCAGTCATAAGGGTCAGTTTCTTGAAATTGTGATTTATACATCATCTGAAAGCTGAATAAATAAGCTTTCTATTGATGTATGGTTTGTTAGGATAGGATTTGGGCCGAGATACAACTATTTGAAAATCTGCAATCTGAGAGTGCAAAAAATCAAAATATTGAGAAAATCACCTTTAAAGTTGTCCAAATGAAGTTCTTAGCAATGCGTATTATTAATCAAAATTTTTGATATATTTGTTAGGAAATTTACAAAATGTCTTCATAGAACATGATCTTTACATAATATCCTAATGAATTTTGGCATAAAAGAAAAATAATTTTGACCTATACAGTGTATTTATGGCTATTGCTACAAATATACCTCTGCTACTTGCGACTGGTTTTGTGGTCCAGGGTCAGAAATGAGTAATAGGCACATTTTAGAGTCCCAGCATTAAAATATGGGTATTTTTCCACTTCTCTCACTTTCTAATGCAGGTATATTACCGTGTCCTTTTTTGTTACACAAAGGGTGTCAACTGTGTTGGTTCAGAGGTTTGATTGAAAAAGGAACAGGACATTTTTGCAGTTTTCTCGAAAAAGCACAGCATTGAGCTGAGGAAGAGAGCTAGTGATTGATTTTTTTTTTTTTTTTTGAGCCCTGATGTTGTGTGGAAGCTGGTGATAGGGGCAGCTAATGCATAGATGCCCTGTGAAGGTGACTCATTAAAGTCACTTCAGTACAACTCAGTGACAGCTTGAATGTGTGGATCTTTAAAGATACTCTCTCTGCTTCCTTGGTCGAAGCTAGTTTATAATCTCAGCAGACATTTAGCGGCAATACTGAAGTGTTTACGTGTGCCAAATAGACATTTTCTAAAAAGATTTTAGAAGCCCGGACGAAAGCCTGTTAATTAAAAGCCCCCTTTTATTAAAAGAATTCACCTTACAGTACGTACCCAGGCATATCCAACCAGTGCGAATGGATTCTTGTTTCTTTGATTCCACACACTGGCTAAACGGAGCAACATTTTACTTTCATTGGTCACGCTCTCAGCGTGGTTTTCTTAGAGTGGACGGATTTATGGCAACAGTTCCCGGCAAATATGAGCCCATTTTCAAAGTGTGGCTCTCATTTCGAGGAGCAGAAAAAGTCAGTCTTCCCCACTGGGGAAATTGGTGCTTATAAAAGTGACTGGCTCTCTCAGCAGGATTCCGCCCTCAGTGTCTGTCCTTAAGTGTACGGCAGAATAGAAGTCATGGACTGGGGAATTTGTGTCTCAGTCAGGGCTAAATGGCCACCAGTCTTCCTGTTGGGCTTGATTAAGCATGAATTTTGCATTGTAATAGCATCTGACATGCATTTTCCTGGTTGGCAAATTTGGGCACTTGGATATTAGGCACGTAGCAGTCTTTTAAAGGAATAGTTCAGCAAAAATTATAATGATTTACTCACCCTCATAAAGTTCCAATCCTGTGTAATGCATTTCTTCCATCAAACACAAGGTACATTTTTGAGGAGATTTAAATGATAAGAAAAACACAGTAAAAGCACCTTTTTTTGTTTTTGTTTCACCAAAGTACTTTATTGTACTTTTTTGGCCAGAGGAGAACTGGCCCCCCGACTGAGCCTGGTTTCTCCCAAGGTTTTTTTTCTCCATTTGTCACCGATGGAGTTTTGGTTCCTTGCCGCTGTCGCCTCTGGCTTGCTTAGTTGGGGACACTTTCTCTTAACACAATATTGCATTTTATTTTATTGTTTTTGATTAACTACCTTTACCTAAAAAGTGAATGTTTATTGTTGCCTTTGGCATTGTTGATGTACTGTTTCCTATTTAATACGGTACAGCCGCCTTGTCACAATTCTGTATTGTTAAAGGCGGTATATAAATAAAGGTGACTTGACTTGACTTGACTTTATAGCCCTTTTCACACAAAAAAACTTTACTGGTAAATTATCGGTCAAGAGATTGTGTGAACAATACCTTTCCAAAAGTACCAGTAAATTCGTTCTGGCAATTTACCGGTAAGGGAAGTTGTAACATTACCAGTAAATTACCAGTATGATGCTGTGTGTGAATGCAGAATGAAGATTACTGGTATGAGCATGTGACTACTCTGGGCCAATCAGAACATTCTGGCGCAGATGACGCATTTACTCAGCGCTGTGTATTTCAGTTTGGTAGTCGTCTAATATGATGTATCTGGGCCAAAAGCGCTGCATAAATAGGCAAGAAACTTTGGTGATATTTTATAAATGTTGATTAAATATTGCGAAATGACGCGTTTCCATTAACCGATGTTATGTGACTAAAACCATTTTTTTCCTCTCGTGATAAGTCATGGCAATGGATTTTGATATATTTTGGCTATATTGAAAGAAGCGTATACATGTGTCTTACAAAAGCAACACGGAGAGCCTTCAGAAACGTGTGCAGCGCGGCTGGTATAAACATAAGCATTGATTAGATTGGCCTGCGATCCACTCGGGTGGCCGTGTCAGAGCCTTAACATGGCTCAGATGTGTGCAGCGTAAATAGTGTAAGCCAGTGGTTCTCAAAGTGTGGTACAAGTACCACTAGTGGTACACAGAGGAATCACTAAATTAAATATAAATTAATGTTAAAACACAATACAATTGAATTTAATCTTTATCTATAAGTGTTTATTATTATCTATTATTTTTACATTTGCATATATAGTACAGGGTTTATTTTACTTTTAGGTATAATGCATTTTAATTTAATCATCATTTAAGTTTATTTACCTGTTGTAAGCACTGTGCAGTGTTAATGTTCAAACTGTGTATTTACAATGTTAATATTCTAATTTGGAATAAAACTGCCACGCTGTTGAACTGTGCTAAGCTGTAGCTGATTAGTTAGGTCATTATGGTGGTACTTGGAGAGCCAAATATTTTCTGAGGTGGTACTTGCTATAAAAAGTTTGAGAACCACTGGTCTAAGCATTAATGTCAGGGAAAGCCCCTTATGCTTATTGAGAGCGGCCAGAGAGAGTTTTCATTGCAGTTTTGCAAAATAATCCTTTTTGAAATTGCCTGAAAAACCACCTCATATGAGCGTAAAAACTTGACGTGTGAAATTGACATGTTTCCATTAGGCGCCTTTTCAATTCATAATTTCAGTTTGTGTAATTTGAAAAGTAAAGGAAACGCAGCTAATGTGAACGTTTGACACAAAATTGAGCATTTCAACAGAAGCACTAAACGCGTATACCCCTCTGTGTTTACAAAAACAACACCGGGAGGTACAGTCATTTAGAGTTCATTTCCGGTTAATGATGTCACAGAATTTTCCTGGTATTTTGAAAGTGATGTGTGCGGTAAAAAAACAGAACTTCATTGCCTGTGTGAACAGTGTTTTTTTGTATTTACCGGTAAAGTTGTTGTAGTACTTTTATGGCAATTTACTAGTTTTACTGTGTGAAAGGACTCTATGTTTCATCAAAGTGAAAGTTGAAAGATTTGGAAGAGTTTAAAAAAATAATTACATAATAATTAAACGATTAATGAACTGTTATTTTAAGGAATAAAAGGTTGCAGTGTTTTTTTAGGTAATGTTTTTTTTTTTTTTCCAGGTATTGTCTTTGTTAGGAGTAATAAATTCTAAACAATACTACGGAATCTTTTTTTTGAATGTAGACTTCCAGATTAAGAAATGCAAATACTACTTTGTAATAGTTTGGTCAGCCTGGAATAAGTCTCTTGTCATTCACAGAGAGAATAAAGAGTTGGCAGACTACACCCAGTTGCATCCACCTATGGTGTCTGCTAGTGGACTGAACCCGAATCTAATGGTGACTGGTGGACCGACTCTGGCTGGTGCGGGCCGCTGGCCTGCTGACCCCGCCTCCCACCTGGCCTCCCACCCGTGGCTGCCCCGGCCAGGAGCCCCCTCCATGTGGCTGTCTGGTTCTCCATATGGTACCCGCCCTTTTTTTTCGCCTATGCCTGTTATATAAGAATTATGTCATGTTACGACAAGCAATTGCCTTGCATTTTTTCTTATTTTAATGAGTAATAAATGATTATGGGTCATGGACTGGAGAACTGTGTTGTGAATGGAATTTGGACGGTGAATTATTTCCTCAAGGCAGTGTGTTGCCCTGCCAGACGGCCCGAGCGTTTTGTCTAGGCTGAGTGTTTTAGACATTCTTAGAAACAATCAGTCTCTCTCCACAACTTCCATCCAAGAATAACAGCAAACAGCACGGTCAGTTCACAGTTGTCTGACGTTTGAGTTTCTGTCTAGACTTTACTTTAAAAACAAAAATGTCCCCTAAGTAAATTGCTGTAGTTAAAGCGCTGTGCCTCTTGGCAGGATTTCAACGAGGTCCGTGCTCCACGCACAAGGGTGGGATTATGGTGGGAATGGTGTTTCTCTTGGGAATTAACTCTTGAGTGTTCACGAAGCTGCCAGAAAGCAAGTGCAAATGGACCATCAACTACAAGCACGGTGAACCCGACTGTTATTTGTGTGCAGGTCTAGGCCCCCCTTCCCTTCATCAGGCGCTGCCTCCAGGATATCCTCCTGCCTTGACGGGCTCCATCCCCCCACCTTACCAGTTTGCCCGAGATCCACAAACCGGGCAGGTGGTTGTTATTCCGACAGAGCATCTGCCACACTATGGTAGGTCCTGTG
Organism: Labeo catla; assembly: GCA_012976165.1. NCBI lineage: Eukaryota > Metazoa > Chordata > Actinopteri > Cypriniformes > Cyprinidae > Labeo > Labeo catla. The sequence continues at coordinate 419,517 of VONZ01000051.1, read as the reverse complement.
TATTTGCCACAGTTTCTGTGTTCATACTATTGTCTTTCCGTTCTCGCACGCGCATAAAACATGCATTTCTAAGTGCGTGGGAGTGATATCCCTGACATATAGCAGAATAAATCTACTCGATGCGTGATGTTCAAGTATTCCTCCTGTTCTTTTAAAAGCTGAGATGTTAGAGCGAGGCCCCCCGCTGTGGTCGGCCATGTACCCGCCGGCAGGAAGCTCTCTGCAGCATGCCCATCAGCTCCAGCTCCTCTCTCACCAGCAGCTCCTGCGCCAACAGGAGCTCTACATGATCCAACACCAGACCGCACAGGTCATGGAGCTACAGAGGAACGCACAGTTAGTGGTATGAAACTCTTTGTCTGTCAATGTCATTATAATTGTTGGGAGGCACTCCTGTGTTTATCATTATGTAGTCCTTAAGGTCTATTTGGACCAACTCTGAGTGTTCAGTGTGGAAAACAGGCATAAAAACCAAATGCATATGTGACCCTGGACCACAAAACCAGACATAAGTAGCCCATGTATATTTGTATGGGTCAAAATGTTAGATTTTTCTTTTATGCCAAAAAATTATTAGGATATTAAGTAAAGATCATGTTCCATGAAGATATTTTGTAACTTTTAATTTTTGATTAATAATATGCATTGCAAAGAACTTAATTTGGACAACTTTAAACTTTTTTTTTTGCCTTAGATTCCAGATTTTCAAATAGTTGTATATTGTCCCATCCTAACAAATTGCCCCTCCTGATTTTTTTTTTTATTTATTTAGTTTATTTTTTTTTGGTCCAGGGTCACACATATGAGCTTCTACCATTGAGTCCAAAATACTGTGCTGTGTTGTTTTTCTGTGTTCTGTGTGTGAAAAATGTAGGTTTCAGGATTTTTTTTTGGTTTGATGAATTTGCTTATTATTTTATGCTTTTTGAATTTTCTGTATTTTTAATAGGCTTGTAATTAAAGCGATAGTTTACTTAAAAATGTAAATTCTGTCATTAATTACTCACCCTCATGTTGTTTCAAACCCATAAGGCCTTCGTTCACCTTCAGGGCACAAATTAGGATTTTTTTTATTAAATCTAAGAGCTTTCTGACCCTGCATAGACAGCAATGCAACTGACACGTTTAAGGCCCAAAAAGGTAGTAAGGACACTGTTAAAATAGACTATGTGACATCAGTGGTTCAACCGTAATTTTATGAAGTTACAAGAATACTTTCAATGCGGAAAGAAAACAAAAATATTGATATGTTCAACAGTTTTTTTTTCTTTCACTTCACATATCTTGGATCGTCGTCTTGGTTCTGGGCCTTTAACGTGTCAGTTGTGTTGCTGTCTATGCAGGGTCAGAAAGCTCTTGGATTTCATCAAAAATATCTTAATTTGTGTTCTGAAGATGAACAAATGTCTTACAGGTTTGGAACAACATGAGGGAGTAATTCATGACAGAATTCTCATTTATCCCTTTAAGTAATAAAATAAATGTTGATTTGTTTTTTCTGTTGGTGCAGGAGAGATTAAATGCAAGTCAAACGAGGACCGATTTGGATGAGAAGCCAGACAAGAGAGTAGCTGAAGGAGCAAAATCCAGTCTCTCGGGCATTCCCACTCCAGCCCTGCACTCACGCAAGCCTCACCCACGCTCCCCGACCCCCTCCACCTCGTACAGCAAAGCCTTGACGCCACTGCCCGTCCCACCGCTGCCTTCACCTGTCACTGCACTGAAGTCTGAGGACAGACCCAAAGTGGAGAAGTCCCTCCCTCAACAGCCCTACTCCCATCCGCCGTCCCCTGTCCCTCACTCAGTCAGCCCTGCTTCGGCATCGCCCCCTCCTGCCTCCCCCATCCAGACCAAAGAGGAGTCTGTGGAAGTGCCTGAGAAGGAACCACTCAGTCTACAGAAGCAACCTTCTGCTCCCTTCCCATCCATGTACCGTGGTAAGTGGGAAGATCAGCTTTCCCAAATTGAAGTTCACTTCCAGAACAAAAAATTGCAGATAAGTTACTCACCCCCTTGTCATCCAAGATGTTCATGTCTTTCTTTCTTCAGTTGTAAAGAATTTTTTTTGAGGAAAACAGTTCAGGAATGTTCTCCATATAGTGGACTTCAATAGTGCCCGCGAGTTTGAGCTTTCAAAATGTAGTTTAAAAAAAAAAAAAAAAGGTAAAACAGCCATGTAGGATGATTTTGAAGTTGGAGAAGCAAACAAGATGGGAGTTTTTCGACATACCCTAACTGTGTTGAACTGGAGTGCACAGAGTACGCGTGCGCATCGCAGAGCTAGACAAGACAAGCTTTTGAGGTTAAGAAGTATATAAATTGTACTTAACTCATGGGCACCTTGTAAGTCCACTACATGGAGAGAAATCCTGAAATGTTTTCTCAAAAAACATAATTTCTTTACGACTGAAGAAAGAAAGACACGAACATCTTGGATGAAAAGGGGTAAGTAAATTATCTGTACATTTTTGTTCTGGAAGTGAACTTCTCCTTTAAATTCACAGCCTAATTTTTCACAGTCGCCTCATCTGTAGATTTGCATGGTCTTATGAAATAATTGTTTATTTGCATATTGCAGAGTAAATGAGAGGGACACTAATCAAAAACCGTAAGGAAAGCTGTTTAATAATGCACGGTCATTAATCACCATAGTTCTGTTTTTAAGGAAATATGTTTGGGAGGGGACCGAGAATCCACCTAGGACAGCAATCAAATGCAGTGTGCTATTCTTCATGTCAGAATGTGCAGGGTAGTGCAGTCTTAATGAGTAGCCTGCAAATATCCCCACATATGGGATTACCAGCTGCCACTTCACTCGAATAGAGACTTCTTATGACAGCAGCCCTTTTATACCCGTATCCCCTGGCGGGTTCCCTTTAAAAATGTTCAATGCTCAGAATAAATAGATTTTCTGCTCGTGGTGCATTCTGAATGTATGAGTATGCACGAACGTGTTGGCCTATGTGTATATAAGGGCTTTTGGGATGCTTGTGCTGAGGCCATTTGGTTCATGAAAGTTTCATAAAGCCCCTGTGCCGTAGAACGTGGGGTTATTAATCACTTTGTCACTCTGTCGCAGCGAACTAAAGCCCCTCTACTCTTTGCATAAGCACCTCAAAAACCTGTCTCTTCTGTTTCCTTGGCAGAAATTCCTCCCGGCTACCCGTACCAATCGATAACGGCACCTTTCGGCAGCCATTACCCCTACCTCCTCCAGCCGGCTGCTGCCGCAGATGCTGACGGCTTGGCTCCAGATGTGCCGTTGCCGGCTGAGACCTCCGAGCACTTGGCAACCGCCGCAGATGTCAAACCCCAGCACTTGTGTTCTCCAGTGGTTGTGGAGCCACTCCAGGCCTCCAGAGAGCCAGAGTCCTTGAAGGAGGGCGGCACTGTGTTCAAAAAGGAGCCAAACCTGGAAGACAGCAAAGACGTCCTGAGCCAGGACAGCTTGAGGCTCGCACCCATCACCACCCAAGACTCTAGCGCACCCACAGAGGCCAAGGCCCACCCTAGAGAGACAGCTACGCCTTTGCCAGAGGGGGAATCAGACCAGGAAGATGAGGAGGCTGTCAAAATCGAAGCTGCCTCCTCAAGCCATCCGGGGCTGTATGAGACCTCTAGGCTGGACTCTGAGAGAACCACCAGAGTTGAAACTACAGAACCCTCAGTTGGTCTGGTAGACAAAGTCTACAAATCCTCATCTAGTTACACGGACACGCACCATGTGGTTTGTGACCTCCAACCAGCACATCCGCCCCCAGATCTCTCTGATAGCCTGAACCCGCTAGACCTCAGAGATCCTGTCCCGGATGCTCCGCACCTGGAGTCCAAACTTGACAATCCTTTCCTGCCTAGCAGCAGCCCTCCCCACCTTCAGCCCTCTTCCGCACCGGTGGCCATCCTGCCTGAAGACCCCATGGCAGGCATGTTCGCCCTAGTCACAGCCAGCGAGCTTCCGCAGGCCGGAGCGGTGTCCATCCTGGCAGATGCGTGCAGCTCTAGGTCTGAGCTCTGCGCGGGCGTCAGTCCCCTAGAGTCCACCGCTCTGGAAGGCATGGCCCTGCTCAGCCAGATGGCAGAGCTGGAGATGCAGAGGCAACCCAGAGATGATACAGAGGGTAAGTCTCGTTTCAGAGAGAGGAAGGCAAATCTGAAGGATGTGGGACTTGATCTAGCGTGCTCCAGCAGTTCTCAGGGAAGCGGGGTGATTGGGGAGAGAGATTTGCTCACTGTAGTGTGCCGTAAAGTAAAATGTGCTGAAACAAGCTCAGGAATTGTTTCAGCTCTAGTGAATATATTCAGAATTTGCTGGAGTGTTGTTGTGCTTGAAGCTTCTTTTAGAGTGAAAACAGAATAAGTAAATGCAGCTGTCTGGTCTTTTGGATGCATCTGGATGTCAAATCCATTAATGCAGTCTGACACAAGAAACACCCATATACTGATGTATTGGAGAATGTGGGGCTGCCCCGTGCTCCCTAGAGGTAATTAATGTTGGTATCGATCGTGTATTTGTGTGTGCAGCTGTATTGCTCTGTGGACTAGAGAGTCTGCTGGAAGCTGGCAGGCAGGTCCTCCTGGAGGCCATCGAGTGTCAACCTCAGGTTATCATCCGCCTCCCCCGAGAGCTCAACCCTAATAAGAAATACAGCTGGAGACAGAAGAAAGATGAACCTGTATGCTTGCCTTTTTATTACTCTCTTTTTTTCTTCTCCCTCTTTTAAACCTGTGCTTAAAGAGATAGTTCAGCCAAAAATGAAAATTCTGTCATTAATTACTCGTCCTCATGTCGTTCCAAACTCGTAAGACCCCCGTTCATCTTCAGAACACAAATTAAGATATTTTTCATGAAATCTGAGAGCTTTCTGACCCTGCATAGACAGCAACATAACCACCATGTTCAAGACATAGAAAGGTAGTAAGGACATTGTTAAAATAGTCCATGTGACATCAGGGTTCAACCATCATTTTATGAAGCTACGAGAATACTTTTTGTGTGCAAAGAAAACTAAAATGACACATTCTTCTTGTTTTTTGAATTGTTGAATGAAGTCGTTATTTTTGTTTTGATGAACGAAGGTCTTATGGGTTTGGAATGCCATGAGGGTGAGAAATAAATAACAGAATTTTAACTTTTGGGTAACTATCCCTTTAAGAAGTTTATTTTTGCACTTTCAGAATGGTCATTCTAAGGCTACGTTTACACTAGTGTGTTTTTGTTTAAAAAAAAAAACAACTTTTGCTACAGTTACGCCTGTCGTTTACAGCCCTCAAACAGAGACTTGGTGTGGCTGCCCACATTTATTCTGCCAACGCTGAAACAAGAACATCATGCTTATTTGTTGCATCTCATTTCGGACGCTTATTTAAGAAAATTAACCTTTTTATAGTAGTTTTACACCCCAAGGAATAACAGTCAGTTTTATCACGGCTACTTCTCTGAAATTAAAACATCCTTCATGACGTATGCAACATAGATATGTATAGATGCCCTATTTGACCACTCCAGGCATGTAGATGTGTCCGCCATCTTGGAACGGTTAACTTGACATCATTCACCATACTATAGATTTACAGACTAATGTCTGTGCAGGATTATGGCATTTTGAATATTCAGTGATTACTATGGTGAATGACGTCAAGTTGACCATTACAATATGGCAGATGGCTTACGTATAGCGGCCCATAAAAACAGCCGCTAATGAGGCATCTATGTATATATATATATATCTATGGTATGCAACCTGATTGGTAACATGCGTTTTCCGTTGTGTAGTGTAGACGGTCAACGTATCTGAAACGCAGTGAAAACACCAGTGTAGACAAGGGTCGTTTTCATTTTAAAACACAGTTTTAAAACGAAATAGCACTAGTGTAAACCGGGCCTAAGATGTTTGTGGATTTAAACACAAGCAATGTTAACATATTTCTAAAAATTTCTCATGTTTACAGATTCCAGTAGCATTTGAATTGCTCCCATTTTTAACAATGTTGACAAATGGTGGCGTTTTAATTCTTTACATTTGAGCTGTGTTTACAAATTCCAGTGACATTGTTTTAACTGTTTACATCTAGTGGTATTTGATGTTTTAACATTTAAGCAGTGTTTACAAATTCCAGTGGAAATTAAATATTTGTTTTTGCTATGTTTACAGCTAGTAGTGTTTGATGTTTTAACATTTAAGCAGTGTTTATAAATTCAAGTGGCATTAGATTGTTTATATTTAGAGATGTTTGATGTTTATACATTTAATGCAGTTTCTATAGATTGTACATTTAGCAGTATTTACATTTATTTATATCTATCATTTTATATATATATGTGTGTGTGTGTGTGTGTGTGTGTGTGTGTGTGTGTGTATATATATGTGTATGTATGTATGTATGTATGTATGTGTATATGTGTGTGTGTGTATACATATATATTTTTTATTTATTTATTTTTGGCACTGCATTTGACCTTTTGCATAGGGACATATCTCATAGCAAGCTTTTAGCTAATAATACTTTTGTTTCTGCTGAGAGTACTGACTACGGAAGTCAAACCACAGATGTAATCTTGCTTCCTCTCTTAGATGTTCTCCAAATCCTCTTTGGAGGGAATGGACACCGTAGAAGTGGACTACCGTGTGAGACTCGCCGAACTGCAGCAGCGCTACAAAGAAAAGCAACGAGAGCTGGTCAAACTGCAGAGGCGGAGAGAAAAAGAGTGAGTCTCCCAATTAACATTACCTCCCTTTACGCCACTTGATTAAGACCAGTAATCCAAACCTACCTCATTTAATCCCACTAAGAAACAAACAATCTGCTATTTATGATCCCTTTGATTCACAGAGAGAAGCGTCAGCAACAACAGCAGCAGCAGCAGCAACAACAACAACAGATCCAGCAGCATGAGAGGAACAGAAGTTTAGCCCGCAGGGGCCCGGGACGTCCCCGAAAGAGGAAACATGGCCTGTGCGCACTGTCTCCACCCTCTAGCAAGCTGGATTCGAAGTGTGCGAAGTGAGTGTGTAGCTCAGGCACCGATAAGGCCCAACTGTGCTCCACACTGCCTGCCCTGCAGCTGAACGCTCTGTTGTTTTGCAGGTTGGGCAGAAGCGTGCTTTACTCAGAGGACTCTGAGAGCGGGGAGGTGCTGAGGAAGCGCTTTCGGGCCTCTAACAGAGATGATGAGGAGGAGGAAGATGGTGCGTTGAGGTTGAAGAAGAAAAAAAAGAGCTGGAGTGAGCAGGAGGCATCTTCAAGCTTCTCTCATGAGGTTGGTCTCTATTATACTGGAGTTGTACATCTCCTAAATATCTGAACATTTTTGTTTTTGTTCAACAAAATCAAATAAAATTCATTGCTTTTATCTCTTAACAGGCACCTAAAATGGCTGTGAAGAAGAGCCGAGTGAGCGAGCAGGAGCAGTTGGCATCCAAACTCGACAAGGCCCTGTCCCTCACTAAGCTCAGTAAACTCAGCAAGCCCTCTTGTAAGTTCATAGACGGTTCCTCAGGGAAGTCCAGGGCTAGTTCTGGAAGCAGAGTCTCCATGCTTAGCGATATAGACGTGAGAGTCAAGATGGGAAAATCCAGCCTGTCGAAAGATCTCAGCATCTTTCACAAGTCTTCCAAAGGAGGTAAAAGCAAAATGGCTGCCAAAACGAAGCCTTCAGATCCATGCCTTAAGGGAAAAGGCCAGCGGAAAGCACCTTATTCTCCAATGAGGTCAGAAATCAGCAGCTATTCTAACAGTAAGTCAGATTTTTTGTAAATATTCTGTTGTTGTTATTGTTTCCAGTGTTTGGTTTCTGACACAAACAGGTTACAAGAACCCCTGGGGCTTTTTCCTGCGAAATATATTTAGCTTTTGTGTTTTTTGTCTTAGATAATGAAGAGTTTTTGTTGATAGCTATCTACCATTATGTGTTTATGAGACTGTATCTGTAATAAATTATTGTGGGATGCATTTAGATGTCGCTGTTTAGTAGTAAGGCAGCATTTTATATCACAGTAATGGTATTAATTAATTTTCTTTAGGATTTTTTGTTACATAAAAAGAACAACAATGCTGTCCTTTATTATCATTCAAATGTTTAGGATTGTTAAATTTTAGTAATGGTTTTGAAGTCTATTTTGATCAAAAATACAGTAAAAACTGTAATATTGGGAAACATTTATTTGAGTTTATAAGACCTGTTTTCTATTTTATATAATTTAAAATATCATTTATTTCTGTGATGGCAAAGCTGAATTTTCAGCAGCCATTACTCCAGTTTTCAGTGTCACATGATCTGTCAGAAATCATTGTAATATGCTGATTTGCTTCTCGAGAAACATTTATTATACAAACGTGTGTGTGTGTGTGTGTATATGTGTGTGTATGTATGTATATGTATGTATATATGTATATATGTGTATGTGTGTGTGTGTGTGTGTGTGTGTATATGTATATATAATACACACACACACACACACCCACCCACCCACCCCCTGAACCACAAAAACCAGTCATAAGGGTAAATATTTTTTTGAAATTGAGATGTATACATCATCTGAAAGCTGAATAAATAATGTATGGTTTGTTAGGATAGGACAATATCTGAAATCTGAGGTTGCAAAAATCTAAATATTGTCCAAATGAAGTTCTTAGCAATGCATATCAAAAATTAAGTTTTGAAATATTTGCGGTAGGCAATTTGCAACATATCTTCATTTAACATGATCTTTACTTAATATCCTAATGATTTTGGCATAAAAGAAAAATTGATCATTTTGACCCATACAGTGTATTTTAGGCTATTGTTACAAATATACCCGTGCATATAATGATAATCTAGGATAATTGTTTTGAATCAGTTTGTAGTTCATGGTGCTTTTAGACCACCATCCTGAGTGAAATCTGTTGTGATTTGTCCCAGACACTGATTCAGAAGAGGACGATTCCCTGAAGGACGGCTGGCCTCCCAGCTCCATGTTGGGGAGAACAGGGTCACATCCACAGCTCCCCGGCCTGTGCAGCACTCCATCCAAGAAAAAGCGTTCGTCGTTTAAGAGAGCCTCTTCATCTTCGTCTTCATCACTCAAGTCCAAGCAGGCGGCCAAAGAGAGGAAACATAAGCACTTTGCTTTATTGCTACAGGAGGCAGGAGTCAGCTCCTCTGAGGACTCATTTGACCAAGGTTAATAAAGCATACCTCACTATGCACAGAATCGAGAAGGCAGCCTCTCGGTTTTAGCTTCTTTTTATTTTATTTTTGGTCTGTCTTGTATTTTTAACCATGACCATTGGTCATGATGACATTTTTCCTGAGAGGCCATTTTTAAGATGCTTGCGTCAGAATTTGCTACCTCACATCCAGTATATAATATAATCGGCTCTTGTTAGAGTCACTTCGAAATGGTTTTACTTTTTATATATAGGAATGTCTTGCCATTGTGCATTAAAATGTGTGTGGCTGTGTGGAAAGTGTTCTTTATTGTATTGCAGTTTGGTACCCAAGCTTTATTAAACATGCTGATTTCATTTTTACTGAAAGCAAAGAAATGCCGTGTTCTCTGTCTCTTTCGCTACATCTCCTGCTGTAGAGTGTTAGATTGCAACGCTCCACACTCCTGATTTCCTCTGTTGTTCAAATATCCCTTTCATCAGTGAAGAGCCGTCACAAGGAGGTCTTTGCATAAATTCAGTGCTGATGAGATTCATTAGGCCAGATGACTTTGAGAAGCATAACTAACTACTTGTTAGGTTGTTCAAAGAGATCAGATGTTTAACATATGAGAAACTGGATGTTGGTTAATGCTTTGTTTTTACAATACTGCATACATTTATCATTTTAATTGGTGCCATGAACTAATATGAAACTGCTGGTAGTAGATCATGCTACCATTGTACCTACTCTAAAGTCACTAAATCATCATGCACACAATCAGAACTTGTAGAACTTTAAAGTTTAACCTGCAATCTTGAACTGTTCCAAGAAGTGTTTTGGGATGGAGCATTGTGGGATATTTGGAAAATAGGGAGCTCCCTGATCTACTAAAAAAATGAATAACCTAGCTTCTCTAGACTGCTCGCTCTCTCCCTGCAGCTGCTTGGCCACCCCTCCACCTCTGACCCCTTCTCCTACCCATGATGCTTTTGAATGTCTATCGGTCTGTGCGTTTGCTTGTCCTGCCGCAACAAAATAAGAAGCAAAGGGCTTGGCTGGGAGTAGGGCAGCCAGCTGTTCAGCGTGAGGTCACTATCCATGTCACCTGAGCCTTGAGCATTGTTCTGTAAGTAGGCCACCACCCTCTTTTGCTGTGACTTCTCAATAATTTCTACTAATTTGTGCTTACACTGTTACAGAACCAAAACACAAACAAAACAGACTGGATAACAGACGAGGTGTTGAAAAATGCCTTTGTAACATGCTCACCTCCTGTTACATGCCTCAAGCCATGGTTATGTTTGTATTTGGTGGAAAACGTATTTTGTTTTGTTACTAAATTTGAGGAGATCTCTATTTTCTCCTTCTCCTTCATCTTCTTTTTCTCCCTTTCATTCTCCTTCACCTTCTCCATCTCCTCTCTCATCACCTTCTTCTTCACCTTTACCACCTCCTCCTTCACCTTCACATTCTTCTTTAACTTCTCTTCTTCACCACCTTATTTTTGGTCATTTAATAATTTATTGGTTTAGAAGCTTTCTACATCTGCCAGATTTTATTTGGTTTATTTGTTTGTCTTTTTTATACAGTGTATAACTGAATAATGTTTATCTTGGATGTTAAATAGACTTAAATATATGATTAATGCTATGTGCACACCAAATGCAAATAGAAAACTCTAATCGCGTTATTGGTGTAGATTAGTAGCGGGAAGAATTGAGCATCTATTCGCATCTTTGCATTGACTTTTTATGTAATATACTCCCGCGAAAAATTAAATTTTGCTTTTGGTGTGACCCCCAAAGCAAAATCAATTTACGCGAGTCAAACATTTGCATGACGTTGTTGTGCAAGCCAATCAGTGAAGAACTTAATGACACGTCAAAATGACAACCGGACATGTCAAACTGGACGTATCCATAAGCTCTTCAGTGATTGGCTTGTGCGACAACGCATCGTTCAAATTTTCCGCTCAAGTAAAATTTTTTGAAATTGCACAGAAGACATGATTCCAAACTGGACGTGTTAATAAGCTCTTTGCTGATTGGCTTGGGCGACAACGCATCGTGAATTTTCTGCTTGATTTGAAATTTTTGAACTTGCACGGAAGACAATGTCAAACCGGACGTCAGTAAGCTTTTCGCTGATTGGTTTGCGCAACAACACAGGCAAATTTTTCGCTTGTTCAATTTTTTTTTTTTATCTTGAGTTAAATTTTTATGGACCTTAACTTGGAAGACACATTGTCAAACTGGACGTGTCAATAAGCTCTTTGTTGACTGGCTTGAGTGACAACGCATCATGCAAATTTTCTGTTCAAGTGTAAATTTTTTTGAAGTAGCGCTGAAGACACGATATCAATATAGACGTGTCAGTGAGCTCTTCGCTGATTGGCTTGGGCGACAATGTATCATGCAAACTTTTTTCACTTGAGATGATTTTTTTTTTAACTTGGAAGACACAATGTCAAACTGGACGTGTCAAGCTCTTTGCTGATTGGCTTGTGTGACAACGAATCATGCAGATTTTCCACTCGAGTTAAATTTTTTTTTTTTTGTTTAACTTATGCTGAAGACACGATGTTAAACTGGACATGTCAGTAAGCTCTTCGTTGACTGGCTGAGCGACAACGCATCTTGCAAATTTTCCGCTCAAGTTAAATTTTTTTTGAACTAGCGGTGAAGACACAATATCAATATGGATGTTTTAATAAGTTCTTCGCTGATTGGCTTGTGCGACAATGCATCATGAAAATTTCCGCTCAAGTTGATTTTTTTTTATTTATGGAAGACTTGATACATCTATTCACATCTTTTGACGAATTCACATCTATTCGTGTCTTTTACTTTGTGTGTAATTTGCTCGGTGAATAAATAGATTTGCTTTGGTGTGAACATACCATAAGATTATGTATAAGATTCAATTATTTTGATTGAGTTTTATTACTATTTTACCTTAATGACAAGAGGCTATGCCTGTTTGTTTTATTTTTCATGATTTACCACCAAGGAAGTAAGGTTTGAATGAAAAAAGAACAACATAACCATGGCTGAAGAGGTTAATGGTCTGAGTTGAGTCTCAGGAGCCATGGAGGACTGTCCTCACAGAGCCTGCTTTGTGTTCCTCAGCTTTCTTCTTCCTGTACACATCGTCTGCTTGCTGTCAGTTCATGTAATACACGCTTCAGGATTTAACGCTGTGGCGTCTATAAAATTATGTTCACAGCATAACCAATCAAAGTCTTTGTCTGTCTTTAACAAACTCACCTCTGGCTTCAGCTACTCACACCCGCACCGAAACATCCTGTGTGTCTGTTTTCATCACCAAACATGTTCCTCACCCTCCAAAGAATGAGAGAAAAGGGGGTGTTGCATAAAGTGGGTACCTACTGTCTTACAGTTAGTCCTTGAGAGTGTTTTGTCCTTTATCAGTTTAGACAAGCTCTGAGCTGAAGAGGCTGTTAATAATTGATGACTTTCTTAGTCAGGGATTCTGCCAGCAACCTTAGCTTTCTGCAGCGCTTGTGGCTTATTCCTATTCCCATTTTTCCCTCAGTGATTCAGCTCATTCAGCACATTGGGCAAGGCCACTTTACTGACTTCTCTTATTTGGTTTGGGCTTTCGCATTCCCGGCCCCTCTCGATTTGGAATGAGCCAGCAGCCATGCTGATTTTAAATCCTGCCCTAAAGCTCTGTAGGTTTGAAAGCTGCGCCTGCTAGATCCTGCCTACCCAGCTTAGTATATGCTGCCTGCATGAAACCAGGCTTTGTCCCTCACCAGTAATCTTGTGTAGTGGTGGGTGGGCTGCAGTATTTGAGCAAGAACACATTAATCTAGAGAAAGTCGGCTTCTGCGGTGCTAGATTACAATGGATACGTGAAAGTGAGAAGAACACTACTGCTGGCAGAATGATGTGTTAGTGCTAGTAATCTAGTATTCATAGCTATGTAGATTGAATTCGATTGTTTTATTGTTCTACAAAGAGTACTAGCAGGGGAAAATGGTCTTAATATGTTGGATATATTGAGGTTTTGATTTAACAGAAGATGATTGAAATGGACAGTTCACACAAAAATTAAAATTTTGCCATTTACTCCCTCTCATCATTCCGAAACCATTGACTTTTTCTAATGCAGAACACAAAGATACTTTGAAGAATGTTTTTTGTCCATGCAGTGAAAGTCAAGTCTTAAAATACATTGACTGGACCCAATTAACTTCCAATGTATGGACATAAAAATATTATTCAAATTATGTTCAGCAGAAGAAAGAGTCTCGTACAGGTTTGGAACGACTTGAGGCGGAGCAAGTAATGACTGAATTTTTGTATTTGGGTGAACTTTAAACCTGGGCAGTCCTGGAGGACCAGTGTCCTCCAGAATTTAAATGTCTCGATTAACCCACTTGTCTGTACACTCTTAAAAATGAAGGTTCTTTATTTGCACCAACGATTCCATAATGCATGAAAGATTCTAAGGGTTCTTTAGATCATGTTCTTCACACTAAAAAAAAGTGGAGCTTTTAAGAACTGTTTACCTAAAGGTTCTTTTTAGAACCCCGAAATGGTTCTTCAATGGCACCTTATGGAACCAATGTTTTTAAGAGTGTAATTTACAAGTAATTCTGAACGCCTTTATTAGCTTGCTTGGTTTTGGGTTACACCAGTCCTCCAGGACTGGACTTGTAGAGCCTTGCTTTATATGATGGGATTTCACAGGCTTCACCTTCATCAATTTCTAAACCTCATATATTTTATCAAAAATCCTAAATGATTTTCTTCCCATTGTCAACAGAGTATTTTACCGAGCGGGATGATTATGAGGATGACGATGACGACGAGGATGAAGATGGGTATGATTTTGAGCTTGATGAAAGTGATGGCCTCTGTTCGTCATCCATAGAAGAGAGCGGACTTGGTCTTCTGGCCCGCTTCGCCGCCAGTGCCATCCCGAGCCCCATCGTCACCAATCCGCTTTCTATCGTCCAACTGGAGGCTAAACAGAAAGCCAAGAAAAAAGAAGAACGACAGAGTCTTCTGGGTAAGGAAGTGGCTCCTTTCCTACACTCTTAGGTTCTGTAATCTTTTAAATGTGACATCAGCTGCTTTTCCAAGCCCGCATGGGACTTGAATTCCCAGGTGACAAGGTGATGCATTGTTATTGGCTGTCTTTTGTTGCGCGGTGTCGTGCATGTGCGCCGGCGAGTGAGGGAATTGAAAGGTGCTGGCAGATGAAAAAACACATTGTGCTTGGAGCAGTCACTCAGTAGTGGTGTTATTCAATATAGACACCCATCAGTTGTGCCCCACCTTGAGAATGGAGTGTCATTATCCCCTCGAAGCATTTGTGTGTGTGTGTGCGTGTTTGCGGCGCTGCTTGCGCTCGCTGAGAATGTGATGCTGACAGGCCTTGCTTTGATGAGGTTGGGCTGTGATCCTGAGCGGGTACCCAGCGGTGCACGCGACAGGCCTGCCAGCGGAGACCAACAGCCCCCTTCATTAACTATTCCAAGACTACGTTCGGACTTAATTTTGCTCCCACATCTGGCCCTGTTTATATCTTACATGTGCACATTATATTGTCGTTCTTCGTTTGCAAATGAGTTGACCACATGTAGATGGCTTAAAATATAGCAGATGGTCTAGTATTTACATTACTGGTGTGTTTTCACTTTATGCGCATATACACTACCAATCAAAAGTTTTTGAACAGTAAGATTTTTTTTTATGTTTTTAAAAGAAGTCTCTTCTGCTCTAGCTCTATTCTGAGTAAAAATTTGAAATATTTTTACAATATAAAATAACTGCTTTCTATTTGAATATATTTTCAAATATAATTTATTTCTGTAATTTCAAAGCTGAATTTTCAGCATCATTACTCCAGTCTTCAGTGTCACATGATCCTTCAGAAATTATTCTAATATGCTTATTTGCTAGTCAAGAAACGTTTATTATTATTATCAATATTTAAAACTGTTGACTATATTTTTTTCAGGATTCTTTGATGAATAGAAAGAGCCAAAGATCAGCATTTATCTGAAATAAAAAGCATTTGTGACATTATACACTATACCTTTCAAAAGCTTGGAGTCAATATAATTTTTTGGGGTAAAGAAGTTATAGAAATTAATATTTTTATTCAGCAAGGATGCTTTAAATTGATCAAAAGACATTGTAATGTTTTTACACAAGATTTTTAGTTCAGATAAATGCTGTTGTTCTGAACTTTTTATTTGTCAGTGAAACCTGAAAAAATTCTACTCTGCTGTTTTTAACATAATAGTAATAATAATAATAATAATAAATGTTTGCGCAGCAAATCAGAATTTTAGAATGATTTCTGAAGGATCATGTGACCGGAGTAATGATGCTAAAAATTCAGCTTTGAAATCAAAGGAATAAATTACATTTTAAAATATATCCAAGTAGAAAACATTTCATTTAAATAGTAAAAATATTCTAAAATATTTTTGCTGTACTTTGGATCAAATAAATGCAGGCTTGGTGAGCAGAAGAGACTTCTTTAAAAAACATCAAACATCTTACTGTTCAAAAACGTATGACTGGTATTGTGGTTGTTTTAGCAATAACTAAAAGTTATGTCTTCTGAATTGTAGGTACAGAGTTCGAGTTTACCGATTCTGAGAGCGATGTAAAGATGAGAAAGAAGTTTCCGTCTCTTCTGCACGGCAAACGGTCGGCTCCTGAGCTTCCGCACTTGCCGCCTGCAAGCGTCATGCGTGACGACTCCAGCCCCAGCAAGCGTGGACGCAAACCCAAGAAACCCAAGTCTCCACGGGAGTTCAGTTTCGACCTTACCGCTGATGGGAGCGAAGACGAACAATGGACGCGGAGGAGGAGCGAACGCATCTTTCTCCACGATGCCGCCCAAGCCAACCCCATCTCCCCGTCCAGCAAAACTCCTCTTCCACTAACTCCCAAACCTACCCGTGGGCCCAAGCCATCCCCGCAGAGTCCTAAGGAGCTGGCGAAAGGCAAGGAAGTGAAAGACCCCAACATGGTAAGTCCTTGTTTTATTGATGTAGATCAAATCCTATGTGCCAGACCCAATGAAACAGTAAGGCCGCTTGATACCAGCAGGTGTCCTGCTACATTTGTCGGACAAGAAAGCCTCCCACTGTGAGTGTCATGTTGTTGGACACAAAAGGATGACTGCTTCTTGCCAGGCTACAATTACCAGCCATCACCGTTCCACCCCCCCCCCACCGAATCCTCCCTTGCTTTTTTAATTTATTTATTTATTTTTTTTTATAGTCTTCAGTACATGTTTGCTTGTCTCAGTGTTGGTGAATGGCTGTAATGTCTGGGAGAACTGAGCTCGATTGTGTCATGCATTTGTATGAGGCTTTTCACTCTAGTCCGTGCTGATGGTTTGGCTTTGTATCTGGTGTGAATGTTCCAGAAGAAGAGGATTAAGGAGACCCCCCTGTGTATGCCCCCACCTCAGCTCTCCAGCACACCCTCGGACAGCACCGGAGCTCTCCCTGTCAGCCCAGGGCGCAAGAGCAAGATGAAGCCCAAAGCCAGAGAGGTAACTACACTAACATTGCAATGCTTATAAATGATAAATTGCCTAATATTTGACAATATTTTGGCTGATGAGCAGACATGGTAGACAATTAGTCAATTCTAAGATCTACTAACAAACATCAACTGGGAAATATTTCTATGTTGTTATTAATATTATAAAGCTAATGTTCTGTTAATTTACAGTTGAAGTCAAAAGTTTACATACATCTTGCAGAATCTGCAAAATGTTATTTCACCAAAATAGGAGGGATCATACAAAATTAGTACTGACCTGAATGAGATATTTCACATAAAAGACATTTATAAGAGTTGAATTTATAAAAATGACCCTGTTCAAAAGTTTACATGCACTTGATTCTTAACACTGTTGTTACCTTAATGATCCACAGCTGTGGTTTTTTTTTTTTTGTTTAGTGATAGGTGTTCTTGAGTGCCTTGTTTGTCCTGAACAGTTAAACTGCCTGCTGTTCTTCAGAAAAATCCTTCAGGTCCCACAGATTCTTAGGTTTTTCAGATCCATTTGTTTTTGAGATTCACCTTTTCACACTGAAAACAACTAAAGGAATTATATGCAGCTATTACAGAAGGTTTAAACGCTCACCGATGCTCCAGAAGGAAAAATTATGCATTTGAACTGGGGGGTGAAAACTTTTGGAATTTGAAGATCTGGGTAAATGTAACTTATTTTGTCTTCTGGGAAACATGCAAGTATCTTCTGTAGCTTCTGAAGGGCAGTAAAATATATTTAAAAAAATGTATTTGGGCAAAATAAGAAAAATGTACACGTCTCCATTCTGTTCAAAAGTTTACACCTCTGGCTCTTACTGCATTGTTTTTCCTTCTGGAGCATCAGTGAGCGTTTGAACCTTCTGTAATAGTTGCATGTGAGTCCCTCAGTTGTCCTCAGTGTGAAAAGATGGATCTCAAAACCATACAGTCATTGTTGGAAAGGGTTCAAGTACACAAAAATGCTGAAAAACAGACTTTGTGGGACCTGAAGGATTTTTCTGAAAAACAGCAGACAGTTTAACTGTTCAGGACAAACAATTCAAGATTCAAGAACTGCTATTACTGAATGCTAGACGAGGTCTTAATTTGATTGCCTGTAGGTCAAAATTAGCCTGTGCACAATGTTTCTTGAACAGCAACTGCATATTAGAATAATTTTTGAAGTCTCATATAACACTGAAGACTGAAGTAATGGCTGCTGGAAATTCAGTTTTGCCTCTCAGGAATAAATTACAGTTTAAAATATATTCAAATAGGAAAGTTATTTTAAATTGTAATAATATTTTTTTCTTCCATCTTGGTGTGCACTTGGAGACTTCCTTTGAAAACAATCATACCAAGTCCAAACTTTTGAATTATGCTGTTTATTTATTTTATATGTCATATATATGGCAGAAATATTCTTCTTTTGCATTTGTTTGGTCTGCCTTAACACTTTTAGTACGAAACACATGATGCACTGTGTATTAACTCACTTTTTTAACACGACACAAATATTTGAAACCGACTTAGTGTTGAGCAGCCATTTTGTGCTACGCCAAGGAGAAACAGTGAAAGGAATTAGAATAATTTTACCTGGCAGGCTCAAGGCCTATTGGGAGAAGGCTTGCATTTAAATGAGTCGCCCCTTCCTGCTCCCCTGTCCCAGTGTGCTTGGGCCTGCTCTCAGTACCCACCGTGACCAAAGGGAGGGAGGTGAGATGGGGAAGGAGAAGGGGAGAGAGAAAAGGGGCGAGTGCAGTGAAGCAGCAAGCCTAATTAGACTGCACACTCAGCGGGAAAGCAGTGAAATTAACCAAACGACATCTCGCTCCATCCATTTCTCCGCCCCTTCTGCACAATTTATTTATTTCTTCTGGAGATAAATCTCCACCGCATTTTAAAACTCTCCGCCGCTGCTATTTTTTCATCTTATGTATAAATCACGTGTTATAATGCACGGCGCAGAAGCTCGGGAACTCCTCCGGGTATTTGCCGCATTCGAAATCAAGAAATCCTACATCTCGCGAGCCGAGCTTGTCACTCATCTAAATGGGTTTTACTGAATCAATTCTCCTCTAGTAAGCACATGGGTCTCATCTTTAGAACTGAACCAACAATGGCTCAGTGTTCAATATTTCATATTGTCACAGGAATTGGGGCAAAATGTGCTTGAATTCCCCCAGCAGGCTCGAGGGAAGGGCGGTGCTGTCAGTAAACTGATGGAAAGTATGGCTGCTGATGAGGACTTCGAGCCCAACCAGGACAGCAGCTTCTCCGAGGACGAGAATCCCCCTGTGAGCGCTCAGCCTGAAAGGCCCTGCACCCCTGGTGAGACGCTTTCACGTTCCCTCTTGTCAGCAAGGCCGCAGAGCTCTTTCCCTTCATCGCTCCCCCGTTTTTAATTGCTGTTTTACGACTAAATCAGACTTCATTTTCTTGTCCTTGCTTGCAATTAAAAGTGAATGTCTTTTGAATGACGTGAGGGAGAGATCATTTCACAGCCTATCTTATCTTAATCCAGCATTAAAAATCAGAAAATTGATTCGGCCTGATTGCATTCATACGTTAATGGGACGAGCTGAGAGTTACTGCACGCGTTAGCTTCACTTTAAAACCTTCTGCTCACTACCTACATTGATAGTATCATAACCATCATGAAACTCCGCAAGTAACCGTTTGGTCACAATTCACAGTTGTTCACAAATTAATTTCAGTAGAGCTGTGCTACACTCTTATAAGCACAGAAATACATGGCACATCAATTTTGGGGATAGTATTACCTTTTTATTATCTTAATTTAAATCATTTTAATTGATAGATTTTTTTTTTTTCTTTATTAACCTTGTAAAAATGCATTCTGGGATTTACTTCACGATTAATACATGCAATTCTGTCTTAGAATTTGGCTAAAATGCAGCGTCTTGGAGAGCAGTGTAATTAAGTTACCTTTGGGAACAGTTTTCACATTAAAAAGCTGCATCCATAAGCAGCTCCGTCGGTTTTGGAAGCTATTTTCTCTAGCATTTGCAGTTATAAGAAGGTGATGAGATGTCTCAGGTTTTATTTAGTAGCACAAGTTTCAGCATGTCTCTCTTCTCATCTCCCTCTGTTGTGTTTTTTTATTTTTTCACCCCCAGCCCCTCGGAACTGTGTCATTAACAAAGATGAACTGCAGGATGGATTACGGGTCCTCATCCCTATGGATGACAAACTCCTGTATGCCGGCCACGTCAGCACGGTTCACTCTCCTGACATGTAAGAGACCCCCTGCCCGAGCTGTTTTCATTCTCTTTATACCCTCTGCTGTGTCTTCCTTGCTGTTTGTCCATGCAGGAATCACTTATAGGCTGCAGTAGCTGTGTTATAGAAAAATATGTGCATAATATTGTGTAAATTGCAAAGGGGAAATACCGAAAACTGCTTGCAAACTTGCGTTTAAAATAACATTTCAAACAAATCCTACACAAACTGTTCTATGAATGGTCAAATAGAGTCAAAAAAGCTTATATTTCAAGTTGGTCCAGCCAATGCACATGTGCATTCCCAAATATGTGTTTCAGGACATTGACTGTTTCTATGGGAACCTGCAATTTGCAACAGAGCTGCAGTGACGCAATGATATTACAAATTGGCAATTAGCTATTTTTTATTAGAAAGTGTGATTTATTACGCCTTGCGTTCTTCATAACATGAGCATAATATCTTTGTCATTGTTGGGGGTAACGCATTACAAGTAACGTGAGTAATCATATTACTCTTCCAAGTAACTAGTGAGTAAGTAACGCATTACTTTTTTTAATTTACAAGAAAATTTCTGAGTTACTTTGTTTTTTTCCCGTTCATTGACTGACAAGTGTCCCGTCCCCATGTTGAGAGAAATCAGGAGTAAGTGCAGAGGCGTTGTTTGCGCTGTGAAAACTTTGTTACTGTAGTTCTAGGCTAAATGTGGCCATGCATTATTCATCTCACAGAATCAGTATTCCTCAAAATGAACAAAAACAGAAAAATGCAAACTCAGAATATGATGCAAACCTGCACTAATTAAACACGTTAACACAAATATCCTTTACGTATTTAATACCATTTTATTAACTAATGTCTTTGCTGCTGACGTTTGATGATCCAATTCAACCATACTAATAAGTAAAAATTACTTTAGATAAACTAACATTTGTGTTTTTTTTTTATTGCTGAAGTGTTAAACTTTCTTCTCTTGTGTTTTACTGTACAGACCTTCAGTCTGAGGCTTATTCATTGTACTTTTGGTGTGAAAGGGCTTTAACTTTTGCCAAAAATAGAACTTTTTTTATATTAAAAACAAACAGGCAAGCCCTGCCCAGATTTAAAAAGTAACGCAAAATTAATTTAACGCTTTACTTTCCATAAAATAACTAATGTAATTAGTTACTTTTTTAGGGAGTAACGCAATATTGTAAAGCATTACTTTTAAAAGTAACTTTTCCCAACACTGGTCCTTGTCAAAGGTACATTAAAGGGATAGTTCACCCAAAAAATGAAAATTCTGTCAATACTCACCCTCATGCTGTTCCAAAGACCTTTGTTCATCTTCAAAACACAGATTAAGATATTTTTGATTTAATCGGAGAGCAACACAACTTAATGTTCAAGGCCTTGAAGATAGTAAGAATATAGTTTAAATAGTCCATGTGTCAGTTGTTCAACATTTTATGAAGCTACGAGAATACTTTTTGACTGAGATGGAAGAGAAATTGTTGAAAAAAAAGTCATTGGGCCTCATTCATGAAACTAAATATAGGAGTAAATTCTGAGTATTTTGCAGGTAAAACAGACCTTCCCGAAAACTCTCCTCCGGATTGACAAATGCTTCGTAAACATCCGATTTGATAATTAAACGTATTTGTTAATGAATTCCAATCATTCGCAAATACAAACAATTCGCTCATGCACGCTCATTCACAATTAGCATAATCCCCACCAATGAATTACAGCTGTACAAATTGCGTGTGCAGGAACACAGTGGAATATTCTGGTCTACTTTCTCAAGTTTGGCTCCAGTATATTGCATAAATGCAAAAATGACTAATAGCACGGTGGTCAAGAGAGCTCAATGCACTGCAAAAAAAAAAAAAACACACCTGCAAAATAAGAAAACATCTTTATCAGTTTGACAGCACACGTGCTGCAAATACTCTCAACACAACCAAATATAAAAACATGCTGCAAATATGCACAGACCACATTGGAAATGTTTAAGGAAACCGCAAAAACTTAAGTGTTGAACCTGGCTGGGGCATGCTTAGCATCCTCTAAAAAGTGCGATTTCTGTTTATTTTGACATCCTGATTATACAGTTTCTAGCTAGTTTCTGTTGCTGCAGCCTGTTTTTGTATTTGGTTGTGTTGCAAGTATTTGCAGCACATGTGCTGTCAAACTAATGAAGATGTTTTCTTAATTTGCTGGTGTTTTTCTATTTGCACGTGTTTTTTTTTTTTTTTTAAATTGCAGCGTATTTAGCTCTCTCGGCCATATGCCTAACAATAAATATTCGGTAACATGCTATGATTTGGAATATCCACGGTGGCAATGTATTACTAGCATCTCATTTTCAAGAATTTTACCAAATATAAAAAAGCAGTAACCAGTAATATTGACTTCTCCATTGTTGTAAGCAATCGTACAAGTTGGATGGTTGGTCAGTATTTCTCGCCCCTCCTCTATTTACGTTTTACAGTTATCAACTTAGCTGCAAAAAAAATAAAATTTCAAAAAGAGGGCAAGGGCAAATGAACTTGTTAAAAATTATACTTGTAATGAATTGTGGCAGTGCATTAAAATTCAGTGTCATCAGTTTGCCGAAAAGAACACGAAATGTTTTCCTCACCATTTATATGTGGTAGGGAGCAGCACTACATTTCTTTCATACCAACTTACATTTTAAAAATACAAACTTTTTCATGATTTAGAAAGTTTACGTCAGAATGGCTTTTACACACAAATTCGTTCTGCTTGTGTTTCATGAATGAAGCCCGTTATGTTTGTTTTCTTTGCACACAAAAAGTATTCGCTTCATAACTTTATGGTTGAACCACTGATGTCACATGGACTATTTTAACTATATCCTTACTACCTTTCTGACCCTTGAACGTATCAGTTACATTGCTGTCTATGCAGGGTCAAAAAGCTTTTGCATTTCATTAAAAAATATCTTCATTTGTCTTCTGAAGATGAACGAAGGTCTTACGGGTTTGGAACGACATTCATTTTTATTTTTTGTGAACTATCCCTTGAAGCGAAGTCAGAGAAGTTATTGTAACCCTAAAAACAAAACTTACAACAATGATGGCTATGTAAAATGACCTTAAATAGTCTAATTGAAATTTGTGGTGTTTGATGCACTTACATATTAAAAGAAAAGGTGTTTCATTCTAAGAAAATACATAACAGTGCAAGAAAAGGTAGCATAAATCCCAGTACTTTATGTGAGGAGAAAGTTGTGTCTAGTTTTCCCTCTGAATGAAGTGTAATGTTTTGATTAATCTCAGAGCCGGTTGGTTTGGTTCAAGGCTTCGAAGCAAGGCCACTAAAAAAAGTTGGCGTTCATTCCTGTACCCTATTTAGCTGAAGCTCCCTGGCCATTTACAGACTTTTACTTCAGCCACTTAGTGTTACAGGGAGTGAAATATATTGCCAAGTTTTTCCTATTGTAAGGTCCTCCATGGAAAAATTTGGAAGTGCAATGTTTTGTTTGGTCAGGAAACAGAAGGGGTGTGAAGTGTCTTGAGGGAGGCAATGACAGAAATGGGCAGTTTTGTTTTGTTTGGACTTTGTATACTCTCTGTAGTCTCCCATGGCCTATTATCCACTCGGATGAACAAGTTTTAGTCTATTGAGGAGTGAGAGAGTTCCTCTAAAAGTCATCCCTATAAAGGATAATCTCATTTGGTGAAAAATGTCAAACTGGTGCAGCATCTGGTCGGGGGATCTTTAATGAGAGGGGCTCTGTTGCGTTTCTGCCCTCTGTGAAATGCGTTGTCCTCCATTTTAGTTTCATTAGAGCAACAGCCCACCGTTCCTCAACGACCATGTTTAGCATGCAGCACAGAAACACGTCTTCCTCTTATCAGTCCGAAAGCGAGAAGCAGCCATCATTCAGACGCCCATCACAATCCCTTCTCCCAAATTCCAGCGAAGCAAAGGTCAGGCAACGTGTTGAAAATCTGGATGCCAGTTCATAAACGTGCATTCCTAAATTAAGGTGATGCTTCATCTGTTCATTTGCAGCACATTTGTGTGCCATAATGAGATGTGTTTGTCACATTTTGGCAGTGAAATATCTCTCCCTCTATCGCTCGCTCTGCATGTGTGTCTTGTACTAAAAATAGCAGTTCCAGCCAAGGAAAGGGAAAGGTGCCTTTGTGCAGGACTGTGTTACCGCGGCTCTTCAAAGCTGGTAGTTCGGTGTGACGGTGAGAACTGCTTGTGAGAGAATTTAATATGATGAGAACAGGCGCTAGTGCGGAGGGCTTGACTGCAACAGATCGCTTGTTGTCCACCCTGCCCTCTGGAAATTTAATTCTGTGACGGCTTGTGCTACACAACACCTTAAACGCATCCAGAGATTGAAAATCCGTGCTCGGGTACTCAGATGTTTATATGCCGCCGTCGATGCCGTTTATATGCCTCGCCTGTCTTCATTAAAGCAGCCTGGGCTTCTGCAGGCATGAACATACTTGCAGTACATGAGAGCGTACTGGTTAATTGTGCAGTCAATAACTCTCACAGCCGGTGTCGAATTGGAACTGAAATCTAGGGTAAGGAAAAGTGTCTGTTCTCAGCCTGAGCCTCGGCTTTCATGAAGCCTTTGTGTTCAGCTCAGAAAAGTCCTTTGGCAAAGCCATTGTCACACTTTCCAACGTGAAGACCATGCTAATGGCACAGGCCCATTATTTATGGCTAATGGCAAACTAATTGAGGCTTTCACTCCATCCTTCACTGGCTCGCCATTTTTTTTTCTTCTGTTGTATGTTTAATTATGTTTTAGGGATGTGGATGTCAAGAGAGGAAAGAATGTGATTTTTCACAGCTGAAATTCTCCATCTCTCACTTTTCCAACAATAATCAAAGATTTCTGAATGTCATCTCAGAGAAAAATGTGATGGTAAATTTTATGCCTCTACACGTAACTACTCTCTTTTGAGAAGCTTTCTCCATTGACGTAAATTGTCATTTTTTTTTAAACCTGTTTTTTATGCCGTTCTGCTGAAATGCTGAAGTATTTATTTATATGAAGTGATGTTTGAGTATGCGTGTGAATCATCAAGTACAGTTTCAAGATATTCAACACCAAAACAAACCCACACGGAAAGGCTGCTTCCCAAATAAATAAAACAATGGACGTGAAAAAGTGATCTGAGCTGAAATGTGAGCCTGGACCACAAAACCAGTCGTAACGGTAAATTTTTCAAAATTGAGATTTATACATCTGAAAGCTGAATAAATAAGCTTTCCATTGATTTATGGTTTGTTATGATAGGACAGTATTTGGCGGAGATGCAACTATTTGAAAATCTGGAATCTGAGAATCAAAAAAATCAAAATGTTGATAAACTCACCTTCAAAGTTGTCCAAATGAAGTTCTTAGTAATACATATCACTAATCGAAAATTATGTTTTGATACACAGGGCTCTACAGTGAGACCATTTCCTACTGCATGTGACTATGAAAAAATATTTAAAGTATCTTATGAATCCTTTCATAAAGTGTAGAGAGAGTGTAAATAATAAATTAATTGATTATAATGGAACTTTGTGGGATTGCGATGAATTAAGATAAGTGACAGCTTTTAATGATTTTAAGGGAGTTTGTAAATGTGATAATTTAATACAACAGTTAAATAAACAAGAAGTTAATATTAAAGGAGTCATCGGATGCCCATTTTCCACAAGTTGATATGATTCTTTAGGGTCTTAATGAAAAGTCTATAATATACTTTGATTAAAAATTCTCAATGGTTTTGTAAAACAACACTCTTTTTACCTTGCCAAAATCAGCTCTGCAAAAATCATCTCATTCTAAGGGATTGTTCCTTTAAATGCAAATGAGCTCTTCTCACCCCGCCCCTCTCTTCTCTGTGTGGAAAGACGGTCTTGTTTACATTAGCCGCATTTAGCCGCTAAACTTCCTAACTAGCACATTATTATGAAAGGCGATTGCAAAGATTCGTAAAAAACGCTTATACTCACTTCTGCTGTAAGTGAAGCTGGATCATGAATGATTCGCGCAAACATAGACAGATATATGTAGATCGGGAGGCGCATTCCCTTCACAAACAAACATAATCTACTGCATCATCAGCGGCTCAGATGTCGGGAGTAAATGACGACCACTATGTTTATTATTACATCCAGCAACACAACACCTCAATCGCTCAGTCGGAGATATTCTTGTCTAACTTACATCCCTGCTCCGGCATCAAAACATGGAAAGTTACTGGACTGCAACAGCTGGTCTACGGTAAGAGCTCATGTCAATCAACTATTGTGGGAGCGGCCTCTGTGGGTGTGACACCACACCGACAGGCATCTGAGAATGGCTCGATTTGAAAAAGGGGATATTATTTTTACAGATTAATTAAAAACCACTGCATGGATTTTTATCATTATAGGGTAGATTTGTACATACACTGCCAACACACATTAATGTTCAAACAACATGAAAAAGTGAACTTAGCATCCGATGACCCCTTTAAGTGACATTGTTTGACTAAAACAATATTTTACAACAAGATTTTGCTTGATTTTTGCTGATTTCGTTGTCAAATAGTTTGAAACAAGTCACAACTGAGCCGCTAGTAATTAAATCAGTGACTTGCCGCCACCTATTGCCAGGTTTAGTTTCATTTCTAAAGTGTCTATTTAGTTTAATTTTTAAACTTAAGTCATTTAATATTTCTATGTTCAAAATTTTATATTAAAAACATTAATCTCAACATGAATTTATGAATTTAATTGCACTCATGCCACTGCTGAGCCTCATTAAACATCTGAAAATACACCTACAGGGAGGAGGATATTTACAAAGAGGTCAAATATCACCTTGTAATAGGAAGGCTAATTTTTGATTTTTTTTGTTTCTTTATTTACCAATAATCTAATCAATTAGAAGGTGCTCCTGAATTTTTTGCTGTGCTCCTAAATGTTTAAGTTAGGAACACAAGTGCTCCTAAAAAGAAAAGTTTTGTAGAGCCCTGATATATTAATGGTAGGAAAATTACTAAATATCTTCATGGAACATGATCTTTACTTAATATCCTAATGATTTTTGGCATAAAAGAAAATTTATAATTTTGACCCATAAAATGTATGTTTGGCTATTACTACAAATATACCTGTGCTACTTATGACTGGTTTTGTGGTCCAGTGTCATAAATGTTTATTATTATGTGAGAACAAAGAGACTGTTGTTATTTAGGAAAACCAGTTTCTTGGAAATCTTATACATTTTTGCAGTTGTTATACAAAATATGTTTGACTGCAGAACTCTGCGATTGACCAGTCAAAATTAACAATTACAAATGACTCCGCAAAGGCCTTAAGTATCAAATGCCTTCCATTCCACTTAACAAACAAAAACAATTTACAGCGACGCTTCTCATGTCCCAAGCCCACAACAGAAGAGCCATCCACAGACACGACAGATATTTAACCCTGCGTGTCCGGTCAGTCTTTCTTCCCCTGACGCAGCTGGTGTGAATTTGTCCCAGGCTTTGCAGACAGAACCAATCAGGTTTGGCCAGCAGAGTCCTCCCCCTCAGGCCAGATCCTGGAGGAAGTGATCTGGGGGGACGCTGTCCCACATCACCTCCCAGACCCATGTCACAGTAATAAGGCTGCCACTCGGTGATGGACACCTCTGAAGCCTGGCTCTGGGTCCATGCTTGAACTGCAGGCACCCTCATGAATCCAAATGAAAAAAGGCCAAACATCCAACTGTCACTGCCTTTTTTTTTATGTTTGTGTGTGTGGACGTCACACATGCAGCTGCATGTATGCACCCGATCTGATTTATAACGCTCGTGTGCTTGCATGCAATAATAGACAGTGACCTGCACTTTGCAGATCCGGTCACTGTTGTTTCTCTCTTTCTCAGACAACCAATAAAAGTCCAAAAGCTTCCTTTGTATTTAACAGTATTGATGCATGTTTGCATGTTGGTTCACTTTGGCAGTGGGAACTAATTTAGCTGGAAGTGGGTGTTGCAGATTTTTCAAAGGTAAAAACTGCCAACTTCCAGAAATAATGGTCCAATAATATTCCCAATCTGGAGAGAGAAACCTATGTTTGGATTGTGGTCCGCCTACACACTGACTTAGCCTGGCCTGCCTCTTTTTATTCCTTTTTTCCATTTGCGTCAGAGCCTGTTTTGGCTCTCACATGTGATGTCAAGAAACTGACTTATCTTACATATCCCCACTGCGCTGACTTTTTGACAGTAAAGACAATAAAAAGCACCTCAAAAGGATAAATTTATCTGGCTAGGAATTCCAAAAAATAAATAAAAAGGGGGCAAGCCCCTCCAAATTGTATCCCTAAGGTTGAGCTTGAATAAGGAAGGGAGGGAGGTTGGAGAGAAAGCCAAGCTCCTTTGGGCATTGTGAATAAAGGCCGGTTCAAAGCTCAGTGTGTTTCTCAAAAGAGCCCTGTCTTCAGGCTCTTGGGCTGCTGAGTCTTTTGGTTTAGCCCCTCTGTATCTCCCCTCTACAGCCTACTACATTATATTTTTAGACAAAACCATTATGCACTGGCTACAGACAGCTTCCTCATGTGTCTTCACCTATTCGACTTGACAAAAGTGACCCTATTCACTGTAATACTGCACATCTGTGCATGTCATTCCAAAGAATAAAAACGACGGTCTTCTTAATCTTTCATCGCATTGTAATAACTTGCTTGACTTTCACATCTTGCTGATATATGCAAGCTGTTAGTTAATGTTAACCAATAGCCATATAGCTCTACATCCATTATTTTTGTCTGTTGTTGTAATTAATGCAGCCTTTGTAAAAACGTAGTAACATTTTAAAGTCTGCATTAAATGAAACTTTACCTATCACCTTCAGGGCTGGGCAATATGGCAAAAAATTAAAATCTCAATTTATTTTTAGAATGTTTGACCGATTCTCTGTTTCTTTGTTTGTTTGGGGTTTTTTTTTTTTTACGAACTAGTCAACTTGAAAATGTAAGTACAACATGATTCACGTAATTTGTTCTTTAATCAACATGATGTAAATATTAAACAAATCACTTGTTAAATATCTTTGCAGAAAAGATGCAAATAAATCTTATACAAACTTGTCTTATACATATTATATGCTCAGAAATAATACAAGGAAAATGCTTTTAAAAATTTTCAAAAGTCAAGGTACTTTAAATTCAAAATGCCTGAAGGTATAACACCAGTAGACTATTAATTATAAATGTTCTTTAAAAACAATGAACAGCAGCTTTCAGCCTGTCATCATGATGCAAACATGAAATATCAGACATACAATAGTAGTTCTTCACAGGTTTTTTTATTCAGTTGCACTGCTTTTCCATTGGTTTTTCAATGTAAACACGGACGCATTTGATTGTTGTGCTTGCGTCTCTTGTAGCATCTCATTCATTAAACGGCATTCTTAAAATACGATACTCAAGTTAAAAGTAGTTCAACTCCCATCTTCTAGCCTCTTATCCTATTCCACTGCCCGCGTCGCATCTTTGTCAACACAAAAGCGCATTCTGTGTGAATGGCGCCTAGCAATGTATATTATACGAGAGCGGTTAATCACGTGCGCCGACATGCGATTGGGTCGTTCTTTTCTCTTTACTGTTATCGTAGGCTTACTTCTAATTTTAACGTTTGTTAATATTTCTATTCAAAATTGTGATCTCTAAAAAAAAAAAATAAAATCGTGGCAAACCGTTAAATTCAAATTAAATGATAAAATCAGAAAAATCACCCAGCCCAACCTTCATCTCTTTTAAAATGCATGTTATTGGTCTATGATTAGATGCGATTGATTATACTTCTCTCCTGCCATATGCAGGACTTCTAACATCTAGTCTGTTAAAACCTGCCCACTTTCATAAAATTTACTGCAAGCTTGCATTCAGATCTGCCGCAGTCTAATCAACAAACAATGCATAGAATCTAACAGAATAGAAGTCCCTACCCTTCATTATTTTGATTTATTTTAATGCTTTGTTGCACTCGCATGCACTTCAAAATACAACAAAAATGACCTGTCACTACTTGCTGTAATTTGCATTTCCAATTTAAAGGAAACTTATTATTTCTAGATGTAATATAAGTCTCAGGTGTCCCCAGAATGTGTCTGTAAAGTTTCAGCTCAAAATACCCCACAGATCATTTATTGTATCATTTTGAAAATGACGATTTTGAGTGGAAGCAGAAATGCTGTTTCATGCATGTCTCTTTAAATGCAAATGAGCTGCTGCTCCCCACCCCCTTTTCCAGAAAAGGACTGTGCCTTTACAGCTCGTACCTTAGATACTCTGCAAAAAAAAATGGTTTTCTGAACGTGGGTGGAAACGTGCAGATTATGGGGTGGTAATATTGTAATAAAATCTTCCTACGTCACAGGAACAACGAAATCTAAGCGGCTCATTTTTCCAAATGCTTGCAGAGAAAGGCTTACCAAAACAAAGTTTCTAGCTTGTCCTTTTTCACTGTTTCTTGGTTGGTAGATGCACCAGGGACCTGATTATAGCACTTAAACACAGAAAAAGTCAGATTTTTATGATATGTCCTCTTTAATGCCAGAAAACATTTCATATAAAAATGATAACAGCTGGGTTTCAGAAATGGATTGGTCCTTCTAGAATCATCTGAAAACTCTTTTCTGTAATGGAACAATCACTTTTCATCATTAAATCAATTCCTGATGGATCAAATGAACTCCTGGCTTAGATTTTTGTTTGTTCCCTTTGAATATCTGGATGTGTTCTGATATACTTTACAATAAGGAAGCAATTTAATGTTAATATTTACATGACAACAGGATGTGTATTCCCTAGATTTTTGTTTTTAACTCATGACTGTGTCCTGTCTTGCAGATACAGCGTGGTGGTGGAGGGCGAGAGGGGGAACAGGCCACATATCTACTGCCTGGAGCAGCTGCTACAGGAGGCGGTCAGTACGCCACACTGCCCTACACCGTTCGTTGACCCACATACACGTTACGGCTCACCACAACAGGCCTGTGTGTTTTACTCCGGGCACACTCCTCGGTTTCCTCTCTTCGCTAACAGGCCTGGGGCACGGTGTAATATAGAAGCTGTTTAGCACCTTCCCCTGCTATTAAGCTAAGGGCATGTTTTGCTCCAGTACCTCTGTCTGTTGGTTTAGGCACACATGCTTTCGCGGCTACCGCCTTTTCCTTCCTAATGTACCGTTGGAAGGCGGACCACTGCCAAGAGCAACCTTAGCCATTACCGCCTCTCTAAGATGGATTATATAGACAAAATATACATTTCCTCGCCAGAAAATGATTCATTAGTTACTCGGCTTAGAAGATAGACGACTGCGAAGTGTCTGAATGCACACAGGTGTTGATTTAATAATCCTCTCTGATCCACACTGCCTTTGTCCTACAGATTATTGATGTGAAACCCCCCTCCGTCAGATACCTTCCCCAGGGGACCCGGATCGCAGCCTACTGGAGCCAGCAGTACCGTTGCCTCTACCCTGGCACGGTCGTCAGAGGTACGGCTTTCCTGTTCCGCTTAATTGAGCGCCTTTCACTGGCTATTACGGACTATTAACCAATGCGTTTTACTGCGTCTTCGTTTCTCAAATGGAAAAATATGCACAAATGTCCACTGTCCTCTGCTCAGAGACATAGTAAGAGAACCTTTCAGGGTTGTTTCATTTCCTTTAATCTAAATCTTTTAGCCAAACCCATAAGCGCTGCCAGATAAACCGAGCCGGGGAATGAAGGATGGTGTGGTTAGCTACATGCAGTGCTCTGCTCTATTATTATTTATTTTCCCTCCCGCCGAGGAAGGAGGGAGCTGGAGACTTGTCAAGAAACTCTTAAAGGGAGGTCGCTGCTACTGCCGCTGTCAGCCAATGAGAATGAAAAGGCCCTGTATGAATCCCTGCAGCCGCTGCCGCACCGCTGAGAAATATGCGGTCGCTCTTTTCGCGCAGCAGTGTTTGCTGTTTCACTCAGTGGAAACGTAAATTGAGGTGATGCGCATTCTTTTGCGTCAGTCGTCAACCCTGTTACTTGTCCACAGGGAGCCCAGACATGGAAGACGTGGACGATTTGATTACAGTGGAGTTTGACGACGGAGACACCGGACGAATCCCGCTCTCTCACATTCGGCTGCTGCCGGCGGACTACAAGATTCAGTGTGAGTATTCAGCGAAGCAGGGAGTGAAAGCCAAGGCACGAAAGAGCGCATGAAACGTTACCTGAATGTCAAAGTTAGGTAAACATCCCATACGTGCCCTGTTTGATTTGGAGTCCATGCGCCCACTGATTTGTGTTTGGTTTTGCTCTTGAAGCTGATGATGGATTCAGTAAAAGATGTTTTTCCACTAGTTGCCAGGGGGTTGCACATGATTGAGAGCAGGACTGAGAGATTTGAAGGCTTGTGTGTAATATTTAAGAGCACTGAGTAAATATTCATGTGTTTGACTGAAAATGTTTGTGTATGTTCATTTTGGAAATATATAAAGTTGAGAGGCACATGGAAATATGCCAGTATTTTTGAGTGTGTCAATCACAGATATTGGGTCGATTTGTGTTTTCAAAACTGAATTTATCTGAACAGGTGCTGAACCGTCCCCTGCCCTCCTTGTGGCCAGCACCAAAAGGCGAGGAAGGAAGTGCAGTAAGGATGTACCTGATGGCAAAGAGACACCGCCTAAAAACGCAGAAGAGTCTGCTCCGAAAAGCAGGGGCCGAGGAAGAAAGCCCAAACCCAAGCCAGGTAATTTCCACTCCTTCATTGACACTTTGGCTGGTGTAGAAGAGACGTGTTTTTGTAAAAGTGGTTATTGCTTTGGTTCAAATTAAACATTAAAAAGTCAGAGCTGGTGTTACTGAAATGAGAAATGCAGTGATCTTACTAAAGTTGACTGGATTGGTGGTTTCATAGATAGTAAATCACTTTCTTTTGCTTGGAAAGAGCTTACTGTCAGAACAGGAACTGCTTTTAGCCTCCCAGCATTTTTATAGAGGTAAGTGTGTTTTTGGTCTGGCATATTAAAACCTTCCCTCCTGTGCTGCTTTCCAGAGCCTGAAGTCGCTCCAAAGGAGCATGAAAAGCCTGACACACCAACCCCGACGCAGGTCCCCGAGAGGCCCCTGTCCAGCCAGAAAAGCGGCCCACGGCCAGGTAGAAAAATTAAGCAAGTCGGCACAGCCAGCCCCTCCATCCCCGTATCTAATGAAAGCCAGAAGAAAACCACAGGAATCAAGCCCCCAGCCAAAGTGCGTTCCCAGCCCCAGTCTGTCTACTCGCCGCCGCTCTATGGAAAAGTTCTGTCTGTGGATCTCTATAATGAGCCCTCCACTTCTCTGGCCTCCTTTATATCCAACAATGAGACTGCGAGTCCCGCGGGGAAAGGAAAGCCGGTCAAACGCTTGCGAAAGCCTGAGGAGGAGGCATCTGGGTTCGGTGTGAAAACGCAACGCAAGCAACCTCAGACTGAGATCCTCATCAAACTGGACCATGAGGGAGTCATGTCACCCAAAACCAAGAAGACCAAAGCCCTCATGATGATGGAGGGGCAAAACCTCTCCAAAAGAGAGAATAAGTCTGTCATGGGTGTCAGCTACACTACGATATCCGCTGCTGACAAAACACTCAAAGCTAAAAACAAGGCAGCTGAGGCAGACCCGCCTACTACCGAAAGCGTGTCCACATACAGCGTTCGTAAGCTCGGCAGCGGCAGCGAGGGTCTGATGAAGGTGAGCAACTCAGGGGAGAAAGACAAGAAAGAACTGGAGTGTCCCAACTGCAGTAGCAGCAGCAGCAGCAGCTCGGAGTCTGACGGAGAAGAGGAACAAGGAGCCTCGCAGGAAAAGAAGCCCAAACAAGACTCGACTAGCTCCAACAGCTCGCGGGCATCAAGTCCCACCTCTTCCAGCTCATCCACAAGCAGTTCCTCATCCTCAGCTGGTTCTCACTCCTCCTCCTCGTCGTCATCATCCTCCACCACCAGTGATGAAGAATCCTCCTGTAGCTCAGATGAAGAACCAGTTGCCGTTTCTCAAGCATCCCCAGCTGCAGAGCATGCACCATCTCAAGAGGAGGAGGAGGAGGACGACGACGAGGACGAGAAGGCCAAGTCAAAAACGGGGCCTACCACCAACATCCATAAGCTCCAGAAGCAAGCATCTGCCACGCAGCAGCAACAGCGGCACCAGCAGCAGAAGCCCCAGAAACAACAAAAAGTGAAGCAGGGCGTCGGTCGCCCCAAAAGACGAGAGGGAATCCACCTCCCAACTACTAAGGAGCTGGCAAAAAGACAGAGGCTACCCTCTGTCGAGAACAGGCCCAAGATCTCAGCTTTTCTTCCTGCCAGACAGCTGTGGAAGTGGTTTGGAAAGCCTACTCAGGTAAGCCCAAGGATTTTAGGATTGCATCTTTCTTTAAATCCCACCAATGCCATTTGTGCATCTCAAGTGATGTATTGCGTTGTGTAAAATCCAAAGTATAATTCAGTTTTGACTAGAGCTGCGACAGTAAATCAATGCATTCTTTCTGGAATTAATTCTGAGCTTAGTTTTTAACAGCAGATGGCGCTCTAATCTAGTTTAACCGCACACTCAAATGCTCACAAAGAAGAATGCTGAAAAGCGCTTATGAATTGGGCATGTAATTGCACCTTGGCTCAGTATGCTTTTATGGTGCAAAATGAACCGAAGGTATACCCCTTCAATCCATACTACATGTGGTGTACGTGAACGCAGGCACTCGACGTGCACTACAAAGATTTATCATTGTCCGGTGTCTGTGCTGTTTCTCTTCATTAGTTATAACCAATTTAAAAAAATGCCTTTGTACTCATTTAAACTAGTTGCGTGTATATTTTAAACCTCACAAGCACTTATTAACATAAGAGTCTGTTGTTGCCATCTCCAGTAGTTTTGTTGTTATTGTTCCGTCTCCATATTTTAGGTTTTGACTGAAAACAGTGGCCTAGACTAGTGTTGCCACCTTATGGACAAACTAATTAATGCAAGAAATTCAAAATCTGGCTGCACGAAAACAGTATGCAAGCACTGTTGATGATGAAATTTACACTGAACGTGTTCTTGAGTGTACACACAAAAAAGCATACTTTGGGCTTATTTGAAATGATGAAGATGGAACATACATTTGTTTTTTGGACAAAAATTCCTTTGTCTTGCTAAGGCTAATTTCAAAACACGTAATTTAACATAATTGAATATTATTTCTACTAATATTTCTACATTTTTTGCATAATTGGACAAAATTACAGCATGATTGGAAATGATACACACTGAAAATATTCTTCTTTGGTAACACTACAGGAAAGTGTAGTTAGTTAACATTAGTCATGTTAGTATTAACTAACATGAACAAACAATGAGCATTACATTTATTACACTGATTATTAATCTTTGTTAATGTTAGAGAATAAAAAATGCAGTCGTTCATTGTTCATATTTACAGTGCATTAACTAATGTGAACAAACATAACTTGTGATTTTAATAATGCATTACTAAATGCAAAAATTAACATTAAGATGTAAATGCTGTTGAAATATTGTTCATTGTTATTGTTAACCAATGTAATTAATGTTAACTAATGAACTTTATTGTAAAGTATTACCGTTTCTTTCTTTATTTTTTTACATCATGTCATTTTATCTTCATCTTACTGGTAAACAAGTAGACTAGTTTTTGACTTTTTTTTTTTAGTGGCATAAATGTTTGGCGTTATTAAAAAAGGATGCCACAACTGTGAGAAAATATAAACAAAAAAGTTTAGTTCAAAATATAAAAAAAATTGCCATAGTTATTTTGAAATGTTGCCAATTTAAATGAAGCACTGGTAAAAAGTTTCAAGTTAATTTTAATGTGACCTTCATATAACAAAAGGCAAAAGTTCTGTTAGTTTTAATAAAAATCAACCCCTGGGACATAAAAGTGCCTGAAGAAACATTCTTTTGCTTTTCCTTGAACTTCTGACAGAGGCGAGGAATGAAAGGGAAGGCGAAGAAGCTTTTCTACAAAGCCATAATGCGTGGGAAGGAAATGATCCGTATTGGAGACTGTGCCGTGTTCCTGTCTGCTGGACGACCCAACCTCCCCTTCATTGGACACATCCAGAGCATGTGGGAGTCCTGGGGAAACAACATGGTGGTCCGTGTCAAATGGTTCTATCATCCTGAGGAAACCAACCCTGGAAAGAAACTTCATGACAAAAAGGTTACTTTCATCTCCCGTTTGCTAAACAAGACTAATGGTTTGCGGGCACCGCGTTATGACGTTAGTCCTGGAATGGTACTTGATCTTGCCTTTATCTGGGTTTGTAACTAATCAAATTTTGTTTGGCAGAACTGGGATCAAATGTCTGGCCAAAGTCTTCCTGCTGTTCTGCAGGCTTCCAACCAGAGAAAAGACTTCATGGAGGTAAGAAAAAGCAATCCAGTAAGTGGTTTGATCATCTGCGGTTGGGTGAAAACAGACTTGATGGATGTCTCTGCTTTCTCTTTTCAGCGGGCCCTGTACCAGTCCTCGCACATCGACGAGAATGACGTCCAAACCATTTCTCACAAATGCCTGGTGGTCAGCCTTGAGCAATATGAGCAGATGATTAAAACCAAGAAGTACCAAGACAGCGAAGACCTCTACTACCTGGCCGGCACTTACGAACCCACCACTGGAATGATATTCAACACCGATGGGGTTCCCGTAATCTGCTGAGGATCAACAAATAAGACGCGTGGAACCAAACGAATGAGATACAAGGGCTAGACAGATGTGTTGGCTTTACCCAAAGCCTGACTAATCAGACGAGTACAGAAAACGTCCTGACAAAGACACAAGCATCCGTTGAGATCAGAGACTACTTTGACAGATGCCGAGTGTGCACATCATTTCAAACACAAAACGGTTTGGTCTGTTAACGGAGCACCTTGCTTCACCATTGTGGATGTTCAGGAATCAGTCGTAGAGTAAAAACCGCATCTCGAAGGTCAACTGCATCTGCACCGCTGAGCCCCGTTTGCCTC
The DNA here is from genome assembly GCA_012976165.1 of Labeo catla. Taxonomy (NCBI): domain Eukaryota; kingdom Metazoa; phylum Chordata; class Actinopteri; order Cypriniformes; family Cyprinidae; genus Labeo; species Labeo catla. Next base: position 382,579 of record VONZ01000051.1, on the reverse strand, counting down.
AGCCATCACCGGCGCGCCTGGAATGGAGGTGACACCTCTTCTGCGGGTGAGAAGAACCAGCTTCTTTGGCCGTGGGACCAACAACGGAAAGAGTAATTAAAGCCGACAGGCCGTGTCACACTTCAGCCCCGAGAGTCGTCCCCGGCGCACGCGCCGCTGTCCAGTTACTACTGGTAGATCCCTGGCAGAACTTCAAGGGCTGGCTAATGAACTCAGACGGGTAAAACGATAGCAGACGTAAAGCTGCGGCCCATGTGAGAAGCACTTAAAAGAAAGGACAGGACTGCGGTCTGCGAGCCTGCAAGGACTGTTTATTAATAGGAAAGTGTGAGTCACTTTTCCACCGAGCGGCCCAGAAGATCTATCGGAATATTTACGTACGGTCCTTGCCCCTCGAGAGCAGAAAGGTTTCTTTTTACGAGTCAAGGGCTCTACCGGGACAGAAACGGATGCAGATGACGCCCGTCATCTTGTAAATACATGCATACGAGCTATATGGACGAATATATTTTATTTTCGTGTACCATAGATTTATGTGACGGTAAATTTTTTTAAAGCAGCAAAAGATAAAAAAAAAGCTTTAATAAACTGTGAATAATGTTAACAAATATCAGGAACTAGTTTTAGAGTACAGATCTTACTGGAATCTCAGACGCCCACTACATTGACGACGTAATGTAATGTAATCTTGATATCGAAACTACTATTACAGGACAAACGGTTTGTGGGATTCGACAGTGTTTTAAAGCCGGTTGTCCCATAATGCAGTTTTATAACAGAAAGCACTTAAATTCTGCCCTTGGTCTTACACGGGACAGACTTCCCTTGACAATCCCCCTGATCAGGTGGACGTGAAGCGCTTTTCGGGAAAACCATTTTAGTTCTCTCATTGCTTCTCAGGGTCAGTGAGAGATGGAGAATGAGAGTTTAAAAGCACCACATAATCAGGCTACGCTCGCTTATCATGTCTATTTTACTCGGCTTTCTCTTTTTTCCAGAATTATCCCCCACAGAAAGCAATTACATCTCATGCATGAAAGCACTTTCTTCGAATAAACAAATAGCAGCGGCGCAGGTGACTTTATCCGTTAGCGCTGAAAGTTAAAAGCTGAGTTGTTTTTTGCCTTTCTCATGTCTGCATTTATTTTATTTTTTTTTTCTCCATCTCCAAGCCGTTTTCTGGTTCGTTCTTAATAGCCTTAACCTTGGTCCCTAAAAGCTGCCGTGCACCGGCAGAATCAAAGTCTGAATGTTGTCTTTGAAAATAGGTCCTTCTGATTGATATTGTGCTTCGGAGAAAGTGCCATCAGTCATCGGAGGCTGTTTGGACCAGGCTATGTATTCGCTGCTTCTCTAATCAAGACCAGTCAAATGTATTTGATTTATGGCATCCTTGCATGGATGCAGAGACTAGCAAACACCTTATTTGCTTAATTGTAATTGTGGTTTGTATTTGTGCCTCATTTTTACGGTTCAAAGGAGGTATGAATGTCTTTTTGTTTCTTTTAAGGTCGGTCGCATGTTTGATGCTGGAAGGAGACCGTTTATGTGTATCTTTTCTCTTTTTTTTTTTTTTAATAATGAAACAAAACAATTAGATGATCTGTACTGACCTTTTTTGTCTGAAGTTGCCCAGCCAAAATTTTTTTTTTTAAACTTTGTAATTCTTTCTACCTCCCACCTTGGTTCAACGTTTCATGTTTTTGTTTGATATTTTCTTTTAGTGGTATTTTTACACTTGTGAAAGAAGTGTCACTGCAATCCGTTGCCTGTTTTTAATTCTTTCGCCATGGATGATGTTTATCGGATGATACTTCTTGTTTCTTTGTGTTTCGTTTTATTTTTTCCCCCGTTTTTTGAGGGAGAATCGTGAGATCAAGAAGGGTATGGACACTAGAGTACTTCCAGTCTTTGAGATTGGAAAATATTTGGCCTGCTCAGTATTTGGAAAGTTTCTTTATATTATAGAAATGTTGACACTATTGCGTACAGTAGAACCGTCTGAAATGTCTATTTTTTTCGTGTACGTTTCATATTACATTGCCCAGTCTCTCTTAAAGAGATATTATCTTGTTGATATTCAATAGGTTGTATTTCTTAACATGTTTTATCATTGTATGTGTGGTGTGGAGGCTTAAAACGATATTTAGCCTATTCCGGTTTGGACTGTTTTTCTAAGTCACCTAATTTGGTTGAGGATTTTACACATACCCAAAGCTAATTCAAATGCCAAATGATCTTCAAATGCACAGTGAATCTGAAGCAACATTAAGCAAGCTCTTACAATACAGCTCTGTGTTGAGTATTTTTGCCTGTTGTACAATTTAAGTGCCCCTCAAAACAAAAAGTTTACTCGGAGCTTGAGTCAAGCTGTAAAGCACTTTTTAGAGTATTTTTGTCTGCATGTTTTAGAGATCGCATATATGCTTCTAGGAGTACTATTAGAGCAATCAACAAAAGTATATTTTGCTTATTGTGACGTAGTGTAACGTGAACGGAGGTCGGAGTCCATCCCTTCCCCTTGGGTCGCTGCATGAGACAGTGGCCTCTGCTGGTAGCAGTCATACGGGATGAACCGCCGACGTCCTCTGCTACTCGTCCAGGGTCCGTTTGAGTGTATCTTAAGATGTATAAGGTTTAACTGGCTTACTAGAAAACGACGTATAGCCGAGTAGAAGCGTTATAGAGTTCACTGTTTGCATGATTCTGTTCGACCTTTTTCCTTTCGTTCTTTCTTTATGACATTCCCCCTCTCGGAACAATCGTCCTCCATGCTTAATGTGCAATACTGCTGAATTTGGATTCTGTGAGGTAGCTGCTAGTGAGGGAAGGAACGTGTTCATGAATGTGGGAGATGAGAGAGAGAAAGTTAGTGTGGACTGGAGGCTGGTCCTTCACTGGTCTTCATCTGCTGTTCCTTCAGCATCGATATGGTCCTGTTACAAAAAAAAAATAATAATGAAAATTTAAGAAGCTATAGTTTTGAAATTATTGTTTGAAATTTTAAAGCATCAAGGTTTTGTAAATGATCCTTTATGAGAGGGGGAGATGAGTATGGATATACTTTGTACACACATTTAATCTTGTAAAAAACAAAATTACAAAATAAATTTTTTAAACATTGAAACCGATATTAAAGATTGCTGTTGACTTGTGTGTGAACTTATGGAATTGGATTTTTTTTTTTGTTTTTTTAACAGACGCAACCAGCATTATCAGTGTTTTTCAATTCTTTTAGTATCTCAGTATTTTCTAGTTCATCAATAAACGTCATGAAATGGAATTGAGTTTGTCTCTTGATTTTTCTATTTTTTTTTTTTTTTTTTTTTCCTTGAGTAATTGAGTATGTAAAACCCTCTGGCTCTGAATTGCATCAATAATCCCAGCCTGGTCTCATTGTTTATACATAGGTATTAGAATGTAACATTTACAAGCAGAAAACATATATTTTTGTAAACTTTCATTGATGCTGAAATGTACAGTTTGGACACACTTCAACTAGCGCTGTCAATCGATTTAAAAAAATAAATAAATAAATAAAAAAAAACGAATTAACCAGATTAATCCCACCTAACATTAAAATAGTGCTGTTAAACGATTAATCGCATCCAAAATAAAAGTTTTTGTTTACATAATATATGTGTGTATATTTATTACGTATATATAAATACACACACACACACCTTATATTTTGAAAATATTTACATGTATTTACATGCATATATTTATATTTGTATACTTGATATTATACATAAATATTTTTAATATATAAACATATTTTTCCTAAATATATACATAAAAAATACACACAGTACACACACATATATTATGTAAACAAACTTTTATTTTTGAATGTGATTAATTGTTTGGCAGCGCTACATTAAAGTTTTAAATATACTTTTGTATTGCAATAATTTCCCCTTCAATCTGCAAATTAATGTAGAAACAACATAAAGACAGTATATTTTTAATATTTGTTAAATGTTTTTTTTTTTATGACTAAAGGTGGGTATCACTGATACCAATGTTACTAATGTATCAAGTAAACTTTTTTTTTTTCCTAATATTTAAGCAACGACTATAGCCATATTGTATACTTTACAGTATAACTGAGAGCTATCCATTTTAACACTTATTAGATTTTAAATAACTTTTAATTTAAGTGAACTTAACACAGTCTTTGCATGAACACCTTATTTACATGTACCCTTCAGCAAGTAGGAAATGCACAGAACTAAATGAAATACTAAATTAAATGACTGCTTAAAGCTGCACAAAAGTTATTAATTTCCTTTTTTCTGAGAAAGTTTAAAAGCTTTCAACATCTGCCTCGAGCAATGCCAGTGACGCGACGCAACATCCCTCAGCAATACTTGACGTCACTCCATCCAAAGGAAATGAGAGGCGGTTAACGCTGACGCCCCGTGTGAAAGCACCGTAACTGACGCGTGCGTGCTACAAGAACAGTAACGGCTGACAGGACAGGTAAATTCGTTTTTACTGACATATTTCCTGACAACGTCTCATCTGACCGCAGTTCTATGTTGTTCTACTGAAGCTGTCTTGTTATCTGTAGCTTTTCCGCACCCATCTGACTAACGTTAGCGGCTGGCGCTGAAGTAAAGTTGGAGTGTGTGTCTGAAAAGTCTCGCGTTTGAGACTGTCGTAAAGACTAAGTAAACGCACATCTTGTCAAGAAAGCAGCAGTTATTATTGGGTTGTCCAACTCTCGCCCCGCCCCTGAGCGTTAAATATATTTAATTGCTGTTAAACTGGAAAAATTAATGTGTTAACATGCAAATTTTGACATCACTAATTTCAGTGTTTAAAGCGTAAAAATTGCGACGTATTTTTAGCTAAAAAACTAAAATATAATATAAGTAAACCGTTCTCATGCAGTGAAAAATACATTGCAGAACAAAGAGGAAAATGACAAAACAATGACAGACAACACAGAACAGGTCACTTCTGGTGTAAAACAAGGTCTCAGCTTTAAAATGTTTAGGAAATTAAACAATAAATACCATTTTGAGACTCTTTAATGTGTTGTGACAGATCACTGTATTGCCTCATTAGATTATTTGACGCAATCGTCTTTTCTTATGAGATAAACATGAATAAACATCAGAACATACTCAACCGTGGAAATCTACTCTCCTGCCTGATTTGTTTGTCGGACAAAAGGGTGGATTCGACGTTATGATTGGTCAGATCTCCTGTCAATCAAGCTGCTGGCGAAGGATCAGTTGAAAACATAATGTCACTGATATGACATTGGATACAATAATAATAAAATTTATGTCGCGATTTCAATATTCATAAGGATTCATTTGTAAGTCTGTGAAGTTGTTCATGTGTAAATAATTTACATTTTAGGTGTCATCAATACATCACTATTGTATGTTTAAAGGAGAAGTCCACTTCCAGAACAGCAGTTTACAGATAATGTACTCACCCCATTGTCATCCAAGATCTTCATGTCTTTCTTTCTTCAGTCGTAAATTTTTTTTTGAGCGAAACATTTCAGGAATTTTGTCCATATAATGGACTGATATGGTGCCCTAAATTTGAACTTCCAAAATGCAGTTTAAATGTGGCTTCAAACGATCCCAGCCGAGGAAGAAGGGTCTTATCTAGCGAAACGATCGGTTATTTTCATAAAAATAATACAATTTACATACTTTTTTAATGCCAAACGCTCGTCTTGTCTTTCCCTGCCTGAACTGTTTTTGTTCTGGTTCGTGACAGTTAGGGTATGTCGAAAAACTCATACCTCATGTTCTCCCTCAACTACGAAATCATCCTATATTGCTGTTTTACCTTTTTTGTTTTTTGTTTGATCTTCTTTGCATGTTCACTTTCCAAAGACTGGGTTGGTACTTCTGCAGCGATGTAGGATGATTTTGAAATGATCTTTGAAGTTGAGGGAGAAAATATGATTGGAGTTTTTCGACATACCCTAACTGTCTTGAGCCAGAATACACAGAGTTCAGGGAGAGAAAGGCAAGACGAGTATTTGAAATTAAAAAGTATTTAAAATATACTTTTTTTAATGAAAATAACTGATCGTTTCGCTAGATAAGACCCTTCTTCCTCGGCTGGGATCGTTTACAACCGCATTTGGGATCGTTTACAGCCGCATTTAAACTGCATTTTGGAAGTTCAAAATCGGGACACCATTTCAGTTCATTATATGGAGAAAAATGCAGAAATGTTTTCCTCAAAAAACATAATTTCTTTGCGACTGAAGAAAGAAAGACATGAACATCTTGGATGACAAAGAGGTGAATCTTTGTTTTGGAAGTGGACTTCTTTAAATGCTGTAAAAATGTCAGTGCTGTGTATTTTAAGGTCTGTAAAAACGTAAGTAAATTTACGTATCGTAGAACCACATTTTACATAAAACACATGCGAATTATCATGAGATCATGTTGATAATCCATATTACATTTGTAGCTGTAGATGAACAAATGAGTGGATCCAAAACCTTTTGGGAGAACTGTTATTATGACCCGATGAGCTTTTTACAACTCCTGTCATTTGCTGTATAAGTGCTTCTTTAAGATGCCTGTGAGAGCCGAGCAATAAGACTTGTAGTGCAACACTCAGTCTTCCATACGACCACCATCAAACTGAATTTCCATCATGTGACCGCAGGAATGCTGTAAAAAGGATTCACCTTACAACATGGCTGAATTGCATATTCATGTCCACATTGAGGAAAATTAATGTTGTCCTCTGTGAAAATATTGTGGTGCTCCATTGAATGAGTGTTATTTGTGTTATGGTAGTCCTTGAGCCATTTAACGGGCAATGGAATGCCCCCCCCCCCCCTCCTTTAAAAATCCCATTTCTGAAAGAGTGTTTTTCAGCATGCGTGATGATTCATTGCGCACTTTGGGCTGTTCACAGTGATGCAATAGATTCAAAAGGTCACCAGGGTGTTTTGTTAGGCAAGAGGTGGTTTCTGAGTCTCCCGCGTGAGCAATCACATTCATCAGGATACCATGTTAGAGCTTCCTGGAACAATTTACAATTTATCGCAGCTGTTGCATTGAACTCAATCTGAGCTCATTTTGCTAATGCTAGTGCAATGTCTTTAGCGAATTCACCACTCACCAACACAACGAAGCTTGCTTTGAGGGAAAAGGGAAAAAAGTTTCCCAAGCAATTAAAGTTACCAAGGGAGTCAAGTTTGCTGTGTTGTCCATTTATAAATTATCTCTTGAAGTGGAAATGAGCCACCTCCCTGGCAAAAACATGTTTGCGTATACTCTGATCTTTAGTCTACCATGGTGAAATGGAGCTAAAGTGCTCTCTTTGGAGGGAACTCCTATTATTAGTGGGCTGGTATGACTGTGACCTCACTGTTTGAAACCATTCGCTGTTCCAGCAGTCTAAATAAGGAAGAGATTGCATTTTAAGTGCTTGTGAAATCGGAAAGAATGCTGGCATTGTGCTGTCACAAATCATGTTGAATTTAAAGCCCTTGGCTTATTTTTTCTCCATCAAAAGCACAACTTCTCAATTTCCATTAACACTGCAGATGAGATTTGAAAATGCGTGTCTTTGATTTCGCTTGTAGTGGCATAAAATTAGCATAATGCAATCTAATGGAAGTGCGCCTTAAATTTTATTACTGACAAAATGCATCTTGCATATAGAGGCACGCATCATGATTTCTCATACATTTTTTAATGCTCTAAATCAGCAAAAATAATGTTTATGATTAAAACAAATGGCTGGGAAATAGGTTTAATGGAAATATTTCACTCTTAAAGTCCTTATGAAATCAAAATTGAAGTTTTTTGGCATTTATTATGAATATGTCAGCCTGAAGGTTATAAATAAGCCAGTGTGCTCCAATACAATGACAAAATTCGCATTTACAAGATACAAGCATTCAAAACGTAGTCTCACCAATATGGATCAACGATTTTGATGACATCACCCTTCACTTCAGCTTCTCATCAAACTTTCTGTCCAATCAAATGCTCTCTAGAATCCGAAGCGAATCAGACACAATAGCACGGATTGCAAACCACAAACGTATTGCACTCATTTGAATTCTACACAGAATGCTATATTTTATAGCAATATAGATGAGATTGTGGCTGTCATACGCTGTCAAATACGGCTTTACCAAGCTCAACATCTGCTATTATATAAGGGTCATTGACATATGAGGATTTTCGACAGGCCAATTTTAAAATACAAAAAATAAATCTGTTGTAATTGTTCATACATCAAGAATGTTGTGTACACATAAATTCATATTACAATTTAAAATTAAGTGATTTTAGCGTTTTTTCATCTCGAAGTGGCCATATTCTTTAAAAAAAAAGTGTCATGTGGTGCAACCATGATTAATATTGAAATTAATTCATTTCCTTAACATGCTTAACATTTATTAGATGTTCTCATTTGCATTTATTTCAAGTTTTTGTAAATAATGATCTCGTATTTTTTTGTAATTTCAGAGTTGCCTTCTTAAATGTAGTTAACAGACTTATTTTTCCTGTAAATTGCATGAAACTGATAAAAATGTTTTAAAAATACCATACACTTAAGCATGCTGTAGCAGTGATTCATATTTGATTTTATTTTAATACAGTTTAATACAGTTTTTCCTATTAATGATCGCACCACATGATGAGTGGTTGCTCCAAATGACGCAAAGGCCTTATATCATTAAAAATCTTTAAAGAGACGTGTAAAAAGTGCAGCACATGGCATTACCTGCACCCATTTCTTTAGCCCCAGTTATTTCTGAACTTTGCCCAGTCTTGGCTGCTCAATTGACCCTTCGCCAGGAGTTTGATTAACAGGTGATCTGACCAATCACAACGCCAAATATGCCATTTTGTCCGACAAACAAACCAGACAAGAGTAGATTAAAGTCAGTGGACTTGAACTTGAAAAATAGTGTGTATTGACATCTTTTTGCAGGTGAAACAAGATACCTTCTGATGTTCATGCATGTTTATTTCTTGCTATAACTAGTAAAGATGAAGAGATGATCAGTTCATGTGCCGCATGAACAGGGCACATTAAAGAGCCACAAAACAATATTTGTTGTTTGAATTTTGTAAAAAAGACAAAATTTGAACTCTGAGACATACTAAAAGTAACCAGCTCAATATCCTTTGCTCCGTGATGTATTTTTCACTGCATGAGAACATGATGTGTGGCATAACTAATAATACTAATAGTAACTAATCTTTTTTGAAAAGTTAAATTGGGTCCATACAGAGAGGTACTTCATATATACAGTGTCTTTTAATGCATTTAAACCAATTTTTAACAAAACATGCAATTAGACAGAAAATTTAGGCTTCATGTCACTTACCCATAGCCCATGGCTAGTGTTTGAAAAGGGGGCAGGGCTGGTTAATATGTCCCACACTGTCTTCCTGTTTCAGCTGAAATTACATCAACACAGAATAACACCACGTTTCAAAGCACCTCAGTGGACCTTCAAAGGGATGGATAAGGAAAAAATGACAAGATTTGCATAGCCAAAATTGGTAAAGATGATATTTCATTTCACACTGAACTATCCCTCTAACTCCCACTTTTGGGTTTGCTGTATTTCAGCAGGGTTTCGCGATCCTTTCATGGATCACTTTCATAAAGACAAAGGGGTAGCAAATCCCTCCGTATCTCCAGTGTAAAGACATTCACAACCACAGTGTTTGAGGTGCTGCGATCAATTCGAGCTAAAGAAATGTTTGAACCTGCTGCTTTGATGTCAAGTCAACACATCAGAATGCAGGCGGTTTTTATGTCAATCATTTAAGCAGAGGCATTGCATGAGAAAAAAAAGTTTTGTAGAGACCTGTGCGTCTCTTTGAGCACACGGATAACTTGCAATAGCACCCTGTGTAACATTCTTTTGTGAGGGTGGTGAATCCATTCCTATGAGAAATTACAGACTAATGACTCTCCCAGTGCTCTTTCAGCACGAGAGAATACACATGTGACAAAAAAAATATTCAAAGGTGTATCACCTCGGAATTATCATGGAATTTCATTTAAATAAATGAGAGAACAGGAGCTCAGGGGCAAAGGCAGCTTCGACTCAATAATACGCCCTGAGTAATCGCCGACTCCCGCTGTGTGTGAAAATGACAACAGTCAAAGAGATGCAGTTGCTCAAAGCGAGCATATATTTCTACTCTATGGCTACACGCATTATGACGGCCAAAAAAAACGTCATGAGGAGTGTTTTTAAGAGTAGAGCTGCGGCCTTGCGGGAGTCAACCATCGCTGTCACAGCTCATAAAAGCAATTAAACCCTCCAATAAACCCACCAAAGGCCACCTTCCTCTCTGTCGACTAGCAATGATCCTCTGTCAGAAGGGGCCACGGCGCAACGCAAAGAATCATTATGCTAATAAGAGCAAAAAAAGCAGAAAGCAGCCATGCAATATTCATACCCTCCATCATGATAAACTATTCAGGAGTCATTTAGCCGGAATGCTCATTTAACGAACTGAGGCGTGGAACAATTAACGCGCGGCGAACGATGGAAGCGTACTGTGATGGAGAGGACGTCGGCAGCTCAATCTCTCACCAGGGATGCCATTTGAAGTTCTACACGCTAATGGTTGACTTTTCCTCTACAATATCCAGAGTCCATTTTCTCTTCCATCACCTAGGCCACCGTAAAATGGCCTCCGAATGCAAGCGTGCGTGGCTGGTTTTCACTGCTAGCTGCGTTTGAATGAAGATATGATTGAGTATTTGTTTTAGGACTGCATTAAACATTAAGGTCCTCGGAGCAAGGGTCGTCCATATTGCGGGAGCATTCTACCATTTATGACCCATTAAAATGATTGCAGTATAAAAACAAACATTTACCGGCAGTCTCAGTCCATCAGTATAAAAGGGAAAGTGGAATAATTCAGAACTGATTGCTGGGTAGAAAATGGCTTCATTTCAGTGGAGCACTGCTTTGACCCTCTGGGGTCTGCGGATTGGAAGGAGTCTCAGTCCAGAGCCTCTGCCTTCCTTCATTACGGCATCTGCTGACAGCAAACAAGCCGGCCGGCATTGCTCGGGGCCACAAGGCCTTCGTCATGGCTCTGAGGCCCAAGACCCGGTCCTGTCATGGCCCATATCGTTCTGCCTACCAGATTGCTTCCCCCTCAACAGGAACAGGATTTATGGCAGTATGAAGTGCAGAGATGCATGTCTGACCGCGCTCTTGGCTGTACAAACCGCTTCAGGGAGGGCCCTGTTCATATTATAATCTCCGGGGCATAGCAATCACCGCCTCAGCATTAAGACAAAATGAGAGAACAACACACAGCGCCGAAGCGTGCATGTGTGTGTGTGTGTGTGCACCTGTTAGGAGTAAAGCAAGAAAATGTGTGCAATGGACCTCGGCTCCTCACAGGAGAGCCATTTGCCTTGTTGTTCCAATATCCTGCTGTGTGGATACATTAGTGGCCGACTCCCCCATTCCGACTGTCACCGAATCTCCAGGCTCCCATTGTGGGGAGAGAGAGACACCCAGAGCCTTGGTAATATCACACTGTCATTTTGCTTGAAATGGTAATCTTTTACAAGAAAAAAGATGAGATTTTTTTTGTAACGGAAAGCAATAAATGACCAGTTGTATTGTGTTTTTCTACATTATAAGCTGTCTTGGAAGGAGCCGGCTGAGATTGCACATGGTTTTTATAGTAAAATTACACAGGGAAATTGCATGATGGAAGTGAATCATAGTATCTGTGGGTTATTCAGTCCTCAGAGTACTGAACTTATTACCAGACTTCATAATGAAATCTGCAGTCAAGCGCTTCCAATTTGTTTCGCAGTACTTCATCGGAGAGGGGCGTTTGTTTAGCTGCGCTGACGTGCGGTGATGTATTTACTCTGATAGCGCTTTTGAGCGCACGTTGGCTATCTAGTGGTGGCATATGCTCCTTGGCAATTTAAGGCCAAATGTAAAATGCAGTTCACAAGCATTCCCGCTTGGTTTTCTATTGGCCAATTTATTGCCGAGTCGTGTATTGTATGATGAAAGTTGCATGTGACTCGCGTCGATGATTTCCCAGCATTCAACTGAGTCGCACATGCTTTGCTATTGATTGCAACAGCATCATCATCAACAACAACATCAGCCATCCTGTTGGCAAAGTTGACTTATGGAGGTGAAAAGCCAAGCTCCAGCTCAGCGTTTTCTTTTTTGTGAGTGAGAACCAGACAACCGGAAATCAAAGTGAGCAAAAGGCGGTTTAGAGGAGAGGGGGGTGATTGCAGTGGTTGGATCAAGAGCCATTATGTTTGACAAAATGGGACCTTCAAACCCCACAGAGCACTTTTCCCAAAGATTGCCAAAGTATGCAGTCTGAGGGGAGGCTGGGTGGGGAAAAAAAACCCAGATCTATCACTGGGAGGATTGCTTTTCCTGCTGCCTTCCCATCAAGTCACCGTTAACAAATTACTGTCGATCTATTCGGGAATTAGCAGTTGGGTCCCTAGAAGTGAAAGGCTGATAGACAGAGGTGCTAATAAAGGCTGCTCACCTTCTCTAGCTGTGACGATTGTGAAAGAGGGAGGCGAGCAATAATCAGCAATAGGCCACCTACACCGTTCTTCTGCCTGCAATTCGGCGACCGCGGGATTCGCGTGCGTGCCGCACACACCTGGGATGCCTGTCTTTTGAGGAGGGCCATTTAACAGTAATTCTGGCTCTGTGTTGCAGAGAATGATTTGACATTGGTGGGGGTGAATCCTGCAACGCCCCTTTGCTTTGCTGTTGAGGAGGAGGAAATCGGCTGGAGGAGAATTGTCACCCTCAATAGAGTCTACAAAGCGTGCAGTCAAGGGCTGGTTTCATGGCCCTGGAATTAAGTATTTTTACACGGAATCACTTCAAATGAAGTTATCTCCAATCAACCCAATGAACATTTTGGCGTTTCGACTATCACCGTTTTAAACAGTGGGACATAATGAAGCTCAGCTCAACTGCCAGTATAAATTGGCTGTTGTCCTGAAGAATAAGCTAGGCTGGGATGTTATTACTTTCTGTCGTAAAGCAGTGCCAGGTTTCATTTCGCATCTATTAAATTGTTGGTTTCATCTGGTGATGATTAGTTGATAAACCTTATTTTGCAAAAATCACATTAAAATGACTCATGTAACTCCAAACCCATAAGTTCTTTTTTCATCTTCGGAACACAGATTAAGATATTTCTGATGAAATCCGAGAGCTGTCTGACCCCGCACAGACAGCAACGCAACTGCCACGTTCAAGACCCAGAAAAGGTAGTTGGGTTATTCTATGAAACTGTCCATATTTCTGTCCCTAGCCTTTACAGAAATATTATACTTTAGGGTTGCCATTTCTTTATATTTTAAAATGAAACAATGTTATTTGAACAATTACACCTTTTTCAGCCATCAATGTGGCATTATTTGTTTTTTAATTAATTATATCGAATTCCAAGCACCACAAAAACTGCTTGTCCCCACAGCCATGTACAGAGGGAAAGTGCTTAATTTTGAGGTCAAAAACAGTTTTTTCTACCATTTAAAATACAATAATGTGTTCATAACTATCAAATATATGATGTAAATGGCATAAATAAACAAAATGATGAATAAATATATTAAAATATATAATGAAAGTATTGGTCCCCTGGAGTTGCTTCACTGGTGTTACCGTTTAACAAAAATCGTTTTGAAATAAAAATCATCATTTTACTTCCTTCTTCCTATTTCCTGAATATTTATGAAGAAAGGCACATTATTAGTCCACTGGCTCTTTTCAGTTATTAGAAATTTTCTTATTTATCTCATGATTTCATATGAAGCTTTTAGCTAAGTCACTGGTATGACCTGCTTTATTGTTTGGAAATTGTAAAAATGGATTGAACAAATGGATTGAACTACATAATTTAGTGAGTATACCATGATTGGCAATGTGTGGTTTGATACCCTGCAGCAATCATTTTGTAAAATGCATTTTTGTGTTACTGTCACTGGTGTCACCTTCCTTATGAATAAATAAATGCACAAAAAAATATAATTAAGCTGTCATTTATGTGTATTCAAGTCAGAAGGTAATGTAATAATGTGGTCTAAGTTTAAATGTTAGCAAAAGACATTTTAAGACATCTTCCCATGCCAAAAGCGGACATTTCTGTAGAATGACTATATAGTCAAAATAGTTGACATCAGTGGTTCGACTGTAATTTTATGAAGCTACGAGAATACTTTTTGTGTGCAAAAACAAAAATAACGACTTCATTCAACAATTTTAACAATTTCCTTACTACTTTTCTAGGCCTTGAACATTTCAGTTGCGTTGCTGTCTATGAAGGGTCAGAAAGCTCTCGGACTTCATCAAAAATATCTTAATTTGTGTTCCGAAGACAAACGAAGATCTTATGGGTTTGGAACGACATGAGGGTGAGTAATTAATGACAGAATTTTCATTTTTGGGTAAACTGTCTCTTTAATTCACATTTATATTTACTGCAAACAAAATAGGATTAAAGTGTGACCCACTCCATCACTGGAAATCATCTTGATCCAGGAACTGTTTTATACACTGAATGAAAGTCATTTAAATAGTGAAAAAAATCTAAACAGAATTAGATTTATTAAAGCACACATTTAAATAATTAATATAATATAGTGCACACATTTGTTATAGTATAGTGCATATATTTGTTATATTTAGTTTTAGCCAAAGCACTTGTACATTTATTTCTTAAATTTCAGAATAAAACTGACATAATTTTTTCTTTTTTTATCAAAAACAACAAAATAATCAAAATTCAGTGTTTTTGCATAACTTTTTCTCCACAAACGGCCCAGTGACATCCAAATTATTCTGACAGAGCATGTCACGTACAGCATTTCCACCAAGAAACCAAGTATCTGGCTAATTTTCAGACTCTGATAAATGTCCTGTCACAGTAGCTTTATGCAAATGATTTTTTTTTTGTTTTGTTTTGCTTGCTGATTTATTGTGCCTGTTTTAGACCAAAAAGGTAGCATATTATTATGGTACCATTAGCCCCTGCTGGTCAATACTGTAAGTACACACTCTCTGGGCAAGTATCTTTCTTCAATGACAGCCATGAAAAAGCAGCTGGGTATTCTGACAAGCAACAATATCTCATATTATCCTTAGTATATGTTTCACTTTTTTAAAAACATATAGACTTTTTGAAATAGATTGTTGTTCCATTATAATTACATATTTTTCAGTGTCATCATGATGTTTTTTCCTGATGGATTTTTCTGCATTTAGCTTTACCATATGCATGTATGTTTAGTTCATGACAAAATTAAATCCTTTTCACTCCACAGCTTAACAGTCTGAATGGGAAATGATGAAAATTGTTTCCACCCTTTTCCATCTAAAGTCTTTTTTTTCTTTCGCTCATTTCCATTATGTGCCTTCTCAAATGTTTTGATTGTGTGAGACATTTTCTTTTTACTACTTCATAATAAAGAAGCGGATAGAAGACTGCTGTGTTCTCAAATGGCTCACTATCTGGTTATTAATCTGACAAAAGCATCTCCACCAAGATCAACTGAAAGTACTCGCAGTGCAGCTCCTTTGCCAGTAATAACAAAGCGTGCTTTTTTAATATGCAGACCGAGAGTGCGAGTGCATAAGCAGTTCGCACTCAGAAAAGTGCCAAGACGGTTTTGAATTTTAATCAAATCTCGACTAATACTGCTTTGCGTAAAAGAGTGCATGTGAAGTGAATGCTCTGAAACGGCACACTGAGGTTCTGAGCGCTCTCGCTGCATGCTAACATACGATGCATTCATCTGCTCAAAGAGAAGCAGAGGAGGCCATTGATCCGTGTTGCCTGGAGGGGTAAAGGTCTCCTTTCCTGCGGGATCCGGTAGGCCTGCCTCGAATATTCTGACAGGAGTCCCAGATGGAGGCCCCACCACCGAGCTCTCCCATCCCACTGCCGCCGCGCCCCTCTGAAAGGAACAAACAGCGAAGAATGAGCTGTCAACACCCAAACTGCCTGGAGGTTCTTCACCTTCTTGCATTAGATGGTCCAGTCCACTGTAAACACACCTGAAGCGCTGAGCTTTATCCTGTAAACTGCGTGTTGAAAGCAGAGTTCACTCACTGACGACTGACGCCAGGATGTGAAAAAGTAAACCTCGTTCCTCTTTTCCTTTCAGCTGCCCTGCGGTGCCAGGCCTGCTGAGAGAGTTGGGCGGAAACTGTCTTTCTGCTCCCTGCAGGCAGGTAGACGGCCACTGTGATGTTCAATCAAGCCTTGCACAGCTCTGCACTTTCTAACTTGAAAAGAATCTAATCCATCATAGTCACCATAGCGTTTTTAGTTTTGCACAGCATTCACAGGCACTGTGCTGAATGTATAACACATCTACCTGTGGTACTAGCAAAGTGCCTTTTCCATACATGCGGAGAACTCCACAATACACAATGACTTTGTCCCTGATTCAACCCTGAGTGAATGAACATGGACTGGCAGAGAGGCTACGAGGTTCAGTGTTCCCTCTGAGCTCATTACTTTCATTCTACACCCAACGTCCTTACAGATTGATTGATGACCTTCATCTGTAGATCACAGCATCTGGAGAGCAGCAGGATAGCTGAGATTATGCTGCAGCACAGGGTCCATTAAGTGTGGAGTCCAGCTGCTCTCTGTCCCCGGGTTTAGAGCGCGTGTGACTATGGGCGATTGGCGATTTCATCCAGTGTCTGAAACATTTCTGACAGCTTTCAACAGCTTGACGGGGTGAGTCACATAAACAAAGTGCCAGTCTATGTCGCGTCCATTAGCTCAAAAACACGTTTAAAGAAAGAGCTCAAGCAAAATTGAAAGTTCTGTCATCATTTACTTACCCTCACGTCGCTCTAAAATCTTATTCTGTGCAGTTGTTTTAAAGAATGCGTCAATCCAACGCTGCCGAATCTACCGCTGCAGCTGAATCTTTAGCACCACGGTAAAAAGTTGTACAATTTTACCTCAGTTTTACTACGAGTATGCAGTCTAAATGGTAAACAGTTTAATAAATGCCAGAAAAAGGTCTTTATTTTGAGGACTATGTCACGGACTGTAGGCAAAAACAACATACTAACGCTTCCAGTGTAACTCGATTCATGAATAAATGAGTCGGTTCTTTATAGAGAATCAAAATGCTAATTCCCGATGTAAACCCACATGGAAAGAACCTATATGAGGATATATGCGCATATATGAAACCTATATGCAGTATATATGCACATATATAATAATATATATGCTGCATATATGCGTATATATGCCACATATAGGCAAAACTGAGGTGCATATATGTGCATATACAGGCCATATAGGTCTCCTGTATTGCTTCTTTATATCCACAAAAAAGCCCTATATGTACATACAAGATATGTCTCCTATATAGCTCATGGCAGGATCTGGTCATTTTAGCTCATCTCACTTTGGCAACTGTCATACATGATGCCTAGCTCATATTTTCTATTATCAAGGCAATAACTAAGAACTAACTAAAAAAAAAAAATGCAAAAAACTTATGTGCGAACACATGAAATTGGTATCACATGTAATTGGCATGTTATGGAATTTAACTATGGCAAATAAATGAGAGGAGATGGAAAGCTATGATGTCTACACGTTTTCCTGAAACATTTACAAGGTCAATTCTTTCTTGTATGAAAATAGTGGAAAAGAAGGAAATGTATAACAAAATGGTTTGTCGTTTTTTTAATTTTGTCAATCAAGTCTTTTTTCCAAATTTCAACCCACACGGAAATAACCTATATAAACATATATGTTTTAATATAGGTTTTGATATAGGTTTTTAATATATGTGACATATATGTACATATATAATATAGGAAAACGGCCAATTTTATATATGTCACATATATTAAAAACCTATATCAAAACCTATATTAAAACATATATGTTTATATAGGTTATTTCCGTGTGGGAAGACTCTATAAGCCGGTTCTTTTAATGAATTGTTCACAAAGGCCGGTTTGGATCAGTCTAGTGAATCCTTCACTGAACTAAATCGCTAAAAAAAAGCAGTTACAGAATCAAATAACCATTATTTTTAGTTGTGTACGCGGGTGAAAAAAAATAGCATATGCTGGTAGGTATGTTTTGATGCTGGTTAGGTATGTTTTAATGCTGGTTTAAACAGGTCCTTAGCTGGTCATGTTGTTGGTAAAGGACCAGCATAAACCAGCAAAGGACCAGCTTAAAGGAGAAGTCCACTTCCAAAATGAAGATTCACATATAATGTACTTACCCCCTTGTCATCCAAGATGTTCATGTCTTTCTTTTTTCTTTTGTAAAGAAATTATGTTTTTTGAGAAAAACATTTCTGCATTTTTCTCCATATAGTGGGGCCTAATGGTTAGAGAGTTGGGCTTATAACCCAAGGGTTGCTGGTTCGATTCCCACACCAGCAGGAATTGAAGGTGGGGATTGTGAATGAACACCGCTCTTTCCACCTTCAATAGCGAGATTAAAGTGCCCTTAAGCAAGGCACTGAACCCCCAATTGCTCCCCGGGTGCTGGAGCAATGGCTGCCCACTGCAGTTCACAGTGTGTGTGTGTGCGTGTGCGTGTGTGTTCACTTCTCACTGCTGTGTGTGTGCACTCGTGATGGGTTAAATGCAGAGGACCAATTTCGAGTATGGGTCACCATACTTGACAATACGTCATCACTTTCACTTTCTAATGGACTGATATGGTGCCCCGATTTTGAACTTCCAAAATCCAGTTTAAATGTGGCTTAAAATGATCCCAAATGTGGTTGTAAATAATCCCAGCCGAGAAAGAAGGGTCTTATCTAGCGTAACGATCAGTTATTTCAATAAAAATAATACAATTTATATACTTTTTAATGCTAAACACTCGTCTTGTCTTACTCTGCCTTGACTGTTTTTGTTCCGGTTCAAGACAGTTAGGGTATGTTGAAAAACTCCAGTCTTCGCTGGAAGTCCTATATCGCTGATTTACCTTTTTTGTTAAGGGTGTTTGATCTTCTTTGCATGTTCACTTTGCAAAGACTGGGTTGGTACTTCCGCAGCAATGTAGGATGATTTTAAAATGATTTGTGAAGTTGAGGGAGAAAATACGGTCTGACTTTTTCAACATACCCTAACTGTCTTGAGCCAGAATACACAGAGCTCAGGCAGAGCAAGACAAGATGAGCGTTTGAGATTAAAAAGTATATAAATTGTATTTTTTTTTAATGAAAATAACAGATCGTTTCGCTAGATAAGACCCTTCTTCCTCAGCTGGGATCATTTACAACCGCATTTGGGATCGTTTGAAGCCGCATTTAAACTGCATTTTGTAAGTTCAAAATCAGGGCACCATATCAGTCCATTATATGGAGAAAAATGCTGAAATGTTTTCCTCAAAAAACATAATTTCTTTATGACTGAAGAAAGAAAGACATGAACATCTTGGATGCCAAAGGAGTGGGTACATTACATGTGAATCACTGTTTTGGAAGTGGACTTCTCCTTTAAACCAGCATGAAAACATACCTACCAGCATATGTTGTTTTTTTCACCAGAGTTTTTTGTCATTAAATGACTGACTGATTGATATATGCTGCTAAAACAAAATTCTATAGGAAACATCTTAGGGAATTCCCTTACGAAAATTAACCATGGTTTTATTATAGTAAAAGTGTACTAACCATGTTTTTTTGGTTTTATTTGTTGTAAACCATGGTTAATTGGATTTAACCGATTAACTGTCACCCGTCCCCTCAGAAGTTTACTTCACTATATTAGACTACAATTAAATCCTAATCTAATCCTGAAAACTATATACTGTTGTAAAAGTCTAAGACTCCTAAACAGATATTTTACCACAGTATTTTGTTACAAATATGTAACAAAATGTAGGAACAGTTAGAATAATAATTTAAGAGTGCACCTCAAAAATCTACATCATAACAGGAGTTCTGATCTTTGTCACCAAGTCTTTTTTCGTTGCCTTTTTTACTATCATGTTTTGGAAATTAGCATTAATTATATATCAATTGAAAGTTTAAAACCTTAAAATTCATCCTTTCAAACTCATTTTAAAATCTGACATTGCATTGCCATGGAAATGGTGCTTCAGATTCATATTAGAAAATGCATTTGTTCACGAATTATATCAGTTTAAGTTTGGATAGTGTACTTTCACGTCTATGTACAAAAATGGGGATGACAGTTAAAGGGTTAAGAGCTTGAATTTTAGGCTGTTTCTCACAAGTGCTATTTTATTATTGCCATATATTCTTATAGTTTTATTAATATTTTGAATGTTATGTTTTGCAGTTTTCATTTTAAGTCATTTTTTTTAGAAATTGTGTGCTTCTGCCTTTTTCACTTTATACAGTATTACTATTTAATTTATTTAGGTTTTATTTTTTCAGCAGGGTAAGATTTTGGTGCTTCAATATAAATTAAACAAGAAAGATTGCCTTGACTAATTAACTGAAATAAGTTTTTTATCTTAATATTTATGTTTTATTTTTGCTTTATTTCAATTAATAAAAGATGTTTTTGCATTATTCAGCAGATGCTTTTATCCAAAGTGACTTAAAAATGAGAAATACAACAAGCAATTCATCATAAAGAGGCAAATAAACATGAGAAGAGTCCTTGCTGTACATTTATGTAGATTTTATTGTATATTGCTTCAGAATAATATAAAATACGGAAAAAAGTGCGCTTCCATAATGTACTTAAGTATGGTGTACTTCTTAAGATAAACTTAAGATCATCTAAGTGTATTAAAATTGGGACACCATGAATATGAACTAAAATGTGCTTTTAACATACTACCTCTTTATTTAAAAAATCTATTTAGTTGCACTTCCAGTACACTTGAACCCATCTTTCATAAACTAGTACACTCAAGTGTAGTAACTAAATGCGTTTTTTAAATAAGGAGATATTATGTTAAAAGTGCATTTTAGTTCATATTCATGGTCCCAAAATAGCACAACTGAGTACTTTTTTTCACCTGGGATATGTGTCACTTTTCAAGTGCATTTACTTTAATGCAGTTATGCCTTTGTAGAAGCCTGAAAGCTTGAGTCCTCATTTATTATAATGGAATGGAGAAGCGTGGAAGAATTGCAGCAGTGCAGTTCTACAGGTGCCACCACTCGAATGCTACGTTGTGACACACATGCTGAGGTCCATCTTGTGTCCTGGCTGTGATGTGTTAGTTAGCTGTGATGCTGTCCTCGTCAAAAAAGGACACCCCTATTTGTCTGATAGCTTCTGTTTTGTCATTTTGTCTGTAAATGTCACGCAGCAAGGGAGTGACGAAAAGGCTGACCGCTAAGCAAAAAATAATTCTGCTTTTTTGAGGGTCTGGCTGCCATTTCCTGAGATTTCATCCTCCCCATCTCGTGACTGCACTGTAAATGTCTCCGATGCTGCAGGGATGTCACCTCCAGCTGTGTGAGCTAAAACACAGGGGGGAGATGTATACATTCGAGGATGAGGAGTGTTTTTTGACAGGTACATTCTAACCATGTGCCCAGAGCGGGACTCTGCACCTGCTGTGCCATCTGGACACCATCTCACGAACCCTTATAACACTGATGCTACTAGGGCTGTTCTATATGACTGACATATTCATACACCATGAATGTATATGTAAATGTCCAACATGGCACTTTTTAGTAAAGGCATCACTTAGCAGCCCTGTGTTTAGTGGACGTATATCCATTCAGAGCCGGAGCGTGAAGGAAAGCTCCCCTGACAGCACGTGCAAACAGCACAGGAGAGCTGCTGTTACTCACTTGTGTGCACATTACAACTAACACAACGCTGTGTTTAAATGAAGACAGCAGGGTCAATGGGCTGTGAAGAGATGAGTCAGAGGATTAGGGCCTGCAGAGAATCTTCCCACAAGAACATTTAGGTGTCATAATAGCACAAATGTTATAATAAGATAGTTATTAGTGGGAAATATTCATTTTGTCTCAGGACGTAATGATTACTGTTTTGTGTACTGCAAAAGCAATAAGCCACTTAAAGGTACAGTTGCCCTAAAAATGACAACTTGCCCATAAATCATTCCAAACCTGTTTGACCTTCTTTCTTCTGTAGAACAAAAAAGGAGAAAGCTGCTGTTTTGTAACAGTGAAAGTAAATGGTGATCAAAAATGACCAAAATGCACCAAAAATGACAAAAATCACAGTGCCTTTCAAAAGTATTCATACCTCTTATTGTTTCATATTTTATGTTGCAGCTTTATGTTAAACTGCTCCATACACCATAATGACAAAGCAAAAAAACAGATTTGTGACAACTTTGCAAATTTATTAAAAATAAAACACTGAAATAAGTACATTGCATAAGTATTCATACCTTTAACTCAGTACTTAGTTGAAGCACCTTTACAGTCCCAAGTCTTTTCGGGTATCATGCGACAAGCTTTGCACATCTGCATTTGGCAATTATCCGCCATTCTTCGCCTCACCTCTTCACCTCTCAAGATCTGTCAGCTTGGATGGGGGCTGGCAGACATTTTCAGGTTTCTCCAGAAATATCTGATTGTGTTCAAGTCCAGGCTGTGGCTGGGCCACTCAAGGACATTCCCAGAGTTGTCTATAGGACACTCTTGCTGTGTGGTTAGGGTCATTGTCCGGTTGGAAGGTTAACCTTATACCCAGTCTGAGTTTTTGAATGCTCTGGACTGGGTTTTCATTAAGACTGTCTCAATATTTTGGTGCACTGAGCTTTCCTTCTTCTTTGACGAGTCCCTCAGTCCCTATCGTTGAAAAACAGCCCCACACTATGAGGCTGCTACCAGCACACTTTACTGTTGGGATGCTACTCTCCAGGTGATGAGAAGTGCCTGGTTTCCTTCAAACATGATGCTTGCAACTGAGGTTCATCAGACCAGAGAATCTTGTTTCTCACAGTCTGAGGGTCCTTTAGGTGCTTTTTTGCAAATTCCAAGTTGGTTTCC
Source organism: Labeo catla (assembly GCA_012976165.1). Taxonomy (NCBI): domain Eukaryota; kingdom Metazoa; phylum Chordata; class Actinopteri; order Cypriniformes; family Cyprinidae; genus Labeo; species Labeo catla. The sequence continues at coordinate 359,599 of VONZ01000051.1, read as the reverse complement.
ATGTGTCTTCGCTGAGGAGAGGATTGAGTTTGGCCACAATTGCCATAAAGGCCAGATTGGTGGAGTGTTACAGTGGTGTTTGTCTTTCTGTAAGTTTCTCCCATCTGCATATATGATCATGGAGCTCAACTAGAGTGACCATCAGCTTCTTGGTCACCAGTATAACCAAGCCACTTCTCCATCAGTTGCTCAGTTTGGCCATGAGGCCAGCTCTAGGAAGAGTCCTAGTTGTATCAAGCATCTTCTATTATAGATAATGGAGGCTACATGTTTCTGTGAACCTTTAATGCAGCAGAATTTTTTTCTGAACTCTTCCCCAGATCTGTGCCTTGATGCAAGCTTGTTTCTGAGCTCTAAAGGCAGTTATTTTGACCTCAGGGCTTGGTTTTAGCCTTTTTCAGCTGTTAGACCATTTCTGAGAGGTGTATGACTTTCCAAATCATGCTCATTCAAATGAATTTGCCACAGTTTAACTCCACTCGAAGTGTAGTAACATCTACAAGCAATATGAATGCTCCTGAGCTGAATTTCAAATATCCCAGAAAAGGGTATGAATACTTTTCAGTTTTTTTATTTCTCATAAATTTGCAAAGTTGTTACAAACCTGTTTGTGCTTTGTCATTATGGTGTAGACTGATGTTGAAAAAAGTAATTTAAAGCAGTTTAACATAAGGCCGCAAAATAAAGCGTGAAAAAGAATGAATGGGTATGAATACTTTTGCAAGGCACTGTAAATTACAGAGTATGACTGAGGTGCATGACAAATACCATATTATAGCTTAGTGTGATAACCTACATTCGTGATATGCATGATGGTAAACATTCAGCAATGATAAAAAACAAAAACAAAAAACCACAATTTGTTTATTTTTGGAATATTTTGTTTAATTCAATTCACATTTATTTGTTTAACGTTTTTCACACAACATATCGTTTCAGATCAGCTTTACATAAAATGCAGGTTTCTACGTTACAATTGAGAGTAATCTGTTTTCAGAGGTCAGTGTGTCAAATTCAGAGTTGTAATAGGTTACAGATTACAAGTTACCTTTTTTAAAATGTAATAAGCAGTGTAACTATTTAAATTACTTTATTTGAAGTAATGTAACTAATTACGTTTGAATACTTTTCTATTTTTTATTCTATTTCAAACATTTAAACCAGGCAGGGTTAACCTTACAGTATAATACTGATCACTGATTACTGTCATATTTTCAAAATCCTTCAAAATCAGTTAAGATTATAAAAATGTAATTTTAAAGCACATGCACTTAACTTAGCACCTCTTTTTACTTTGAGAGCATTCTGAGGTTAAAATACAGATTTAAAATCACAAGATGTAGTTTAATAGCTATGATACTGTTTTTGAAATCAAATTTTTGCATATCTATGACAGGAAACACTGGCATCTAACAATGCCTTGAAGAAAAAAAAGAGTATATATATATATAAAAAAAAAAAAATAAAGCATATACATAAACCCAAATAAGAAATAAAACAGTTATCAAATAAACATGAGTTCTATTCTGTGTCCTAAACTCTTGAAACATTGATGTCTCATATTTTAGAGCAGTCAATGCAATTTTGGAAAGAAATCAATCAAAACTGTATGCATGTGAACATATTCATATGTAACCCCCTTTTGTAATTGTTTACATATTTATAAGTATATAAGTAAGTTATAAGTAAGTATAATTTAATTACACATTTTTTTTTCTGAGTAACTGTAACAGATTAGAGTACATTTATTTTGTAATTTAATTACGCAATTCCTTTACATGTAACTAGCTAATGTCCATAGGTCAGAAATGTACAGGTCTAGGATAATACACACCGTGCAGTTAGGTATATAGGCAGAAATGATGAGCACAAATTAAAGCAATGATTGCATGCTGTGATAATGATGATTGCAATATAATGAAAATGTAGCTATTTTAGCTGTTGATTTGATTAGCTGGTTTGTGTTAATCTGAAATGCTCACAAAATATATGACATTAATAATAATCAAAATAAACAGTTGTTTTCCGTAAAGCTATATATTTTATTGATTTGTAGCAATTTGGCAAAATTACAGTAGAATTCAGTTGCTGTGTGGTTGTTACAGATGTGATGTAATGTTACTGAAAATATTATGTTAATATTAAATTATTTGATTAATGTTGCTATTAGGGATGTCACAATACTCAACATAATATCGATCCGTTCCGTACAGCATCCACGGTTCAATACGCGCTTGTGAATTGCGGTTTTTCTGTTTTGCATTTATGTAATTTCCTTGTTTTATTTCTTTTGAAATTTGCTGTGTGTGTGCCAGTGATTTCACATGCTGAGATGAGGAAACACCTCCCCGTTTATATTTGAAGAGTTCAGATACAAAACCAGCTAAAAACCATCTCGGTCAAAAATGAGATGATGATACTGAGTGAATGCTCCTGATACATAGTATACGTCCATCAAATACTTTTACTTCAAACTCGCTAAACTCCAGCCTCAGCCCATTCAGAAGTACCAGTACTTACAAAGAAACCTATACAAAGTAGCCTGAAAGAAATGCTAATTTTAGAGAAATACGTCAGATGGATTTAGAGGCTTTTGCATCTGAACACTTCATTTGAAAAAGCAACACTTGCAGAGCATCTTCCCTTCTAATGCAATGCAATGATAAGCCTTTCTAAACTTGCTGTCCAACAAAAGAGAACATTATATCTTATTTTTACTTCACAGCATCAGTTGAGTGTTTGAAATAACTTTCTTTTGTGATCTGATGTGGCTTCTTATCATAGAATGAGGCAGACAGTATGAAGAGTTCAGATGCAAAACCAGCTTAATCCATCTGACGTCTTTCTTTAAAAAATGCATTTTTATCAGGCTCAGATGTATTGGTTTTTATGTAAGTACTGGTACTTCTGACTGGCCTGAGGCTGGTATTTTAGCGAGTTTGAAGAAAAAGTATTTGATGGACGTATAATGTGTGTCGAGAGCATTCACTCAGTATCATTATCTCATTTTTTTTGCTTTTGCATCTGAACTCTTCATATATTGTACAGTGTATGTCGATTAGCAACGGCTTACAAATATACTTAATCATTATGAAAATACCAGAGATGGCTTGAAGAATACAGATAAATATTATTGCAGACGAGTGTTTATTGTCCTTACATTTCATCATTCAAACGTTATATCTTGTTTTTATTCAGTTACAGCAATCTCTTTGACGTCCATGAATGAAACCCATCCTATTTTGCGTAAAAAACAGAAAAATAATACCTCTCTCAAAAGAAATATTAATCAGACATATAATAATCTATGCTTTTTCCAGTGTACAGAGGTTTACAGGAGTATTTTGTTGTCAAGCTATTAGAACCGAACCGAAAACCGAAGTTAAAAAACCAAGGTACGTATTGAACCGTGGACTAACTGTATTGTTGTATCCCTAGTTGCTATAGATTTTTAAAATCCTTGGTTTGATTCTTTCTAAAGTGGCATGATAGTGTTTGTTTTACAAGTCAAAGAAATGCAGCAGTGATCACAACACCTTGACTTTGTGGAATGACAGTGTAAAGCAACTTCCTGCACATCATTCAGTGGTATACTGAGCCCATGCAGAGCTGTAATGAAAGCCATGATGAATGTGACATCCAGTGAATAGGGACCTTGTATAGAATCTCTCCGACGGCTCAGAAAGCCTCTAATCCACAAGCAAATTGAACTTGGAATTAAGCATCTATTTATTTGCATGATTTGATTTATTATTCCAAGACTAGAAGATGAAAGATGAGATATTATTTATTAGAATTGCTGAAGATTTGACATCCAGATGGCTTGTCTCACTTTCTTAATGTTTTTTTATTTGAGGCCAGAGTTAAACTGCTCAAAGGACAGTCTGTCTTGCGTTTGGTTCCCCTCGTGGATTATCCATTACTTCAGACAACATCTTTCTCAATTTCCTTGACTGCGGCACATTCCCCATGCTTTTAATGAAATGGTTTAAATTATATTGGAGTTTGGTGACATATCAGATTTGATTTGCAAAAATATTTTTACATATTTAGAAAGAGAACAGAAAAAGAGTGGTTCATTGTGCATTCGGTGTGCACAAATTATTTTTGTGGCATGCAGTCGTTTCTAAGCTATATTTCATATGAACTGAAACAAAAATGTGGAGTGCAAAAGGAAACAGAAGCATCTAAGTGGCTTCTCATAAGTGTTGTAACATATTGCAGAACTGTCTCCTAATGATGAGTTACCTGCCATTATAACTGTCCCTTGGGCTCTGCAGGAAATGGGACTCTGTACTAAAAGTGGAAGACGCTCTTTTCAAATGAAACTTTACAAGGACACTGTAACCAATCAATTATACTTTACCGTATGATGAAAAGATTTATTTCTTTAAGTTAGAAAAGGCCTAGATCATCACAGATACTGAACATCTGGAAGCCCAGATATTTATGTAGTCAAAAAGCAGATCATTTCTCCTCTCCCAAGGCTTTGGCTGCAGGTTTATTAAATGTAACCATATAATAAACAACCTTTATCACTATATATATATATATATATTTCATTAATTTTTATTCATACAACTGAAACTTTTTTTTTTTTTGTTAGTTTTATTTGTTATTAAGTCTTTGTAAATTTTATTTCAGCTAGCTGCCAACATGTCATTTTCATTTACACAAAATTCTGGGTTGTTTCCACCCAACTTACATTATTCAATTAAATGTTTAACCCAAAAGTTGAGTCAGCCTAAATTTGACCCAAAGTTGGGTTGAAACAACCCAGCATTTTTTAGAGTGTAGTTTTGTACTAAAGTAACTAAATAATTAATAACTGTATAGGACAGACTGACTTAAATCAAATAGTTTTGTTTATATTAGGGTTAAGTGACAGCAGATTCCTGATAGTGACAGATGTTCCTGAAATAAAACATATTTTAACTAAAATAAACTAAAATATTAATTAATATATATATATATATATATATATATATATATATGTATGTATGTATGTATGTATATAAAAAAAACATAAAATATTAATAAAAAGCATTAAAAAAAAACATATTTGCTTCTTCTTGGAATTAAAATTAGCTTCACCAGAAATTAAATAGAAATAATAATAAAAAAAGGCTTAAACTTACATTGTTTGAGCTAGTTGCAAAGGCAACATTTCTTATTTTCATATATTACATATGTTCATATGTTACATGTAAAAACATGATTAGTCAGTAAGGCATAAAAATATAGAGTGAGAGAGAGTTTATTTGTAAATTTTTTTTTTTTTTGTGTTTTTTAGCTGTTTTTGTTGTTGTTGTTGTTGTTGTTGTTGTTATTTTTACTTAATCAAAATAACCCAACTGCAGTTTGACTGAGATTAATTGGAATGCACAATAAAAAAAAATTTGAAAATTGTGACCCTGGACCACAAAACCAGTCATAAGGATCATTTTTTCAAAATTGAGATTTATAGATCATACGGAAGCTGACTATATAAGCTTTCCATTGATGTATGGTTTGTTAGGATAGGACAATATTTGGCAGAGATACAACTATTTAAAAATCAGGAATCTGAGGGTGAAAAAAATCAAAATATTGAGAAAATTGCCTTTAAAGTTCTTCTTACAATGTATATGACTAATCAAAAATTAAGTTTTCATACATTCACAGTAGGAATTTTACAAAATATCTTCATGGAACATGATCTTTACTTAATATCCTAATGATTTTTGCCATAAAAGAAAAATCTATAATTTTGACCCATACAATGTATTTTTGGCTATTGCTACAAATAAACCACAGCGACTTAAGACTGGTTTTGTGGTCCAGGGTCACAACTGTTAAAGACTGAGTTATCAGTATCAGTAAATACAATTAAAAATAAGTATGACGAATTAAATGCTAAAATGATTAAATGACAACAGGAAAAATAAAACATTCAAAATATTAATAAGAAGTATAATAGTATCTTAGTGAATGAAAAAACACTGGGTAGAAAGGGTCTGTTCTGGAGGTGACACTGCTGTGAGCAGAACCTCCTACACGCTCAGCCGAACCACTGTGAGGCACCGCAAAATTGTTCTGAGACTTCCAGTGCTCATTTGACCACAGCTCTACAGGGGCCCCTGAACACAATGGATCTAATGACACTGGAGCTCGTCCATATGACAGGCACAACACCTCCAGCAGCACCCCTCGCTTCTGTTCATTATAAAATCACAACAAAATTAAAACATCCTTGAGTCTATTTTGCATTAAGCAATCAATCATAAATGCTCATGTCTGTGGGACAGGACTTAAATGAGTCTCTCGAATAATTGCGCAATCAATGAGAAATAGCACCCTGAATGCTGATGTCTCCGTCGCCCACTACTCACTTATTAGTGGCTTGTTCCTCTGTGTAGTAATTATTTCATCATGAATAGAGGGGAACGTTCGTGCGTGGCCTGCATCCCTGCGTGAACACACAGCACCACAATCAATCGACGCACATGGGCGTTTGCTGAGGCGCAAGTCCCCATGGGATGCATCAATGTACGTGGGAGTCTAAGTTGAAGGGAAGAATGACATTGTGTGCTTGTGTTGGGGGTAGAGAGCGAATTCAGATTAACTCGGCTGATTATGAGATTCACGCGTTTCGTAAATCATTTATGTTTGCTGCTTAATGAATAGAGGGTTTGCACTTATGTCTCGATTTGGTCAGTTACCCAGATGCGCGGCCATATTGGCAACACTCGGATGTAAACAACAGCATGGATTGCATGGTTAATTTACTTGTACTGCTAATTTTATGCTGTCTAAACCGTGGAAAATATGCGTGGAAGCTGCTAAATCATATAGAAAAGTAGTTAGTAAGCAGGAAAGGGCGCAATATTTTGACAAACTCAAGTTAATAGGTGCTAAAAAGACACGCACAAGCAGTATTCATTAAGATATTAGCCTAATATTTCACCTACCTGACCGGAAATTATAAGAACAAACACGAATGTTGTCAAGATCCTTGATCTGGAAATCCTGGTTCAGTTTGGGCAGCCACAAATGACTTCTGTTCCTCAGACCGTTTTTTGCACTTTTCTCCTCGATTTGTTATAACTTTTCGGCAGTCTATAGTACTCCAAATGTCTTTCCCGGTCCGATCGATTAGTACAGCCCAAAACATGACAATAATTCACCATTTTCAGCAGCAATAATCAGCAAAATATGCGAGTTTCGTTCGGTTCAGTGGCATTGTTTACATTCAGCGTAGTCAAACTGGCCAATTGATGGCGCGTCGCGAAAACACTCTATATAAGATTAAATGCCAGCTTTACTTATATAACAATTAAACGACCAGTGCAAATCTAAAGAGAGACTATGCTACTAAGTTAGAAAAATAACAACTATTGATTTTGTTTGATTCAATATATCGAAAGTTACCTCAGCTATTAATAGAGCACAATCTGTATTATGCTGTACACCCGCACAGATGTACACAGCAGGAAAATCTCTTGATCATTTTTCATCAAGTCCTGTCAGACGAGGAGCAGCTTGCAGTAAATCATATGCAACTAGGCCACCCATATTTATAAGTATCTACTACATCAGTAACCAAAAGTTCAAGCACACCAGGATCAACCTAAAAACAGCAGCCACTTATTAGTGCATATTGTTAGCGCAAATTGGATAGGTGCCACGTTTTGTTTTTCTATTTTGTCACTTTTACTAAAAAAGATTTTGTGGGATTCTTCCCTAGAGAAAACACTCGAGTCTCTTGCACCTTGATTGAGCTACCGTTGGTCTCCGCTTGGTTTACTGTGAGTATAGCGCCATCTGCTGTATATTCATATGAAGCACAAATTAAAATACAGTGCCATCTGACCGTACACTCTTAAAAAAAGGTGTTTTTGCAGTGATGCCATAGTGATAAGTTTTTCAGTGAACAGTTCGTAGAAGAACCATTTTGAAGGACGTTTTAAAAATCTAAACAAAACCTTTTCTGCATTTGAAAGATTCCATGGATTTTCAAGGTTCTTCATGGAACCATCTATACCGATAAAGAACCTTTATTTCTTTTATAAATGTAGGTCTAAGGCGGCATATAATGCTCTCTCAGAAAGATATGTTCAGACTTCAATATAAAGGAACAATTATGCATTCACAATAGCACCTTTAAACTATAAGAAAGTGATTATTAAATAGTTCAAATAAGAATGAAGTCATTTGTTAGCCTCTTGGGTCAGCTATTTTCTAAAGTACTTTATTGCCAGATATAAATACATATAAATATAAACATATAAATTTCTTGGTAATGTTTATGTCAGCCATGGTGACAGACATTTTTTGACCACTAAGATTTTTAAAATGGTGTCCTTATGCAAAACTTTGGTTTGACTTTAATGGAAACTTCATGAAGGCTATTCAAAGAGACAGTTCAAAACTTAATTTATGAGAATATTTTGTCTTGAAAACCATGCCGTTTAAGAAATGTGCATTTGGGCAAATGCCTTTTGTATGCTGCTAGTTTAGTCTGAAATTCTCAAAAGATCATTTTAGAGTTGTTTGTGTTGTTTTGCATTTATAGACCATTTTGAGGATAAGGCACCAATTTTATGTTTGTTTTATTATGTAATTACAGAGCACGTTAATCTAATTGATAAGTGTGAAGGCTCATACAACACAGAGAGCAAGACTGCTTTTATTAGAGAGTCTACTAAAAGACTCTAGAGGTAGTTCATTTAGCACAAACACAGGAAGTCACACAGGAGTAGGATGTCTTACACATGTGCACTTTTTATTGGAATTGAATTAGTCAGTGTACAGGTTGGCCCCACCAAATGTCTGGCACCACCACGTTCCACACAGCTTTTACAATATGCCCAGGGGGAATGGAAACCTTTACATCTTGAATGGTAAAGCTTCGTTTTTTGGAACAAAGGAAAAAAAACAAAACAAAAAGTAACCCAAGATTTTAAGGCTGAAAGTACAAAAACCCAGACATTGTTTTGTTACATAATTTACATACAATACTACAATGTTAAGTATGCTCCCAATTACTGGGCAGCCTTCATAGAGGCAAATAAGTTTCGGAACAATGCATTTAACAAACATTTGGAATGACTAAAAAAAAAAAAAAAAAAAAATGATTGAAATAAACAGAACATTGAGTCCTCAGATGCATTGTAGAACTTCGGGGATGCTTATTTGCCAAAAAACATTGCCGTCACCTTCACCGTTCCAGTTTTTAGATCCTGAGTCAAGCGCCAAAAATAACAAAAGCCATGCCAATGTTGTCGTTTGAAGTTTTTCTCTGCGCAGTTTGAGTCGGCGTGAAGTGGTAACAGTCCATTTAGAAGCATTTGCGGTGGACGATGGATGGTCCAGACTCATCGTACTCCTGCTTGCTAATCCACATCTGCTGGAAGGTGGACAGGGAGGCCAGGATGGAACCTCCGATCCAGACAGAGTATTTACGCTCAGGTGGGGCAATGATCTGTGGAGAGACGAACCATTAGCCACACTTATTTAGCTACAGACTGATACGAAACAGAACAGGCAAAGCTCAGAGCACAGCTCACCTTGATTTTCATTGTGCTGGGGGCCAGGGATGTGATCTCCTTCTGCATCCTGTCAGCAATGCCAGGGTACATGGTGGTACCACCAGACAATACAGTGTTGGCATACAGGTCCTTACGGATATCGACGTCACACTTCATGATGGAGTTGAAGGTGGTCTCATGGATACCGCAAGACTCCATACCTGCGATAGGAAGATGAATGGTTAACCCAAGTTCTTTAAAATTGTTCTCAGAGTACATACACAGGCCAGACAATGTTTGTCAGGATACCTACCCAAGAAGGATGGCTGGAACAGGGACTCTGGGCACCTGAACCTCTCATTGCCAATGGTGATGACCTGTCCGTCAGGCAGCTCGTAGCTCTTCTCCAGGGAGGAGGAGGAAGCAGCAGTGCCCATCTCCTGCTCGAAGTCAAGAGCCACATAGCAGAGCTTCTCCTTGATGTCACGGACAATTTCCCTCTCGGCTGTGGTGGTGAAGCTGTAGCCTCTCTCGGTCAGGATCTTCATGAGGTAGTCAGTCAGGTCACGGCCAGCCAAGTCCAGACGGAGGATGGCGTGGGGCAGGGCGTAACCCTCGTAGATGGGCACAGTGTGGGTGACACCATCACCAGAGTCCATCACGATACCAGTGGTACGACCAGAGGCATACAGGGACAGCACAGCCTGGATGGCAACGTACATGGCGGGGGTGTTGAAGGTCTCGAACATGATCTGGAAAGAGAGGGTTTGAGAAGTTAACTCGATGTTCAAAACGGTTGCAGCACACCATCCACACAACCATGCAGAGGTTAGTTGGAAATAGAAGAGTGTGGGAGAAAACTGCAAAACAGGCAGGCAAAGTATAGATAACCTGCTGCTTCCAGCAAAAGATGAGAAACTCAGGAGCTCAGAGGACACAAAGCCTGGAGGAAGTGAATGAATGAACAGAAGAACTTAAAATGAGATAACAGGACAGATGAGAGACATCCAAGCTGCATTTGCGAGTCGTAAACAAACCTGTGTCATCTTTTCCCTGTTGGCCTTGGGGTTCAGGGGGGCCTCTGTGAGCAGGACGGGGTGCTCCTCTGGGGCAACACGCAGCTCGTTGTAGAAGGTGTGATGCCAGATCTTCTCCATATCGTCCCAGTTGGTGACAATACCGTGCTCGATGGGGTACTTCAGGGTCAGGATACCTCTCTTGCTCTGAGCCTCATCACCAACGTAGCTGTCCTTCTGTCCCATACCAACCATGACACCCTGTAGAGAGAAAAAAAAAAAAGGTGTTAAATATAGATACAAGTTTAACAAGGAAACTAACTAAAAAGCAAAAAATAAACAATTCTCCTTTATTATGAAGCCTCAGTTTCTCACCTGATGTCTGGGGCGACCCACGATGGATGGGAAGACAGCACGGGGAGCATCATCTCCAGCGAATCCGGCTTTGCACATACCGGATCCGTTGTCGACAACCAGTGCGGCAATTTCATCATCCATGGCTGAACTGTAAGAGAAAGAGAAAACGGTTTAGAAGTGCACCGCTGCCACGGAAAAGCATGTCAGTGAGCATGTGACCATGTGGAGTCAACTTCCTGTTTCGTGCTGCATTCTACAGTCTGACCGCTAGTGGGTGCTAGAGTGACAATGCGCGCCTCAGATATGCCAGACAAAGGAAGTCCCTCTGCATTCTCTCATTATTACCATAAAAGGCAATGGTTTGAGCCGCTTTGCGGCTGCCGGCGGTGTGGCACTCAGCCAGAGTCGTAGGGTTCAGTAAAAAGGAATAGATTTCGACATTCATCACGCCAGGGGCCACTCCCTAAATTCTACACAAATGAAGTTTTACATCCTCTTCGATCCTCGCCTGGTATCAATTACACAACCGAATTTCGACGGGTGTCTGCCCGAAATTACTGCGTCACAGATCTGCAGTCACTTCAGTGACTCCTTGCGAGCAGACTTCACTAAAGCACTTGTGAACCATCTTACTCAGCCCATTCATTTTGCAACATAGCCTTTGAATCAATAAGCTTATTATTTATTTATTTTTTTTGTTTCATACTACAGTTACCACCATTTAAAATCTATCCAGAAAACGTTTCAACAGCTATTAAAATTGACTACCTTAAATCTTATAACATTTTAATAGTGAATATAAAACACTTTAATAATCTCACTCAGCTTTTAAGACTGAAGGGCTGCACACTGACTTGCGATATAAATCGCAATTTTTCCACTAAAAGTGTCAGACGTGCTGAAAGTGAGCTAGCTAATAGACGTAATCATTTAGAAGTCAAATGAAAGAATACTAACGTTATTTTCATCAGGTTTACAGCAGATGAATGCTGGTTAGCCGGCTAGCTAAACTAGGTCACACCCTGCTGCAGCACTGCCTGCACAAAGAACTTCCCATGCCGGCTATCCATCAAGTGTACAACATGGCTCACTAATCTTTAAAACTGTACAATCACCATTATAGCTGTTAAATCACTGTTAACTAGAGAACATCTTAAGGTTAAAAGGACTGAACGCTTATTTCACACCGGCCCATTCAATGTCGTGCCTACAACGATAACCGTCACTTCCAACTGTCTCTTCCAATTCATATATTTAGAGTTATAAAGACAAATCAGACATTTATTTAAAAAAAAAAATAACCACAATCACGTTAATGAAGAATAGCTAGAGTTTTGAAGCCAAGTTTATAACGTGAATTGCAAAAAGACCGGTAACTGAGCCTAATAACTTAATCTAGCTTTATTTGTACTTTTTAATTAAACATTTGAATGAATATTAACCAATTAAAGATGTAATAAAATGCTTTAAAATCAACTCACCTTAGGTTTGGGGGTTTGTCGACTTAAGAGAATGGGTTACAAGCAGATGATATTCCGCACTAGCTGCGTGTGGAGGAGCTCAAAGTGAAGCGGAAAAGCTGGGCGCGCTCTTTTATACGACGGCATATGCCCGGCTCTAGCCATAAAAGGTAAACTTTCGGAGCTCTGCGTTTTGATTGGTCTAGCGTCACACACCCGGCTGTCGCGTTGCACATTGCTACACTTGCTTCTTGCAACTTGAGAGTGAAAGAAGGGGAAGCTAGATTATTTGAAGAACAAGGCCTAGGCGATTTTGATGAAAATTGTTCTTTTTATTAGCGAAGTTTAACACACTGTTTTCCGTGTGTACGTATTTTGTTGTGAGAACGCTAACAAGGCACGTTTCAGCCTTTCAGAAAGTCTGTGCAAAGGTTACAAGTGCTAGTATTGGTCATAGTGGTGTTGGACACCTCCTTGATCCTGTGTTGTGTTTACAATCTGCTCTGCATTTACCTTTTATTGTATTCACAATAATACCATTATACTTATGTGTGGTTATTTACCAAGTACTTCTCTATGCAAAATAGGGGTGTTTTTCATTGAAATGAAACAGGAGCAACAAGCTGGTCTGAGTTCATTAGCTAATGTTGTCAAAGAAAGTGCAGTGAAACCTGGAATGAATCAGGCTTGCATTCCTGTAATTGTCAGTTGCCTACGCAAAATTCACAGGAGTAAAATTTTTACGTGCTTTGGTGTATACGTTACGTGATGATGATAAAGGGAGTGATAGTAACTTAGATGTTGATGGCTGTAAGTGGGCTTAACCCAGGTTTATATTTGACATGATGTTAAATGTTAGCATTTAAGTCTAGATCTGACTATTGAAATGTCTTGTAGATATCTGAAGGCAAGTGATTTCTCATTCAAAAATATATTACACCTTATTGATTTATCATCCATACAGGCAAATTAACTTTGACGTATTCATTGGAGATGTTTGTAAAAACAATAGATCTTGAGAACATTGTTTCTTAGGCGTTCATGGTCAACTGCATTAAAAATATTTCTTGCATATTTAGATGTTGCCACAGTTTGAACAATAGATAAGGCTGTGCTTGAACAGCAGTGATGTTGCGAAGCTACATGTGACTTTTTAATGTGTAACTTGGGAGTAATGCACATGGCCTTCAATGGCAGTTATAAACAAAAACAGCTGATTATGTCAAAATCTCCTGCTGATAGCAAGGATAGTGTGGTTTTGTGGCTTACATTCATTTTTTTTTTTCGTCTTCAGTACATTTACAAATTTAACAGACAGGAAATGTTTACAATTTTGAGCACTTTTCCTGAAATTTAACCCATAGATATCAAAAGTATGAGTATGTATAAGTTATGACTCAAACAATGCACAACAAATATAACTATTTTGTTTTAGAATTTTAGCCTCAGCAATTTAACCATGCATGGCATTGAAAGATATATTGAGAAACTAGTTATGTAAGCCCACAAGTAAGGTTTATATCTACAAGCATGACATATACTCATCAATAAGGTCTGTTCTTCCCATCCCCCAGCATTTTTTTCAAAGAATGCCAAACGTCCATCCCCCCTCATAAACATACAAGTTTCTATAAGCTAAGCAAATAGTAACTAGGCACCAAACTTTAATTGATATGATGTGACATGCATCTTCCACTGCAGTCAGTTTTTTAACTTTGAACAACCATGCTTCTCTTTGTAACTTTTGTAGGTTGGACTGGGCTCTTGTTACAGCAGATGTGCTTTTGTGAGTCCAAAGTTCCCTTGAGGACCACCACCCTTCCCTGATAGCAGCCTGCTCCCCCCACGTCAGTGTTCCTATTCATCTCTAAATAAGGTACTATCCTAATGATTTTCAGCTTTGGCCTATGACATAAGACGTCCAGAGCAATAACAATTATGTTGTGGGCCGTCACCGCGATAATGCCATTGTACTTCGGAGTGCTGAAGTTCTTATCTCGTTTCTGATACCAGTGCTCTCTTAACACTTGCAACCAGATAAGAAACATAATTATGAAGTTCTTCTCAAAGGACCACTTTCTGGGTGTGCGATGTTTTTGTGAAATCTGTTGCATTTGGAAGTTTGTCGTCTGGGAAGAAACTCACTTCGCTCAGTTCAACAACACACTATTCCAATCACTAAGCTATAGTCTTTTCTTTTATTCTTCCATGCAACAAGCATTGAAGCAGAGCTGAAGGCCTCCATTTGCCCCCAACAAATAGCAGAAGGGCCACCAATTGATTTGAGATTCACTTATACTTGTGTAAAGCCAGATACTCAAGTTAGAACGGAAGTCACATTTATACTGCCAGCTGGCCTCTTAGTCTACAGATTGGATTATCCCCCCTCTTTATGACCCAAATGGCTTCATATGTACTCGTCCATCTTCTTATATTCATGTAAACAAATTAGATACTTTTCTGACTCAAGGATTATGCAGTAATGGTTGATTTGAGATGCATCCATGACCAAATAATATTCTGAAACGACAAACAACTGCAGACAGAGAAATCTTTTGTATCTTCGTTTATGCTCTCAAACCACTTGCAACAGGATTTGATACTGACCAAGAAAAAAAACACTGTTCCTCATTTGTGTTCCTCTGCATAACAGTTATGACTGTGTCCTTTCTTACCATACCATAGCTTCACTTCCTCTTTGCTGTGGTAATTGGCAAAGGACCACAGGTCCCATTTATGGTCGTCTGTATGTATACAGTTGTCAAACATATAGCTTTGCATACCCCTCGAGGCTGGATTTGTCGCCGTTCATTATTTAGAGCAGGAATAGGTCATGGGAAAAAAGAAAATTCTGTTATTATTATGAAATTCTTTTATTTCTTTTTTGGAAGATATTTTAAAGAACTGTTTTTGTCCATAAAATGAAAGTTATTAGGGCCATTCTGTGGTCAAAAACAGTTCTTTAAAACATTTAGACAAAAACATTCTTCAGAATGTCTTGTTTTGTTTTCCACAGAAGAAGGAAAGTCATACAGGCTTGGGATTTTTGGGGGATTTTAATGTTGCATATGTTTTGGCACCTTCTTGTAATATTTACATGATGCGCTCTACATAAGAAAGTTCTGCTTACTGCAGTGAAGTGAAAATCGTTCATTTTACTGTCTTGGGTCTTTGAATCCTGTTCAGGAAAATAAACAAAACTTTATTTCATCATAGTTAATTTTTTTTTTCCAGTGTCAAAATTCCCTGAATATGTCTCTTTGCGCAAACTTTAATCATATTCCTGAATAAAAAATCATGATAATGCAGTTATTGAAACAATTAATGACTACTTGACCACTCAACTGCGTCTTTTTTTTTCTTTAATCACATGACAGCCACATACACTGTGTACAGTAAACAAAATTGATTAGTTCACCTGAGGTGTTTTGTTCATGAATGAAAGGATATTGCACATGGGTGGTCACTAAAGATATTAACAATTAAAAATTGTTCATGATTGACACATCACCCCATTTTGATTTCTGCTAAGAGGGGCTATTAATGAGATATGAAATGTTACTGATTACCTGTAACTGGGATATGCATAACTTACATTGATAGAAATTCTCCAGAAGTTTCATAAAATACACATTTTAACCATTTTAAGTCCAGGCATTATCAATGTGCACTTTTGATCAGTTTGGTCATACTAGAATGTAGGATTAATGCGTTTGGTTCTGCTACTGTGTGGCCTGCAATTGTTTTTTCTCCAAATGCATTGGGATTTACCAAAATCTGAGATGGTACTACCGTATCAGTCAGTTTATAGCAATATCTGCTTTTCTACCAGGACCCTAGGCCTGCTAATCTACCCCTCCACCATCTGTCTGCTCGTGAGAGGAGGGCTGAGCAGGGATTGGCCCTGGAATGAGTCAGACGTGCATGTCCACACTCCAGACTCAGTCAGCCTTTAAACCAGCATGGGAGAGATTACTGTGCCAAGCAGCATAGCTTAAGCCTGCTACAGGAAGTTGAGTAACGCTAGCAGGAAAGAGATCCTGCACCATAAGAGAATTTTACATATCAGAGAGCAGTTTCAACATTCCTGACCTTTGGTCAAACATACACTTAAGGCAAGATTGAAATGATCCTTGAAGAATTTTTGCATATGTCAGTTACAAAACATCATTTCAGACCCTAAATAGCACATACAAAATGTCACGATTAGTGCTGCATGCGTACTATTGCTCAGAGTCATTTTTAAAACCTCCTAACCCATCAGCCAATAACTTGTCCTCACAGCTAGTTTTATAGAAATTAAATAATAATGCAGATTGGTGGTGTTGTGTTCTGTTGAATCGGGCAAGTAAAAAGCGTTCTAGCAACCACTGTTTCAACAAGTTCAGTTCACATTAAAGGTTCTTTATTGGCATAAATGGTTCTGTGAAGAACCTTGAACATCCATAGAATCTTTCAAATGCAGAAAGGTTCTAAAAAGTCGAAAAAAGTTCTTTAGATTTTTAAATGTTCTTCAAAATGGTTCTTTTAGGAACCGTTCATTGAAAGGTTCTTTGGGGAACCAAAAATGGTTCTTCCACGGCATCACTGCAAAAACACCCATTTGGAACCTTTGTTTTTAAGAGTGCATGAAAGCTCTGCCAGGTTTCTGTCTGCAACCGGAACCTTCATCCGGAACCACATTGCAATGAACGCTTGCTGTCATTTTGTCATTCTATTCATTACCTTTTATTCTCAAGAGTTTCGTAGTAATGTCTCTTGTGCATGAAATATCTGCCATTCCTGAGTGACGTCTGTGTGAAACTGTTGAGGTGTGGCACTCTCAGCATCACTGGTTAGACTGACTGAGTTGTACCAAGGCCTACCTCCAAAATTAGTATTGGCAGAGACCTATGTTTGGGTCATCAGTGCACACAACGTAAACATACATACCATTGGCAGACTAACCAATAGCTGAGCACTTACCTAATAATTAAGTAGGAAACAAGTACGTCATTTACCCAGAATTTTCTTAACTTTGAGCTTCAGCAGATCCAGATCCAACCCAGTCAAGTAAATATGTTCATTGAAATATAGCTCCTTCCTTAAACGATTCAAATTCCACAGCGCGAAAACCAAAGGCCATTGTTAGTTGCCAAATAAGGGAATGACCTACGCATGTCTTACAGGAAGTGATTTTTTAAGGGATGTCATTTCTTCAGCAAGTTTGCACAGGAAATCACATTCAAATATTCTGCTGTGGGAGCAAGCCTTGCCAACTCAGGAATGTACAGCTGAGTAGTACATACTTACTCTTTATCATCGTGCCGTGCAATGCACGCCTTACTCTCACTGATGTGTAAAAGACAACATTACAGCACTACAAACAGGTTTTTTTATTACTTTGTAAACAGCTGCCCACCTCATCTGGATTGTTTGTTCCTTTAAGCAGAATTGGTCAAGAGCTTATAAAGGCTGTATTTATTTTCAATTCTTTTTTTTTTTTTTTTCAATTAATTCCCTTTGCCAGAAGGCTTTTTAATTTATATGTTCAGTTGTTTTACATTTACATCTCATTTCATCAGCTGAAAAAAGAAAAACAATCATTTTGTGACTTAACCTAACATAACATTGTGTTTACAATGAGCAATCAAAAGGAAATAACTACTAAGGTTTTCTGATGACTGTTTTGTTTGTAACCTTCTACCACAAACCCTAAGTCTTTAGTGACTTGAGATGCACTGACTGTGCGAAAGAAATAGACAAGTCATTTCTTCATATCTCAATTTGTGAGCTCTTTTGGCTCAGGTGTGGCGCAAAACTCAAAATAACATAGGAAAGAGTGGCTTTTGTATGTTTGTAATGTACACTTATAGTGTTATGTATTATAATTTACATTTCCTTTTTTGTAAAAGTGAAATACTCTCATACACAAGCCTCTCAAAGTATGTATGACATTTGAGTATGATAAAAACCCTTGACATCACCAGATATGTGAAGAATTTACATGCAGAGAGATAAGATACAATATAACAAGAAATTCTGCTTGGCCTGTGCTGCATTTTTCCTCAAAGTTTGTCTGCAAAAGGATTCTTCATATTTATTTCCTCAAGGGCTTTTACTGTAGACGGTTTGTGCACTTTGGCTGGGTTAGGCCTCGCCCTCTGGTCGATGTAACAGCAACCGCCATAAAAGGAAATCTTTAAGTGTGTCACATGGTAACAATGTCAAGAATTCAAGGCCCTTGTCACAAGGGACTTTCTCATGGAGATCAGATTGAAACTTCTAGGCCTTATGAATGAAACAGCGCTTGGTCAGAGATGCTGAGTTTTAATTATACAGAAAGTTTTACCTTTGATTTTCTGCAGTTTCAGACAGCACAGTGTGAGTCTCTTTCCTTCACACATGCTTGCGTATTTGAGTATTTTATGTAAATTCAATCTTTACAATATACAGAAACCTTTCTGGTATTTGTTTATAGTATTTCCTTTAGGTTACATTTAAATTTTTGGTTTGTTTATTTGAGTCGAAGCGACAGTGTTTTTCATTCATTTCTTTAGTGAAAAAAAAAATGAAGGTTTGCCTCCGGTCTGCCTCACTATGAGTAAGAAGGAAGTGGTTTTAAATAATGACAGCGAGGTCATATCCATATATAGTCAGCCTTGGCAGGGCAACGATGACTGATGATGTCTCAACTTTAGATAGCTGATTTCATCTCTCAGTGTTTTGCTATTTCCTATCAACATCATTCGCTCACATTGCACTTTCACACCCTAAGGCTTGACACAATCAATTTAAGCCCAGATACACTATCAACAGCCTCTCATTCTTTTTTCGAAATCTCTCTCACTTTTACTTTTAATCTACCGCTCCCAAACACGCACACGTTCTCATACTCGCGTTATGCGCAGCCCCTCCTTACACTGTTTAGACAGCAAACAATTACTAGTAGAGAGCCGGTGGGCGGGGCTTAGCTTGATCTCCAACTTCTCAGCCTCCATATATGGAGAGGACTAGCAGGTAGTGATTGCCAAACTTAGTCATCAAAGCATGGATCTCATTCATTGCACACTCAGCTTGGGCTCTGAAGACGTGCGACTCTTGCCTTGTAAGCTCTGGCTTCTTTCTGATTTCCCTTTCCTCCGCAAAATTCCATGACATAATATGCTAATGGATTTTCAGCGGCTGAGGTCTTTAAAGGAGTTTGGGGTCACTTCCTTCAGCTGGATTCGCAAGGGGGAATAGCATTGTGCTGTAGCAGAACCATATATCTTCAGAATTGACTTGTGGATGTGGCCACAGCAGCTTTTCCTTTGGTTTACAAGGTGGTAAATTCCTCTCAGCAGATTGTTAGATGTTGATTATTGACTAAGCCAGCGTCACGTTTAAGATTGAGGGACACTAAAGGTTTCCCCTCTCCCTCTAGCTGAGAAAACAAAAGCCAGTGGCCACATTTGTCAATAAAGATTCAGTCTGAATTATGTTTAGGTCTTGGCGTGTTTATTGCCCAGTGCCACAACTGTTCTTAAAAGAGGAAAATTACACACTGTGCCCATGACTCCTGACTCAAAAGTTTTGTTAGGGTGGATATGGTTGAGCCCATTTGCATGGTAATCATCAACTTGACATTGTGAGATGAAACGGTGGTTTTTGTGTGAATGCTCGCTCATGTCAAAGTCTACTTTCACAGAGGCAAAGCAAGACGTTCCCCGAGCGCCACTAGAATTACCTGCAGCTCTTATGTAACTAAATCTTATTGGCTCATGGAAAGCTGACCCTGATGACCCTGTAATTAAGAGTTAAGCCCCTGTATCATCAATAGCCACTCAAAGGTGCATTAACCATTTAATGCATGTGAGCAAAGTGCAAAAATTTTGAAACGTCCTGGAAAATGTATATTTAAAGCCTAGCATATATATATATAAAAGATCTTCCAACAGTAAGATCTCTTTTTTTGAAGCCCCCCAAATGCTGTTTAAGGTGACTAAACTGACTTAGAGATTGAAAGTGAGGACTATAGTTCATGACATACAGAATGTAGGTCAGGAATAGCATCCCCCTTCCTTCATGTTACATAATGCACATTTTGCACAGCTGGAAGACCCGGGCCTGTTAACCATGCAATGAGGCAGCAAAGTGAACATAAAGGCTGCTGATATTTAGAAAGCTTTAAAACGTGCAGTTCACAAAGCATGCGTTCATCTTCGCATTTTAAGCCTGCTAATTTGATTCACGTCATTCAGGATTTAATGCTATTAATTATTCACATGCAGACTTTGTCAAAGCTGAATCTTGCATATTGTGACCTACTTTTTGACTGTAATGCAACCAGTTTTTCACACGCCCTCTCTGGTAAGCATGGGAGCTTTGCTCTTTCCAGTGCATGAACAATTCGAAAAGAGGATAGGCACGCCTGTTTTTTGGGGCTCTGCTGTTTTATGGGGTATTGAAATTGAGATGCTTAGTATTCTGGCTGGCCCTTTGCCTGGCCTCTCTCTCGTTTAGCTCCGCCTTTGCACTGGGAAGCCTCTCCACCCTGATCCCCTCTCTTTCAGCAGCGTTTCATTCTCTCACCCCCTCCCTAAAAACACAGCCAGCCCACTGCCGCAGGCAATAGAGGGTCAGTCAGAGGCCTTTAAGGGTACCGTGACTGCAGCAATAATCTTGCCAAGCCATGGAAAAAGCCTCTTTTTTCCCTACAGGCCGAGTCTGGAAGGGTCTGTGTTCATACTCTGTGCCCATCCCACTACTACTCTTTATGTCTGACTGACTGTTTACTGGATGACGGCTGACGTCACTTCACCTGCTTTTGAGGCTAAATATTGCTGCCTGTGAGCAGGGAAAAATGGCACTTCGGAAAACCCTTGTCATGTAAAGTCTGGATAGAGGTGATGAATTTTTATGGAATGTTCAATTTTTATGGAATGTTCACTTGCTAGGTCACAACACAATTTGTTTACAAAGAGATGGTTCAATAACTTTGGTTTGATTACAAATCATGTAAATGCAGTGGCAGTCTGGGTCTAAAGGTCCTGGAACAGAAGTGGGACAGAGCTATAGTGATATAATTTACAAATAGGCACTGATAGGGCTAAATTTGTCATCATATACACTACCAGTCAAAAGGTTTTGAATGGTAAGATTTGTAATGTTTTATAAAAAAGTCTCTTCTGCTCACCAAGCCTGCATTTATTTGATCCAAAGTACAGCAAAAACAGTAAAATTTTGAAACATTTTTAGTATTTAAAATAACTGTTTTCTATTTGAATATATTTTAACATCTAATTTATTTCTGTGATCAAAACAAAATTTTCAGCATCATTACTCCAGTCTTTAGTGTCACATGATTCTTCAGAAATCATTTTATGCAGTTCAAAAAACATTTTTGATAATTATTGTTATCAGTTTTTAAAACAGTTGAGTAAACTTTGGTAAACAGAAAGATCCAAAGATCAGCATTTATCTGAAATAAAAAGCTTTTGTAACATTGCACACTATGCTATTGCTTTAAATTGATAAAAAGTGATGATAAAGAGATTTATAATGTTACAAAAGATATCTATTTCAGATAAATGCTGTTCTTTTGAACTTTCTATTAATCAAGAAACCTGAAAAAAATTATACTGAGCTGTTTTCAACATAATGATTTTTTTGAGCAGCAACTCACAATATTAGAATGATTAGAAGGATCATGTGACTGGAGTAATGATGATAAAAAGTCAGCTTTAAAATCACAGGAATAAATGACATTTTAAAATGTATTAATATAGAAAACAGTTATATTAAATAGTACAAATATTTTAAAATTTACTGTTTTGCTGTACTTTGAATCAGTGAATACACTCACTTACTGTTCAAAAACTTTTGACTGGTAGTGTACATAGTTTAAATATTTGTTGAATAACATTCATGCAAATTTTAAGTAACCACTAACGCAAATGGTGCACTAATTTTTATTTATTTTTTTAGGTTTTTCTTCAGAACTTTATGAAAGGAGTTTCTCTTACATTTTATGTATTACATTTTATATGTGTATTTCATGCATGAATCTCCATTATGATCGCTGAAGCCTATTCCTTCTTAGTTACAGAAAGCACTTCTTCCTGTACCAATCTAACTGTGTTTCCTTTTAGCCCATTCAACAGGATGGCCGTTTACCCCAAAAGCTATCATTCCACTTATTTGACAGTTAAAGGAAAACTGCTGATTTAATCACTTTGGAAAAAAAAATCATGATCAAATAATTTTTCTCTGAATGTCTGTGATACTTTCAGGGACTCACATAATTAAAAAATGATTAAATGTTAGACTGATTAAAATGATTAAATGTTATGACTTCTAAACCACTTGTTATTGCACACACTGGCCTCATGGGTCAGGACTATTGGTGCATTCAAGTCCTCCTGGGAACTTCATATTTTATAAGCTGGAAAATTGGAATGTATGAATAAATTTGTGCATCAGATATGTTTTAATTACGAAGATGCTGTAAACGGAATTGTTATACATGGTATTGTAATCGTACATTGTTCAGTGAATTTAGCACACGCAACTAGTTTTATGGTCAATTAAAAAAATAGTAATTTCATATATTTCAACAAATTTTCCATCAACTACAGATGCTGCATCCTTTGTGTCTACTGTGTTATCTCAATGATCTCGGAAAGGTCTCGAGGAAAATCCGGAATTTCCCGATCATAATTGTGACATTGTGGTGGAGTTCATGTGTGTTCACCTCATAAATACAATCTTCCAAAGGGACTTGAATGCACTGTTATTTTGCAGTTCATAGGTGTTTTTTTTTCATAGCTGAGGGGGGTTTGTTGCTGCAGAAGTCTTCTGATTATGATTCAAGCAGTTTACTATGCCAGTATGGCTAGTTAAATTGAAATCTGAGAAATTGAATCAGAGAAAGCTTTCAGTCTAAATACAGTTCTAAAAATGGCATCAGATATCATGAATTGTAACTGTGTTTGCTAGCAGGCTTCTGACAGAAACAGAGATGACGAAGGAAACAGGGTAATCTGAATAAGAATTGCAGCAAGGGGAATCCAGAGCCTGCTCCAGGTCTGTGACAGCTATGTCCTAAAAAGGAAATCAAGTCTGTGGGCATGATGGGAGGGGCACCCAAGTAACTAGAGAGGAGGCAGAAGCTCAGGCCAGGTAAAGACAGACAGGTCTCCCTCTCGGAGCCGACAGTCCCAGCCAATTAGCTGCCACCTTGTTTTACTTTATGACTGTGAATAAAGCCGGGGGGAGCCAAAGTCCACTAGACTAATTAGCTGTTCCATTGACCTGTGTGTTTACTACAGGTAAGCACTACCCCTGTCTCACCTTTAATGCATGTTGCAATGCCTAAAAAGGCAACTGAAGGTTGACAGCGGGGATTGGCAAAACACATCTGGAAATTTTGATCCTGTCTTTCCCCCTGTCTCTCTCTCTCTCTCTGTTTTCTCTTTTCACTTTCTCTCTCTCTGCTCCTCGTTTCTTCTCGCTCATGCTGTATTTCTGGAGGCTAGAATAAGAAATCAGTCTTCAGATATGATGAAAAATGAGTTTGACCAGCTATAGCCACACATGGCTATGGGTTCCAACATGACATGATATTTCCATAACGGATGGAATATATGGGTCAGGTGGGCAGCTCAAGGGAAGAGCCTGTTGAAATAACACATTTAACATATTCAAATATCCGTTCGTGCTTCCAGTGATTAATATCTGTGAGGAACACGGAAGCTATCTAAAATAAAATCTTTACAGGGGGAGCATTTCTTGTGAAGCTAACAAGCTGATTTGCAATGGTCTCAAATGGAGTCAGGTGTAATTTCAGAAAACGTTGAACTAATCTCTCAACTCTGTGTGTAGAAGTTCTTATTTTAGTAGCAACAGATATTTTCTTTAATTTTGTGACGTACATCCGAGTGGTTTGTTGAATAACTAAAAAATGTACAGCAAGACTTGGTTCTGTCCATCAGTTGCTGATTTGAACAAGGCAGATATGAAAGTGAGCTCACAGTCAGTTTTTGGAAAGGACCTGGGTTTAAGCCAAAGTCTGATGTTTAACTGGAAAATTATGACATTCTGATTAAGGGCGAATCCACCGTTATAGATGTGACTTTTTGCGTTATGTGACATATAAATGCTTAGAGAATGTATGCGTTACCAATATACCGAACCATTTATTTATATTTTAATAAACCCTTGTTGATAGAGTCTAAACATCAGAAAAATATCAGTCTATGCACAAGTTTTCAGTGTTAAAAATGGGAAATAGTCATGCGTTATGGGTGTGACAAAAAAGGATGTTTTTGAGAGTCTACATACTTTGCAGGACTTCTGCTATTTGAAATGCACAAAACAGACACAATAATACCCAACAAATAGAGAAGCAATTGTTACTTTATTTTAATTTTGATGTGTCTATTTATAAGGAATATGTGCTGTTATGGATGTGACCAGCCTGGAAAATTATGCACTAAAAATAAAAAAAAAAATGCTTTAAAAACTTTAAGAGAGACCTCACATGGGTATTTGAACCACCAAATGTTGACATCTGTGCTATCAGTCTAGTAAAAATTTAAGCTTGACATTTGCATGGAATTACACTTAAACATTATAAGCTTTCATTAAAAATAAATAAATAAATAAACATGTAAGAATAAATTGTTCACAATAAGGGCAATTACATGCATTTAGAAAACAATGTGAATTTTATAGCAACTTTAAATACTTTACTAAATAGCTCAGTTAATTTCAATGTAGTAACTATGTGAGTCGCAACTATTTGTCTTTCACGTAAGCAAATAATACTTTTGCTTAAAACCATCTGTGATGATGGGCAAACTGACCCACTTTTAAAAACTTCTGCTGTTGAATTTAAAGTTGAACGGATTTTGGCAAAGTTTAATATTAAATGAATTTGGAGCCTTATAGGACACTGAGAAATTAGGTACATTTTGTGTGGCTTCAGAAAATCTCCCTAGCCTCGTGATATCAGCAGTCTAATCTGAAACTAAGAAAAAGCTTTACTTCTTAATTTCAAATGCTTGTGATTTCCAGTTAAAATATGAAGTAGAAACTTTTTTTTAGCAAGATGCTTTGTTTTGACACAGTATGTTCAGTTAAGTATCTCAGCATTTTTTATTATTATTATTCCTGACAAGATATTATAACAGGTGAAACCCTATTAATAACAGTCCATGTCCCTAGTAAAGCACCTCTGTTTCTCATTTTAGCAGAAAGCTGCAGTCAACTTTGGTAGTAGCGCTTCTCCACAGATAGGTGGCAGGATTTTGTACTTCAGAGCATTTATTCCATGATTTATCCCAAAATGCCTATTGCTCCAATCACACACACTCACATTTGACCTATATTTCACAAACCATGGAAGGAGACTGGCTGTCCCTGCTCAGGTCTTCCCTTCGACCAAATATTGTTTCTCTGATGGGTTGTGATGAGAACACAAATGGATTGAAGCCAGGTAGATGTGTGCCATGGCAAACAGATTGCTGTTTGACTAATGAATGAGAGAATGTGTGTTGTTGGGAGCTGGACAGATGGGCAGTGGTGAGGCAGGATCTCAGATCACAAAGACTTGGCTCAGCATGAGATGAGAGGGTGGTGCCTGCAGGCCCCTTTCCTCCACCAGCTTCAACCTACAGGCCTACAGCTGGCCTCTGGTCACCCCCACTGCTTTCTGATACATGTGGAAAGCATGGGTGGGCTGCACAAAGACACAGTGGGCTGGTTGATAGTTTTGGGACATTGTGTTGGCTTAAATCATAAGTGTTTTTCATATTTTATTCATATTTTCATGCACATTTTACCTTAGAGTTTAAAAAAGTGCAGAGTTCTGTTTGGATGTCAACCATACACTTTTAAAAATAAATGTTCCAAAAAAAAGATTCTTATACGGAACATCGATTGCATTAGAGAATCTTTATTTTTGAAGAGTGTTTTACAGAGAAAGGGATTTTAGAACAGTTTCCACAGTAAACAATCAGCATTCAATAGAGTGTTTGCCAAATGAAACAATGGACATGAACCTTGCAGAGTGCACTCTGATATCAGTAGCGCATGTGTGTGTTGGGCCATCTGTGCCAGATGTTAATGAAACATCACTCTGAACAGATGCTATGTGTCCCCACTTATAAAGGATATGACACTTGATAAGTGTCTGACTGGCATCAATGTCAATGATAATATGTTGTTAAAACATCACAAGTTTGGGGAGACACCTTCAATAATTGAGACATGTTTTTTTAAAATACCATCTCCATGGAATCTCCTCTTAGGGTGCTATAATCTGGTTCTTAAATATTTAGCTTAATTTAATTTCTCACAACTGGCCCAATATGTGTGGAGAAAGAGAGCAAACAGCTGGTTGTGAATGGTGTAAAGAATCGGCCCCACATGAGAGGAGAAGCTCTTTGTTGGACCAGGGCATATCATTAGCATATAAAATACCTTATTTACCCTGTGGAGACAGAGAGCTGAGAGTGAGAGGGAGGGGGAGGGAAGCCAGCGGAAGTCTTCAGACAAGCACATGATATGAAAGCTTTCAGTTACACCTCAGATAGCAGATGTGTCATTCACAGTCCTATTTCACAACATGAAGAACAGACACTGTTTTACAGCTTGATATTATGGAATTAACATGCAGTAATAACTTACTGTATGTATATTTTAATTACGGTATGCAAAACAATATATTAGTATGATTATCTAACAAGAGTTACAAAAAGTGTTACGCTGCCATTCAAAAGTTTGGGATCAGTACGATTTTTAATGTTTCTTAAAGAAGTCTCTTATGCTCAACAAAGCTGCATTTATTTGATCATAAATACAAAGTGATATGAAATGTTATTGCAATTTAAAATAGCAGTTTTCTATTTTAATATACGTTAAAATATAATTTAGTTATGTTATGCAAAGCTGAATTTTCATCAGCCATTACTACAGTCTTCAGTGTCACACGATTTTTCAGAAATCATTCTAATATGCTGAATTATTTTTAGTGTTGAAACTGTTGTGCTGCTTAATTTTATTTTTTTTTTTGAAACTGGGAATTTGTTTTAGGAATCGTTGATGAATGAAAAGTGTGAATGAATGAATGCATTTATTCCAAATAGAAATCTTTTCTAACAATGTAAGTCTTTACTATCACTTTTTATTAATTTAACACATTCTTGCCGAATAAAAGTATTAATTTCTTTCAAACAAAAAAAGAAAGAAACAATGTGCTGACTCCAGAGTTTGAACGGTAGTGTATATTGCTACAAAAGATTTTAAATAAATGCTGTTCTTTTTAAAGTTTTATTCAGCATAGGTTCCAAATGTATGTATGTGTGTGTGTATATATATATATATATATATATATCACTGGAATAAAATCTATTTTAAAATCTATTTAAAACAGAAAACCATTATTTTAAATTGCGATAATATTTCACAATATTGCTGTTTTATTTTATTTTATTTTATTTATTTATTTATTTTTTGTATTTTTAATCAACACTGCCTTGATGAGTAGAAAAGACTTAAAAGAAAACATTTTTACTGTATGTATTTACAGCTTTTCCAGGAAGTTCTACACATTAAACATTATGTGATAACATAGCACATCAAATGTCATCTGAAATAAGTGATTCTAAATATTTTCTCAGAACTAACTTCATTTTATTCAGAAAACAACTTAATCAACTAGTGTCAATGACGTTTTAGTACAAGTATGAAGCCATTTCCCCTCAAGTTCACACAGATGCCCTATCAGAGTAACCATCGGTTCACATTAATCATGAACATTTGAAAACCAGGGCGTTTTCAAATCCTTATGTCTTAATTTTGATGAACACAATTGTTTATTCATTTGATATCTAAAAAACATGAATTATGAATTTTTTTTTTTTTTTTTTGCATTAAAGGTGTGTTTGCGCTTTCATAAATTCACTTGTTTGTATTTTGATGTAATATTTTTACATTTCTATGTGTGACTCAAGTTTCCAAGTTCTTGGGTCCCTTGTATTTAGTCCTGTGGCATTGCAGTAGTTATTTTAAGTGATGCAGTTGCACTAAAGGGTCAGTAGATGGCGCAGCAGAGCCCAAAACAGCCACAAAGTCCACGTAATGCTGCAGCCAAAAAGAAACCATGTCAGTGTGACAACTGGTTCAGACATTGTGATTGCACTGTAATTTACCGTCTTAGTCTAATGTGTATATAATTTCTACTTGATGATGACACATCATGCATCAGCTAACTGTTAAAAGTTATTGTTTGTGTTTCACTGCTGGTCTCACCTTGAGCTCTGTCATCTCTATATCAACAGCTGCAAGGACATGCATTCCAGCTCCTCAGATCCTGTTTCCCACCCATCCGACACACTTTGCACGTGAAGATCAATGGAGCTAAGGGCAGCGTGTAAGGGGATCCAGGGCCAAGGAGAAGAGCAGATTTGTTTTATTTGTTCTGTGGCGCAACCACGTTTGATGTGACCCTCTCCTGTTTCATTCATCCGGAAAATCTGCTGCGTGTGAGTGAAAACTGGGGGAGTGGGTCTCACTTGATACTTCGATGTAATGAGGAACTGCCAGTCATGCTAAAGGGACAGTTCACCCAAAAAAATGCAAATTCATCATTTACTCACCCTCATGTCATTCCCATTCTTTCTTTATCTGTGGAACATAAAAAAAGATACATGTATTTTTTAGCACATGCAAAGGAAGTCAATGACAACCCGAACTGTTTTGTTACCAGCATTCTTCAGAATATCTAAATAGTTTGTGTTCTGCATAATAAAGAAATTCTAGGTTTGCAGCGACATGCGGGTAAGTAAATGATGACAGAATTTTCATTTTTTGGGTGAACTGTGCCTTTAAGAAATAGCAGTTCACAGCAAATCACATCCATTGGAAAAGGAAAAGATAGGAAATGTTGGTTTTTGTTTGATAGCTTTGTGTGGAGCATCATTTACTGTGAACTGAGCCGCTTTGAGATGCTCGCAATCTACACGGATATTAATAAAGTGCATAATAAACCCGCAGCGCATATATGTATTTAACTGAATCACAGCCTTTGTGAATTCACAATAGCACTATGCTTTATTTAGATTTTTGAATGGTTTTTATTAGGGCTGTATATAAATACAAATACATTCATGTATATATTTAAGAAATATTTACAAGTATATGTATTATAATTTTTATATAATTTATATTATATATAAATACAAATATTTTGTACATAAATTACATATGTCTCATATGTAACATATGTATACGTTAATTTGTGTGTATTTATATATACATAATAATTACACACAGCACACACACATACATTAGGCAAACTCACACTTTAATTTTGTATGCGATTAATCGTTAATTTAATTAATTTTCCCTAAACGTGTAAATACTCCAACTCTGTGACACTTTTATTTCGTTTGATTGTTTTTCGATTAGCCCCTGATGCAGCAACTTTGACTATGTGACCTTGGGGCATGACTACCTGTTTTGCAGACCAATAGCAGGCAAAACTTTCTGCTTTGTGATGTTAATTTTGCATAAATACCACAGAAATCTCACACTTTTAAAGTTTCTATAGAATTAGACAACTAAATAAAACCGAGGATGCAAAAAGAAAATTAGTTTGGGGGTCCCCGAAAGCATTGTAGTGCATTGCTTGTTTAGACGTGACAGAGATATGACTGTAATCCAGTCTTTTGTAATTAACCTCCGGGCTTTCCTGTGCGCTTCTAATTACTCCACATAAACAATGTGGGATCAGTGCTAATATGAAAGAGCCCATTCAGAGGCTTTCATGTGGGGTTTCTAACGGCCTCTGCAGGCGGGGGGAGTGCAGGCTGATCCGGAGGAGGTGGAGGGGGGAGTTCACAGGAGGGAGCCGTTGACTGATCACCCACACCACTGGATTCAGATACGAGGGTTGAGGGCATAAACTCAGCATCACATTAAACAGCCTGGTTTCAGTCTGAAGCAGTAACCACCAAACCCACATTATAAATACATTGATACACATATGGTGATGCAGACAATACTTACAGACTATACCAGCTTGATTAGATTGTATTAGATAACAAGTACAGCCAATTGCAGTTTGCAAAGTACAAATGTGACCCTAGACCACAATATTTGGCCAAGATACGACTATTTGAAAATCTGGAATCTGAAGGTGCAAAAACATCTAAATATTGAGAAAATCGCCTTTAAAGTTGTCCAAACAAAGCTCTTAGCAATGCACATTACTAATCAAAAATTATTTTTGATATATTTACGGTAGGAAATTTACAAAATATCTTCATGGAATATGATCTTAATATCCTAATGGTTTTTGGCATAAAAGAAAAATGAATCATTTTGACCCATACAGTGTATTTTGTGCTATTGCTACAAATATAACCATGCTACTTAAGACTGTTTTTGTGGTCCAGGGTCACAAATAGTAGCATGAATTAGACTTGCATTGATCATGCAATTGTGAAGAAGGTCAGATGTTCTTCCATTGAAGCTGAAATCTGAAATCATGCAGCACATGGTCATCAGGTATGAGACAAACTTTCATAGGTTCTGCTGTCATTAAAGAAAAGAGGGACAAATTAGAAAAATGCAAAATAGAAGAGCTTTTGCCAGAGGGCCCAGATGTTTACATCTCACTGTGTCTTAGAAATGTGTGGTGAAACGACGTACTGCAGACATGGCATTGTTTTCTTCTTCTTTTTTTCTATGGTAATGTCTTCGCTGCCAACAGTTGTCTCAGTATGTTTATTTGGACACAGGATGATTACCTTATCTCTCACACCATGAGATCTATTTTATCTTTCTATCATGAGTATGCAGTCAGCAGTAAGCCTGAAAGACAGATGAGCTGATAGGACAGTCATTCTTTAAATCGTAAGTGGATATATTTGTTTACCTTTTCACATAGTCACCTTTGACTCGGAATGTAATGTCAAACGATCTAATTCCTGATTTAATGAATTAACATTTTTACTTTACCTTCAGGCCATCTAAGATGTAGATGAGTTTGTTTCTTCAGATTTGGAAAAATTTTGCATTACATCACTTTAATGGATCTACTGCAGTGAATGGGTGCCATCAGAATAAGAGTTCAAACGGCTGATAAAAGCATCACAATCTTCACTCTCTACATCTAGGATAGGCTGAGGGTGAGTAAATTTTCACCAAATTTAAATTTTCGGGTGAAATGCCAAATTCTGTCATGAAACTCTAGATGGGGCAGGGGTCGTTAATGCAAACTAATGATATTTACAGTGTTAAACTAAGAGTTTACTGCTTTACATTTAAAAAGCTGGTTAGCATTCACTAGAGCATTTCACAGTGTACTTTTAGAGTTCCTTTGAAACCTTCCACCTCCCCACCTCCACCTGTATAGATCTGCTACAGGTTATTATATACAGTAGTATGCAAAAGTTTGGGAACCTTGCAAAATAAGAGAGATCAAACAAAATGCATGTTATTTTTTATTTAGTACTGTCCTGAGTAAGATATTTTACATAAAAGATGTTTACATATAGTCCACAAGACAAACAAATAGCTAAAATTAATAAAATAACCCCCCTTCAAAAGTTTGGGAACCCTTGGTTCTTAATACAGTGTGTGTGGTTGATCTGGATGATCTATGACCGTTTATTGTTTTGTGATGGTTGTTCATGAGTCCCTTGTTTGTTCTGAACAGTTAAACTGAGCACTGTTCTTCAGAAAAATCCTCCAGGTCCTGCAGATTCTTCAGTTTTCCAGCATCTTTTGCATATTTAAACCTATTCCAGCAGTGACTGTCTGATTTTGAGATCCATCTTTTCACACTGAGGACAACTGAGGGACTCAAACACGACTATTAAAAAAGGTTCAAACATTCACTGATACTTCAGAAGGAAAAACAATGCATTAAGAGCCAGGGGTGAAAACATTTTGAATTTGAAGATCAAGGTAAATTGTACTTAATTTGTTTTCCGGGAAACATGCAAGTATCTTCTGTTTCTTCTGAAGGAAATTTTAACAAAATAAGAAAAATTTGGACATCTTCATCCTGTTCAAAAGTTTTCACCCCCTTGTTTGTCGTGTGGACTATTTGTAAACATCTTTTATGTAAAATATCTTACTCAGGACAGTACTAAATAAAAAAATAACATGCATTTTGTACAATCTCTCTTATTTTGTTAAAATTATTAACATTTTCACACATTCTGCAAGGGGTTCCCAAATTTTCACATGCCACTGTATGCTGTTTGTGCAACAGCAGTACGTCTTAAATACTCACAGTAGCATATCAGCATATATATTTGACTCGGAAGTAGCAAGTTCCTATACTTGCAATAATCTACAACAACGGCAATAACCAACACCAGCAGCAATTCAGCAGCATAGCAGATCTATTCCTAAAACCAATTACATTAACACTGTCATATTCATTACCATGCTACAATCTTGTAAGAGTTGTCATGATAGAAATATTTTTATATAGTATAATAGTTATGGTATAATATGTGATAATGTGCTACAAATTAGTTTAAACTAACATGATTTTTTTAAATGTTCATATCAGAGCGCAGAAAAATAATAAGTGCATTTCCCATCTGCTGCATCACGCACCACACTATCAGAATCCTTGTATAGCTTTATTTGATCAGAGGATGTCAGCACTGTAATCCAACTCTCCTTTTTGTGTGTCATGAAATTTAATTTACTGAACTGGAGCAAGGTCAGTAAAGGCGATTATGATGCTCGACATCATAATGAAATGCCTGCGTGCTGAGTCTTGACATTGAGGCAGATTTGCATCTGCAGGTACAGAAGCCACCTTCCGACTGACTCGTGCATTTACCAGTTCATTCGGTCAGTGGCGCACACTGCAGTCTCCCCTCCCCACATGGCTCTGCAGTGCGACTGCACCCGCCCCCCCCTCTCCTGCCTCGCCGCCCTGTCTCAGGGTCTGACTGACCTATATCTGCCTGCTCGGAGCGTAATCTCTCGCACTCTCATGGTGCTCTCTGCTGCCTGCTGTCTCAGCGCTGACGGGCTCAGACTCACTCACGCCACACTCTCAGCCCCTGCTGCAGATGTAGGGCAGCCCCGTCAGTTATTCAGCACTTCGACTGCTGCTGCAGTCCGGGTGGAGGGGCTAACCCGCTGCTGCTGGAGTGATGAATTAAACAGGACACTCACTCCCCGCCTCTCACTTTGGAGAAGCTCGCTTTTTTCCTGCCGGCTTTGCTGCTTTTGGCTCAGGCTGAGCAACCGTTTTCCTGTCGGCATGACAATGGCGGGAGGGAAAGAGGAGGCAAGCGCTCTAGCAGACTTGGGCCTCCACAAAAACAAGCCTGTGACCTTTCACCCCAGCTGCTGGAGGGGTGGAGAGCTCCCCAGTGGTTTCGAGCACGGGCTTTTGTTGAGCAGAGGAGGTTGTGATGAAAGAGCTGCAGTTGGGAAGCAGTACATCCAGTTGTGCTGTTCCTCAGAAATAAACAAGCCATTCTTCACTTCTGAATTCTATTCAGATTAGGTGGCATTGTTTTTTGACTGGTGTCACATTGTGGATTGTTTACGACTTGGTGTGTTTAATTGAATAAAGCTAATGCATATAATCAGGGGCATCATGCAGCTGTTTTTGTTGGGAATCCCACAAGTGTGGCTCACGTAAGGCATGATAAGACATGATCAAGCAATCATGAGTGTGAGATGTGTTAACTTAACCAAACTGCTGACATTGAGCATGGAGACCCAGATGGTGACTCAGATCCCAACCCAAATATGTACACAACTGTTCAGAGGTTTCTCACAAAAGAACTCTCTTATGCTTACCACACTGTTTATTTAAAAATGTAATTTATTCCTGTGATGGCATGAATTTTCAGCAGTCATTACTTAAGTCTACAGTTTCACATGATCCTTCAGAAATCATTCTGACATGCTGGTTTGCTGCTCATGACTCATCCCTTATTGTTAATGTTGAAAACAGTTGCTTCATATTTTTATGGAAAATGTGATGCAGTTTTTTTCAGGATTATTTGATGAATAGAAATTTCAAAAGAGCAGCATTTATGTAAAATAGAAATCTTTTGTAACATTATATATGACTTTACTGTGACTTTTGGTCAGTTACATGTGTCTTTGCAGAATAAAAGTATTAATTTCCTTAAAAAAAAAATTACGACCCCAAAATGTTGTATGGTATTGTAATAATTAAAAAAAAAATAAACCAAATAAAATTGCATCTGAACTTGGGGGTGTGTATATATATATATATATATATATATAAGTAGATTTTGTAGGGGGCAGTGAAGGTTACCCTTGTTCTCTCTCTCTGCTCCCCTCACCCTTTCCCTGGACTCCTGCTTTTTCCTGTGCCCAAAACAATGTCATTCCACAGTCTCCAGCATGTGGAAAAGTCATTAGAAAATGGTATAGCAGATGAGATTTACTGCATAATTTAAAACTGCCACTTTTGACATAAATGAAATTCATATTAAACATTTCAGCTTAATTAGCACAGAAACATATTACTGGGGACATTTGTTCGTTATATAGACTTTTTACATGTTTATCTGGAATGCTGGATTTTGATTAATCAATTGCTGCATTTTTTTGTATAACGGCCCGTATAACTGCATAACTGTTGTGTCTGCTGTTCAAAGCTAATGATTTCTTACATAGCTAGTTTCATGTCTCTCATACGCTTTGCTGTCTTCACACATAAAAAAATAATTCCAACTCAAATTAATATTTCACATCCGTTTATTTATTTATTTGGGAATAGCAAATGACCTTAATTTTTTTAGTAATAGTTGTTCATGAGTCCATTATTTGTCCTGAAAAGTTAAACTGCCTGCTGTTCAGAAAAATCCTTCAGGTCCCACAAATTGTTTTTTTTTTTTTTTTTTATTTTTAGCATTTTTGTGTATTTGAACCCTTTCCAACAATGACTGTATGATTTTGAGATTCATCTTTTCACACTGAGGACAACTGAGGGACTCATATGCAACTATTACAGAAGGTTCAAACGCTCACTGATGCTCCAGAAGGAAAAACCATGCATTAAGAGCCGGGGGTGTAAACTTTTGAACAGAATGTGCACATTTTTTTATTTTTGCCTAAATGTCATATTTTTTTTATTTAGTACAGCCCTTCAGAAGCTATAGAAGATGCTTACATTCCCGGATATTAAAATTCAAAAGGTTTTCGCCCCCTGGCTCTTAATGCATTGTGTTTTCTTCTGGATCATCAGTGAGCATTTGAATCTTCTGTAATAGTTGCATGAGTCCCTCAGTTGTCCTCAGTGTGAAAAGATGAATCTCAAAATCATACAGTCATTGTTAGAAAGGGTTCAAATACGCAAAAATTCTATTATTGCGGACTGTATGTAAATATCTTTTATGTGGAATATCTTATTCAGGTCAGTACTAAATAGAAAATAACATTCTATTTGTATGATCCCTCTTATTTTAGTAAAATAATTAACATTTTGCAAATTCTGCAAGGTGTAGGAAAACTTTTGACTTCAACTGTACATGGCCTGCTTTAATATAAATATATCAGGTCTCTTAAGAATGGAGGAACAATATTAATTTAATTTCCTGTAGCAGTCCTGTAAGAGCATCATTACCCCGGGGGTGAAGTCTGCCTCATTATTAATTTGTGCATAGCACAAATCTGGCCCTCTACACTCTGAAAAAATGCTGGGTTTTGACCCAGCAGTTAGATTAAATGTTTAGCCCAACCTTCTGGGTAGCTTTATTTAACTCAACTATTGTTTAAAAATTACTATATTTCTTGCTTTAAAATAAACCCAAATAGGCTGAAAATGAACATTTATTAATGTTCAGTAAATGATCATTTATTAATAAGATGAATAAGTAATAAACATTTTTGTGTGTATTCAAACTGTCTGTACACTGTAAAAAAAAATGTGTAAAATTTACGGTAAAAAAAAGGTAGCTGTGGTTGCCAGAATTTTACAATAAAAATATGGTAGCAACATTTTAGGTTTTACAGTTTTAACTTAAATTTACATTTAAATACTGTAATTTCAATAACTGATATAATGTCAATATACCAGCCTGTTGAAGTACTGCAATCTGTTTTGTACTTTTGCAATACACTGACAACCACCAAAAGCAGGTGGTGATGAAAAGGCACATGATAACCCAAAACCCATCACAAGCAGCTTTTAAATATTAACATATAGAAGGTGCACAGTGTCATTCACACAAACACTAAACACCAAAATGGTAACAAGCATGAAACTGAAATAATGCAATAAACATTTATTTAACAACATTAGATGTAACATACAACACTAATGTACACAACTGATAAGAAGAAACATAGTTATTTCAACAAAAACATCAAATTTGAAATGTAACACAGGGAATTCTGGGAATGTCAGTTTACAATTATTCACTGTAAATTTTACTTCCTTTTTCACTTCCGAAAATTATATTCTACTGTAAAAGTGACATGCAATGTCCAATACAGTTTTTCACCATGTATAGTAGGGGAATTTTCCATTAACCGTTTAACAGGTTGTTACTGTAGCATTTTACAGTCATTTTTTTACAGTGTACCAGATCATCATGTTTTATAGGTGTGAGCCAACTGCATTCGATGCCTAACCCACAAAGAGCATCTCACTGTACTGTATGTAGGTCAGTGAATCAGTGCAAACTTTCCACAGAGAAATGGCTGCTATCAGTTCAGATCTGTGGGAAACAGGACAGTCATTGCTCAGTCAGCTGAGAGGAGGAGCCCAAGAGGTGTGAGAACAGAGAGGAAAAAGTGCTCTTAAGCCGTGCATTTGGGTCACTGACCTTTTGATGTGTTTCTGTCTGATTTGCCTGGCTATGTCACCTCAACAGAGTTAAAAGGAAGTGTGGCAGAAACATACGCCCATGCAGGAAATATCCCTTAACATCCTCTTGGATTCTTCCACTGTGGTTTGGTGTCCAAAAATAAGAGCCATTGAGCTAGTGGCTGACGTACACAAAGATCCACAGCACACGTCATGTTTCAGGACAATGTTGCTTTTAACGCATGTTAAATGCTTAAGTATTGGTTGACGTAAAAGAGATATACAGTGATCACAGACACATTTGGACATTTTTGGGCACAAATGATAATTTATGAAAGGATTCCAAAATATCAAACCAAGTGGCATTTATTTTATACTAAGCATAGTTCAAGTCTATTAACATATTTACTGACATATTGCTCAAGATTTACTGATATAAAAATACTGATATAAACCTTATTTAGAGTACTACTTGTGCACAATGCACATTTCTAAATATTAAGTCTAAAATATGTTTTATTGTGACAAGTGATGAGGATTGTATGATCTTCAAATGCAAGATATTGAAAGTGTACCTAAAGTATACTTGCAATAGTTTCACTTTAGCACGGTCAGATATACTTAAGTATATCTGTAGTTGGACTTCAGCACTATTTCCACACAATTAAAGTGCTTTACGTGCAAAATTAGTTGTTCCAATTTAGGAGACTTTAAATATACCAGTTTAGTATACTAAAAGTACAATTGCTGGGTATTTTTTATTAAGTGCATAATATGTAAATGTATTTGTAGTATACTTAGCATGAAAGAAATGTATTTAAAATACATTTTAGTATATTTATTTTTCACTAGGGTAAGTAAACCTTGTTTTAAAAAAAAGAAGGTTCAAACAATATAAACAATAAATCATATATTTTAAAGGAATATTCATTAACACAAATTAAGTGTAATGTTTTCAGATACTTAATTGTATGGTAAGTGCAATTAAACTAAATGTATTATAGTTTAACTGTATATTAATGCAAATAGCTTAAGTTCAGAGAGGCTTTTGTCTGAATTAAGTAGGATTTAACAACATATTATATGTAATAATGTAATTTCATTTGAAATATGGTGTACTGCTGAATATACAAACATTTATGATAAACTAACCTATACTTGAATGAAATTTCTATTGAAACGTGTATGTCATATTTACATATATTTGTAATATTTGTGCTTAAGTTAAGAAACATTTAAGTACACTCAAGTTGCCTTTTGTTTTATTAATATTATATTATCTGCAAAGAGAGCACAAGCACACTTTTCAAGGAAAACAGTTCACCAAAATAAGTCTGTTAGTTTTCAAATGATAAAATACTTTAGATGCATGTATTTTAGCTGCTGAAAATTAGGACAAACTTTGTAGTTAATGTTGTTGAACTACACCTTAATGTTCAAATGTGTCCAAACTGTGAATCATCCAAACAGCAGATTTGACTAATGTTTCATGTTGTGTTATAAAGGAACATTTGTCCAGCACAGAAGTCCTTCAAAGCCCTTGTATGGTGTGTTTACTGTAACATAATCACCATTGTTGTGGATGTCTAGGAGCGCATGCAAAGCACAAAGCTGGCGACAGCATTTACACAGTAACAACTGTTTTGCTTATTTTGTCTGCTTGTGAAGTCTCTAGTGCCTGGGAGGTAAATGTGCCACTGAAATTAGAAAATTACTCATCGTGGTGAACACAAAGAAGCTCTGTAATGCAGACTCTGATGGTTTCGCTTCGAGGGAGGGGCTACACGAGGCTGTGTCTGTCAGCAGCTCTGTCCGATTGGCTGGGCTCCAGAGGGGTGTGCATGTCAAGGATGTGGGCGCTGGAGGAGTCTGCATCTGCTCAGACCGCTGCCAGGTCGCATACTGACGCAGTACTGCAGCATTGCATTAAAATGCCGGGCACTGCACCTTTTCCTCGTATACTTAAAATGAAAGACAGGCGTTACTAAAGTTTTCCACGCGCACATCTGCTGTTTGGAAAGAGAGTGTGGGTGAATGTGATCGAGCGTTCAGTCAGACAAGGGTTTGTGTGCTGTTGCCATGCTGCGTGGCTTCAGGCATTTGCAAAGTCAGCCTCACATCACCAGCCGCCACCATCTCATGCCCACCCCGCTATTTTTCACTCAGCAACACAATCTCAGCGCACAAAAGACTCTGTTTGGATCAGACAGAACATTATGCACAGCAGGGCCATAGTAATTGCTTTGAGTTGCTGTGCTTACTTAATATATTTGTTTTTCTCAGTGTGTTTATTGAGGCCCTTAATAAAGGAGTAGTTCACTCAAAATGACAATTTGCTGAAAATGTACCCCCTATCAGGCCATCCAAGATGTATACATTAACATATTTGGTATTTGCTCACCAATGGACCTTCTGCAGTGAATGGGTGCCGTCAGAATGAGAGTCCAAACAGCTGATATAAAACATCACAGTCCAACTCCAGTCCATCACTCAATGTCTTGTTCTGCAAAAAGCTGCATGTTTGTAAGGGTGCGTTCACACTTGTCATGTTTGGTTCGATTAAAATGAACTCTGGTGCAATTGCTCTGTTAGTGTGGTTCATTTGAGTAAGTTTGAACACTGGTGTGCACCAAGTGGACTGGGCTGCTAAAAAGATGGGTCTCAGTCTGCTAAACGAACTCTGGTGCGGTTCTAATGAAATATGAACGCAACACATACCAAATACTTCTAAAGTAACCAAAAACAGGAAGTAATGACAAGATGTGACGCTATGTGACACGATTTCATGAAGGGAACAAGTGGTGTATCCAAAACAAAATGAGCAGAGGGCAAACATGGAGCAATAAGGAGGTGGAGTGCCGTTTATGAGCTCTTTGCGAGTTTGCAGCTGGTGAAAATAAAATCACATGCACGCAACAGTGAACATGTTTAGTCCAGCAGATGGCATTTATTCGACTTAAAGCAGCGATGAGCAGACCGATCAGTGAATGTGTACTCTGACTGATGTAATACACCCACAGCGCTGCTTTAATTCGAACACACCTTTTCCGTTTGTTTGGAGTGTTCGGTGAGTTCTGTCACAAAGTATACGTTATTCAACCCGACCAATCAGGTTGTGAACATATCACTATGCCTTTAGGTTCGGTATCTTTAGGTTCGTTTTCAAAAGTGGCAGTGTGAAAATTAAGCAGACCAGGACAAAATGTATAATTTTCCTTTTTGGTCCGGACCAAATGAATCAAATGAACTGAACCATAATCAAATGAACTGAGTCCATAATGCATAAAATGTTAATCTCCTGATGTCCTCTCACACCAAAACCCATCAACAGGATTGTTTTGGACTGTTTTTGCTTGTAAATTGTGTGTTATCTGTGCATATTTGTTTTGGGTTCTCATTCTGACGGCACCCATTCACAGTGATGCATTGGTGAGCAAATGATGTAATGGTAAATTTATCCAAATCTGTTCTGATGAAAAAACAAACTCATTTACATCTTCGATGGTCTGAGGGTGAGTACATTTTCAGCAAATATTCACTTTGGGTGAAGTGTTCCTTCAATAAATTCTTTAATAAGTACACTGAGACCATTTTATTTTCTCAGCTTATTGAGGCTTTTATCAAGGTTTAAAATTTCCTCCTTGCCTGTCGATTTCAGAACTTGATAATGTGAACTGCCATTTAAAACACCACACGTGACCCTGGACCACAAAACCAATCACAGTAGCATGGGTATATTTGTAGCATTAGCCAACAATACGTTGTATGAGTCAAAATTATCAATTTTTCTTTTATGCCAAAATCTTTAGGATGTTCCATGAAGATATTTTGTAAGTTTCCTACTGTGAATATATCAAAGCTTAATTTTCGATTAGCAATATGCATTGCTAAGAACCTAATTTGGACAATTTTAAAGGTGATTTTCTTAATATTTTGATTTTCACCCTCAGATTCCAGCTTTTCAAATAGTTGTATCTCAGACAAATATCATCCTATCCTAACAAACCATACATCAATGGAATCATCCAGGGTCACATATGTGCAAGAACCATTTCTGTTAGGATGTTTTGCCCAATGTGCAATTGCTTGAAAGTCCTCTTGTGTCTGCTTTGCTGTGATCAGCTTTCATTGTGCTAATGCTGCAGACCTTGGTTTATTTTAGCACAGCAGATTGAAGCATCGTCTCCATGGCAACTGCTCTGGCTTCACACTGTTAACAAAGATAGCTTTCACTTAGATATGCAGATAGATTCCCACCCATTCACAATCCAGCACTGTGGGTGTAGCTTTAACCTCTGTATTTTTTGAAGGATTAAGGTGAAATTCTGTGTGGTAGACATGCAGTGATTTACACCTAATCTCTTTAGGCAAACATCAGCCCTAGACAAATGCCACAACTGTCCGGCATTATGCATGAGGATCAAAACGGGAGATGGCTTTGCTAAATGGCCGTTTCCTTTTACATTTGTGTAATGTAGACGGCCGTTTTCGGCTCGTTAATCACCCCAGATAAGTAATGGAGGCTGAATTGCAGTTGACTGGAAGCTGACGATTTCATCTCTCTAGTTGTGTCCCAAATGACTACACTATACTGTGCACTTACACTATGCACTATGTACTCAACTGTCTAGTGTATGTTTTATAAGATTATTTTGTCATCCAGCATCAGAACCTGATAGCCTTCCAAAGCTGCACTAGTTGAGTGCATGAGTTTTTTGGTTAATTATGTGCATTGTCCACATTTTTGAAGTGCACTAATTCTTTTTGGAATTTTCAATATGAACACAATCTTTTTTAATGGAAATATTTGTTTTCACACAATATACCAAACCACTAGTATGTGTCAGTACTATTATTACAAATAATAAAAAAGCATTATGCAATAAAACATATATATTTAACACAATATTAATGATCTTTAATAATATTAATATTTTATTCTGTGGATATATGTTTACAACGGTGAATATGGTAATTAAAGCAGTCATTGGTGTGCAATTCATTACATAATAAAGCTGTACTGTACATACCACTCTGAATTCAACGAGGTCTTGTGGTAAAAATGCCACCAAAATGAACAGAAATGCCCCATAAATTCAAGACAAAGGGCACAATTAAACAACGTATTACGGCTGTCGAAATTGAAATGAAATCTGAAAATGAATGAAAAGTGTCAGTTCGACAGGAGACTGCTTTTACACGCTGTTTTGTGCAGTGTTGAGCCTTATAACCAATCAAATGCATTTCTGTTGAATTTAGGAATGCATTGGCCAATCAGAGGCGCTGAAAACAACAGAGCTCTTTCTGATTGCACATGCTAGCGAATTCCCTCATCTTAAACAACACATGCAGA
The DNA here is from genome assembly GCA_012976165.1 of Labeo catla. NCBI lineage: Eukaryota > Metazoa > Chordata > Actinopteri > Cypriniformes > Cyprinidae > Labeo > Labeo catla. The sequence goes on along the minus strand of VONZ01000051.1, from coordinate 317,108 downwards.
TAAGATGTAAATAAAAGATTCATTTTATAGCTTCAGTGATTATAACCGTAGTTTCTGCATAACTTGCACTAGACTAGACTAACGTCATGGACCACAATGTTCGTCTGTGAAGCCAGAATGTAACATGCTCAAAACACAGCACAGACACAAAACAAAAAACGTTTTTATATTGTGTTTTCTATGTCGATATTAATAATCATTATTAGAATATAAAGAGCAATAATCTACAATAATGCTTTTTGTCATAACATGGCAGCCCTATGAGCTCCTGCTTTTAAATATATAATTTAGATACAATTTGAAAGTCTGTTATTGACAACGGTTTTTGATTAAAATAATTGGGTATTTGTAAGTATTTGATATTAAAGACAACATAGTATGGTGATTATAAAATTTGCCTTGTAAATATTGCCCCTTAATAGAAAAATGTTCATTTTATTTTTCCAACTAATATTTTTTCTCACTGACACCATAATTATACTCCAGTATAACTACTTCACTGTTCAGAGATGTCTGTCATATTTTTACACCTATATATATATATATATATATATATATATATATACACGTTTATACTTTAAACTTCTCCAGAGATACATAAGCATAAATAATCATACGTATTGTATGCTGTTTTGGAAATTCCCCTTCAAACACCCTTATATTTTTAACAGTGTGCCTGATAAATATCTAATCCAATATGCAAATAAAACCAGTGGCTCATGGACTGATCCAGTTACTCTACACAAAATATGTGTTTGTTTCATTAAATAATCTTATGTCAGCATTTGCCCTTTTATGAAAATAGTTTTTATTAAAATACCAATAGATGATTTTTCAAACAAGCACTAATGTGCTTGTGTGTTTACACCAAGCCATTGTGCATAAAAACATGCCAGTAAAAACATTTCAAGCATGTTTAAGGAATATATGATTGATGAAAGTCAGACAAAACAATCATAAGAACTACAAAGACAGACAAACTGTGGAATGTTTGTCCTGCATCATTTTCTCATGCCTGTGTGCTGCTGTTGAAACTGTGCCAGTGGTATTTGGATGAAGCTGCTGTTTATTTGACTAGACCTTCCTGATCCCACTGACCAACATGTGCAGCCTGTGAATATATCTTTGTGCAGAATAAACACTGCATTGCGTTTCCTCATCCTCTCACTGGCCGGCAAAGTGGCAATAGTCCTGAAGTAAAACAACTGCTGAGAGACTCATCATGCAGCATAAACATCATATGTAAATACGTGGTTTATGTAAACCATATACTAAGATCTGTTACTTATTTTGACATCTGTTTTTTTACCCCCTTTTTAACCATACTTACTGCTTTGTAATCATTTTCTCATCTTTATGTCTTTTGTCGTCTGTCTGAACACAAAGGAAGATATTTTGAAAGATATTTTGATTTGGACAGGTTTGGAAGAGTTCGCCATCTCTCAAACGCGAGAGGATGCTCACGTCTGTTTTACGCAATAGATTGAGCCTATTTGTAAAATAAGCAATTTGTTAAATTCCTTCACTAGTGAGAATATTATCCAGTTCTGTGTTTCCCAACTCATTTTGGGATGTGTGAGTGCTGAAGGAAGGCGGGACGGCGTGCGTGACATCACTCATCTGTATAAAAGCCACAGCTGTGTCTGTGCACTCGCGCTGTGAGGCTGCAGAGAGAGGCGCGCGAACGCTTGTTCCTTCAAACAAAGAGACCCATCAACATCCTCCACAGTGCACCAGCAGAACCCATTCCAGCAAGGCCGAGAGGAACCATGACTGCAAACGGAACCAGCGACATGCTCAAAATCCAGTTCGGATTGATCAACTGTGGGAACAAGTACCTCACGGCTGAAACGTTCGGCTTCAAGATCAATGCATCAGCCACCAGCATGAAGAAGAAGCAGATTTGGACCTTGGAGCAGAACGGCGACGACTCGAGCACGTTCTACCTGAAGAGCCATCTGGGGAGATACATCGCAGCTGACAAAGACGGAAACGTCACGGGTGACAGCGAGACCCCGGGCGAGGATTGTCGCTTCGTAATCACTGCACATGATGATGGGCGCTGGTCACTGCAGTCTGAGCCTCACAAGCGCTACCTGGGCGGCACCGAGGACAGAATTACCTGCTTCGCCCAGACCATCTCCATCGCGGAAAAATGGAGCGTGCACATTGCCATGCACCCCCAGGTCAACATCTTCAGCGTCACCAGGAAAAGATACGCGCACCTGAGCGCCGAGCAGAACGAGATCGCCATCGACCGAGACGTTCCCTGGGGCGTCGATTCACTCATCACCTTGGTCTTCCAGGACCAGAGGTACCACATACAGACCTCTGATAACCAGTTCCTGAAGAATGACGGAAGCCTGTCCCTGAACCCTGACAAGAGCACGGGGTACACGCTGGAGTTCAGGTCCGGGAAGGTTGCCTTCAGAGACTGCACTGGGAAGTACCTGGCTCCCTCTGGTCCCAGTGGAACCATGAAGGCCGGCAAGAGCTCGAAGGTTGGCAAAGACGAGCTTTTTGTTCTGGAGCAGAGCCACCCTCAAGTGGTCCTCACCGCTGGCAACGACAGGAATGTGTCCACCAGGCAAGGTAAATGATGCTGCTTTATTGTCAGGAACTAATGTGTACATCAGTCAGGGTTGGGTTTTTATAAATTCTCCATAATTATCCACAGCTCGTTCTTAATTACAGATATTCAGCTCTTTTACTTTTCTTGTGGTTGTGTGGATATGGGCAGAGCCTTGGGGTGGATCAGTGCAAATGTGGGAAAAGGAAAAAAATCCATATGCTTTACTTTGATGATCCCACAAATGTTTCCTGGAAATATCTTTTTTTTTTTTTAAATATATTTAATCTGGTTGTGCATCCAAGCGAGGCTCCATTTTTCTTCCATTTCTCTGTTTGATGACTCTGTGGGTTACAGGACTCTGGTTATTGTCACAATAGCAATCTGTTAGCTGAGAATGAAATCAATACCTTGTCTGCAGTTTTGCACTGTAAATTCCATAACGGCTGTAGTTTGGAGACGCCAGTGTGCTGTAATTAAGTTGAGAGTGAAGGTAATCATTACTGTAAACACCCAGAAGAATTGACCTTAGACTGCCAGACTGAAATAATATCAAATTATACAGTGCAACACGCTGGACTTGTGAAATATTGCGCTTTTCAGCGTAGCTATTACTGCTGAAAATGAAATGAGATGTTCTGCTGTATTAATAACTGCTAAATTGAAAAAAAAAAAATTAAATTGAGAGAGATAAATGGCATCATTAAGAGAGGATGTCTGGGGTTTGCTTTGCAATCCCAGCTCTGGTGTACCAGGACAGTGCCAGTGTGTTGGGCCTGTGCCAGAATGCACGTGGTCTCTGCAGGTCATGATTGGCTTCTCTGTATACCCTTTGTTTCTTCACTGCTTTTATGTGTGATTCATCTAGCCTTGTGGTAGCGCAAGATTTCAGCTATCCTCAAAAAGCAGTTCATGCTTTTTGCTTACAGCAGTCTGGATTTAATTATGATTTAGATGCACAAACTCGCTTATGATTTGTGATTGAGACCTCATGCTTGCCCAGATCAAATATTTGTCCTTAGAGGAATAAGGCTGAATGTTTGTCATGTTCCTTTGAGAGAATTTGTGAGGAGGCCGAGATTTCAGGCGTGTGCTGAGGGTAGAAGGAGAACAAAGACGGCATGCTCTGGGCCCCAGCTCACCATGCAGCCCAGCTGCTGAGAGTCTTTAGGCAGCCCAGCACGCAGAACAATAGAGCCTCGCTATGCACAACTCTAGTGTACTCTCGCCTAAATGCATCTGTCTTAAAAGATTAGGAGTCTCCCTGCTCGCTTGCCTGCTCTTCCTTCCTTTGTGGCAAGGATGTCGGATGTCTGTCATTCCATAAATTCTAAAATGGTTTCCCAACAGCGTCTGGCGTTAAATTTTGTATTCATTTGACAATTGTCTGTCTATATGATTGCAGCTGCTTGACCCTGTTGACCAATGAGCTCATTTGAGTGTTTGGCAATTGTGAAATTGACCAAAATGTATTTCCCTACAATATTTTGATGCCAAGGTTAAAGGCTTTTCATTGGGGAATAGAAGCCCTGCAGTTGTCGTGTGGATGGGTCGACCATTCGCAGTCAGGCGTCGAGTGATTGGGGGTTGGGGGGTGTGTCTGCTGGTGGCTTAAAAGATCCTTTTAAATGCCGGGTGAGGATACATACCTCCCTATAATGATTGAGGGGATTTTTTTATTTTTTTTTTCCCCCCCTTGTCCTACCCGAGACTGATTTAGAGCAAGTCTCCGAGCGTCTTAGTCATTCTCCTTTGCAGCCATATGTTTCTCATCTTGGCCATTTATTTTCCTTGCTCATTCAGGCACGCATTTTTCTGGGGAAACTCAATCCGCCTTCCAGAGGCCAGGCCGCGGCAGTGCTAATACGCAATTTTGTATAGATGTATTATGAGCTTGGTGAAACTGGAACATGAAAGCAATCATGGTGAATCCAGATTAAAAATATAGGTGACGTGTTTGACCATGCAGGATTCATTCCCAGAGTAGATGTTAATACAATTACAGCAGTAGCATCATGTCTTAATGCTTTAATATTTCTTATTGTCTTCTGTTTTCCTCCCCAAAGAGGTTTAGACCGTAAATGCAGGAATTATCTGATGACTGTGTGTCTAAATGCACACAATGGAGTTTAATTAGATTTCCTGCAGTTGAAGACTGGTGGTCTGGTCTTTCACAGAGCTCCATGAATCTAAAATACAATCCGGATGCTTTGGCTATTGTTGTCCTGAAGCCTCCCACTAAGCATCCTGGCATATATGACTGTCCAAAATTCTTAAGGAGATTAACTCTCTGTGTGTGAGGAGGCCATAGCAATTGCCTGAGTGATAGTCCATGGCATTCAACACTCTTTAGTCAAGTAATCTCGAAGATCTCTGCTCACTCAGCATGGCTGATCCAGATCTAAGATATGTTGTGAGCTCAGGGGTTTAGTGGGTTTTATAATGTGGTTTACAGTGTTCTCTGTTTTTTGTGTTTGTCAGGCATGGACCTCTCTGCCAACCAGGATGAAGAAGGCGACCAGGAGACTTTCCAGATGGAAATCAGTAAGGACACGAAGAAGTGTGCCTTCAGGACTTGCACTGGCAAATACTGGACCCTCACAGCTAATGGTGGCCTTCAATGCACTGCCTCTACTAAGTAAGTGTGAATCACAGTAATATGCCATAATGAAGAGCGCTTAGTGTTGTCAGTGTTTTTTTTATACTAGCATTTTTGAGATGAATAAATATGAATATATATGAATAACTCTGAGTGCTAGTGGGCCCACTTTTTAATATCTTGCGCTAACCATAAAATATTAGTTTTATTAAATTGTAAAAGCCATCTTAATTACTCAAATTTAGTAAATAGAAAAAAAAGTAAAAAGACAGAAAATCAGTTTAAATAAACCTAAAATCTATAAGCAGTATTCATGTCTTTTATTACTAGTCAGAATTAACAATACATTTACATTTCTAACAAATTATAATGAAATTATAATTCAAGTCAGACCACATTCAGTTTTAAACTTCAGTCAAAACATGTATACACATGTTTTTGAAAAACAAATCTTTTCTGTTCTAGTCTTCAGTGTCACATGATCTTTCAGGAATAATTGTAATATGCTGATTTGCTGCTCAAGAAACATTTCTTATCAATGTTGAAATCAGTTGTGCAGCTTTTTGTGGAAACTGCAATTTCTTTTCTGGGTTGTTTGATGAATAGGACATTCAAAAGAATGGCATTTATTTGAGATCAAAATCTTTTGTAAAAATATGAATGTCTTTACTGTCGCTTTTTAAGTCTCACTAACCCCAGACTTTTGAAAAGTAGTGCAAGTTTGAATTATTTCATTATATTTTTCCTGGCATATTTTTACGTCTTACATGGTGGAAGTTGGCATACTATATATAAACACATACACCACAAACAAAGCATTAATAAATTACCCAAATCTGTAAATGTAACACAATATAAGCATGCTAGAATATTGTTCCTTCACAAACAGATTCTGTGATGTGGTAAAACTTCATCTTTTGATTGTAGATTGTAGTAGAACTGTCACAATTCCTTGATTCAATTTAAGTACTCGATATAAAAAATAAATAAATAAAAATCCTCAACTGCAATTTGCCCATGTCGAGTAATCGGCTAAATACAGAAAGTGGTGCATTTTACAGAAAAGAATCCACGAAAAGCATTAGACAGTTTTCCACAGCTGCATGATATAATGCTATTGTGAATTCACTATGATTTAATTAAATAGACATTTGCAGTGCAGATTATATGCTGATATACATGCCTGTAGGTTACACATGAGTGGCTTCATTTACAGTAAATACTGCTCCACACAAACTGTTAGCATTTACATGTGTGGAGCGTCTTAAACTCCATCTCTGCATATTGCTATGAGTTTGTATTTAGTGTAATGTTCATCTGGGAACTCAACGTGTGCAGTTTCATCACATTTTTAAGGTAAATCATTTATAGTCATAAGCAAACATGGAAGAATTCATCAATATCTTTCTCAATATGCTAACTGTTCATCACCAATTTCAAAGCCACGATTTCCTCAAGCCAGATCTGTATATCCGATTAATTGCAAGGTTAATAGACCAATTACTTGATTACCAAAATAATCGTTAGTGACAGCCCTGGACTTTAATGTATCACCCCCTCCCTCAGTTTTAAGTTTTTGATAATCATTTTGGTGATGAGAGGATGTTTTGGCAATTTATATTTCATAGTTTGATGTATAATCTTTTCGACCAGGTCAGCTAACTGCTACTTTGACATTGAGTGGCGTGGGAAGAAGATAACCCTGCGTGCCAACAATGGAAAATATGTGGCTGCCAAAAAGAACGGACAGCTGGCTGCCACTATTGACTCAGCAGGTGGGGTGTGGTGTTGTACACAATTTCCGCTGTTTCAACTCTTTGTTTGGAAATGCTGCAATGATTTGGTAAACTTGATGATAGATTGCCCCTCAATTGGTCATGTTAAGTGAAGCACTTCAATAGCACAATCACATTTCTTGTGAGTTCTAATTTTGAAAACTGCTTTTTCAGGTGAGACTGAAGAGTTCCTGATGAAGCTCATTAATAGGCCCCTCATCGTGCTGAGAGGAGAGCATGGCTTCATTGGCTGCAGAAAGGTGACTGGTACCTTGGACTCCAACCGCTCATCATATGACGTCTTCGGGTTGGAGTTTAGAGATGGAGCCTATAGCTTGCGAGGTTTGTTTGCACTTTAAAGGGCACCTATTATGCAAAATCCATTTTTACATGGTGTTTGGACATAAATGTGTGTTGGCAGTGTGTGAACACAGCCTACAATGATAAAAATCCACCCACTCCTTATTTTTTAATCCCCTTAAACCAAACCATTCTCATTAGGCATGCCGTTTTGATTCTCTGAGCAGTGTGACATCACTTTGTTTAGGCTCCGCCCACGTCCGCTGAATGACAGTCCTGCATTGCTATAGTTTCTGCCTTCAGCAAGTTGTTTAGTTTAACACTGTCCTCCATTTTTTCCGCGCTTAAGCAGCTGTAACGTCAACAATGTCTCGTTAGCAATCCCGGTGCTCTGTTTTTGGATGCAAGACTGAACATAAGAGTATTCACTTTCTCACCAACATCTAAGCCACTGAGACGCAGTGGATTTCTTTTATTTTTGAAAGTAATGCGCCTCAAAATCTACTTAAATGCGTTTATGCGCAAATCATTTCATTCCAGACTGCTTTGTGAATGTCATGTTGATGTAGTGTTTAGCTGTTTTAACCATATTTGTGTGCATATATTAAGTTTCGTCCCACTTTTGGCATGTTTGGCTTCCCATATGTACGGCTGAACACCGGTTCTCTCGCTCTGTTACGTTACTACCGACTGTTTGTATACAGTACGTCCTCTTTTGAAAAAGGGGTGGGAATATGCAGCTCATTTGCATTTAAAGTGATAGACACCAAAGCAGCTATTTTTTAGGCGCCTTAAATGACATTTTCCAAATGTTATAATAAATGGTTTGTGGGGTATTTTGAGCTGAAACTTCACAGACACATTCTAAGGACACCCAAGACCAATATTACATCTTGTAAAAAGTAGCATAAAGGTCCCCTTCAATAATGTTTGACTTTATCAATGTTCTTTTAAGCAAGGTTTTAGGACTTTTCTTGATGCCTTAAATCTCTTCTCAGACTGCACAGGAAAATACTGGATGGTGGGCAGCGAGTCGAACGTGCTCAGCAGTAGCGACACCCCGGTGGACTTCTTCCTCGAGTTTTGCGACTACAACAAAGTGGCCATCAAGTCAACCGAGGGGAAATACCTGAAAGGCGATCACGCAGGTGTTCTGAAGGCCAACGCTGACGATCTGGACACCTCCACTTTGTGGGAGTACTAAAAGCACTTAAGTAACCACTGTGGCTTTTTCTTTCCAGTTTTTCTCCTTTCTGTTATGCATTTTGAATATGGTTTATGAATACGAGTGAGTCCAATAGCGCAGAGAAACCCAAAGGTGAAGGGTCTTACTTCTAGTCATGTATACTCGATTCTGTCTAAATACGTCAGCGTTCGTGTGCCACAGCATTACCGCTGAGTTGTGCGGTTCTCGTTGACGAACTGGGACTTAACTGGCATCCAAATTTGTGTTGTGTGGTTAAGCACATCTAATGTCATCTCCTAATCTATAACAATTGACTGGCATTCAAGATTCAAGTCGGTGGAAGATCGACTATGCGAGCGCCACAGGATTTTGATGTACCAGATTGTAGCGTGATTCCTCTTCCTAGTCTTTGCACAGTCCTGTATGAGCCTCACTCTCTTAATATTAACACATAGCGAAATATGTTAAAGAAAACCTTGTGACTGTGAGATATTGATGATGTAATGCCTCCCACTCTATTGCCAGTCATAAGTATCTACCCTCATGACCTGAGGACTAAGGCAATATTTACAGGTAAATGTATGAATGTTGAGTTTTTATTTTATTTTTCTTTCCATACACTTGACAGAGTTATGAAGGAAGCTCTCGGACCACTGAAACGGGCAATGGGCTAAATTTTGTTTTTGTGTTTGAAGTGCGGCAGTGCTATGATTATGTGCTGCTTCACTATCTGTGCCATTAGAATTCATTTTAATGTTTCAAGAGGACAAACCAAGAGAACTGGATTTGTACCGTACATCTCAAAATTAGGGTTACGCCTGGAATTGCGAATAAAAAAGGAAATATAGATATTGAAGTGGAAAATGTTTTCTGCAACTCAAAAGTGATCGTTACGTTGTGTGAAGATACCGACATGAGGTATGTTGTTGCAGGTTCAACACAGTATTTATACTAAATTAAACCACTTTTCCCCTCTTAAACCTGACGAATCTCAAAGGAATGGCGGGTCTGCTTTTACAGGACTCGTGCAGTGGTCAAATCTGGAAAAGTCACTGGAAATGTCACCTAACACTTTTTGTTGTTGTTGTTTTGGAGAAGGCACAGACATTATCATAAACTTTGTACATTTATACACATTACAGAGCATTAACATCTCGGTGAAAAAGCCAGCGCCATACGCAAGATTGCTTAAAGATTTAAACTCGAGGTTAAACTGGTGCTTAATTAGATTTCAGGTGTGCATCAAAGCCACTCCGAGCATAACTGCTCATTATTTAAGAATAGAGCTACCATTTCACATGATAATGACGTCCCATTGCTAAGGGTATGATAATGACTGTGCCTTAAAAGGCCATTATGGGGGAGAAAAGACATTCCATATTATACTTTGTAAAGTCTTTACAAATGTCTTTTTATATTGTTTTGATATTATGGTTATGTTTCCTCATGTGCCATGGGTACAAATGAAATCTGGAAATAAATACGGTTTGAATATGAAACTCTGTCAGTGAAATTTGTTTTTGATTCTAAAAAATAAAAATTCAAAAATATTACTTGCAAACCGATGATAAACACACTTGGCTTCTAAAGATGCAATACAGCTTAATCTAGTTAATTGTCACTAAGGACTGAAGTTCCCTGACTTTGTTTTGAACGCTTACTCCGCTGCAGCAGAATGAGAGAAATTAGTTTTCTCCTGAGACCTCAACTTTTTTTTTTTTTTTTTTAAAAGCTGGCAGCCGCTCCATCAATGAGGCTTTTGTTTGGTGTTATTGCTGGAGCAGCAGTTTGCAAAATGATGTTGATCCCATCTGCTGAGTTATTGGAACAACAAAAAGGTCATTGACTAAAGTTCAAGGAGCCTAAAATTGTAACTGAAGGGACACTGTATACTGTACAATGAAAGAGATTCAGTATCTAAAATGCAGATAGAAAAACCAATTGAAAGCATGTGATCTTTGCTGCAAGCTATAAAAAGATTTGAAAACCCCAATACTTCAGATCTTCAGAGAAGCCACTCAACATCAATAGAAAAAAAAAGAACACAAACACATTGTTCCTTTATATGGTTCATTCTATAATTAGGGGGTACATGTAGAATTTGACAATGTGAAGAAAAAGTTTCTGTTTCCCAAAAACCCAAACATGACCTTACATAGCTGCTTTGAAACAACCTATACTGTATGAAGTGCTATATAAATAAAGGTGATCTGTGGAATATGTGCATAAAATACCATCTATGTTTGCAACTGTCCACCATGTTACCTTTACTGGGTAACACAGTTGACATTTTTAGTGTTTTGGGTCTATACTCAACATGGAAGCTTTGAATTACTGAGTGTATGGTATGTTTAGAAATATATTTTCATAAACAAAACATAAGTTAAATTGTCTTGTTAAAATTTGCAGCAATAATACTAGTGTAACACCGCTGATGGTCAATTAATCCACTCTTGACACAGGTTTGCTAGTTTAACCAATATTAGGGAAAAGAGAGAGAACATAACTTCTAGTGTTTCATCCGTGTGCTTCTAGAGGAAATATCATGTGCAAATTATGTGACAATTGGACAAACCCTTTTTGAGTGGGTACCATTCCTAGAAACCATTCCTGGTTTCTAGTGGGTAACTTAGTTGACAATGGTTTTTCGGACACAAATAAAAGTTATATCGCAATAAATATTATTTTTGAAGCACATACCCAAATGTCTTGATAAACTAAACGAAGACAAAACTATGAAATTAATTTATATTTGAGGTAATTTTCATGCTTAAATGCAGAGTAGAATGAGCAGCTTTACAAAATGGGACAGCTGAATACCAGGGTTTTATGTGATATGAACATAATTTTTGAACAAAAGATACAGCTTTTTCAACATATATGATTGGGAAATTGTGAAAATTGTGGAATTGTGGAAATTGGGAAAAATATGATTGTGTACTAGACAATTAAGCATCTGGGCTTTATATTGATGAAAAATATACTTCACGGACATGAGATGTACCCACAATAATAGAATGACCCATATTACAGCTTGGGCCAGAACCGTTGAGCTCCGGTAAAGCCTCATTTGACAGCGTATGACAGCCACAATCGCATCCATAGCGCTAAAAAGTATAGTATTTAAGTGTAGCATTCAAATGGGTCCGACACGTTTTGTAGTCTACGCTAATTCATATGATCTGCTTCGTGCTATCGTGTCTCTGGACCGGAGCAGACTGTGTGCGCGGTGGCGGTTGGTGGAAGCCAGACGTCTTTCGCCCCAATGGAAAGCATATTTACACTGTCTCAATCGTTCCCTATATAGTGCTCTACGTCGCTGTATAGAAAAAACAAACTCTGTGAACACGTGATCAATTTCAGCTGCAGCTTCACCGTCCATTTTTAGTGTAGGGGGCGGGACGCTTCGGATTCTAGAAAGCATTTGATTGGACAGAAAGTTTTTTATTATTTTTTTTTTTATTTTTATTATGCAGTCAACAATCACATTTACAACAAGAACAAAAAAAAAAAAAAACAACAACAATGAGGGTTACATCCAATAATCCAAAGCGTATTATATTAGTTTACAGGATTTACACCAAGAAAGAGTCTTGATTGCGATGGGGTTATTAGAGTTTCTTATAGAATTCACATATATATCAAAATCTTTTCTGAAAATAAAAAAGTAAGGTGTTTTCTTTGACCATTTACATTTATGAATATAAAATTCTGCAAGAAATAGCAATAGATTAATAATACGTTTACAGTATATTTAAAGAGTAACCAAAAAACACAATTTTGGGAGTTATACAGAAGTTTGGAAGTAAATACTTGTTAACAAAATTAGAAAAATCAACCCAAAATACTTTACAATAAACACAGTCCCAAAATAAATGATTGATTGTTTCTTCAGACTTAAGACAAAAAGAGCAATTGGGGGAAATACTATTATTAAATTTAGCAAGTTTGTAATTTACCGGGTAGCAATTATGGACCATTTTAATAGAGACTTCAGCAACTTTATTAGACAAGAAGAATTTCTGTTGAAGAAGCCAAAACTCTTCCCATTCAATATCACTAAATATGTTATTCCAATAGCTTACACAAGCAGGTAGAGAAATCTGAGATCTATTAATAATTGAACGAATATCTTTGTTTGACATGGTATTGAGAAGACTTTGGTTAACAAATAAGTTAGTGTTATCAAAAATTAGAGAGACTAAAGAACCTTTAGGGCCACAGTTGACTAAAGGTATAATACAATCAGGAATTGCACCAAAAACAATGGCATATTCTCTTGGGGGGACAGGAAAAGAAAATTCTTGCATAAATTGTTCATAAGTAAAAAGGACACCATGATTGTCTAAAAGCTGACTAACTAAAAGTATGTCTTTATTAAACCAGTTGTGAAAAAAAGAGATTTATTTTTATATCTAATATTTTTATTGTTCCAAATAAAATAATTGTGTGGAGAAAAGTTATAATTATATATAAGTGACCAACTTATTAAAGCTTGTTTATGAAAACAAGATAAAGTTAAAGGTATTTTAGAAATGCCAAAGTTGCAGCGCAACAGAAAATGTAAACCTCCAACTGAATTAAATATATGATTTGGAATAAAATTCCAACAGGATGTGGGGTTGTTTAAAAAAAGTCTTTATCTATTTAACTTTAAACGAATTCTTAAGAGTGGAAAAATCCACTAATTCAAAACCCCCCATTGCCCGATCAGCTAGCATAATGCTTTTTTTAATTAAATGAGTTTTAGAATTCCAAACAAAATCAACTATAATTTTGTCTATTGTTCTACAAATTTCCACAGAAACATCCAGTGCCATTGTAGGATAGATAACCCGAGATAATCCATCTGCTTTAGAAAGCAATACTCTACCTGTTATTGACAGATCACGCTGTAACCAAGAGTTTAATTTACGTCGGACAGAGAATATAAGAGGTTCAAAATTAAGCTTTAATCTCCTTTTCTGATCTTTACATAAAATTATACCTAAATATTTAACTTCAGATTTGACTGGGATGTAACATCAGTAGCATCTTTTACAGATAAAAGTTCACATTTATGAATATTAAGACATAAACCAGAAGCAGAGGAAAAAAACTTAATCTTATCCAAAGCTAATGGAACTTGATCTTTATTTTTTAGAAAAAGAGTTGTGTCATCAGCCAATTGGCTTATTAATACTGATTGATTTGCCATAGAGATACCTTTCAAATGACTATTCTGAATATGGATGGCTAAAAATTGCATAGGAAGCAGAAAAAGATAAGGTGAGATAGGGCAGCCTTGACGGATGCCTCTATCTATGTTAATGTAGTACCATGTTGTAACTTAATTGAAGCATTGGCATTACTGTACAACGTTTGAATTGCATTAATAAAATTAGGGCCAAAACCAAAAACACTCAAGGACTTAAGAATAAAAGGAAATTCAATCGAATCAAAAGCTTTATAAAAATCAAGAAAAAGCAGAAAACTGTCATCCGGGATCAGATCGGAGTAATCTAAGATATCAAGAGCAAGTCTTGGACAGAACGTTTGATGAGAAGCTGAAGTGCAGGGTGATGTCATCAAAATCATTGTCCAAAATCCATATTAGCGGAAGTTACTGTAAGTTTTGAATGCTTATATCTTCTAAATTCCGGTTTTATGAATACATGCTATCTGTTTTATAGATGCATGCTATCTATAGGCTTTTAAATACATATTCATACTAAAAGTCATAAAACTTCGATTTAGATTTCATGGGGACACCAAGGACGATAACTATAAAGATAACAATAAAGATATAGTTCTTAAAATGGTTCTTAATATCAAAGAATAGCAGAGTCCACAGCACAGCTATGATAAAGGCACAGAAAAAGGACATTGTTGGAACTGGTTACAGAGCGAATTATTTTTCCAGCTGATGAAAAAACATTGACAGCCAATCAGAATTAATCCTGCTATCACATGCTTGGCAGATGAGTGCGTTTAGAATAAACAGACGGTATCATTGGCTGGTGTGGACACAAATTATTTCCCCTAAGAGGGCGTGGCCATTTGTAAATGTTATAGGTCTGGCTTCCAGTCTCTTCTGTGTCCAGCAAATTTTAGCTGTACAAAACAGCTCATTTTTCTGCTTGATATTGCAAATTTGTGTTTCTTACCATATTATTTTAATATATAATCTTTATGAACACACTGGTTTGTAGTGCAAACAGTTTTAGCGTTTACTGCACCATGTTGTTATTCTTGTTATTTCCCTCTAGCGGATAATGAACGGGATGTCTCACCCATAGGCTTATATCCACGTTGAAGAAAAAGATAGATAGTTACCATTCTTGGTATTTTCTTGTAAAATGTACTCCAATAATCTGACAGCTTTGAAAAATCAATCCACTGCAGACTGATCCTTTCCAGCATACACACCCATCCCAAAGACAAAGAGTGTGCTCATATTTTTTAAGCTGGGAAATTAGGTTTATTGAACAGGAAGCAGCTCAGACGTTTGTGAGTTCAATAAATACGCATGCACCAGATTGATTGCTAGACTAATTAGTCTTCATGAATGTTATATATAATTAGATTACAAATACAGCCTAAATGTGATTGTTGAAGACAACGCTTTGAGCATTTCCATTCAGGAACTAAGAAAAGAGACTGAAGGGGTTAAATAATCTAGTCTGGCTGACACAAGGACCAATGTTTCCATGGTAACTCAGAGCATGTAATTTGAAGGGGCTCTATTGTGGGGGTTGACGGTGGGGCTGGAGCTGCAGCTTTTCAGGTGGGCAGGCAGGGATTTTTTTTTTTGTCATCATCTTCATGTGCGGCTCAGATCACAGAAGCCGAATTCAGATCAACATGTGTACAGAATTTGAATAAACACATCAGAGCAGAACAACAGCTTTTACACAGATGTGAAGATAACGTTCGGTGGGAAAAGAACAATGTTTGCACTGTGACAAATGTCAGGACATTTCTATAATTATGCATGTGGTTTTTAAGTTTTCCATGAATTTGCATTTTTGTGATATATGTGGAATGGAACACGACCAACTCACAAGGTACACAGCCTAATATTTAAAAACAAACAAAAAAAAAATGTACTGTTAGTCCATGACTAACATTTCAAACAGTAGTAGTTACTTGACCTTATCTTACAACATTTTACCTTGAAAAAGGCGTATTTTGTTTTTATTTTCAATTTTCAACATTCAGTTTTGTGTATAATGTTTACATTCAGCATTCTTATCAAATACAGAGTCAAGAAAGCAAGCAATTAAAATAATTTCTGTAATTCTCGCTCATTCATCACACCTGATATGGTGATAGCTCTCCCAAAAATGACAATTCTGTCATCATTTACTCATTTGCTCCAAACCTGTAGAAATTTCTTCTGCTGAACATAAAAGAAGATATTTTGAAGAATGTTGAAGAATTGACTTCCATAGTATGGGGGTAATTTTTTTTAACATAGTAACATAGTATCATATATATATATATATATATATACTTTTTTTTTTTCGTAAAAATTACTATGAAAATCAGGAGTGACCAGAAACCTTATGTTCACCAGAGAAAAGGAAATCCATACAGGTTTTGAACAACTTGAGGGTGAATAAATGATAAAAGGATTTTCTACTTGAGAGTAAATAACGACATAATTTTCATTTTTGGGTGAACTATCTACTTAAGTGTGCACAGTACAAATGACTATGCAAAAGCTTGGGTCAATTAGATTTCTCACCAAGACTGCATTTAATTCACCAAATACACAGTAAAACAGTGAAACTGTAAAATATTACCATTTTAAATAACTATTTTCTATTTTAACATGTAAAAATGTAATTTATTCAATATATGTAATTTATGCAAAGCTTTTCTCAGAATTAGGCCTATTCCAGTCTTCAGTGTCACATGATCCTTCAGAAATTAGTCTCATCTGCTGCTCAAGAAACTTAATATTTCTGTGGACAAAAAAAAACAAAACAAAAAGTTCTTTTTAACCTCAAACGCTTGTCTTGTCTAGCTCTACCATGCGCATATGTCCTATTGTAATTCATCCCTAATTGTAATTTGTAAACTCCCATCTCATTTTCTTCTCTAACTTTAAAATTGTCCTACATTGCTGCCGAAGTACAATCCCAGTGTTTACAAAGTGAACATGCAAAGAAGGTCAAACGCCCTTTACAAAAAAAGGTAAAACAGCGCCATAGGACAATTTTGAAGTTGGAGGAGACAATGAGATGGGATTTTTCAACATACCCTAACTGTATTGACCCGGATTACACAGAGAACGCATGCACATCACAGAGCTAGGCAAGATGAGCATTTGAGGTTAAAAAGTATATAAACACTGTCATTTTGTTTTTACTAAGTAACCGATCGTTTCGCTAGATAAGACCCTTCTTCCTCAGCTGGGATCATTTAGAGTCCTTTGAAACTGCATTTACACTG
Organism: Labeo catla; assembly: GCA_012976165.1. Classification (NCBI taxonomy): domain Eukaryota; kingdom Metazoa; phylum Chordata; class Actinopteri; order Cypriniformes; family Cyprinidae; genus Labeo; species Labeo catla. The sequence goes on along the minus strand of VONZ01000051.1, from coordinate 300,240 downwards.
TATTTTGAAAGTTCAAACTCGAGGGCGCTCGAAGTCCATTATATGGAGAGAAATCCTGAAATGTTTTCCTCAAAAAACAAGTTCTTTACGACTGCAGAAAGAATACCATGAACATCTTGGATGACAACGGGGTGAGTACATACAGTAAATACTAATAGTATGTTCGTGTGCCAAAATGATATTTCCATTAAAGAAGGAAAAGACTGACATATGCAAATTATAGCCAAAATAAATTATACATGTACTACGTAAAAATAGGTTAAACTGATCAGTTAAATGCAAATGAAACTCACACGCTCAGCAGATGAACAACGGGCACAGGCACGGCACAGGCACGCTCCAGAACTGGTTTAACACTGAATTCCAAAGATGATTCAGTGGGAAGAACAGCTGAAAAAACACCAGAGACTGCTTCCCAAATGTCGTTTGAGTGTTTTAGATGAGTTATTTTAGATGAATATGAGAGCAACAAAGCCCATTCAAAAACACCAGTTTTATTCAGAGCTGGTAATTTTGCTACAGTTTTTGCATGGAAATACTGAACCAATTTTGATCATACATTTTCATGATAATTTTGCAACTTATAAAGCTTATAAAAAATATAAAATATGATTTTAATTGACATTAAATGTAGTGGAAGAAATACCAAGTGTAAATTATAATTGAATTTTCATTTTGCACTATAAAAAAAGTTTGGGATCAGTACGATTTTTGATGTTTTTTTATGCTTACAAAGGCTGCATTTCTTTGATCAAAATAGAGAAATAAACTGTAATATTGTGAAATATTATTACAAGTTAGAAAATAATGTTTTTCTATTTAAATGTACTGTAAAATATAATTTATGTGATGCAAAACTGAATTTTCAAGATCATTACTCCAGTCTTCAGTGTCATATGATCCTTCAGAAATCATTCTAATATGCTGATTTATTATCAATTTTGGAAACAGTTGTGGTGCTTAATATTTTATTTGGAACCTTTGATAAATTTTAAAGGATTTTTAATGAATAAAATGTTGAAAAGAACAGCATTTTTTAAAATAGAAATCTTTTCTAACAGTATCTAGACATTTACCATCAACATTAACACGCCCTTGCTGAGTAAAAGTATTAATTCCTTTCAGAAAAATAAAGAAATAAGAATTTACCGACCCCAAACTTTTGAACCGTAGTGCATATTGTTACAAACGATTTCAAATAAATGCTGATCTTTTAAACCTTCTATTCATCAAAGAATACTGAAAAAAGTATCACAGTTTCCAAATTAAAAATAAAAAATTAAAGCAGCACAACTGCTTCCAACATTAAAAATTAATTTAGCATATAAGAATGATTTCTGAAGAATCGTGACATTTTAGAGTATATTAAAATAGAAGACTGCTATTTTAAATTGCAATAACATTTCAGAATGTTACTGTATTGTACGTTCATCATATTTTCCCCTGCATCTCCTTGTCTCTGTGAGTTTATGATATCATGGACAGCAGCTCCAGCAGTCACATGATCATCACTGACCCCAGGAAATCACTGCTATGTGTGACCACCGCCTAGGGCTTCACAACAGGGGATGATGACACTCTCATGACTGCAAGTCCAGCCCTTCACACCATTAACACCAGCAAACACAAAAGAAGGAAATCTTAATGACTTCCCTTCAGGCTGATTATTAGATACACTGACCATCCCTCTGGAAATCATCTGTACATTAACATTACAATGAGGAATTTGAATCTTAAGTCTTAAGTTAGACCTGATCCATATCAATACATCACAACGTTACTGTTAAAATTCAAAGTTCTAAAAGGAGGTTGACAGTTATTGTTACTAAAATGTACTGCACACAAAAAAATGTGGTTCTTTTAAGAACTCTACGGAACCAAAAATGGTTCTTCTATGGAATCAAAAACTGCAAAAATTCCCCTTTCGAAATCTTTATTTTAGTGTTCCAAAAGGGAATTTTTGCAGCGATGCCATAGAGAAACCATTTTTTGGTTCTCCAAAGAACCTTTCAGAAAACAGCTCTTAAAAGAACCACTTTTTCTTAATGCGAAGAACATTTTTCACTATAAAGAACGTTTTTTCCAATGGAAAGGTTTCATTGATGTTAAAGGTTCTTCATGGAACCATCAATGCCTAAAAGAACTTTTATTTTTGACTTGATGAAACATGAGGCAGAAGATTTGAGGCATGGATCCAGTTTCAAGAAGCTCTTAAGCTGTGGGCGCATTGAGCGCAAGCTGCCAGGGTCAACCCTTCACACCTGTAGGCCTACAGGCCCAAAGACTGTCCATCTGCTGACCCATTAGAAGGTTACAATGTCAAACCGAGACACTTCATTTGCCTGCACCGCGTCAGGTGTGGTGCACCAGTGCTCAGATACTCCACCAACAACAGATGGGAGAAGATGAGCAGATTATCCTGATTGTGTTACACCTCAGCATTGATTTAAGGAGTTACTGGTCATGATTGACACGCAATAGCACCGATTTCACCAAAGAAAGGGCTTCTGTAAGAGCCTCGTGCTCTCTGTGAGAGAGAATGAGTAATGTGCTTTAAGAGGCACGAGGGCTCTGAATGAAGCCCGGGGCTGCTGCCAGCGGGGAGGAGAGCTGGAGGTGAGGATCCTGTGGGCTCCATTAGTGAGCAAGAGCTGTGGCTCTTTGTTGGAGCTCTGGGCAAGAGGACGCGACTCTCTGCAGGAGACTCACTGCTGTGCAGTCACGCCAATGGACGAGTCACGCAATACAACACAATAAACAAACCATTTCAACAAGCATCATGGGCCTACGTGCTGAATGACAACAGATTAATATTTGACAATGCATTGATCTTTGGCACTAACATCTTACATTTTTGAGCAGCTCCATTATGTAAATCAAAAGTAACAGTTCCTGAATGATTCTGTTAGATGTTCTGTGACAGATTAGCAGGTCCACATGGATTATGTGCCTGAGAGAAAACTCTGCAAAAGTGGAACAGTTGTCATTCACAAGTTCTGCAGTCACCTTTGCATGTTAATCTATTAAAAAAATCAATTTGATAATGCTTTTACCTTCCAGTAAGACTCTGTGTAAAGGTGTGATCACGTTTACCTTGCATTCACCTCATTAGGAATCTGCATAATTGGGGATGTTTAGTGAGGTCTGTGTAAAGGCAATTCAGAGAATTGTTTCTAAACACATTATAAATGTTAGAAATGTATTGTTGAAAATATGTTACAAAGCCTGTGAACTATGTAGTACTGTAGTAAACAGTTTTTACCACTTTTGTGATTTTTTGGGGGCTGAAATCATGTCTCGATGACACACTGGAGCAGCTGAGCTTGGGCACTAACGCCATAATAACTAGCACGCATTCACACAAAAAAAACAAACAAAAAAAAAAACTAGCACGCATTAGCATCAGTGGTTCATCTGCTCAATCGCAAATTACTGACATTACAGTTAGTTACTAAACTAAAAAAAAAAAAGTTGGTTCAACTTAAAATAATTTGTTACCCCTTTGCCTTAAAATTTTAATATTCCAGTTGACACTTAAATTATCATTGAGTAACTTAAAATTTCAAGTTGACTAAACAAAATTTTAAGTCAGCGGGGTAACATTATTTTAAGCTGAAACAACTTTTTGGAATATTTTTTTTTTCTTTTACAGTGTACAGCTTACAGGCTAGCTATGGCTTCGTTATGTAAATGCATATTACCTGGTTGCGATAATTTACAAAACAGCTTGGTCTCATTATTTGTATTTGACAGTTGAGAGAGTCGGCAGCTTTCCCGTGAGTGGGCGTGGTTTCAGCGCTGACAGTGGACACGCCCCCACAGTTTGAGAGCAGAGAACACAGCGTATTTTTTCAAGTCTTTAATACCTCATTTTATTTACTTGGCTTTATCATTCAGATTTGGCTGGGTGGTTAATAACACCCTTTTCTGTGGTGCGACAAACTCAGAACACGTATTTAATATTGCTTTATAAAACAGATAGTTACGGTCCTTTGGTTGAGCTGTGTTTGAAGCTGTTGTAAATTACACTACAAACATACACCTTTGTTTACGTCTGTGTGTTGCTCAGCAACCACTTTGTTGCAACCACAACTGTTTCTGAGGAACTACATTTTATGGTGGAAGAACAATGTTTTTATTAATGTCTTGACATTTTATTTCCTCTGTTTTATTTTGTGAAACCTTACTATGTATATGGAATAACTGTTTTATAAAAGCAACAAGCCCCAAGTAGGCGTGGTTTACAGTGAATTTATAACAGTTAAGGGACACTTCACGTTGTGCCTAAAGATGTCCCTTAGCTGTTATAAATTCACTGTAAACCACGGCTGCTTGGGGCTTATTGATTTATTCTAAAGCAAATAGTTCTGTTCTTTGATTCTGATTGGTTGTCGTGTTCAATGCTGTTGTAAATTACATTACAAACATTTTGTTTACACTTTGTTTACGCTTCTGTGTGTTGCTCAGCAACCACTTTGTTGCAACCACAACTGTTTCTGAGGAACTACATTGTTTGGCAGAAGAATAATGTTTTCATTAATATCGTTACACTGTATTTGCGCTGCTTTATTTTGTGAAACCTTACTACATATATGGAATAACTATTTTATAAAAGCAGTAAGCCCCGTGAAGCAGTGATTTATAGTGAATTTATAACAGCTAAGGTACACTTTGCGTTGTGCCTAACGCCACCCCTTAGCGGTTTTAAATTCACTGTAAACCATGGCTTCTTGGGGCTTATTGCTTTATGACACAGACTTTAACTTCAAACACACAAAATGACCAACATAAAACTGCTTACTTTGAAAATGACCTCTTGAGTAAGTGGTGCTTCATGTATCTTTGCCCATGATATTTTGATAAAGTTTTGCTAATGTGACCACATCATAACCCACTGGATCATGTTTAAATCAATTCAGCATATTAAGATTTCCCCCCATACACTGTAAAAAAAAAAATAATAATAATTTGTTGAGTCAACTTAAAATAATTTGTTACCCTGCAGACTTAAAATTTTAAGTTTAGTCAACTCAAATAAGTTAAGTCAACTTGAAATGTTAAGTTTTACTAAGTGAAAACTTAGATATTTGAATTGACTAAACAATTTGGTTTGTTAAAATTAAAAGCTGGGCTTGTTACCATCTGCCTTAAAATTTTAAGTTGAATGAACTCAAATATCTAAATTGTCACTTAGTACAACCTAACATTTCAAGTTGACTAAACTTATTTTGAGTTGACTGAACTTAAAATTTTAAGGCAGCCGGGTAACAAATTATTTTAAGTTGAATCAACAAATTGTTTTTTTACAGTGTATCAGTGTAGAAAATATATTTGAAATATTTCATGTGGTCTTGCTGATGTTTGGTACAAGAATGTGTCTTTTTTGTGATGTATGAACATGGAAAGCAAAGGACTGTAATTGTAAGTTTATAAAAATAACTCAACAGATCTAAATTTAAAAACATCCATCAGAGAGACTGTTAAGCTCACAGTGAGGATGCACCAGAGCAAAGAAATGTCTATAATCTAATTAAATTTGAATATTTTCCACCATCACATTTACATCTGCTTACAGTTCCTCCTTCATTTCCTTTTGTGACGCAAACCAGATAAGATCTTACATGTTACAGCCCAGCTAGGGTTGGGCAACAAATTGAATATTGCACAATATTAACATTGTGAGTATTGCAGTGATTTTAAGGACTATGACTCACAAATTAATAATGCCTGATCTACACTACCAGTCAAAAGTTTGGGGTCAGTAAAAACAGTAATATTTTGATTGTTTTTTTTTTTTTTTCCACAATTCATAACTGTTTTCATATCGTAATGTTTTAAATATAATTTAATCTTGTGATGAGAAAAAATGTGTAATTCATTTAGTTACTTATAAAATGTTAGCGATTACAAAGGGGTTACATATGAACATTTTCACACACATACAGATTTGATTGATTTCTTTCCCAAATTGTATTGACTGCTTTAAAATTTGGGAAATCAAAGTTTCAGGAGTTAAGACACAGAACAGGACCGTTTATTTGGTAACTGTTTTATTTCCTATTTGGGTTTATGTATATGCTTTATTTTATATTTAAAAAGCTATGCAAAGATTTGATTTCAAAACAATTATTATAGCTAACAAACTACATTTTATTCATTTAAATCTGTATTTAACCTCAAAGCGATCTCAAAGTAAAAGAGGTGCTAAAGTCTGATTTTGTGGTGGCTGTGCTTTAAAATTAAATGAAAATAATCTTCATTTAAGTATTTTGAAGGTCTGACAGTTATCAGTGTTGTTGAGTAAGACTGTAAGGTTAACCCTGCCTTGTTTAAAATGTTTGAAAATGATTAACAGTGGAAATTTTGAAAAGTAATCAAAGCGTGTCGGTTACATTAATAAAGTAACTGAAATAGTTACACTACTGTAATCTGTAACCTATTACATTTCCAAAGTAACTTTCCCAACCCTGATTATCATCAATGTGAAACAATAGTGCTGCCTAATACTTTTGTGAGAATTCATACATTTTTAGGATTCTTTGATGAATAGAAAGTTCAAAAGACCAGCATTTATTTGAAATAAAATCCTTTATAACATCATAAAAGTCTTTACTGTGACTTTCAATCAGTTTAATGCATTCCTGAATAAAGCATTATTTTCTTAATACTCTTAATGTCTTTCTGATTCCAAACTTTTGAACAGTAGTGTAAACATCAGTAGCAAAACTAGTCCTACACTTTGATTTACAGATCTGAAATGGCATCAATACCCATCTAAACTAATCTAGGCATTTCCATGAGGAAAGATGTTGAATAACAAAACCCTGGATAGAAAAAAAAAACATTAAAAGCAGTTTGCTGACTGCAGTGGATTCTTTTGATGACTTCATGAGGAACATCAGTGGAAATCCCAGCCAAACCAACATAAATGTTAAAAGCGGCCCACACTGACTGATTTCACAAACAATCTGTACATTTCCATCAAGTTCTGGTTTATTGAACTGAAAACTAACAGGCGTTCATATTATTCACTCTGTATGCTGTTCAAAAAGCCTTTCAACAAAGCAAATCCAACAGGTTCTTAAAACTCTCAGAAATTCAGTTTGGGTCCCTTACATTAGAAAAAACAGCGAGGGCTAACAGTTAAGACACAGAAGCCTGGATTTTTTTAGTAGTTCGAATGTGGCGCTTTGTACCATGGAGTCCTCAAAGAGGTCTAAAGAAGCGATGCGGTGGTCCGTAGTGCATAGGCATATTGAAGTCAAAGTTCAGGTTACGTGGGTTGTAATTTACCGGGGGGAGGTTGGGCAACGGGGGAACGTAGGGGGCTGGAATGGGCTGAAGAAAAACACGCTGCGGTGGCCCGGGCAGCATGACCTGGGGGATGAGCAGTGGGGCGCGTACGGCCTGAGGAGCTGCATTAGGGGCCTGCGGTGTAACCCGAGGGCGCTTCGCTGGGATGGGCTCGGGGGGAGGTCCCACTCTCTTCCCTGTGGTTTCTGAGGAGGAAACATTACAAAATATCATTAGAAACCACTCAGGTTTAGGCGGCCGACTAAAGTTATCAACTGAGAAACACTGACCTGACTGATTGATCTTCTTATTTAACTCCGCTTCACCTTCTTTCTGAATCTCCTGAATGATTCGCTCATCGTCTTGCTGTGGATTAAAAAAAAGACAGAAAGTGAAAGGGGGAGAAGAAATGCAAAAGTAGAGGGAACAAAAAAGCCTTTCAAAAAGGCACGCAATTAGGCTCTCCGGTTACTGTTCAATCATGTGAAAAGGCCGACGAAGTCCGCCAGAAACGATCCGATGCCAATGTCCGCGTCAGACCACAGCCTGGACGAAAATGGGACATCAGATGAACTTGGGAGGAGTCCACTTCATCGGTCAAACACAAAACGCGTCAAGTTCACCAGTCAGCCTGGTGCACGGTGCCAGGTGATTAGGCACGGCTCTGAATGGAGGGGTAATTGCAGCCCCCGGGCTGCCAGCGGGACAGCACCCTGACTGCGCTCTTCACACAGAAACACGATTCAAACGCCTTAATCGGATAATTAGTGGAACTCCTGGATCAACCGGAAAAGGATTTCTCAATCACGCTCACTGCTTAAGGATAGTTTCACCAAAAAATGATTTACTCATCCTCAAGTTGTGCCAAACCCAAAATGTATTGTTCCCACAAAACAACAAAGGAAGAGAGTGAGAATAATGTCTGTTCTTTTTGATGGTGACCACACATTAAGGACAAACACTAGCTCTTCATTCTCATTAACGTTGCGATCAAACTTTGCACGTTTCATATATGAAGTTTGAACCAATTAAGTTTTTCTTCTCAACCTTCTTTTATGGTGTGGACAAGGGCTGGGAAAAATGTTATTTTCAATTATGACTTTGGCTTCCAACAAGTATGAAAGCAAGGTAATTGAGCTAAAATTTGGCTGCATTCCATTTCACAAAGATGCTTTTGTTTTGTCTTGTGTTATAAATCTAGTGTAGCACTTTCCTTTACAGTGGTCTGCTTTTACTCCTCCCTAAGAGCTCAAATATATTATGCACTACCAGTCAAAAGTTTTTATACTATCATTTTTAATGTTTTTAAAGAAGTCTCTTCTGCTCACCAAGTCTGCTTTTATTTAATCCAAATACAGCAAAAACAGTAATATTGTGAAATATTTTTACTATTTTAAATAACTGTTTTCTATTTGAATATATTTCAAATGTAATTTATTCCAGTGAAATATATTCAAATAGAAAGCAGTTCTATTAAAAATATAGTAAAAATATTTAAAAATGTTACTGTTTTGGCTGTACTTTTGATAAAAATAAATGCAGGCTTAATGAGCAGAAGAGACTTCTTTTAAATGTGGAGTACTTATGTATAGGTCAACTTAATTTATAATGAATAAATTAGAAACGTGAATTAGAGTTTAAATCTAGGGTGTAAAAAATGGCAACATTCTGAAAGAGAACTTAAAAATTCATAAAAATAAATCATTAAATTAGTTAAATGAGGATAAGCAGAGGATTCATTCCTCTTAAAGGGATAGTTCACTCATGTCGTTCCAAATACGCAAGACCTTCGTTCATCTTCAGAACACACATTAAGATATTTTTGATAAATCTGAGAGCTTTCTGACCCTGCATAGACAGCAACACAAATGACACGTTCAAGTAACAAAAAAAGTAGCAAGGACATTGATAAAATAGTCCATGTGACATCAGTGGTTCAACTGTAATGTTATGAAGCTACGAGAATACTTTTTGTGCAAAGAAAACAGAAATAACTTTTTTCAACAATTTATCCTCTTCTCATGTCAGTCTTTGACATGCATTTATGACTATACCATGACACACAAAAAGTATTCTCATAGCTTGTTTTATGCTGTCTATGCAGGGTCAGAAAGCTGTCGGATTTCATCAAAAATATTTTAATTTGTGTTCTGAAGATGAACGAAGGTCTTACAGGTTTGGACCAACATGAGGATGAGTAATTAATGACAATTTTTCATTTTTGGGTGAACTATCCCTTTAAAAACAGAATATTTGCGTTATTCGTCCATTTACCAAGAAGCTATCTATAATTAACAGCATGGTGTCAATAATGAATGAGCACTTTGTGCTTTAGTCATAGCAAACTGGTGCTAAAGATGTAGACCTCAGCAGTCTATTATATAATATGAGGCTAATGCATGACGGTTGACTGTGGTAGCTGCTGTGGTAGAGAGCTCTCAGCACTACTAATCCATCAACACGCATGAGAAAAAGCATGCTCCACTCAAGTACCTCTCATATGTTAGACTCTCAAATAGTCATGTATACAAAACAAGCACAAAGCCATTACACTATATATCATCTGGTGTTTATCCTAAGACTGACTGATTCTTATAACAAATAACCTATCAATGCATCATATTTAGGGCTGGCCACTTAATGTATTGCATGTTAAAATAATGCAATTAAAATATAAATGTTTTTAATGCTTCTGCCTGTTAATTATAAAAATAAATCAAAGTAAAAAAGAACAAAAATTAATATCAAATAATAAAAATAAACTCAAATCAAAACAGCGCCAAACACTCTACAAAAAGAGGGTCAAAAAGGAGCAGAAGCAAGTACCTCATGTAACAGGAGTGTTTAAATGAGCACAAATACCCTTTGGGTAGTGAACAAAAGGCTTACATGTCTTAACGCTAAACCTGGAGCACTAAACCTGTTGTAAACTGAGTAGATGTATAGAAAGTAAAAGTTGATCACACGCTAATGTTGAGCATGAAAGGTTGACGCTGAGCCTCTCTCTAAACAAAAGATGTGAAATGTGAAGTGTAGCGTGTCATCATTTACCGTGGGGTCCGTCCACAGCGAGCACTTCTTGCAGTGTCGGCAGGGGGCACCAGGCGAGCGAGCGTGCTGGCAGAAGTGGTTGTAGCCGTTAATAGGCTCCCGGCAGAGGTAGCACATGAATGCGCCGCAGCGACACGACATCCGGTTGCAGCCTTCCGACTTGACCAGGCCTGTGGCACACTTGTGGCACTTCCTGACCCGGGCAGCGGTCATCTTCTCCTCACTGGCAATGAAACAAAATGACATTTGGGCTCAGTTGCACATGTAAGCACTGCTCCAAAACCCAGTGAAGCTGCCCACCTAGACAGTATTTTAAAAAGTGGTTGACAGATATAGGTTGTTTGATGGCTAATGCTGATAAAAATACAGAAAAAGCTGTAATTTTGTGAAATATTATTGCAATTTAAAATAATGGCTTTCTATTTTAATACACTTTAAAATTTATTCCTGTGATGCAAATCTGAATTTTCAGCATCATTACTCAAGTCTTCAGTGTCACGTGATCCTTCAGAAATTATTCCAATATGCCAATTTATTATTATTATCATCAATGTTGGAAATGTTTTTTGGAACCTGTGGTTCTTTTTTCAGGATTCTTAATGAATAAGTTAAAAAGAACAGCATTTATTCAAAATAGAAATTTTTACTATCACTTTTTATCAATTGAACACATCCATGCTGAATTAAAGTATCAATTTCTAAAAAATAAATGAATAAAATAAGGAAGAATAAAAATGTACTGAGCCCAAACTTTTAAACAGTAGTTTATATTGTTACAAAAGATTTCTATTTTAAATACTTGCTAACTTTTTATTCATTAAAGAATCCTGAAAAAAGTATAACAGTTTAAGCACCACAACCGTTTTCAACACTGATAATAAATCAGCATATCAATATGATTTCTGAAGGATCACGTGACACTAACTTTAGTAATGATGCTGGAATTTCATCTTTGATCACAAGGATAAATTGTATTTTAATGTATATTAAAAAACAGAAACCAATTATTTTACATTGCAATAATATTTCACAATATTACCACTTTTTCTGTATTTTTGATCAAATAAATGCAGCCATGATGAGCATAAAAAACTTCTTTAAAATTGTTATAAATCTTACTGATCCCAAACTTTCGAATGTACATTGTATATGATTTCACACTATTTAAATATAAATTTGATTTAAAAGCAAGCAACACAAACATAACAATTGCTACAATTAAATATTTGACACAATGTTTACTAAAATAATTTGAATTAAATAATTTTAGTAAGAATAATGTACACAAAAAAAATTTACCTTGACAAAAAAAAAAAATCTGTAAAATAAACAGATTCATACAGATATCAATTTCTCGTTTATTAAAACGATAAATATAAACCGCCATGCAGAATGTGTGCATTTTTATAATCCATACAATACAAACTTCAGAAGATTAATAGCCCTATTAACAGAAGTTTGTACTGTTTGTGGAATTAAGTGTTTAATGACATAAATCACATAAGCCTAAATATTTTCTGAATGTTGACAGTACATTAAAAACAGCATTACAGCCCTTCTATTAATGCACATTTGCCTTAATAGAAAAAACTGTTAAACAAAGACAGGAAACTAATGAAGACAGAGAATGTTGTCAAAATAAAAGTCTTCCTTATGAGTTTAATGGGTTAAATTTCAGTTTGGATGCTGCCTTGCAGTTCACCAGCTATTGGAACAAAGCCACTATGTTAATTTTAGCATCAGTTATTTAACATATAAAAAGCATACTGGTATTGAGACTGTAGCATATTATCTTGATGTATCATATCAATGTGAAAACACAACCTGCCTTTGTGACACCATTTTTAATTTAATCTCTCAGTCAGGGTCACTTTCCTGTCTCTATAAATGTAGGCAACAAAAAAGGTTTGGGGTAAACAGGATACACAGTCTTTTGATTCGTGTGTATGACAGGAAGGAAGCCAGGCGATCACATCCTGTCCAGTCCAGAGACTGAGCAGCAATGATAGGCTGCTTTCACACTGCATCAGTTTACACAGACACGCACGCTCCAGTGTACTTCCTCATGAACGCCTGCTGCGCACTGCAGGGGCAGCTCTGGATGATGTGTATTTGCAAACATAACACTCAAGGGAATCCATCAAATTCAGCGAGTGTTTTAGCGTGCCATGAGAAAGGCCTGAGGAAACAGCTGACTCAGCATCAGGGATGCTAATGACCTCCCAGGTGGTTCGCTACACTATCGAGTACCCTCAATAGTGCACGAATTAATTATTAACAAGCTAAGAGTTTAAAGTCGGGCACTTACAAGGCCACGCGCAGCCGGATCTCGTCTCTCTCCAGCACCTGCTCGCAGGTCTTTCCTGCGTGCTCCTTCCACACCACATGGCACTTCCTGCAGCTCTCCTGAGGAAGGGGACACAAATAAACACTGTGTTATTGATTACAATTGAAATGCACAGTGGAAAGAGAAACACCTGGACTGTATTTCATTCATCCAGTGGGAAAAAAGGTCAAGTCTCTGTTGCTCAGTCACCTCTGTTGGTGCATTCGGAAGGAGCCGGTGTTCCCGGCATTGTATCAGAGGTGCATATTGCTTCCTAAACCACATAATGCACTAGTATTGTTAGTATGACCCCTCTGGAATTAATCACAATGTCAATACACCATATTGGTTACCAGTACTATTGTAAACAATATAACTGCATAAACAGCAACCAAAAAAAATAACATGCAAATGCAGCATTGCTAGCATGTCAGCTGGCAGAATGTACACATGGCTAAATTTGGGCAACTAAAGTATGATTCTCTCTTTATGATGTGTATTGCATGTGCTAGAGTGTTCTAGGTGGTTTTGCTAGATTTTTGGCAAGGCCTCCGATACCGATACACACACCAAAAATTTCGCCATGATTTAAACTAGTTTAAAGCCAGATGAAACTGCACTGATGTTGCCAGGTGTGGTTTTACCTGTGGTTTTTATGATCTAAATGTATGATACTATGGAAGACCAAATGTGAATTTGGTAACACTTTTCTATGAAGCCCATATTTATAATACATAAGGGTATTCTTAAGACATTATAATGAATGCATAATGCATTATAAAAAACCTTATATGTTACATCATCTTATAAATAATCATAATTATGATACAACTATAATGCTTAAGCATTTGTGGTTATAACTTTTAAGATGATGATTATTTATAAAATTGACATTATGCAAGATCTGCACAGTATCTTACAACATCTTTTAAGTGGTTAAGTGTGGAGTGTTATTTGAGTGTTCCCTGTGATGCTAATATTAATTTTGATGTGAGCTATACAATTTCAACTGAAAAAATGCTTATATGTTAGGTTACATTTTATTTTGACTGACTATAGTCGACTAAAAGCAACTTTGCAACTACATGTCAACTAGCTCTCAGAGTATTAGTAGGCTTATGTTAAAGGGGTCATCCGATGCTCATTTTCAAGTTGATATGATTCTTTCGTCTTAATGAAAAGTCTTAATGAAAAGTCTATAATATACTTTGGTTAAAAATTCTCAGTGGTAGTGTAACACAACACCCTTTTTATCTTGCCAAAATCAGCTCTGCAAAAATCATCCCATTCTGGTAGAGGCTGCTTTAAATGCAAATGAGCTTTGCTCGCCCCGCCCCCTCTTCTCTCTGTGGAGTGACGAGCCTGTTTACTTTAGCCGCACTTAACTGCGTTTAGCTGCTAAACTTGCTAAATAGCACATTATTAGGAAAGGTGATCGCAAAGATTCATTAAAAAAAAAAAACCCTTACACTCACTTCTGCTGTAGGTGAAGCTGGATCACGAATGATTTGCGTGAACATAGACGGATATATGTAGATCGGGAGGCGCATTCCCTTCACAAACAAACGTAATCCACTGCATCTTCAGCAGCTCAGATTTCGGGAGTAAAGGACGATCACCATGTTCATTATTACATCCAGCAACACAACACCTCAATCGCTCAATTCTTGTCAAAATTACATCCCTGCTCCAGGCATCAAAACACGGAGGTTGGACTGTTACAACTGATCTGAGGTAAGACGCTCATGTCAATCAACTATTGTGGGAGCGGCCTCTGTGTGTATGACGCAACAATGTCTGGCATCTGAGAATGGCTCGATTTGAAAAAGGGAATATTATTTTTACATATTAAGGAAAAACCACTGCATGGATTTTTATCATTATAGGGTAGATTTGTACATACACTGCCAACACACATTAATGTTCAAACAACATGTAAAAGTCAACTTTAAGGTTGGGGTAGGTAGAATGTTGACGTACTTGCAAAGTTACTAATAGTCAGTTTGTCTTTTGGGGAACCATCAACATAAAGTGTTAGCATACATACTACTAATACTACCATCAAAATCAAACTGATATTACAGTAAAAATAGTTCAAAGCAAATGTGTCATATTACACATTCATCTGATCTGATCTTATGTTTGAGAAAAAAAAATATTATTATTATTATTATAACTATACTTATAAGTGGTCATTGATTGCTTTAAGTAAAGTAGCATACGGCAAGATGGCAAGATATGAGACTTATAATACATTATAACTATGAGAAATATAATCCACTGTAATTTAAGTGGAATTCTTAAGCTATAACCATAAATAAGTAAATATTATAATACATTAAAACTGTTCTTATGAATATTTATAAGAGGATATAACAAGTTTTTTTGTAATGCATTATGCATTCATTATAATGCATTAAGAATATCCTTATAATGTATTAGAAATATGGGCTTCATAGAAAGGTTACCGTGAATATGAACAAGATTAGAGATCTACCTCAGTAAGAACATTCAAATTTTTTGCTTTAAAAATGAGGTTATTAAATTTTTTACAGATATGTTACTGTTTGCTTAATTTACATATTCATCCCAACACACTACTGCTGGTACCATTGGTCTCATATGTTAGTCAAATGTTATATATATGGATAGATAGATAGACAGACAGATAGATACAGATATAGATATATCTGCCGTTCAAAAGTTTGGGATCAGTGAGATTTTTAATGTTTTTTTTAATGTTTTTTCTTATGCTCATCAAGGCTGAAAAAAAAACAAAACAAACAAACAAACAAAAAAAAAACAGTAATATTGTGAAATATTATTTCAGTGTAAAATAACTGTTTTCTATGTGAATGTATTTTAAATGTAATTTATTCCTGTGATGCAAAGCTGAATTTTCAGCATCATTACTTCAGTATTCAGTGTCACATGATCCTTCAGAAATCAGTCTAATATACTAATTTACTATCAATGTTGAAAAAAGTTGTGCTGCTTAATATTTTGTTGGAACATGTGATACTTAGAATATTAGCCATTTATTAGTACTAATTAGGGACATATTAATACCTTATTCTACATGACCTTATTCTACATCCCTAAGCCTACCCAATACCTAAACTTGACAACTACCTTACTAACTATTAATAAGCAGCAAATGAGGAATTTATTGAGGTAAAAGTCGTAGTTAATAGTGAATAAGTGTTCCCTATTCTAAAGTGTTACCATACTTTTATTCAGCAAGGATGTTAAACGGATAAAAAGTGATAGCAAAGACTTATATTGTTAGAAAAGATTTCTATTTGGAATAAATGCTGTTCTTTTTAACTTATTTATAGAAGAATCCTGAAAAAAATATCACCGGTTTAAAAAATAAAATATAATAAAATAAATATAATAAAAAAATAACAATAAATAAAAATAATAAAAGTAATAAATCAGCATATTAAAATTATTTCTGAAGGATCATGTGACACTAAAGGCTGGAGTAATGACTGATGAACAAGTCAGCTTTGCATCACAGGAGTAAATTATTTTTTTTAAATATACTGAAATAGAAAACCATTATTTTAAACTGTAATAATATTTCACAATATTGCCGTTTTCTGTATTTTTGATCAAGTAAATACAGCCTTAATGAGCATAAGAGAATTATTAAAAAAAAAAAAAATCTTACTAATCCCAAACTTTTAAACAGCAATTGTGTGTGTGTGTGTGTATCCAGTATTTAAAAAAAAAAAAAAAAAAAAAAAAAAAAGTGTAAAAAAATGAAATTACATTAAATAATATAAATAAAATTAAAAACAAATCAATAAATTAACTTGACTAACAGAGATTAAAAAAAAAAAAATTAAATGAATGAACATTTAAATACTACAATACAGTACTATAGTGATCAGGAAAAATTTAATAGAATAGTTGACAGAAACTATTTTCCAAATAATATCTACACATTTATAATAAAAAATTTTCACTGTACTAATGCTGCTGTTTTTGCATGAAAATATATAGTTGCGTTTAAACTTTTAACAGGAGATCCTCGCACTAGGATGATCATATTTATGGGTCCGAGGCATCTAAAAGATTTATTTTTGGCGTTTTTTATGCCTTTATTTGGATAGGACAGTGTAGATGGACAGGAAGCAAAGGGAGAGAGAGACAAGGGGTGGGATCAGGAAAGGTCCACGCAATGGCGCTATGTTGACGCGTGAACCACAAGGCTATTGGCGCCGACGCACTTTCCTCTTTTAATGCAAGGCTACGTGTTTTTTGTTTTTTTTTGGTAAGTCTGAATAGTAATTCTGCTTCCTTATCAAACAACATGATTTGAGCAATTAATCATGAGCCTAGAATAAACAGTGCTACATACCTGCAAGTCTAATACTTAAGATTAAAGGTTCATTCACATCCCTAAACACAAATATGAGACATAGCTTGCCTTTGCAAACTATACTAATAAAGGAATGACCACCAGGGCCAAAAATATGACTGTCTAGCAAAAGGCTATAGAATAGCCCTAAAAATGATAATAATAAAGTAATCTAAACTGTCAGTCAGAGCTGTTTTCTTTTATAAAACAGCAGAAAGCAGCTAGCGCAGACTGAGGGTGCACAGCTCCCTGCCCTCCACTCTGGATGTGATTCGTCATCTGTCTGGTTGCCTAGGAACAACATTTTCATCTGTTCCATTTTAGCCATGCCTGCCCACAATGCTTTGCCTTTCAGCTGACTGGAAAGGACATCTGAGTGCAACATGCAGCGAAACCATGTAAACGCCTACGCTTTTCACAGCCATAGTCCTGGCTATTAAATTAGCATGTGCTGGACACTTCTACATTTGCTGTGGTGCTTCATCACATTTGACAGTCTGTTAAAGACTGCAGCCAAGAAAAACATTTCCATATAGCAGAGTTGCATTTTTTTAAGATAAATATTAGCTGCTTTAGAAGATTCAGCAATCTGCAAACCCGAGAAAGAGAGATCCAGTGATGGAGAAGCAGCACATGTGGCCCCTATCCACTCTCTAATCCCATAACCCATTGTTGCCTGGTAACAATCCCCATGGTAAATACCATTAGCATAAATAATTAAAGATAAAGCTGAATATTAATGACAGTGACAGATGATAAATGACAACTTAGTGTGATGCAGATGCCCTCAGAACAATTGCTCCTGGCCCCGGGGTGTCATATTAAGTGGGAAACGTACCTACGTGATGAACTACACTAGCAAAGTGGCTTACTCAGAAATATATTTATGAAATCTAGCCTCAGGCTGCATGCTGTAGCAACATAAATCATCATTCATCAGTATGCTTGCGAAAAGCTGTACCAGAAACTATAGTGGAAATGGTGAATGATGCAAAGATCAGGCCAGACAATAGCCATGAGGCGTGAAGCATGGAGACATGAGGAGGTGTGACTGACAGTACTACAGTAATGTGCTGCCACCTAGTGGCGCACAACAGCATAGCATGGGAGGGCCAACACCATTAACTGACAAGAGACTTATAATCAAAATCTGAGAATGATATCTTACAGATATCATTCTCAGATTTAAAATAGAACATGGTCAGACTTGGGCGATTTTGGGTTGAATACAACTTTGCACTGGGTGAAATATGGACAAACTTAGCGGTTAAATGTTTAATCCAACCTTCTGGGTAGTTTTATTTAACGCAACTATTGTTTACAAATTACTATATCACTGGGTTAAAATGAACCTGAAATAGCTTGTAAATTAAAAGCATAATTACTAGAGCCATCAGCAATAATCAAAAGCTTAAAAAATAAGCAATAGCTGCATTAAATAAAACTACCCAGAAGGCTGGGTTAAATATTTACAAATTGCTTTTAACCCAGCATTTTTTAGAGTGAGACTGCAATAATACCAATTTGTATGACTGGCCATAAAATATTTCATTAAATTATTTTCTGAAAACTAGAACCAAAAATGAAGTATATTTAATAATCAATTATTTAAATGAATTATTTAAGCCATGTACCAAAAAACTAAAGTTTTCATTTACTGAAAACTAAAACTAAAAATAAAGTTTAATCAATTAGTTAATTCACTCTTATTTAATAATTAACACTCAAATAAAACAAGTTGCATGTAAATATTTAATTGAAACATGGTAAGTTATATCAACTTTTTAATGATATAATTGTGTCTACTTAAAACATAAACATTTAAATGGCGGCTGTATTAAAAATTCAATTCAAATTCACTTCAAATTTATTTGTATAGCACTTTTCACGATACATATCGTTGCAAAGCAACTTTACAGCTATATATATATATATATATATATATATATATATATATATATATATATATATATATATAAGTAAATTCTTATTACTGTAGGGTATGAACATAAGAATATATATTTATATTTTATTTTTTTTAATATATATTTCCCACACATGAATTTGCAGATTATGAGTTACTTATGTCACTATTTCAGCTATTTTTAAATGTTAGAAAATGGTAACACTTTACAATAAGTTTCATTAGTTAACTACATTAGTTACTGAACTAAGAATGAACAATACTTCTACAGCATTTATTCATCTTAGTTAATGTTAATTTCAACATTTACTAATGCATTATTAAAATCTCAAGTTGTCTTTGTTAACATTAGGTAATACACTGTGAACTAACTTGAACTAACAATGAACGACTATTTTTATTATCTGATTGCTTGTTCATGTTAGTCAATGCATTAACTAATGTTAACAAATGACACCTTATTGTAGAGTATTACCAAAAAAATTATGAAAGTTTAAAACAAAAATGGCTAAATTATCTCCTAAATGATCTTTTCTTGATCATTTACAACAGTTTGTGTCACTAAATGGTGTGTTTGCATGTACACATGCAAAAAAGGAGTTAACAGGAAGTGACTTTGGCTCTCAGTTTAAGGTGACTCTCACAGTCAGGAGTGTGAACACACACACTGATACCTGTTTATATACACGACTAAAAATACAGCGGTGACATCACACTGACATCATCACCTTAACAGCGCTTCCTGGTACAAAGTATACCTTGCAAGGCCAGGCTGACACTTCCTGATCAGCAAAGTCTCAAAACGGGGCGGAGTCAGTCTCCGATTCACACAGGTCGTCCCTGTTATGTAACAGTTCTTATCTGTGTTGGCAAACACTGCAGATTCCTTCAAAGCAAGTGTATGATTTGTGGAGGTTATGAGCAACCAAAAAATATTTATAGCCCGTTTATCATTACTCTTTCATGATTTCGAAGCTGTCATCTGAATCTTTTAGTAAAGTACTACGGGAATGAACAAAAAAAAGTTTTCTTGCAGAGAAAGACATTAGACAGGCTGGAGTGCCATGAATCACAGTACTAAGCGTACAGTAAGGGTAATCTCATTTGTAGAAGAAATGTGACTTTTGCAGATGTTATTTATCACTAAAATACTGTTTTACAGGTTCCACAGAAGCCTTCTAACCACACAGGATGTATGTAGCGCTAGTCTGCACCCGCGTAAGGGTCTATTTTGTGTAATAAAAACAGAAAATGGTTGACATCTAGCACAGCGATCAAAGTACCACAACAAACTGGAAAAACAGCTTGTGTGACAAGAGGAAAACGGCTTTAACGGCAAGTCTTTATCTTGGAAAAACAAGCCCAAGGTGATAAACGCGGTCATGCCACATATTCTTGTAACATAAATCTGATTCACCAAAACTAACAACCCGTTTCCTTTTAAACGCTGTGTACATACCTCTTATTTAAGCAGAAACCTTATAACCCGAAACCACAGCTATATGTAGTCACACTAGTTTTATCTTGACTGAACATATTTTTGTGTAAATTCAGTCTATTCATCTGTTGGACTCAGCTTTCACAACCACATCCCATCAGATGGAAAAGCCACCAGCATTTATTGTTTCTTAAGTTTTTGCAGTAGAGAATTGTATCCAATCATAAATATGCTAGCTGTCCATATGAATGTAATGATAAATCTAAAATAAAATGCTCCCATTATAATCAATAAGATGTGAACATGGTGAAAATAAGAGATTTATTCGACAGTCTGGACAGTTTTATTAATTACAACAAAAAGAGTCTGTAAACAAATCCCTCACTTGCTCTCATCTGCGAGACAAAAAAAGATATTTCAAAGGCGACATATCTTGAAGATCTGACTTTTTCTGTGTTTAAGTGCTATAATCAGGTCCCCAGTGCATCTACCAACCCAGAAAATGTGAAAAAGGTAACTTTTAACCAGTAACTTTGTTTTGGTAAGCCTTCTTCTGAAAGCATGTGAAAAAACGAGCACGTCAGATTTAGCTCCCTCAGTGACATGAACTTAGTATAATATTTCTGCCCCTTAATCTGCACTTTAACACCCATGGCACTGTCATTTTGTTTTTCGCAAGCGACAGTGGTTTACCAGTTCTAACGCCATGGCAAAAGTTCAAACAAAGCATGCTAACTGTTGTCACAGACGAGCACAAACCACTATTTAGAGTCCCAGCCTCAGAGGAGACAAAAGAGCAGTAGTTTTATTGATTTCTTTACTGTATATTACGCTGCTGTCACACAGATCTAATACAAACATGCGATTTCTTTTCCAGCTGTTTACCTTCACAGACATAACCGACATTTATTTTAACATAAACTCGTGTGTGTTTGACTGTTTAAGCGCAATAAGACATGAAAGAGAAAAGTGGCAGCCGTTTGTGCGCGTGCGCTTCAGATGTGCACACAGAAAACAGTATACCAGAGGTTTAAACTGATATTGTTTAAAAAGCATGATTTCAGTGCGATAGACAAGATAATCAAAACCAAACAGATGTTTTTAGCAGAGTATCTGATGTATGAGCTGTAAAGGCACAGCACTAATCTGGAAAAGGCTCATTTGCTTTTAAAGAGACATGCACGAAAACAGAGTGCTTCTGCTTCCATTCAAGGCATTTTCCAAATGATATAATAAATGATCTGTGGGGTGGGGGGGATACCTGAGACTTGTATCACATCTGGTAAAAAGGGGCATAATAAAAAAAAAAAAAAAGGTTGGTAACCAAACACTTTTGGTGACTACTGACTTTCTAGAATAAAATAAAAAAGGCATTTCTAAAAAACTTTTTTTTAATGTTCCACACGTGTGAAATGACGTGAGGGTAAGTAAATGATGACAAATTTACATTTTAGGGTGAACTATGCCTTTAAAGAAGTCGTCCACTTCCAAGATGTTCATGTCTTTCTTTCATCAGTTGATGAATTATTTTTCTTGAGGAAAACATTCCCAAATTTTTCTCCATATAGTGGACTTAAATGGTGCCCCCAAGTTTGAACTTCCAAAATGCAGTTTAAACGCGGCTTCAAAGGGCACTAAATGATCACAGCCACGGAAGAAGGGTCTTGTCTAGAAAAACGATCAGTCATTTTCTAAACAAACTGACAATTTATATACTTTTTAATCTAAAATGCTCGTCTCGTTTAAGTCTGCATGAACTGCGTTTTTTTTCTGGTTCAATGCGGTCAATACAGTTAGGGTATGTCGAAAAATTCCCATCTTGTGTTCTTTCCTAACTTCAAAATTACCCTACATCGCTGATGTACTGACCCAGTGTTTACAAAGTGAACATGCGAAGAGGATCAAACGCCCTTTACCAAAAAAGGTAAAACAGCAATGTAGGACGATTTTGACGTTGGAGAAGAAAACGAGACGGGGCTTTTTCGACATACCCTAACTGTATTGACCTTGACAAGACAAGCATTTGAGGTTAAAAAGTAAATAAATTGTCAATCTGTTTAAAAAATGACAGATCGTTTCGCTAGATAAGACCCTTCTTTGTTGGCCTGGGATCGTTTAGAGCTATTTGAAGCTGCATTTAAACTGCATTTTGGAAGTTCAAACTTGGGGGCACTACTGAAGCCCACTATTTGGAGAAACATAATTTCTTATCGACTGAAGAAAGACAGACATGAACATCTTGAATGACAAGGGGGGTGAGTAAATTTTCTGTACATTTTTGTTCTGGAAGTGAACTTCTCCTTTAAATGGCTTGCCTCAAATTGACAATCTGTTAGTTTGTATCAAATGAAATAAACAAGATTATGATTTCTGTCGTAATCATGCAGCTACCACGACACATTCCACTGCATACATGTCTAGTTCTCCAAAATCAAGCAGCATATACTAGTACAAAGTGTGAACAGTTGCAACATCTGTTGAGGCACTCTGTGAAAAAGCTTACTGCTTCTCTCCTGAACAGCCGTGCAACAGCAGCTGGCCTTATAAGGCAGAAGAGGAGATTTGCTGAGCATCTGATTGGGAGGCTGCTTGTTCTGGAGAAGCACAGGCCTGAATGAGCCTCAGGGAGAGAGCGACACACCCACAGCGTGTGCTAACACACACACAAACATCCCTCAGCAGCAGCTACATATCATAAAGCTAGAACACAAAAGTGTTCTTGAAAAAATGCTCAAGATTTTGGGTTTGGCTCATGATACATGCTGTGAGGCAAGGCTGAACAAACACAGCTCCCTATAAACTCATCGACGGTTGAGTATGCAGCATGTCTGAACCAGATTGCTTCGATGGAATGCAATCTTAAGTGTAATATACACTACCGTACAAATGTTTGGGATCAGTAAGGTTGCCAGCAAGGATGCATTGAATCAAAACTGACATTTATAATGCTGTAATGTTTAAAATGTATCATGGCTACCACAAAAAAAACATTGATAATGATAAGCAAATCAGCATATTAGAATGATTTTTGAATTTTTAGAATTGATCATGTGACACTGAAGACTAAAGTAATGCTGCTGAAAATTCAGCTTTATCATTATAGGAATAAACCCTTTTCAAAATTACATTCACGATTAACTGTATTTTTGAGCAAAATATATGCAGACTTAGTGAGCTTAAGAAACTTTAAAAACAAATCTTACCTAGCTCAAACTTTTGAATGGTTGGATTATCTGAAAGTTACAGTATAAATACTTAAACATGGCACTACTGAGAAATCTTGGACTCGCATACTGCAGCTGCTGCTGTCTATCAAGGCAAATCTAAGAAACATGGATACATGGAAAATAAACACTGCAAACAAAATCCACTCCATTGAGTCAGAAAGTAGGGAATGTTGGCAGATCTGTATGTGAAAACCACAACTAACACATCCAATCGCTGTGAGAAAAACAGCATTTTTTGAAATGTGAAAACCTAAGAAAGAAAAAAAAATCTGGGTCAAATATGAACTGTACCACATTTCAAATTTGAAGGATCTGGGTCTGACCAATGAGGGTCCTTGATCCACTACGAGGGGTGGAGCCACAGAGGCAATGAAGAGGGGAAAGTGTGTCAGTTATACAACTTTCATCTTCACAGAGTGAAAAGAGTGAAGAGAAGGGCACAGGAGAGGACGTCTCCTCATCACGAAAGACAGGAACCTGAGACTTGAGGGCACACATCAACACAGACAAATGGGAAATCAGACGTGAAAGAGACAGGAGGGAAAAACTTCTGTGCTGAAACATGAGCACTGAAGTCCTTAATGGGGCACTGGGATTTCCAGAGTTTTCCACAGCCGACTGTTCCTACCATGGACAAATGTGGTTTAGACAGCTGCAAATATCTCCATACACAATGACCAGAAACGGGAAGACGTCACCCTCACTGTTTACAGTAGATGTCGACAATACGGCTTTTTAAAATGGTAGAATTTGTAACAAACATCCTTTAATTCGTCTAATCATTTTAATAAGAATTCATGTGATGAGGAATTTTGCACAAAGGCAATAGGTTTTCCCATGCAGGTTTCTTAACGGGTTTAAGTTGATGACACAAATTTGCTGTCTTTTTAAAAAGTACTAATACGTACCATTTAGTTATAATATGTGACCCTGGACCACAAAACTAGTCATAAGGGTCAATTTTTAGCTGAATAAATAAGTTTTCCATTGATGTATGGTTTGTTAGTATAGGACAATATTTGGCAGAGATACAACTATTTGAAAATCAGGAATCTGAGTGTGCAAAAAAAAAAAAATCTAAATATTAAGAAAATCGCTTTTAAAGTTGTCCAAAAGAAGTTCTTAGCAATGCATATTACCAATCAAAAATTAAGTTTTAATATATTTATGGTAGGAAATTTACAAAATATATTCATGGAACATGATAATAATTTTGACCCATACCATGTATTTTTGGCTATTACTACAAATATACCTGTGCTTAAAACAAAAGTGTACTTTTTAAGGAGGTACTATCCCAGTCACAGCTTTTGTACCTTTTTTCTGAGAATGAACCAACATACAGCTGTTTGGTTTAAACGTGATTTTGGTGTCTGCTGTGCAAACCCCACTGACAACTCATCTGTACATTTTTCGCGGTAATTTCGCTAATAGCAATGACAATCTGACTCACACAATGATGGAAGTGATGTGAAACGGTCAAAGAACAACAAAAATGACTTTTACTTTAGTGGAAAACAGAAGTGTCTATTTCTACAGAAATATAGTGTGCCGCCACAAGGAGTTCTTGAGAAAATGCAAAACGAAAAGAAAAATTCTGACAAAACAAATGATATTTAAGATTATTCACGATTTCTAGGTCACAAATTTTGGACACTGATCATGTGTAAAATTTTGTAAACATATGTACATTCTACCTAGACGTCAAAGACATATCGCACTTATTAAAGCAATAGTTCACCTATAAAAAAAAAAATTACTTCATGATTTACTCACCCTCATACCATGAATACAATGGGAGCTATATAAAAAATGTCCTGGCTCTTCCAAGCTTTATAATGACAGTGAATGGCTGTTAAGATTTTAAAGCAAAAAAAGTGCATCCGTCCATCATAAAACGTGCTCCACACAGCTCCAGGGGTTCATAAAGGCCCTCTGAAGCAAACTGATGCGTTTGTGTAAGAACAATATCCATATTTAAAACCCTTAACTCCATATTTAAAAATTAGACGAGAAGAGGCTTGGTCGACCAAAATTTTATTAGTTGCTTAGTCGCTGAAGAAAGGAAGTGCTAAATACTTATTTTTGGTCATACAGATAAGAGTAATACATCTTGTAAATCTGTAAAGACTCTACGATTATTTGTGTGCACTCACAATAAAAACGTTGCGCTTTTGTAAGATAATTAAAGCAAACAGGATGCAATTTCTGCCGTCTTGGTCTTTGTGAACTCGAGTGCGAAACTTCGAAACTCTGTGTATACTTACCTTACAGACATGAAAAATATACTGTATTTATAGAGACTTGCTGTTTTTCCCTGACACATTCATAATTATTATATCTGGCGGTGAGCTGTGGCAAGCTTTTTTTTGCATGCGCTTGAGCACTTAGACAATGTAGGCAATTAAAGGCTCATTATAATGATTTATATGGTTTATTAATAAACATGCGACTAATAGTCAACTAACGCTTAAAAGGAACAACTACCAGTCGACCACAAAAATCGAATTCCGGCGAACACATAGTTTAAGCTCTGGTGAGATTATGCTAGTCTTGCAAGATTCAAGTTTTGGTTACGGCAAAGAAAAAAAAAAAAAAAACTGTCCTTTTGGCTTATATCAAAATCTTCCAACATTTTTCTTTACAAATCTTCTTTTTCTCCTTTACTTCTAATTCATAACTGGTGTTTTGTTTTGATCCCTCCTCTGCATTTTCACATTCATCACTTTAGCTAGAGTTTACAGTTTATGAAGTTGTAAATGTGGATATTTTTCTTACACTTCAAAATGCCTTTATTGATCCCCCGGAGCCATGTGGAGTACTTTTTATGATGGACAGATGCACTTTTTTGGACTTCAAAAGCACTGCCATTATAAAGCTTGGAAAAGCCAGGACATTTTTTTTTAATAACTCCGATTGCATTTATCTGAAAGAAGAAAGTCATATACACCTTGGATGGCTTGAGGGTGAGTAAATCATTTTTGGGTGAACTATACCTTTAATTGAAGTGTCTTATTAACGTTTTGTGACAGATGTTTTACTAATCCTTCGAAACCTACATCCTTTCAGTTACCGGCCCAGATGTTTAACCACTAAGCCCCAGCATGCACACATTTTGCTTACTATAATAGACTCTTTTAAAAAAAAAAAAAAAAGCTCGTCATTTTATACAGATTATCAATCAAACAAATTTGTTCCCTAGAAGCACAGCTTTGGAAAAGTCCTCACAATCCTGGCCAAGACAAGCACTGCTGTGCATGAGAGCCCAGTTCTCCATCTCGATAGGAATGCCATGCTGAGAGCCAGAAAGAGGAAATGAAAATGGGTCACATTATGAAATCACACCACACAACTGTTCTCAATTTCCCCCCCTGTCCAGTCCTGTGACTCCACCAGGAGGAAGACAAATAGGAGGAGAAAATGGAGGTCCTGCCTGATGGCACATTTAAATATATCGGCTGTGCTGAGAGGAAGGCCAAAAGACGTGGCCGTTTGAGCGGCTTCCCCTGCCCCCCTCTCCCGCCCTGCTGTGAGCTGCCGCAGAAGTGTGAGGCGGGGTTTAGCCGTGTAATCAGCAGCAGATGTGTGGCAGAATAAAACTGCACTGGCATCAAAGAACAAGAGCACCACCCAGTGGACAACTGGTATATGATCGAAAACACAACAGTACTGTTATGGCAGAATATTTAACGGGAAACGCCTACCATCTTCTTCCCTTTCACATCAATAAGACTTGCTCAGACTATAATCAACAAAGTTATTTAGAGAATACTTAAAAAGTAATCTCTATTATGCACTAATTTTCAATAATTCAATGGTCCGAGTTCCATTATTACGCTCGCATAACATTTACTACATACATATACAAAAAATTACAAACACAAAGTTTAACCTCACACTAAAGCAGCGTTTTCAACCAGGGAGCTCTACTTCTATCTTAATTGAAATGCTAAACACACACACACACACACACACACACAAGCAACTGTTTTCCCTAAGTAACTAAGAAAAGAATATTGTGAAATCAAAAAACTAATTGTGTTTATATAAATGTAATACATCAACACTCAACATACTAAATACTCCACTGATTGCAAATACCAAGCTAATTTATGAGAAACCTTTTCTCCTGACACTTAAAGTGATGTGGGAAGTGGTCTGCTTTAAACTGACAGGAACTCCAAACATACTTTACATTAAATTACAATGTATGTGTACATACACCTACAGCTTTCATGATGTTTGAAAGGCACTCACGATCACAGCCCTCCCACATGCGTTCATGACTTTAAAAATGATGGAGGGACAAACAGAGTTAAATGGAGGTTGACGGATGAATGGAAAGATAGCCCTGACAAACTGCAGGCAGGCGGCTCTAGCATTCCTCTCAGGGCTGTTGAGAAAGTAGCTGTGAGTTCAGAGTCCTTGACATGTTCCGCCTGCCAGCTGAAATCCACTAACACACAGACCGACTGACAGCTCTCTGTCCTGGCACTGCCTGATACATTCCTCACAGCCCAACACTGATAAGACTGAAGACAAAACATCAAATGTACTTGTAAGCAGCGTTGGAGAAAACGTGTCAAGCTATAAACTACTAGGGATCTAACAATATCAAAATTAGGGATGCACCAAAATGAAAATTCTGGGTTGAAAATTCCGGACGCACTTGGCCAAAAAAACAAAACCGAAAGTGCTCTGTAATAATTATTTATTATATTATTAAATTATTAAAAAGTAATTTTCTAAGACTTTTGAATTTAAATTCATTTTAATAACATTGAATTTAAAACCCCAAGGAAATAAAATAACCACACTTTTATTAAAAATAATAATAAAATTGGACAGAAAATATATTGATATTAAATGTTTTTATTCAGTTCTGCGCAACAGAATCAGATATAACTGTGCTTTCTCTCTCTTTTTTTTTGACTAATTATCCAAATAATATATAGTCCTACAAAGCTATTATTATCAGAGCATGTGAGCAGATTACAGCCAGAGCAGATCAGTGGTTGAGAGGGTAGCACATCATTTTACCAGCGTTGCCCAGTACAGCTGTACTACACCATACTTCATATTTCCATACTTAAGATTTTAGTAAGTTTAATGAATTTTCCACTAAAAAAACATCCCTAATATTCCCGTGACAAAGGAAACCCTGGAACAACCATGACCATTTCCAGGGTTTCTCTAGGTTGACACTTTTGGTAACACTTTAGTATAGGGACTAACTCTCACTATTAACTAGTTATTTATTAGCATGCCTATTATTAACATATTGGCTGTTTATTAGTACTTATAAAGCACCTATTCTGCAAGACCATATTCTACGTCCTTAATACTACCCAAAACCTGAACTTAACTTCTTTACTAACTATTAATAAACTATTAACTAGTTTATCGAGGCAAAAGCCATAGTTAATGGATTTTTAATAGCAAGAACGAGACTTTAAAATAAAGTGTGACCACTTTTTATGTTTCATGAAACTTAAATATAAATACAACTAGAAAAACTAGAACGCAAACTAATTTATAAAACAAAGTCAAAACCTTTTAATAAACAGAAATATTTAGTGTATACTATTATGGAGAAACACGGACCAATGAATCATCTAGAAGGTTATTACTGGAAAAGTTTATCATTTTAAAAACAGCTACTATCACGCTATGGAAAAAAGTAGTTAAGTTATTATCTCCTTTCAGCTGCCGCTTGTAACAAACACTTGATACAGTTCAGTCTGTCTTTCAAAACCTTGCTTCTTAAAAGCACAACAGGTTGTGATTTGTGATTCATATCCTGAAGGTATAAGCCACATTTTCCCCGTTTTCATTTCCAAAACATCATGAGACCGTGATATCCCGGAATACTGATTCATCTAGTTCTGCTGAACTTCTCTGACCCTGGTTAAGCCCTGTTTAGGGTTCGGAGTGCTGAATATTTATAGCAGACATGATGAATGGCTGTCTCTGTTCTTGCCCTGACCTGACTAATTCTAGCAGAGTAAACCCAGCCAATGAAAAAATACCATTAGTTTCACATACTCTATCTAGCAAAGTTCATTATGGGGCCTCAAACTGCAAACCACAGACTCTGTGACCTTTTCCACAGGCCTATGGCGCCACCAAGTGACCACTGTGGGGCTCAGAAGTAGAAGTGGACAGAAGAAGAGAGAATTGATCCAGATCATGATAGTACTTTCATAATGCAATGAGATATGCAACACAAACACACTAGTGTATTCAGGTACACAGACTAACCTTTCTGCAGCGTGGGTTTGGGCAACTGAACAGAGAAATGTCTTTATCCAACAGTGCTGGGAAGTTACAAAATGGACACCTTGAAAAGAAAGTGAAGAATAGCATTGTTAGGACTTACAATCATTTAAACCTCAAGTTTGTACAATTTTCTATCTGTTTCTCACTCAGTACTATCGCATGGCTTTCGAAAAGTTGAAATATAAAGCACTATATGCACTACTTATGTGAATTACTTATCAGTTCTAGTTACTACTATCCTTGTATTGAAATGAACAGTCTGGACATTCTACAAATATCTCCTATTGTGTTCCACAGATAAAGGAAAGTCATATAGCTGTCTATCAACATGTTTAACTCACCTGACCAGTTCATCAGCACAGGTGGCGGCTACAGCCTCCTCTGCCTGTCGTTCGTAATATTTGCACAGAATGTTTTCAGGTAAAACTTTCTCCAGCTCACTGGTAGGGAAGGAACAGGTGCAGCTCCCATCCATACAACTCAACTCCGACTGGAAACAAACACAATGAATCATTTTTACTTAATCTGAAGCCAAAATACCAAAATACACTGCAACGGTAAAATTCAGTGAGTGCTCGCATTTGGGGGTCAGTAAGATGTTTTTTGTTTTAAATGATGCTTTGAATTGATCAAAAGTCACAATAAAGACAATTATAATGCTACAAAAAATTATTTTAATAAAAATGCTGCTTCTTTCTATCATAAAATTGCATGTTTTTTACAAAAATATTAAGCAGCTCAACTGTTTTAAACATTTTGTATCAAAAAATATGATTTCCACAAAAATATCAAGCAACTGAACTATTTTCAACATTTGTATAAAAAAAACCCCACGATTTCCACAAAATATCAAGCAGCTCAACTGTTTTCAACATTTTGTATATAAAAAAAAATCATGATTTTCAAAAAAGTATCAACCAGCTCAACAGTTTTCAACATTTTGAATAAAAAAATATTTTCCACTAAAATATCAAGCAGCTTAACTATTTTCAACATTTTGTATCCAAAAAAAAAACAAACCTTTTTTTTAACATTTGTTTACAAAATAAATAAATAAACCATGGTTTTTACAAACATATAAAGTAGCACAACTGTTTAACATTTTGTATTAAAAAATGTTTTCCCCAAAAATATCAGGAAACTGAACATGATTTCCACAAAATATCAAGCAGCTCAACTGTTTTCAACACTTTGTATATAAAAAAAATCATGATTTTCAAAAAAAAATATCAAGCAGCTCAACTGTTTTCAACATTTTGTATAAAAAAATAACAGGATTTCCCAAAAATTATAAAGCAGCGCAACTGTTTTCAACAATTTGTATTAAAAATGTAATGTTTTTCACAAAAATATTAAGCAGTGCATCTGTTTTCAACATTCTGTATCAAAAAAAAAAATCTCAGGACTTCTAAAGAAATATCAAGCAGCGCAACTTCAACATTTTGTATTATAAATCTGTTTTCCACAAAAATTATCAAGCAGCTCAACTGTTTTAAACATTTTGTATGAAAGAATGTCATGATTTCCACAAAAATATCAAGCAGTGCAACGGTTTTCAACATTTTGTATTAAAAACATATTGCTTTCCACAAAACTGTCAAGCAGCTCAACTGTTTTCAACATTGATAAAGTGAAAAAAAAAAAAAAGTGTTTCTTGAGCTCAAATCAGCATATTATAATGATTTTTAAAGGATCATGTGACACTGAAGACTGGAGTAATGGCTGAAAATTCAGCTTTGCTATTATTGGAATAAATTACATTTTAAATTACATTAAAATAGAAAGCAGTTATTTTCAAATGTAATCGTTTTCACTGTTTTTACTGTATTTTTGTATTTAAAAAAAGCAATCTTGGTGAGCATTTCTTTCCAAAACGATAACCAACATGCTTTTGAATGGTAGTGAATCTGTCTAAACACTGAATGAATTTTACTCCATCAGACATAAAATATTAAACATCTGCAAAGCAATGATGCCAGAGCTTTTCTAAGAACTTATGTGCCATTGTTTATGCAATAATCCAGGTGAAGTTAAACAGTATATCTTTTGTTAATGATTATTAGAATGAAAACGAAACTAAGTTAGGAGATGAACTGGGAAGCACCTATAAAGCACTGGACAAATACGAAACCAAAATACGGGAATTTTAAAAATATGAGCACAATGCCTGAAAACACTGTGACATAATACCAGTTGTGACCGCTCATAGCGTTTCCAGTAATACATATGATTCAAAAGACAAAAAGGTAACCTTAGAGACTAAACAGTCTGAACAGATGACTTACCCGTCCTGAGCCAAACACTGCCTCCTGGGCGTATTTCACCAGACATTCCTTGCAGAATAAATGGCCATCTGTACACTGGGTCATCTCCTCAAAGGCAAACTCCCCACAGCAGCAGCCACACTCAATCAACTGGCCGTCCTGAGTGCACAGGTCAAAAATGTCACATGCTCTCAACACAAAGTGTAGTATTATAATCTACAAGACATTACAAGGCCACACGAGGTCCTTCTAATATGATTTTAGAGCTGGAACTATCTGTGTTATATAATAATTGACAACTGTGAAAAGGGACAAAATAACTCTCACACTCTAAACTGTTAAGTTTTTTGTTATGATGTGGATTGACATGTCATTACAAGAGCATTAAAAGTACATAAACTGGCTTTTCACACCCACCTTTTGATACTGCTCCTCATTCACTTGCAAAGCCAGGAGAAAATCTTCATGCTGAAAGCGGGGGGAAAAAACCCTTGTAATTATTTCAACAATTAACAGCCTGTCAGCTCAGTTCACCACAACCCTATTTCTCTGGGTTATTTCAGGAGGAACCATTAGAAATAAATTGAAGAAGTGAGCCATGTCAAGTACCTCAGCCATTTCCTTGGCTTTCTGTTCGTAGAACTGCAGCTCTTTTACGAGCGACGGATCCAGCGTAGTCTCGTTACCGCGACTCCATCTGCGATTCTTCTCCAAAAAGTACATCTTTCTCTCCAGTTTAAAAGAACCTGAGATGAACAAGATGCAATGAGTATTTTACAGTTTATCTGTTTTTTTGAATTTGAAAGGCAAAAACAAAAACATATGTAATACCCTGCTCAAACTTGAAGTCTATGAAGGCGCGCTCATTTGGCTCTCTCCTTCTCTTCTTCTTCCCTGAGGGGTCAGTGGAGTTCTCTTGCCACTTCTTGAGGGCTTCGAATAAGGCCTTTGAGAGTTACCAGAAAGATTAATGCCACACAAATGATTAGTGGTCAAACAATTTGGGATTTTCAATAGCTGATGCCAACATCTGGAGAATGACATTTGCAGTAGCTCTGTGAAATTTTTCAGGTGAAACTTAGACTGAATGCTACAACATATGAATGATATTAAAGTAATGAAGTAATGACAGTGAAATACACGTCCAAAGCTTTTCTGACAAACTAGCAAACTAACCAACCCTAAACGATTCCTTTTAAACAGCCTCCATTATGGTGATACATGACGCTTTCCTAGTAGCAGCAGTCTGTCTATTGTTTCTTTTTTAATATTTACTATGTCTACTCATGTTGACGTATTTGTGTGGAATCCTATTGTCATTTTAATTTTTTTCATGGAAAATGTGTTGTTTTTTATTGTTGTAATTGCTGTTTTTATATGTTGCAAACTGGACTGTGTCATAGGCCATGTACACACTGCAGCTAAATTCAGTTGTCAGTTCACCTTTTATTTCTTAATTGCATTCTGTACACATTTCCCCAAAAAGTATGAGAGTGACAACAGCATTCGACAAGTGGATTAACTCCCGAAAAATACAGGTAGTGACAATCGCATTTACAGAAATTCTACGCAGTGTACAGAACTGAACTGAACAACTAGTTAATGACGTATTTAAACGTGCAACACAAATGTGTCTTCATCTGTATGCGAGATGCAAGATAATAACAGTGAAAGAAGTCTTAACCTTAGCACATTTTGACACGGGGCTAGTTACGCTCACAAGCCCTGCAGTAAAGTGTCAGTGTTGCCAGATCTTCATAGAAAAAAAAACAAAACAACAACAAACAAGGACAAGCACAAAAAACACTAAAACACCCAAATGCTTTGTTTTATAACACCAAAAAAACATATCCGCAACAGACCACTTTAATAACTCCATATAGTGCCTAGCTTTATAAGATAAGACAGCAAGACAGCGCTCTCTAAAGCAGCATCCCGAGCGAAAACAAAACATGGCACGTCAGTGGCAGTTTAGTTAAAATCAACTGACAAAAAGTGTTTTTAGCCAAAAGGCAGATACCAAACGGTTAAATTCTTATTCACTCCCGCAAGACGCCAAAATGTTGCTATGGTTACAAATGCTGGAGTGACTGCTGTTCTGTTCACAAATGGAACAATAATTTATGGGACTCACTCCCACATTTAAATGCGTCTGTCAGTCCTGAAACTTGCAGTGTATACAAGGCCATGGAGAATTTCGTTGTAACTGTCCACAGGAAGTGGTGAAGTCACACAATCTGTGACAGACAGATCGTTAACGGCTGGTCTATGTGGTAATACATTGGACAGGACATTCAAAAGCTTGCCTATCATTCAACCACCTCAAATATGGCTTATCATCTGAAATGTGTAAGTAGTAGCAGCTTTTTACATGGTCGCTTAATCTAATATTAACCTAGAAAAATGTGCGCTATTCAAGTGTCTGTGCGGAGTGTGGAAGCTGAATAGTACCGCGCTCACTGCATGTCAAATGGAGGCGCCGGTGCGCTCACTTGCTCTTAAAATATTCTGTCACTTTTGGTCATACATATAAGAGTAATACATCTTTTAAATCTGTAAAAACTCTGCGTTCATTTGTGTGCACTCAGAACAACAATGAAACACTGTTTTGCAAAATAATGAGAGCAAGCATGATGCGCTTTCTGCCATCTCGGTCTCTGTGAACTTGAGCGTGTCATTTTGAAACTCTATGTGTACTTGCCTTACAGACATGACACGACTAATAATCAACTTACGGTTACAGTGAACGACTACTAGGCGACCAGAAGAAAAAATCTTTAGTCAAGGGCAGCCCTAGTCATAATACTGCAGCCTCTTGAACTCCTGGTTTTTACATGTATAATTTACATACAATTATAAGCATTCTATTGTTATTGACAACGGTTTAAAGCATTAATTAAAGTAATTGGGTAAATTTAAGTATTTTATAATAAATAGCTGAAAATAGGTCTGTATGTGTATATATAGGTTTATTTGGGAATAACATTTACGGCCAGTTTATTGTGTTTCTGTTATTTAGAATTTTTTTAATATTTATATATTATAATAAGGTATTAGTGCATTAATCTTGTACTGCAGATGACAACCACAGTATTTTGTTAATCACAGTCATTTGTAATATTTAAATGTAAAAAGTACGTATTATTCATCATTATCCCCGAAGCCCTAAAACAGGCAATTAATCTTCATAACCGCAGTTACGTCTTAAACATTTAAACATCAGCCAAAATTTCTATAGCACTTGTGACAGTCTTAGTTGAAATGAAGGAAATTTACCATAAAATACACACAATGAAAACATAAAATATTTCTCACCTTTCGGGTGATTGCATAGTGTCCTTTGAGGCAATTCAGGGCCCATTTGATATCCTGACAGCTCAACATTCTGAAGTCACCCATCAGCATGTCTGCAGCTTGAATAACAACCTCTGGGCCAACAGTCTTTAGTTTGAAATAATCAAAATAATTTTCACTTTCCTGCATGACAGAGAGAAAGTAAGTAAATGACACCACATTAGTTCCCTTTTTATGTTTAATGCACCAAATATAAACTACAGATCTGACGAAAATATTGTGCAAACCTGCGTCTCAGAATCATTCGTCTCGAGGAGAACACTGCTTTGTGTCAAAACTGAGTTTGCTTTCTTCGGATAATCCGGGTTTTCCAACAATATATTGCATATTCTATGACAAAGTACCCAAACAACGTCTCACAACAAAAAAAACAAACATATGTGAACAAAATAGAAAAGAAATGAGCAGAAAAAGGTTTGTGCTTACACATTTAAATCTTTCAGGTCTCCTCTCTCTATCAGTTCTGCTACATATGCATCCTGCACATCGGGGAAAAGGTCCATCTGAAAATGTCAAAACAAATCAAAATAAACCCTAGCTTTAAAGTACAGCCAGATACTGTAACAGAAAGTGCTAATCATAAGACTCACCACCCCCTTCACCAGCACATCAAGGGCCGTCCGGTCAGGGGCCTGCTGTATTACGGGTTCTCTAGGCGCTGACGGTCCAGGCCTCTCGTTGTCAGTTGGCGCAGGTAATCGCGGAGGAGAGAGAGGGGCCGCCGGCTGCTCGTCTTGTCTGACCTCTACTAGCACAGTCTCCTGTGGTGTCCGAGGCCTTTTTACGGTCCTTTCAGTTCTCGGCCAGACGACCACTTCAATTTTGTTGCCCACGCCTGACTGACCTGATTCAGTGGTGGGTGGAGCTGAAAAAACAGAATTGGCCTGATTCACTGAGTGTGCACTGGTTGAAGGGTCTTTAGGAAGGGGCAGTGAGTCCTTAACAGGCATTGGAGGTCTGTGCAAGGCATTTTCTCTAGACGTCGAGGGTACAGCATTCTGGTCCGTGGTTAAGACACCTATGGCTTGGTTTCCTAATGTAGGATGTGCGGTGACTACAGAAGGATGAGGAGCGTGTGCGCTGGTAGGATGTCTTTTGGATCCAGATGCCTGGCTCGGGAAGGTGCTCGCACCCCACTTGGCAGCAGGTCGGATCAACTCACGATGAGGTGAGGGCTGTGGCTGTCAGATGGAAAAAGAATGTATGATTAATATTCGAATAGGAACCGCTCATCACATTTTAGGGCAAATCAATTTTCTGGAAATCTGTCATTTTTAGACATCAATTTTCTGGAAATCAGGAATGTTAATCACTGAGAACAAAGATCATTCTCTCAGCCCTTTCTCTGTAGTTGTCACTTTCCTGAGAGAGAAAGAAAAAATAAAAAATTCACAGCTATAACAAATCAGTGCTAATAAGTATTTAGACTTAAGCCCATTCAGTCGAAAACAAATTAAGGTTTTTAAAGTAAACATTCCAGGACTTTTCTCCATATAGTGGACTTCAATGGGGACCTGTCAGGATTCGTCCAATGAACGCAGGAAGCATGATTTGCATAAACTCAGTTCTTTATAATTATCGCATTTTATTTTTAAAACACATGGCCAAACACAAAAAAAACAAAACAAAAGAAAAACTGCACAAATGAAGAAAAACTATGAAATTCTGGGGGCACAGATGTGTCGGTCGGGATCCCCTTCACCAAAAGACACCTTGAATAAATACACCCAGCCCTTATATTACCATGACCATACCATTAAATGACAGAGGGGTCATCCACACATAATACATTTACATTACCTAATTACCTAAATTCAGGGTTCCCACACCTTGGCAAACTTCAAATTCAAGGACTTTCAAGGACTTTCCAGGTCCAATACCCTCAAATTCAAGGACTTAATGTGGGGACACATTTCAAACGAAAGTAAGGTAAGATACATTGTTACATTTTTTGTGTGTCAAATACAAAAAAGGAAAAAAAACAAAAAAAAAACAACAACATTCTATTTGTTTGTATTTCTGTTTCGCATAAAACTGAATAATATTCGGCTCTGTACCTGGCCATGTGATAGTCCTTTGGATCTCTGGCAAGCCATTCTTTGTAATCTTAATTATAATTAAAAAAACACACAAAGTAGCGCAATGACCATATTCCACATCAAAACTCAAAATATTTCATTTCCATACCTAAAATGTATATTTTACAGTCACCCTTGTGCAGATTGATCATAAACACAGCTAAAATGCTTCCTACCAGTGGCCATCACAAAACTTAATATCTTGCACAGTTTTATCATATAAGCATTTCAGTCAAAGGTAATTTATGTAATATTTCAAGCATTCAACCTACGGGAGAAAAATCAACCCTTCACAATAGTTTAAAATCATTTCCGTGCAAAAAAATGTGGA
This sequence comes from Labeo catla, assembly GCA_012976165.1. Classification (NCBI taxonomy): domain Eukaryota; kingdom Metazoa; phylum Chordata; class Actinopteri; order Cypriniformes; family Cyprinidae; genus Labeo; species Labeo catla. The sequence goes on along the minus strand of VONZ01000051.1, from coordinate 262,306 downwards.
TTTGGCAACCCTGCATCCAACTCAAGATGCAGGAATCAGATTTAACTAACCGTGGGTCAAGACAAGAGTAAGAAGAGGTGACTGACAAATCATGCTGGAGGATTTAATGTGCTCATATCTAATCTTGTAAGATGTGTGCCCTTTATACAGAGTACAGTGATCGTGAAATTGAAAGTGAAAGTGAATAGCTGCTCATACTCCGCATATGATAGCAGCTCCCTAATGTGCACAAATTATATTCAGCATTAGAATGACTGTGTATGCAGGCAGTAACGGCCCTAAATTCAGCAGGAGCGGGATCAAGAAAACAGTCCTGTGTAGGGCTTACCTACAAAAAGCAAAGCAATAGAAATCCTGGTGGACGCATTTTTTTTAGGTCCAAAAGAGGACATGTCCGGGGAAAAAAGCTTCCATTAGTTAATGGAAATCAAGCAAGGTAGTATGCATAGACCACGAAATGTTGGCAAAATAACACATTAGTGGCCCGGATGGAATAATATGGAATTTTTGTTCCAGAAAACTTCTTGCACAAAATAAATTCCAGCACTTTCAAGGACCTGTATCTAAGCATGTTCATTTTCAAAAACTTTCCAGGGCCTTGAAATTTTTTTTTTCAGATTCACAAACTTTCAAGAATTTCAAGGACCCGTGGGAACCCTGTAAATTAAACAAATTCACATCACATTTAAATCAAAACAAAACCAACACAATTCAAAAATCATATTGACATACACCATCACAAATCATATAAACAAATAACAACAACCACATTTGTCTTTGCTCGTTGTTACACCTTCCATTCACCAGTGTGCACTCTAGAGTATATAAAGTAATTATTAGGAGCTACTGCCCTCCTTTAGTGCGCATAAAGAAGACAAACTTAACTTCCTAACAAGAGCATAAATATTTAGACAAATCAAAACACACAAACAATACAATAAAAAAAACACTACATATCAAAACCAATTCTTAACTTATCACAACAAACATTTATCACTCTTAAATCAAATTCATTATGTGTAGACTCAGCCATCACAGGACCAATGGGTTGAAGGTCAAAACTGCAGTTTCAATTCAGCTTTAAAAGGCTCTACACGATCCCTGTCGTGAAATAAGGATCTAGCGAAATGACTGGTCATTTTCCAAGAAAAATACAAATTTATATACGTTTTAACCACAAATGCTCGTTTTGCACTAGCTTGACCGTACACAGTGTAATTATGCACACAAGACCTAGTGTTTACAATATGAACATGCAAAGAAAGTCAAACACCCTTTGCAAAAATGTTAAAACAACATTGTCGGACGATTTTGAAGTTGGAGGAGAAAATAAAATGTTTTTCATCCTACCCTCTCTTTTTTAACTGAAGTACACAGATGAAGAACTAACGAAGCATGAGCCTTCCAACATGGTTACACAATATCAAGATGAGCACTCCCACCCTCGGCTGGGATCGTGTAGAGTCCTTTGAAGCTGCGTTGAAACCGTAATTTGGACCTTCAACCTGCTGATCCCCACTGAAGTCCACTATATGGAGAAAATTTCTTGAATGTTTTCCTCAAAAAACTTAATATCTTTATGACTGAAGAAAGAAAGACATGAACATCTTCAATGACATGGGGGTGAGTAAATTATCAGGAAGTTTTCATTCTGGAAGTGAACTTCTCCTTTGAGGAACACTTAAAAATGATTAATAATCATAAGACAGCAGACTTCACAAGATATTATACTGTTTTCATACCGGTACGATACTTATGTTCAAATGGTTACATGCGCATTTGCCTACTAGTATCATATTAGTATCAAGTTATCAATAAGAGCAATTAACAGTTTTTATTAATATACACATTTAGACTTTTTAGTTTTACTAAATAAGATATTCAAATTTAATTCAATTAAAATGAAAATTGCTGCCTTGGCAACTAGTTAAAATTAAGTTTTTTAACTTCAACTTGTCTCCTTCACAGAAACGAGAGGAAATATGCGTGATTTCAATCTAAAATACAATGATATATATACACTTTTCTCATTATTATTTAGTGATATTCTCAGATGCTAGACATTTTGATTCCCAAGCAGCCATCATACACCACTCACAAAAAGTTAGGGATACCTGACTTTCGGGTGAAATTCGTGGAAAATGTAAAAAGTTCATACTACAGTGATATTATATCATAAAAGTAGGGCATTTAAGTAGAAGCATGCAATGGAAATTTCTTCATCTCAAACAATTGATTTGTCACGCGTCCTTGAGCATCAATTACAGCTTGACAACAACGTCTCATGCTGTTCACAAGTCAGCTTATTGTCTGCTGTGGCTTCCCCCTTTTTAAGGGGCACCCTCAGGTCATTGAGGTTCTGGGGTGCAGGGTTACAACCCTCTACATGACGACTTAGCTGATCCCACAGGTTTTCTATGGGATTCAGGTCTGGAGGAAGTGCAAGCCACTCCATTTGAGGCACTTCAGCCTCCAGCAGCCGTTCCCTGATGATGGGACATTCATGAGTTGGGGCACTGTCGTCCATGAAGATGAAATCAGGTTTATGTTGCTCATGCAGAGGCACAATGACTGGATTAATGATGCTGTTTAGGTAGTATTGGCTTGTCACAGTACCATTCACAAGGTGTAGGGCAGTATTGATTAAACACCTGCCCAGACTGTAATGGCCAGGGAGACCTGCATGGGCCAGGAAGCATTTGTGCTGGACGAGGAACCAGTACTGTTCTCTGATGAAAGTCGATTCACATTGAACAGAAATGATGGCCGCCAATGCTGTTGGAGACACTGTTGTCACCAGATGAGCCTTTGGAGGTGGTGGTGTTACAGTCTGGGCTGGTGTTTTTGGTCAATACAGAACTGCCCTACACCTTATGGATGGTACTGTGACAAGCCAATACTACCTGAATAACATCACTGATCCAGTCATTGTGCCTCCGCATGAGCAACACAGGCCAGATTTCATCTTCATGGACGACAATACCCCAGCTCACCAAGGTCGCATAATCAGGGACTCGTTCTGTAGAGGGTCGCAACCCTGCACCCCAGAACCTTAATAACTTGAGGGCAGCCCTTCAAGAAGAGAATGCCATGCTTCAGGAGACAATAAGTCGACTTGTGAACAGCATGAGACGTCGGTGTCAAGCTGTAATTGATGCTCAAGGACGCATGACAAGTTATTGAGACACTGACAATTTTTGTTGTGGTATAGCCACCACTGCTGTCAGCTTTTGTTTCAATAAATTGTTTGAGATGAAGAAATTACCATTGCATGTTTCTACTTAATGATATAATATCACTGTAGCATGAACTTTTTACATTTTCCTTAAATTTGACCCAAAAGTCAAACATCCCTAACTTTTTATGAGTAGTGTATATTGTTTGTTACCACAGTAGCTGAAAAAAATCTTACAGTGAACCAAGAATGATTTTCTCCGGGCAACTAAATTGAACTCGTATTTAACGCTATTCCATTTGTTGACAGTTCAGCAAGTTTCACTCAAATAATTTAAATTTAAATCAATGTTTAAGTTACTTAGCAGACCCTTTATCAAAAGTGACTTACAAATGAAGAAAAAATATGCAATTTGTTTCATTATTTATTGATTAGGTAACCATCTAACCACAGCCATCCAGTCACACTGCAGAAAAGAAAAACCCTTTAAGACAATGGGGCCGACTAGGCTTCAGGGTTGTGATCACCTTAATATTTTGTTACGATATCATACAGCCATTATAATAACAAAAATATTTTTTATATCAGTACTTTTAGGAAAAAGGAGACTGACCACAATTTAGAACAAATGAAGAGTTTATTTCTAAAAACAGATAACTTTTTTTGTTTGTTTGTTTCAAATCATGTTTTTTCATTGTGTATTACAATTACAATCAAACTGCAGTTTGGTTATTTTGATTTGAAGTAAAAATAACTAAAAAATACAGCTAACTAACACAATAAAACAATAAAAACACGATAACATAATAAAAAAAACATGATTTTTGAAAAACTGAGTTATCTGTTTTTGCAAAGAAACTCTTCAAATGTAAAATGTGCTTAAGTATCAGGTCAAAGCACAAGCAGTTATTTCTATTTTATAGTATTGTTTCCATTTAGCAGATATTTTTATCCAAAGCAACCAAAAAAGGAGAAAAAGCAATATGTCAAATAGCCAACAATATAAATATAAATATATATATACATGAGTGAGTGAGCAAGTGTATGTGCATCAGTTTATGGGCAGGGTGGTTAAGTGCTTGTGGAAGAGGTGTGTCTTCAGCTGCTCCTTTAAAGATGTGATGTCTCACAAAATTCAAATAAAATTCAAACAAAATTCAAACCAAATAGGAATAACATCTGTGCAAACTACCAAAGCCAAATGCAACTTTTAAACATCTTTTTCAATTTATTCAAGTTTTGAAAAACTGTAATGCAAAATTATTATATTGCTACCTCAATATAGATCTAAAACCATATCACCAGGTCCCTGCTGACTCCCACCACTAGTATGCTGTATTATCATACTCATGAATTCTACAGATATGCATTGCTAAGTGTGCAGGCAGCAGTGAATACTACACAGGCACCCTGTGAATTGAAACGCATCTCTAGTTACCTCTAAGATGCGCACGTCCTCCTCTTCATCATCCTTGACCACGACAGGAACATTTGGTACGAATCTGACAGGTTCATCATCAGAATCCGACGATGAGGATATTGTTATGTAGGACGTCCTTGTCCTAATTCTTTTAGCTAACAAAAAAAAAACCACGAAGCAAAACAAGGGTCAGAACGCCCAAAATACCACTATTACTTCTAATAAGGTTGAAAGTATGCACCAGAATAATGGCTCGATGTTAGTACCTCGACCACGATGGGTGTTGAAACTAGCCAGGTGGATGACATCATCATCACTGGACCCGTCAGCCATGATAAGACACACAGACTCCCTGAGTCTTCCACCTTCTCCCTCTCACACAAACACCCATGCACACACACAGGAACCTGAAATGAGACAAGCAAACTGCACATTAATGACTCCACATTGCGTTTTCATCATTCTTATGGTATGCATTTGGATTGGATACATCTGTGCGTGTGCTTATAAGATCCCATTTTTCCTATTTCCCACGAAATGATGTAGTTTCCAAACATGACTGACATTTTCAAGCAGGCTAGTGAGACAGATTCATAACAACATTATACTCATGACAATTATTCAGCTTGAGTTTATGTAACGTTACAACACACACAGAAATTGAAAGAAAAAGTGTTAGAAGAGTTACTGATCTTAAGGAATTAGTGCATTTATATTTAAAATAAGTGCTGTCGATGAGTATCTCATTAAGTGTGCAGACACTTAGTGTGTTTTCTGTTTTGTTTATCTATAATGATTCAAATCAAACGCACCTATGACACCCAAACATCCTGTCTAAGTAGTCTGCTGACTAGGTTTTGAAACACAGCCTGTTAATTCCAGCAGATTGGCAGAACAGACTAGCTGATCTCGAATAGCAGTGCTGAGAAACCCTGTTGATGTTATGATCATTCGCTTTCCCCTTTTTTTAAAGCATGTGGACTTTGTCAGAGAAGTAAAATACATAGTAGGATAAAAGTAGGATGAAAGAAACAAACAAATCTGTACTCGCTAAAGTCCCTAGCGAGGCTCAGCTAGCTGTTTGGCGTTAACCCTCCGCGCCAGCTGACATCACTTAAACAAGAGAGATTTTCATTCTCAGCAGGGTATTTTATCCCAAATTAAGGCTGAGGACAAACGAACTCGAGTAAGACTACAACACACGAAGACTGCTTGATAAATTGCACGTACCTCTCAGTCACAATATACAGCACATCGAAAGCGTTTGATCGCCGGATATCGAAACAAACGGCCAAAACAAGCCAGAGTGTAACGTGACGTCAGACGCACCAGCGTCAAGCTGTAGGCGGAACCGCGGAGGGTCATGAGAGTTGTAGTTCTTGTCTGTTTCCTATTGTTAATTTCTGAATGTCCTCAAGGTGTCTCTGTTTTCCGTCTTAAAGTTTTACAATCACTTTGAGCAAACCTCGATGAAAATTTACAACCGATTGTCAAAGTGCATATTTTAACACTTTTTTTCACAAAGTACAATACACATAAACCTAAGAAAATCTGTTCATTGAAAGTCATCACTACTTTATATCAAATTATTAACATTTTAAAATGCAATTCGCGAATTACATCTGAGATGACTATCTATTCATTGCATTACAATGAACTAACTATCAGTTAAAGTAACTGTTCAAAACGGAAAGTAGCCTGACTGTTGAATTATTTTTAATTCATTGTTTTATGGAAACTGACAGACAATATTACATGTTTAGGCCTAATGAAAGTTTCAGGATAATATTTATGTTTTCAGTTTGAAATAGCTGTATGTATGTCTTTGTAATGTGAACCGTATCCAAATCTACAGGGTTGGTGAAAATATAGAACTGTTATCAGTCCTTCGTTGTGTTTTTTTTTCTTCTATCATTTTATCCACCTTATTTTTCCCGTAAGAGTGGACGCGGCAATTTGTAAATTTAATGTTTGGCATCTGGTGTCATGCTTCCAGCTATTTTTAAACAACTGGTTTTGCTGCTTGATATTGCAAACTGTTGTTGTTTTTTTACCATATTATTTAATGCATTTTAATTATGAACACACTGGTTTGTAGTGCAAACAGTTTTACAGTTTACTGCACTTTTTTTCTCGTTATTTTCCTAATCCCTATAGCGGCTAATGAACCGGAAGTCTTGCACATTCACTGAAAACGGCTTATTTCCGCGTTGAAAAATTGGGGGATTGTCTTCCTTTTAATGTTTATGGCGATTTATAGATAGATAGATAGATAATGTGTTTGGCTTACAGTGTCATTCGCTTCCAGCTTTTTTAGCTGTATAAAACAGCTGTTTTTGCCACTTCATATTGCAAACTGGTGTTTTTTACCAAATTATTTTAATGTATCTTCATTATGAACAAACTGGTTTGTAATGCAAGGAGTTTCACCATTTACTGCACTTTGTTATTCTTCTCGTTATTTTCCTAATCCCTACAGAGGCTAATCTCTCAGAGGCTCGCACATTCACATTTCAGGCATTTAACCAAAAACCCATTCAAAAACACAGTGATTTCAGGACGATGGAACTGGAAGTGTTAAAATGCTAACTTGTTTCCAGGTTTTGGCATACAAAAAATAGGCTATGTCATCCCTGCGGCACTATATATATATTTATTTAAGTTTTTTTTAAAGGAGAAGGATTGTCCAGTTTAAATTGAAGGTGACTTTAAAGAGGCACAATTATGCACTTTGTCTTATACCTTAATGTACTGACCACAAGTTTTGGATCAGCCTCTCTGACAAAGTAGTCTTTATTCTGAGTGGCACAGATCCAAGTCAAACAAAGTGACCGTCCTTAACTTAATTTCATGAAAATGGAAAATATGCCAGCTGTGGGAGAGATGAACAGCAGGCAGTTATGCTCAGACTCTCTTAGGATGCAACAGGCTCTCCTGCAAAAGGTGATGACAAAAATGATGAAGACATTTCAAAGTAGGTCAGTGTAAGCTGAAAAGCATGCATCGGATGGTGACGACTGGCGCCGTATGGAAGAATAAACTTGAAATCTAAACATGGGATCTTACCAACGTAAACTGCTACCGCAGTCGTTACTTCTCCTGTGGGCTTCAACTCATGTGCCATATGCTGAACGGTGTTGTGTCCTCATTAAAAAAACATTTTCAGTTCCAGAATGAATGCTTCATCTGTAAATGACTACAAAAACATATTAGCTATTCATTAAAATTCTTATAAATGCTGGTTTCACCCAGCAAGTCGTCAGTCAAGTTCAGACATTACAGGCATCGTAGCAGGAGAATCTATTGAAATGTCAATCATTCAAATCATAGCCCTGCAATTATAACTGCCAAGCCACTAAAATGGAAATCAACAGATGTATTAGCTAACAACTGGAATCTCCTAAATCAGGCTTTCTTTAAAATAGGAAATAATGTAGATTTCCTTTAGCACACTATGTCCAAAATATAGAAATAGTTTTAATAATTATATGAGAACACCTCAAATAAATACAAGTCAATAAATCAGATTGCTACAGAAAACTGCTGTTGTGCAATGATTCAAGAGTGTTTAAAATGTCTTTAGTAAATATGTTGGTTTGTTAAGAGAATATTTTAGGTCTCATCATAATAATAGTTAAATATGGGATTGCAAAACCTGATTTGAAATCCAAAAGAAAGAAGAAAGAAATTACTATTTTATGCTTTTGTTTGTTAACATGTATATGTTTTTAAATATAACTCCAACAGGATTAAAACAAATGTTATTAAATTTACAGATGTCCTTCTTGCGTTCTATGAAATTGTCATACTTTCATAAAAGGTTTATTATCTTGTTCCCAAAAATGTTTTATACAATGCATAAAAAAACTTGCTGTCAGTTTTACCTTTTCCTTCTGCTCCAAATATTACCAAAGTGTTTCAGTGGGAAATATATTGCTTGGTATAAAATATAAATTGTTTACAAGAAAGCATAGCTTCCTTGAACAGGACACATGACATTTATTACTCCATTGCACAACTGAAGGACAGTCCAAAAAGCATTGACCAGGATAACAGTAGCCAGATAGATGTTTTCAATTCTCCAACATAAAATAGAGCAGCCGGTACAGCGTGTGCGTGTGAACTAGACAGAATAAGTGCTTGGCTTCAATACCGCTGAACCATTTAGATAATTCAAAAAATGATTTGGAAGACCAGCTTAGTAAAGTCCAGTGAGTGTCCAAGAGACTATTGGATGCTTAACAATGCAGCGATGTGTTTATGGAAAACAGCCTGAAGTGACACTGTGCATATGTTTGGTGTTGGTGTGAATGTGTATTAGCCGCTGAAAGTGATTTCACAGCTCACTGCTCAGCACCTAAGCAAAGTTAAATCTGCAGTCAGGCCATGAACACCTCATCCACTCCTATGGAAATTCTTGACCGTGTCGGCAAATTCATTTTCACAAACAAGGAGAAGAATAAACAGAAGAGAAAGCAATTCTTTTTTAAATAAAATCAAGCTAAAAGAAATGTCTGTTGACAGTTTATTAAAGCAGAACATAAAGTATATCAGGATGTTGTGCATTGATAATATTCCAGGCATCAGTGCTTTTAAACAGAAAATTGAGACAATGCCACTATGTGGATATTTTTCCATGCTTTCTCTTGTCTAAATAGCATGCAAATGAAAAATCACAACTGGCAATAGCTTTTAAACTGCTCTTTGAAGTACTTGAGTACAACATATTTAATGTGTAAACTATACTTTATACATAACAGAGCACGTATAAATATAATACAAAACATATTGAAGGTCATGTGTGATTTTAAATAAAGAAGATAAACCCAAAAACATTATTTATATTGCACATTAATCTCTTTATTTATGATTGCACACGTTTCACATAATAATCTAACACCCTGCATGTATTTAATATGGTTCGTAGATTCAGAACCACGTCACCATTGTATTAATATCTACATATTTGGTCAGCGATGTACAACATCTCTCTAAATGCACAAGGTGAAGAAGCACGTGCAAAATATTAACATTCATATTTCTGCTAAAGTGATTAATCTCTACAGAATTATCTATTGTTTGTATAATCTGTCTAGGAAAACTTTAATTGATTTGATTTTATGAAATACCCCAACAAACACATAGCATTTGTGTAACATTAGTATTTGGTTCCTATTTAGCTATTTTGGAGGGGTTATTTTTACAACCATTAAGTAATATTCCCAGAATATTGCAGTTTTTACATGCCCTGATAGTTCTTTTAAAACTTTTATTTATATAACCATAAAATAACTTATTTTGAGACTATCTAAAGGTAACCTAAAATGTTCCCAAATTTTTTAGATTCAGATTGTGACCCTGGACCAGTCATAAATTGCACAGGCATATTTGTAGCAATAGCCAAAAATACACTGTATGGATCAAAATGATCAATTTTTCTTTTATGAACAAAAATCATTAGGATATTAATTAAAGATCATGTTCCATGAAGATATTTTGTAAATTTCCTACCGTAAATATATCAAAACTTAATTTGTGATTAGTAATATGCATTGCTAAGAACCTCATTTGGACAACTTTAAAGGCATTTTTCTCAGTATTTTGATTATAATTTTTTTTTTTTTTTTGTACCCTCAGATTCCAGATTTTCAAATAGTTGTATCTCAGCCAAATATTATCCTATCCTAACAAACCATACATCAATGTATAACTCAGTTTCAAAAATTATGACTGGTTTGGTGGTCCATGGTCACATACACGATATTGTTTCACGCTGTAAATCTGTAAAAGATTTTGGGTGCATAAATAAAAGAAGGAAAGACGAGTGGCTCCCTAGCGTCTTTTCTTATACAAAACTGAGGAAATGTGTTAAATGTACGTTAATTATTAATTACACAACTGCCATGTTTAAGCAACGAAATCAAAGTTTGCTGTAGGTATCCAAAATGCCGCTGCGGTGCGTATTAGTCAAAGTATTACAGAACTGTTGACTAGTCCCCAACGATACAGACCTTTGAGATGACAGTCTTAACCTCCTCTTAAACTCTATGCTTTTTTGTCTGTCCCTCACATATTCCTGATAATTCCTCGTTAATAAAGTGTACAAGAACGGGTTGATACAACTGTTACTGTACGCCAAGCAAGTCACAACGAAGTTAATGTACACCACCGTGCTGCTCGACAGCCGTCCGTGCGCGTAATAATAGATACTGAGCAACTGCCACAACCAGAAGGGTAAGAAACACGCCCAATAGGTCAGAACTATACTGAAGATCATATATAACACCTTTTGTTTAGGACACTTCTTCATTTCTCTGGATGGGAATACTGAAGTTTGCGATAGCCAGTAGGTCCGGGCTAATTTCAGGTAGAGATATCCAATGATTATTCCAGGAGCCAAGATGCAGGTGTTGAACAGGATGGTCAGATACACTCTGTACGCGGTCATCTGCCAGGTCGGGTGGCACATGCGCTTCTCTACTCCATTATGCACGTCTCTCTTCAAGTCAATCATGATCATGGTCGGCAGAGCCAGGATGAAGGAAAAGAGCCACACGAGGCAGGTGACTGCGCGCCTGTAGCGTCGGGACCGACCGAAGGTGTCCAGCGGGTTCACCACAGCCAGATAGCGCTCCGTGCTCATGATGGTCAGGATGAAGATGCTCGCATGCATGGTCACGAAATCCAGGCTGAACAGAACGCGGCATCCGATGTCGCCAAAGTACCAGTCCTTTGCAGAATACGTCCAAACCACGAAAGGGATGGTGGAGAGGTACAGCAGGTCCGCCAGAGCCAAGTTCACAATGTAGACATACATCGATCCAGTTACGCGCACAGAGGTGTTCATGATGATCAGCGTGTAAACGTTTCCGATTACTCCTACCAAACACATGATGGTCAAAATTGTGCCGAGTATGGATGTTACTAGTAAATCGTATGAAGACGCGGAAGCGTGCTCGTCAGGTCCTGTTATTGTTGGTGAGATGTTGGCAAAAGCAGTCGAGATATTCACCTGACTCCTCACACCAAGTGGATCATCCGATTCCATTTTTACAAAAGCGTCACTTCATTACTTGGTGACTTAAGTAATTCTGTTAGAGTAGCAAAATGTGCGCCAAATTTCAGGGTTACCTGAAATCTCCATTATTTAAAATATAGCTATTAACTTAACATATGCATCACGCTCTAAAAATGTGCGCAAAAATGTCCCGCGTTCTCACCATCCGCGCGTAAAACTTCCCAGACTGCAGGTCTAGTTGATGTAATAGCTATTGTCGTAGCCCCACGGTCGTGGGTGGGATTTATGAAAATCACTGGTCTGGTACGTACTGCATCATGCACATACAGAGCAATAAAGGATTTTAGACTCGGTGCGCAACAGCTTTTTGGATGCGCACGGCGCGCGTTTCACCGAATGCTTCAGTTCCTTCTGTGTTTGTTGTGTAAGCAAGGAATCTTGCACTTATGAATAAAAAACAAATCAAGTTATGACAAAGTTCCTAAATAAAATGACAAAAAATACGAAGCAGTATTTAAATTATTATTTAAAAACAAAATATACACTTCATGTTAAAGGTAATTTTAAATTCACAATATAAATTTTAAAACGTTATTTATTTGCACTAAAGTTTTTTTTATAGCGTTCTTATTAACCTATTAGCAACATATTTGTTCAGTCATTTTAGTAATTAATTTTAAAGTTAGTGAAAGTGTGTTAAGAACGTTTGGTACCTCTTTGATTTTGCTTAAAAATTTAAGGCAGCCATTAAACGTAAGTTTTCAATCACATTTGTTATTCATTCATTTGTCTGAAATATGTGAGTGCAGGAGTCCATTGTAACCTTTAAATGATTTTAAAAGTAAAACTGTAAATACTGATTTCAAAGGTAGAATAATATTTTCAGTAACATTGTGCAGACTGTCTTTATTTGATTTTACAGCTCAGTTCATATTTCAAAGTTTCTCCGTGTGTGTATTTGACTGTTAAAGTTTGACAGTACAGAGATCTGGGTTTATCAACAGAACATTATTGTATATTTTCAGATTTATAAAAAAAAAAAGTTCAAAATGGCTTTGCATATGGGAAGTGTTAAAGTCCGTATAAAGCAATATTAAATATGTGTTCTCACCACAGAAAATGTGTAATTAACCACCCAGCCAAACTTGAATGATGAAACCTGTCAAGTAAATAAAATAACTTATCAAAATCTTGAAAAAAAAAAAAATCAGTATTCTCTGCTCTCAAACACTGGGGGCGTATCCGCTGAAACCACGCCCACTCGCGGGAAAGCTGCCGCGTACCTCAACTGTGGAATACAGATAAGGCAACCGAGCTGTTTTGTATATCGCAACCAGGTAACATGCATTTACGACGAAGGCATAGCTAACTAGCACACTGTAGGCTGTAGTAACTAACTAGCGATTAAGCGGGTGAACCACTGATGCGGGGTTGCCAGGTTTTCACAACAAAACTCGACCAATAGCTACTTACAACTAGCTGGTAAAAATGGCATTCTGGGGGTAAAATATGCTTTTTGGCGGGGTTCCCCTGGCAAAATTTGCATCCCAGGGGCTAATTATCACTTCAGCCTGGGGACATGAAAAACAACCTGTGGCACCAGTGTTAAAGTAGCCCAATTCCGCAAAAAACAAAACAAAAAAAAAAAATGCATACTTGGCAACACTGCACTGACGCTAATGCATTCTAGTTATTATAGTGTAAGGGGAGGACCCATGCTCAGCGGCTCCAGTGCGTCATCGAGACATGATTTCAGACCTGCCCAAAAAATCCTGAACACAAAAATGGTAAAAAACAACAACAACAAAAAAAACTGTTTGACGGTATAAATCCATAATTCATAGTTCACGGTCTTTGTAACGGGTTTTCAGTAATACATTTCTAACACTTATAATGTGTTTACAAACAATTCTCTGAATTGCCTTTTACCAGGACTTTAATAAAAATGTTGATGGATCTCTCAGATAATTATATTTTCATTATAATAAATAGGTTAGTACATATCTAGCCGTGAATATGGTTTGTGCTGGTCTAAATTAGACCGTAGGAACAGCAGAGTGAAATGAGCCAGTGTCAGCAGATGGTGAAAAACTCATTGGCCTTGATTCTCACTCCAGTGCCTGTCAATAAGTGTACAGAAATAGCCTGGCGCCATCAGCGTTGAGTGATTACTGGATGAAGACCTGTAATTTCTGCACAATTATCAACTTTTCTGGAGCGCTGACCATCTGAATTCATGCGCATGGATACAAAATTATATCAGCAGGGAGCCGAAGACTCATTTGTCCATTACGCCAAAAATAAGCACCCGGTGTCCTTTATACCCTTCAGATATCATCTTTCCGCAAAATGCATCCCATCAAGACTCAGAAATAACTTTTTTCAAGATTCATTTTTGTTTTCGATTACATGTGTTGTTTATGCATTTTCATTTAACGCTGTTTGGATGCTGAAATAAGAAACGACAGACATTTCGTTTACTAACACTCATTGAAATTGAGCTGTGAGGGGTTCAAAGACGCTTCAACACATAATGAAAGCTTTGGATCTTTTCAAATGCAGAAATACCCTGCAAGCAGTTCATTAGGAGACAAATATGTGCTCTTTGAGTCAATTTGTCAAAGCATTTTTTTCTGCACTGAAAGTATTTCAAAGAGACTGCTCTGAGCATTAGGCTTCACTTATACAGGAAGCATACTATATCAAATATAAACTATATAGCTGGATTCAAATAAAAGCATTTTCCTGCACTCAAGGTTGTGGAATTATTAGTAAGAATAAAGAAAACCAATGTTAAACAAACTCACTGCTTTTATCTGGATGAATAAATCCTGTTACATTGCGAATGCTGCATTTTTGTCATAGACTGTATTGATTACTCTGCAGTAGTTATACAGTATCTCTATAATTCACCTTCTGTGTCCTTCGTAGTTCTGGCACAGTGACAGCAACAGAAAGAGACATTTATACTGCTATCCAGACAGGTCTGTACTAAACTTTATACTTCTTTGAGACGATATTAAGCACAACAACAAAATTAGAGACATATTGTAAGAAAAATCTTAGACGAATTACCCCAGTATATTTAAGATAAAGATGTACTATCCACCTTATTCTTCCCGTAACAGCAGCATTTGTAAAATTTATGGGTCTGGCTTCCAGTCCAGTCTTTACAAAACAGCTCATTTTGCGACTTGATATTGCAAACTGCTGTGTCTTACCATATTATTTTAACGTATTATCTTAATTATGAGCACACTGACTTGTAGTGCAGCTTTACCGTTTATTGCACGTTGTTATTCTCTTAAAAATAAAGGTGTTTCAAAAGGTTCTTCACAGAAGTGCCATATAAGAACCATTTTCGGTTCCACAAAGAACCATTCAGTCAAAGGTTCTTTTAAGAACCATCTCTTTCTTACCTTTTTATAATCTGAGGAACATTCTTTTGCCACAAAGAACCTTTTGTGAAACAGAAAGGTTCTTCAGATGTTAAAGGTTCTTTATGGAACCATTTAGACAAAAAAAGGTTCTTCTATGGCATCGTGAAGCACCTTTATTTTTAAGAGTGTAGCGGCTAATGAACCGGAAGTCTCGCCCACAGGCTTACGTCCACATTGAGGAATTAGCTTAAAGCTAGAGGTAATACAAAATCCATTGCTGATAAATGATTTAAAAAATGAGATACAATAGATTTTAAAAAATGCTGACATATAACAGTTCACAAATGATTTCCCTCCCTGCTATTTTAGATCTATTCAAAAAACGTCAACCAAAATGACCATAATGGTCTTAAATCTATCTGAAAATCATATAAAAGTTATCAATTTACAAATAATGCACAGGATCTTAAAGAGGAATCTTAATATAAAATATAATACAACATAATAAACCAAAAGTTTGCCTTATTGCTTTTATTAAGCAATTTATTAAAGAGCATACCAAAATAATATAAATTATGAGATAAAAACATTTATATGGATCTAGACCAAGCACATAAATAAATTATTTATGTAGAAAGTTCTCCAAGAGGTGGGATTAAGGTTTGACAACAAAAGCCAAGAGAATTTCTTCTGTCTATTATCTATTACTGTGGTGGCTTTTGATCTGTTTGTGCTGAAATGAATCTGAGACTGTATGCCATGCACAAACACCCTATGATGCCAAAACATTGAGGCAAATTTACTGCAACCTTTTCACTGAGAGAAACTGTTTAAAAGAGCGGCAGTATATAACAGATCAAGAACGTAACAACCCAAAGCCCTGGTCTTTGACATTATCCAGACCTGTAGCAGCAGCTCGAAGCTTATCTACCATAAATATGACAGCAGTTAAAGCGACTGACTCCAGGTGCATAAAGCAGAGAAATATGCAGACGTACATCAGTGACAGTTCAGTGTCTGAGCAGGAATGAATCCCTGCCATGTTACAGACAAATGTCGCCTTCACTTACAGAACTCTGAATCCTTTATTTGCGCTGTGAAAGGTAACTATCATTGTATGGTTACTGATCAGTATTGGGAAGGTTACTTTGGAAATGTTATAGGTTTCAGATTACATTTAAAATGTAAATAGTGTACCTATTTTTATTACTTTATTTGTTTACTTTTTGATTACTTTTCTAAATTTCTAACATTTTTTTTAACTGTTAATTATTTTGAAAAGTTTTCAAAGTAGGCAGGCTTCTCGAAATCCCTCATCACTTAAATTAAGATTATAATAATTTAATTTTAAAGCACAGCCATGACAAAATCAGACTTTAGCACCTTACTCTGAGATCAGTCTGAGGTTAAATACAGATTTAAAATCTCGAGATTTAGTTTAATAGCTATGATACTGTGTCTGAAATCAAATCTTTGCATAGCTATGACAGAAAACACTAGCATCTAGCTATGGCTTGGAAAAAAACAGTCATTCTTAAAAAATAAAGCATACACATAAATTCAAATAGGAAATAAAGCAGTTATCAAATAAATCATGTGTATCATGTGTCCTATTCTGTGTCCTAAACTCCCGAAACATTGGTGTCTCATATTTTAGAGCAGTCAATGCAATTTGGGAAAGAAATCAATAAAATCTGTATGTGTGTAAAAATATTCAGATGTAACCCCCCTTTGTAATTTGTAAATAACTGTAATATAATATCATATACATAAAAGAAAACCTTGTTACTATTTATTTCAATATTCGCAAAAGCAATTTTATTTAAAGATTGTTTATGAAGGAAAAAAACACAAAGAGAATTTCTGCAATCAAGTTCTGCAAATTGTTGATTTTTAGGTTTGCATGTTTTTGCACACATATTTTTTTTTTTTTACGAAATTTAAAGTAAATTTAAGTATAGAACAAGGCAAAACTACTTAACTAGTTTATGTAAAATTATCAAAGAGAATGAGTAAATTTAACTTTAGCAGTTCAGTTTGTTGAGTAATTTCTATTTAATCATTTTAGGTTTACTCTGCAACTACATTTTACTCAGTCATTGTTTGTAAGCTTTACCCTAACAATATTTCACTGAAAAAAGCCATATTATTAAAGTAAACAATTAAGTAAACAAGGCAGATAGCTTGTTACACTTTCTAAGATAATATGTCTACACAATAGTTTATATTAAGATTAACAGAGACCTCAATACATTATAAAAATAACAATGAGCAAATAGTGTATAAATGGATCATTCTGAGTAGAAAATGAATCCCATATGTCACAAAACAGCAAGGTAATAAACCTAACAACAAAAGCAAACATTATACAGTGTAAATACAACTCAAGAACAGTGAAAAATTCAACCTTATTAATTATTCATGCACAAGTGCATGATGGGAACACCAGTATTGTAAACAAGGCAGATACAGGGATCTACAGTGCAACCATTTCAGTCGCATTTGTGAGACTATGAAAAAATATTTATGAGCACCCAGTGCGACTGATCCGATCAACGTACTGTTTTTGTGTTCGCGCTGAGGAGATCTTCAAATTTTTCTACGTGTTTTTGCAATGTTGAGTAATGTTTCACAGACATATCTCACAAATACTTTTATAAACAAAGTGTAGAGAATTGATTGTGCAGTGTAGAGAGCTTCGTTGATTATAATGCAACTTTTTTGAGATCGAGATGAACTGACAGCTTTTAATGATTTTTAAGGCAGTTTGTAAATGAGACATCAATTTAATACAACAGTTAAATAAACAAGAAATGAATATGAAGTGACTTACATTGTCTGACTATAACACTATTGCCTGATTTTGCTCTATTTCGTTGTCAAAAATAGTTTGAAACGAGTCACAACTGAGCCACTGCGCATTTCGTTTATAAAAGAATGTGCGTTTTAAACGAATCTAGTGAGTCAATGATTCAATTCCCCATTCATAAAGACAGTCACCTGCTTTTTTCCTGAATGAATCAGCCGTTCGAATGAATCAAATGAATGAATGATTCAGTAATTAAATCAGCGATTTGCCGCCACCTACTGGCATTTTTAATTTCATTTTTAAAGTATCTTTTCAGTTATTTAAAGCATTCAATATTTCTATATTCAAAATTTTAGACTTAAAACGTTAATCTCAACATGAATTTATGAATTTGATTGCACTCATGTCACCTCTGAGCCTCATTAAACAGATGAAAATACTCCTAAAAGCCACGTTCGTGTTCTTCTGTGCCACCTCTGTAGTACAAATACATTTTGTTATTCGGTAACTTATTCTATTTGCTGCTATTCTGCTCTTTTATTTAGATTTTTTTTTTTTAAATTGACATAAAAGACATACTTTTAATAAAGTTATAAAAATGCCATTACAAAGGTAAAAACAAAATTTCCCTGTAACTCACTTTAAAGAGTCAAATATCACCTTGTAATGGGAAGGCTAATTTTTAATCAGAATTTTTGATTATTGATTAGAAGGTGCTCCTGAAATTTTGACTGTGCTCCTACATTTTTTAAGTTAAAAAGAAAAGTAAGCATAGAGCTCTGTCAATACTTGGTACACAATACATTATGACAGTAACAATGAGTAAATAGTGTACGAATTGGAATGGTCATTCTGAGTAGAAAATGAAGCCCAGATGTCCATGTCCCAATTGATATGAAATTTAGTTTTTTTAATTCTCGGCTGAACTAAATTATTTAATGTAGAAACTACATTTGTTTCTCCATAGTATTTACTTCACCACAAAATCATTATTATCAGCATGGGCCAGTTGGATAAACAGTTTACACCAGTCTTAAAAAGTTAGCCATCTATTCTTTTTTTCCCCTTCAAGACTGGTCATAACTTTTTTAAAGTCAGCTATAAGGCAGGTCTAATTTGAATTATATGTGAAACTGAATTTATATGTTCTACAAGGTTCAGCTAATTTTTTTAAGTTAGTTTAATGTAATTAAAATCAAAATGACTTAAACAGTTGATTGTACTTAAATTAAGGCAGCAATTTATTTTTTACAGTGTAAGACACAGTCTTAACATAGTGGTTGTGTTTATGCATCTGCCATTAATTAAGAGAACAGAAGCACATTTTGAAACAGATTAAATATGAGACAATGTAAAATGAAACCCAGTGAATCAGTCATAAGGACAGGAAATCTGTGGAAAATGTTTAATGTTTCTTGGTCATGATGATTTTTTCCATTTAACACTCTAATAAAAGTTAACACTACTGACTCTGAACTGTCAGCAAAAAACAAACATGTGGAAAAAGATTGAACGTATTATTAGATTTGTGGATCATCAGGTTTCAAAGAACATTCCTAGCAAAAAAAAAAAAAAGAAGGAAAAATCACTGCCGTTAGGATCCACATATTTGAACATTTTTCATTGAGCAATACAAAGATCAGTAATTAAAGATGATAAACCTAAGAAATAAATATACCTTGAGAATTCATAGAAAACAAATGAGAGCATTTGTTAAAACAACACTTTTAATGGTTGAGTTAAAAGTCAATGAGGCATTTTATATTTATTTATATTTGTTGACCGTTACTGCATTTTCCAGTACTCTTGGTTCATTAACAGATATTTCCCCCATAAACCGAGCGAGGCAGAGAAACAGGTGTAGTGCGCAGTAAAATATACAGTGTATATTTTCTTACAAAATGTTTTAAGATTAATTGTTGCTGTTAGTCTCAAGAGGGTGTTCTTAACATTACCAAATAATTCCATTATTTTTCCCCCAAATAAAAAGCAGACAAGGTATCTTCAACGTCCCGTAACAAACCTTTCTCAACAGGAACATCTGGCTTTCTTTAATGTACTTTTTTCATTGCAGATGCATGTTGTGGTTGGCAACTCGAAAATACTTGGCTGATTGTTTGTTGTAATTTTAGCTTACACAACACATGTTTATTGAGCAGTAGATATGACTCTGTAGACGGTTCTACCGCTCTCTCTCCCTCTCTCTGGGAGTATAAGTATCAGACGCTTTTGGTTAAATATCACATTCCATGAAAGGCAAATAAATGCACTTCTATGGCTCTGTGATGTACGAACGAATATGAAAATATGTTTCCGTCTTTAAAAGTATGCTGGCGGTTGTCAAAGTCCCACTCCTGCTGTGAACACGTCCTATACGACCAGTAAAAACAGAGCGATAAAATTTCTCTTAAAAAATCAACCCTAAATGAAAACAAGGCTACATTTCATCTCTTTATGTTTGACATTTTTCAAAACAAACAAGACAGATGAAATAGAAGCGCTAAGTTCGTTGCAAAATACTTCGAAATACCTTGAAATTTACTCAGAGGAACCATCTCATTAAACAGCACACCATAAAGTATTTTTTAATGAAATCCAGCCTGTGTTTTCAAAAATGTGTCCACATATAGTGCTAATTTAATAGACAGAACATCTCAACATGAATAAGAAAATATTGGAGATTATTAAAATTAAAACATGTAACAGGATATTGTGCAGTCAGTGCAAAACAGTTACAACAAAACAAAGATATCACCTATTCCAACAGATGTTCTCATTTTATTCGCAATTTATATATATATTACCGTGGTTCATGAACTTTACAGCATTTAATCACATATGTAAGATGACCTGTAATGACCTAATTCAATAATTATAAAAAGCATTTTTGGCTTCTGGGTATATTTGGACAGGCACCTTTTCTAAATGACCACATTACAGCTTCCCAGAGGGTATATTTCAAAATTTTTTGATAAAAAAAAGAGAGTCCAGAGGATTGTACTGCATTGGTTCGCAAAAGTAGGTTTTTTGAATCTTCGCAATCATTTAAGAAACGCTTTGATTGACAGCAGTGGTTCCAGAGGCAAAACTGTTCGGAATGAGGAAGTCTATTGTATGACGCGAATATCACGCGTATGTGTAAAAAACTGTGTAATATGCAATCGTTTCCACCCTTGAAAAATGCAATATCGCCCCATAGTGGTCGATTTCTTTCAGATTTCTCACAGACCTAGTCAAACAGGCCCACAGAGTTTTGTTCAGATCGACCTCCGTTAACCTTGCTCAAATTCTTCGGCCTATGGTGGTCATGTTTTTTGAGATACGCAAATGTCCTTAAAGCCACTTGCACCACTATGGACCATGACCATGCATACCGATTTTCACGTCAACAGGAAAAATGGTTGTGTAGTTATGTACGTTTTTATGTATTTTCCCCTCTTATAGTGCCACCAAGTGGCCAAGCCGCAACTTTTTTTATATGACATACGCGTTGTGAGTTTGCCGAAGATATCTCATTCTGTTCTAAAGTTATAGCCATTTTAGTAAAGGCAGCCCTGCCCCTGTGCGACAGAGAGTAGGTTTTTCAAAAAATGCAAATTACCCAGAAATTTTGCTGGGTGATAGACGAATCCATGTTTTGTTTGGCCAAGGGGCCAAGGATTCCAATGACATAAGACACTTCAGCCTCCAACGAATGGCTTAGAAGTTATGAGTGATTTCGTACTTTTGATAGCTGTAGCGCCCCTGTCAGGCCGATTGGGGCGAGCCTTGGTGATGCTGTAAACAGTGTGAGTCCTACCTTCCCTCCAAGTTTCAAGTCTCTACGACTCACGGTTTGGTCTGCACGATCAGTTTTACATGGAGATTGCTGATCCTTGGCCATTCTAACAATTCTAACAATTACAATTGGTGGTTTAAGATCTGCTAATGATTGAGTAAATTATCAGTTAAACATTTAAAGATAAAAAAATACCATAACAAAACAAAAAACAAAAAACAAATCCCCCAAAAACAAAACAAACAAAAAACCCTAAACAAAGGGGAAACATAAAACACTTTTGAACTTTTGTTTATGCTTCCTTTAATATTTTCCTTTCATTTTTCACTTGTATCCAAGTCTTTTAAAACCCTACAAAAGCTTTGTGTGGGAAAACGTCTGTAATTAAAGGTATAGTTCACAAAAAAAATAAAATTCGGCAGTTCCTGCATCAGCAGCACCACACGCATTTGCTGTGTATTCTCGTGAAGGCGAAGTTGAAGACTGACACGGAAGAGAAGAAAATGTTGAATTAAGTCATTATTTTATATTTGCTGCACACAAAAAGTATTCTCGTAGCTCCATAAAATCAAGGTTGAAGCACTGATGTCACATGGACTATTTTAATAATGTCCTTACTACCTTTCTGGGCCTTGAACACGTCAGTTGTTGTCTATGTAGGGTCAGAAAACTCGGATTTCATCAGAAATACCTTAATTTGTGTTCTGATGGTCTTACGGGTTTGGAACGACATGATGGTGAGTAATTAATGACAGAATTTTCATTCATGGGTGAACTCTGCCTTTAAAGCCATAATTCACTAATAATCATGCTTGACAGCTCTGGTCACCATTCACGTTCACTGAATGGAGAACAGCTGCACGGATTTCCTGTTATCTTCTTTTGTATTGCAAAAAAGAAAGAATCATAATGGGTTGGAATGACATGATGGTGAGTAAATGATTATATGATTTTCAAAAATTCCTCCCTAAATCCCCCAAGATGTCTGCTAGTAGTGTTTAGCAGGCTCTTTTGTAACCCGCAAAGAATGATTTATAGGAAAGTATGACACGCTGCACTAAATTCGATCTTATCTTAACCATCACAACTCATTTCTAAAAAGTGAAAAGGTTAGACTGTATTGAAGATCTCTCATTTTTTTATGTTGTCTAGACCTCTGACGAAAGACTTCACAGTTCCTACGCCAAACCAAAGATCTGGTCTTCATCATCCTGACAGCTCCAGCACCAATCTTCATTGATCACATTAGAGATAGAGAAGCAACTCATTTTCGTAAAACTGCAGGAGATAATCTGGATGAACACTTACTTCTAGAAGCATCACAATTTTCTGGCTTGAAAATCCTAACTCCCAGGTTAAGGTCATGAGACTTTATGATGTCTCTTTATAAAGTCTTATTACTGTTGCTGGATTGTGGCACCACTGTCTGCTTGGCACTGATCTCCAGTCTGGTAACTTTTCTCCATGGGTATCATTTTCAAAACGCTTTCAGGGAACCGGGCAGGGAAGACCTCCAAGGACATTGCAGTTTTTTTTTTTTTTTTTGGTTGGATTCACAGCTTAAGTCATCAGCTCGCTTCAATTTTCCAGACATTTTAATGGCAGAAAAGACACAGCTAACTTCAGCTGAGACAGTGTTGCTTTCCTAATTAAATTTTACTACAGTGTTTGCTCATTTGCACATTTTTTTCAGCGTTGGGCAATTAATAAAACATACCTGAAGGTAATTATAACCAGTTATTATTATGATTATTACAAGGCAATTATATTTTCCTTGACGTATCGACAAGAGTTTTCCAATATAAATTTCCTGTCAAAATATTGCTCCATCTTTTTTTATGTAACGTCTACACATTTTGTATTTTGACACAGTAAATCTATATAAAAGGCCATAAACTAAAAAAGCCCACATGGGGCCAACTGCTTCGATTCTGTTTATAAAGACAACACTCTGAATGTAATTATAAGCCAGTCCTGCAAACGGCTTGGACACAAGGTACTGCTTGTGCGTGTGCTCACAGCTGCCAAAGGACATTATGTCCTGAGTCACCTGTTCCTTCATTATTTTTCTAGGCAAATAAAACAAAACCATGCATAATTATGAGGGGCAGCTGGCTTATTTTGCTTAGGGGAGTAGTCCACCTGAAAACAAAAATTTACTTACCCTCAGGCCATCCAAGATGCAAAACAGATTTGGAGAAATTTAGCATAAAATCACTTGCTCACCAGTGGCTCCTCTGCAGTGAATGGGTGCCGTCAGTAGAGAGTCCAAACAGCTGATAAAAACATCACAATAATCTATAAGTAATCCACATGACTCCAGTCCATCAATTGTGAAGTGAAAAGTTTTGTTTGTAAGAAACAAATCCATCAGGACATTCTTAACTTCATTGCTTTTGGCTAAATAACAAGTCTTCTATTTTAATATTGCTTTCTCCAGTGCTAAAAAAAAAAACAGTTAAAACAAGCCTAAGCTGGTTGCCTGGTCTTAGCTGGTTTAAGAAGAAAGTAGCTGGTTTTAGCTGATCTCTCAGCCTGGCTAGGCTGGTTCCAGCTGGTCTCCCAGCCTGACCAGCTAAGGAAGTGGCCAAAACCCCTGTAAAACCAGCCTACTAACCAGCTATCACCAGCAAAGACCAGGCTGGATGTTTTTTTTCAGCAGGCGTGAGAGGACAACAGGGGTTAGGGGTTAAAAAAGACTAATAATTATAATGCCAATTATAATACTAATTATAATGCTTACATTTCTTCAGTTATTTAAACAGCAGCTAACGTTACACAAAACGAGCAAAGAACATTGACACTGACTTAAGTCTAGCGCAAGTTTACGCACTTTAAAAACACTCCCGTTATAATCAGTGAAGCTTTCTACACGTTATGGTAAATAAAGCTCTTATACTTACATCTCACGTACATCTACACTTTGTTGTTTATGAGAGAATTTGCGAGAGAGAGCATAGTTCAGTCAGGAGTGCACGTACTGAACATCAAAACTCCTGTGTTTCAGCGATGACTCATCTGAAAGCCTCTGATTGGCCATTGGATTCATAAACTCAACGGAATCGTGTGTGATTGGTTATAACGTTCACCACTGTAAAAAACACGGAAAAAGAAATATGATGTAACAAATAAGCAATAATATTAATTATATAAGAACCCTGGCCTCAAAATAATAATAAAATAACAATAATAACAGAGTGTCTATTTATATTAAGTGAAAATCGTGTGGTTGGGCTCATCACGTGGGGCAACCGTGGCCTAATGGTTAGGGAGTCGGGCTTGTAACCGAAAGGTTGCGGGTTCGAGTCTCAGGTCCGGCAGGGATTGAAGGTGGTGGGAGTGAATAACCAGCGCTTACTGCACCTTCAATACCACGACTGAGGTGAGTCCCTTGAGCAAGGCACCGATCCCCCAACTGCTCCCCGGGCGCCGCAGCGATAGCAATATGGCTGCCCACTGCTCCGGGTGTGTGCACTTGGATGGCACTTGCAGAGCACAAATTCCGAGTATGGGTCGCCACACGTCACGTCCTTTCCTTTCCTTTCCTTTCGATCAACATTATAAAAAGATAATTGACCCTTACTAAACAACTTGATTGACAGGCGATCTGACCAATCACGACGCCGATCCGCCAATCTGTCCTACAAACAAATCAGACAGGCGGTGTTGCCAAGTCTGCGGTTTTCCCGTGGAATTGGGCTACTTCAACACTGTTGCCACTGGTTGTTTTTGATGTCTGCGGGTTGAAGAGACCTCAATAACGTCATATTTAGCTCCTAAAATACGAATTTACCAGGGGAACCCCGACAAAAAACGTGTATTTTATCCCCCTGAATGCGATTTTTAATGTTGACCCACCCTCAAAACGCGATTGGGCTAGTTTTGGGCTAGTTTTAAGTAGCAATTGGCGGGGTTTTGTTGTGAAAACCTGGCAACCATGCAGACAGGAGAGTAGATTCATTTAAAGATTAACTTTTAAACTTTAAAAAAATGGTGTGTATTGACGTCTTTCCGCGGTTGAAATAAATTCCTATATTCATTCATGTTTTTTATATAAGTAAAGAAAAGAAGGTCGGTTAAGGTGTTGATTGATTTAGTGATCTGTCACTACACATTAAAGAGCCACAAAACAGTTTTTATTGTTTGAATTTCTTTTTAAAAAGACAAAAATTTTAAAGACCTTGTTTTATTCCAGAACTAACCTGCTCTGCCTTGCCTGTCGACATGTTGTCAGTTTCCTCTTTGCGCCGCTATGTATTTTTTCCTTTGTGAGAACATGGTGTACAGTGTGAAAGTGGCATTGTTTGTCTGACACAGAAACAGTAAGTAACTAAGCAGGGCGCGATCGACCGGAGTTCGAATCCACATTTTGGCGAACTCTTTTCAGAATGGCATTTATTTTCAATACAATGAAGGAAATAATAATAATAATGAATAAATAATAATTAAAGTTAAAAAATAAAGTATCTGGTAGGTAGGTGTAGGGAGGGCTTCATTGTCCCAAGAAAGTGGAATGTTTTATAATGTACTACAATACTGAGGTGCAGATGATTGCCACTATTTGCAACAAGTAGTATGAATAGTAAATAAATGATTTCAACAGTGTTTAAATAGAACCTATAGCTATTTGCACTTAGTGTAAAAAGCATCTGTCGCCAAGAAAATATGCTATTTTCACTTAGTGCAAACAGCAGCTGCCTAATAATAATTGCCTTAAAATTGTCAAATGCATCAGCCACAAGCAATGTCTCTGATTACTGTCAAAGCACAACCCTACGTCTGAATAATTGCGATGTTTTAACACCTGTTAGGACTCTCATTCTGACGGTACCCATTCACTGCAGAGGATTCATTTGTGAGGAAGTCATGTTATGCTAAACTTCTCCAAATCTGTTCTGATGAACAAACTCATCTACATCTTGGAGTGCCTGAGGGTGAGTAATTATTCCTTCAAACATTAATTAGTAAATAAAATGTACAATACCGATGCAAACAAAGATGAAAGAAAAGAGCAAGGAGAAACGGATTGCAATTTAGTTTCTTTAATATAATCTTATTTACACTGAATTTTTTTCAGAAATGTTTAGTACATAGTAAGTTACATTACTCTTGCATCGAATAAACAATGACACTCAGGACCTAATAATTGTACAATGTGATGATACTGGTCACATTACTTGGAAAAAGGTTTTTCTTTAGAGAAATATGAAAACAACTGTAACTTCAGGCAAAGTCCATACTCATCTTCAAGCTCACTAACCATTCCCACAATTACACAACATTAAACGTCACCTCTTTTGTCTTTTATGCAAGTTTAAAAACGGTTCATCACTCTAGGCATTCACGGTCTTTTGGAAAAACAGAGAACTTCATTTTTGCACACTTGTCAAAGACACAAATATCTGACCGATCCGATACACATTAAGTGAGGAAAGAGACATTTTAAGACAGAACCAAGAATATAAAGGTGATGGATTTTATTGCATATATCACAAATATGAACATGACCACCGGGGCCCAGCCTACATCAATTGCCAACTCCATCCAGGTCGAAGGTGGGGCAAACCAGTCCTCTTAACGTCCTGAAGAATCAGCAGCAGGTTTAAATACTTTGATTCATACATAAAATAAAAGAGATTAGTGTACAGCTTTCACAAGAACTCAACCTTCTCTGAAAACTATGGAATAATGGTAATAGCAGCAATACTTAAAAGGACATTACATGGTAATAAATAATTGGTTTAAAAAAAAAAAAGAGAGACAGAAAAAAGACAAAAGTGGTTGAAGAAACACTATGAGGTTTGCTCATCCTTTACATTTACAAAGAATAATCTGGTGCCATGCACGTCAAGCACTACATAATGAAATCCAAGACACTCCCCTGCTCTTTCACCACACCAAAACCTGGACCAAATCCCACTCCATCAGAGTCTACAGATGTACCGCCACAGCTAAAACCAGCCGAACGGCATCAGCGTTCATCTACAGGGGAATAAACGCTCCATGACGGGTGATTGTACACGTGCCAGCCAAAGTGCTGAATGTTACTTGAAGCAGTGGTTGAGGAAAGAGACGCAAATAACAGTCTAAAGTTGATTTCCATGGTACGTTAAGTTATAATGCTAAGTTAATAACTGGATTCATTAAAGAGATTAATGGGGTCCATCAAAATGAAAGAGCTTCTCCAAAAAATTCGACATCCGTTTTCTTCGCAAAACTACGTTTAGAATCCGGTTTAGGTTTGTTGATGGACACAATGGATCAAAATCTGCATATTAAAACACCGTTCATTAAAAATATAGATATTTAGTTGACAACGGAGGAATGCTCCCTGGATAAAAAAGTTAAAAAAAAAAAAAAAAAAGATTTTGTGTGATGAAAATACTGGCTCATGCAGGAAACCGCGGACTTTGCAAGGGCTTTGGGTCCTTCTCTAGACTGCACATGATTGTTGTGCTTCAGCTGAACAACATTAACACGCACGGGCGCTGTGAGATTCAAAGTTCCCACAAGAGGACTAAGACTCGCCATTCTCAAACTTAGACAAAAAAGAACATTTCAATAATACATTAAGCAATCGAGCTATTTCTACAATGAGAACGCTGATGAGTACAGGAAATGGATACCACTGAAATGCCATCCTATAACACAGGACGCGAGGAAATAAACCAAGCATGACGACGCAAACCACCCCTTGTCCTTCAAGATGCTTCAAGATTTGCTGTAGGTAAACTGGTTTAATGGTCACAGGCTCTGTGCATGTTAAAAGACTCCACCTAGACTAAAAACGTGAGCTCTACTTCATGTAGACCACAGGCTCATTGAGGCTCTACGTACTGCCGCACAAACATACTCTCATTACAGTCCAACGCCATCAACCCACTCTTCAGTGACAAAGACAATACGAACTGGATTTTTGAGAAACTAAAGAAATGTTGATCAGATTTCTCCGTAACTTATTGTGGTAATGCGCAGAACAATTCCCGAATCACGCTGTGAGGAATCATTAGTCTGTGAGAGTTTTGCCCTTGGGTGGTCGCTCCCCTCCGCTGCAGTTTCAGGCTGGCGGGTGATGCTAAAGTCTGTCAGGAGACACCAGTCTGTCTATCCTGGAAAAGGGGAGGGGGTGAAAAGGATGGCTGGGGCTGTTTGGTGGGTTTGCTGCCATTGCTGGCTGGCTGGACAGGGCGCTCGCTCACTCCACTGCAAAGCCACACGTCTCCTCCACGGCCGTCAGGAGCTTCTCATAGAGCTTCTCGTATGACTCGTAAGGCGGGATGTCGATCCGGTTGAAGCTAAAGGAATTTGAGAGAAGTCAGATGAGTATTTCAGATTATTTCCATGCTACTTACAACTGGTTTTGTGGTCCAGGATCACAAATCTGTTTGAAAGAAGTCTATGCTTATCAAGGCTCCATTTATTTTATCAGAAATATTGTGAAATAAAATAACTTAAAATAACTTTTTTTTCTATTTTAGTATATTTAAAAATTTAATTTATTCCTGTGACGGCAAAGCAGAATTTTCAGCATCATTACTCAAGTTTTCAGTGTCACATGATTCTTCAGAAATGATTCTAATATGCTGACTTGCTGCTCAAGAAACATTTCTTCTTCTTATCAGTGTTGAAAACAGTCTTTTGTTTGAAAATATCAAGGAAATTTGTAGAGCTGCCCCTTAATAATTGACTAACCATTTGTAAACGAGAAGAGGCTTGGTCAACCAAAATTGTATTAGTTGCATAAAAAAAAAAAAAAAGTAAATATCCACAGGAAGTGGCAAAGTCACACAGTCCTATGTGGTAATACAGTACATCGGGAAGGACATCCAAATGCTTGCGATCATTCATCGATCTCAAATATGGCTCATCATCTGAAATATGTAAGTAGTAGCAACTTTACACTGTGTGCATAATTATTAGGCATGTTGATAATCTGGTCATTTTTTTTCCCAAGCACATTTTACCAATTCCAAACCACAACAATCTTAATAACTACTATTAATTTTGTATTTAATCATTTGTAAGTGATATATAACTGTCCGTGAAGGCTGGAAGTGAAAAACTCCCTATATTCAGACGTGTTGTGAAATACATGAAGACAGTTTTTTTTTTTTATAGGCTCTATAGACAGATAAGTTGAGAGTGACTCTTGAAGGACAAGTATCACATCCTCTTGTACCTCTGATTCAAGAATTTATCTTCCAATTGTACTTCTGAAGACTCCAGGTAGGTTGCAGTTCTGGAAAATGGTGGCGCTGGAGACTAAATGGTTCCTGATGGTGTCATACCTAATTCTTCACCTTAATTCCTAATTCTGTTGCAGTTAACATGCATCTTTTCTTCTCCACCTGTTTTTTCTGACCATGCAGACTCAAGCATTTCGCTGTCCAATGGTCAAGCCTTAACTTTGCAAATTCTTGTAATGCATAAGTATTGCATTCTTCTCATGGGCATTTAATAATTTGGACTTTTCAGTCTGGGTTAAATATCTTTTTTGGCTCATTTCATCTGTAAAAGAAAACATGCCTAATAATTATGCACACCTGAATATAAGGAGTTTTTCACTTCCAGCCTTCATGGACAATTATATATCACATATAAATGATTAAATACAAAATTAACAGTAGTTATTAAGACTGATGTGGTTTGGAATTGGTAAAATGTGTTTGGAAAAAAAATATGACCAGAATATCAACATGCCTAATAATTCTGCACACAGTGTACAAGGCCGCTCAATCTAGTGTTAGCCGAGAAAAATGTGTGCTATTGAAGTGTTTGTGTGGAGTGTGGAAGCTGAACAGTAGCGTGCTCACTGCATGACAGATGAAGGCGTTGGTGCGGTTGCTTGCTCTTAAAATACTCAATTTTTGGTCATACAGATAAGAGTAATACATCTTTCGAATCTGTAAAGTCTCTACGTTTTTTGTGTGCACTTACGATAACAACAAAACATTGCACTTTTGTAAAATAATGAATGCAAACAGGACACAAAAAAATTGAAAAATAAAATAGGCGAAACTCAGTGTATACTTGCCTAACAGATATGGACAGCACTAGTTTAGCAATGAATTATTAAAATGTTAATGCAGCCACCTTACTGCTTTTTTCCTAACACAT
This sequence comes from Labeo catla, assembly GCA_012976165.1. Taxonomy (NCBI): domain Eukaryota; kingdom Metazoa; phylum Chordata; class Actinopteri; order Cypriniformes; family Cyprinidae; genus Labeo; species Labeo catla. The sequence goes on along the minus strand of VONZ01000051.1, from coordinate 231,609 downwards.
TCATAATCATTACTTCTGCCGGTGTGCTGTGACAAGCTTTATGTGTGCGCTTGAACGCTTATTGGACCATTTAGGCAATTATAGGCTCATTATTATGATTTAAATGGTTTATTAATAAACATGCGATTAGTCGACTAATCGCTTAAAGTGAACTACTACTAGTCGACCAGAAAAACTTGAGTTGAGGGCAGCCCTAGAAATTTGACACCTCATGACATGACCCCTTTTAGGTATTTATTATTAGTATTGACCCCTTTAAAAGACAACTTTAGTGTGTATCTACATGACTTGAAAATACAGTAGGCCTTCAATATCTTAGATTAAGCCTAAATCTTACCATGTGTGGGCTTTGGGCAGGTTGTCTGTGTTGGCATCAATTAAATGAATAGTGAAGAGTCTTGGTCCTGCAGAACCTGTAGAACCTTACAAAGATACATTCTAGTTATCACTGTACTCCAAATCATCACACTCAAGACTACTTTATAAAGACAACATGAAAGCACATTCACAACTCATTTAGCTTGCATACTGTTAATAGTAAATCATATTATTCGGCAAGATGTAATTGTACAAGGAATGTGTGAAACATGTTAGACCAGTGGTTCTCAACTCCAGTCTTCAAGGCCCACTGCTCTGCACATTTTGTATGTCTCCCTCATTTAACACACCTGACTCAGCTCATCAGCTTGTTAGGAGAAAGATCTATGAACTGAACCGAGTGTGTCAGATTCAGAAACATTCAAAATGTGCAGAGCAGTGGGCCCCGAGAACTGGAGTTGAGAACCAGTACAGCTTTATCTGTCTAAAGAAAAATCATTTGGATGATGAAAAACTTAGTTCATAAAGCGCATGTTTCAAAACAACATGCACTGATGAATTGCGCAACTGATAAATTGTGGTTTCATGTTGCCTTCAGTCAGGGAGTTTCTCACTAGGATTAAGGCCAATACAAACTAAAAAGTATCAGACCAGGAAGCTTAACATTGACAAACACAATCTGTCGTCTATCAGGTGTATTAAAAGTGCACATGGCTTATCCATTAGCCACCTTGCAGTGCTTTGAAGCCTTGTAGAGGGACGCGTGTGGAGCCTGTGACGAACTGTAGCAGTCTGCCTCTCCTCTCTTCATCAAACGATTCAACCGCTTGCCAGAACCATTTCACTATGTTACTGTCAGCCACACAGTGCTTCAGCCGTGTGTTGGCCTTCCAGTCGTTCAGATCAATCTTGCCCAAACCACCGATGATCAGCTACAATGCAGAGAGAAACACAAATTATTTCTGACCTTTTTGGGTCATGTATCGACAATCAGGAGAGTAGAAAATGATAAAGAGAGGCAGAGAACAGCATTTGATAGAGTTTGATGAAGACACACTACTCCTCCAGTGTGGGGGCAGTAAGATTTTTTTTTTTTTTTTTTTAAATAAAATTACTACTATAATTTAATACATTTTTGCTAAATAAAATGACAGTAAATACATTTATAATGTTATGAATTTTTTTATTTCAAATAAATCCTGTTCTTTTAAACTTAGAAAACAAATAATAGATATATTTTTAAATCCTAACATCACAGGGATAAATTACATTTTAGAATATATTCAAATAAAAAAAAAGAAAAAAAAACAAAAAAACAAAAAACAAACTTATTTTAAACTTTAAAAATATTTTACAATATTAACGTTTATTTTTTACCATGTTCTTAATAAAACAAAGACCTTAGTGTAGGAATTTTCAAAAACAGTGGAAAAAAAAAATCATGACAAATTTTTGAAAGGAAGTGTACGAAATTAAAAATGCAATAAGCATCATAATACTTCAAACAGAGCAGAGCAGCAATAAAAGTATGTTTTAAAAAATATATTAAAAAAAAATTATATATATATTTAAAAAAAAAATTTAAAACATACTTTTAATTTTTTTTTTAAATTTTTCTTCTTTATTGTTTATATTTTTTATGTATGTATGTATGTATGTATGATTATTATTATTATTATTATTATTATTATTATTATTATTATAATATATATATATATATATATATATATATATATATATATATATATATACACACACACACACACATACATACATACATACATACATACATACATATATATATGTACTATAACATTTAAACGTCATTTTTCGTGTTTTGATTATCCTGTTTATTTATTATATGTGACCTTGGATCACAAAACCAAAAGGGTCAATTTTTCAAAATTGAGATTTATACAGCATCTGAAAGCTAAATAAATAAGCTTTCCATTGATGTATGGTTCGTTAGGATAGGACAATATCTGGAGATGCAACTATGTGAAAATCAGGAATCTGAGGGTGCAAAAAAAAATCTAATTATTTAGAAAAATCGCCTTTTAAGTTGTCCAAATAAAGTTATTAACAATGTATATTACTAATCAGAAATTAAGTTTTCATACATTTACAGTAAAAATTTTAAAAAATATCTTAATGAAACATGATCTTTGCTTAATTTCCTAATGATTTTTGCCATAAAAGAAAAATCTATAATTTTGACCCATACAATGTATTTTTGTCTACTGCTACAAATATACCCCAGCGACTTAAGACTGGTTTTGTGGTCCAGGGTCACATATAATACAAATGGTCCGTCTCTAACACAAATCAGAGCGTTTCCTTTATCAGCCTATCCATTAAGCGTGTCTGCAATGTCTGAATTACCTCAAGTTCCTTGTTGTCAAAAGGCTTGAGCAGATGCTGTGGTATGAGTTCATTGAAGCCCTTCTGCAGGGCGAGGAACTGGGCCTCAATGCCTCGCATGAATCTCCAGTTGACATACAGCCTAACAAAGGCACAATCAATCATCAGAGAGTTGCACTGGAACATGGAGAACACTAACAGGCATCTGCACCCACAGTCCTTTGTTAACAACGTCTGATTCATTTCTATTTGGCAATGACTTGCACACAATAAAGACTCCCATAAAAATTGACATTCCACTAACATTCTTGAGCGGTAGCTTATATATCCAGGGTTCACTCAATCAAACTGACAGTGGAAAAAGCAGCGAGGCTCCTTAAACCTCTACTCTGCTCAACTAGCCATGTGACTGCTGCCCTCTGCTGGCTGAGTTTCTCTAAGAGTGTGATCAAGAATTTGACCCACGTGCATGAACGTCTTCATACCTCACATATTCTTTCTTGTTCTCCTCTGTGACCGGGATGTTCTTGCCGTTTGGTTTTAGCTCATGTTGGAGGAATTTGCCAAAAGCATTATGTTCTACGCAGAAGGTGTGGTCCAAAACAGATGTGATGTCATTCTCTCTGAAAAACAAAAGACGTATATAGCAAAGTTATTTATATTGTTGCTTACATTAAACAGGCTACCCATAGTCAACACATAAATATCAAGCTGTTTGTTTGCCCACACTGACCCCACTCCTTGGGTTGTAATTCCTAATATTTGTGACTGTGATTCTCAATATATTCTTATTAAAAAAAAAACAAAAATTTACATTTAAATTAATATACATTAAAATCAGCACAACAAATACTACCACTGTACTCAAGTATGAATTTCTCTACAAAACAAAATGATACTATACTTTCTATTAGCGCTGGGCAAATAAACAATAACAATAGTTACTGCAATTGAATTTTCCTCAATAAAACGATAACAAACAGCAGTTCTCATTTGAACTATGCCACACATGGACCATTTATCCGCTCAAAGTTAAAATGGCAGCACAGCGCAAGATTCTACAGCACGTTTACTTGCTGATAAGACGTGTGATTTAAGTGATTTAAAATAGTTTAAAGCCAGATGAAACAGCGCTGACAAACAGCAGAAATTGATAGAGTCAGAAAGCTTTTTAATCTACAAATCAACAACATTTATCATGGATTTACTGTAGTAAATCTATGCAGAAATGTGGAATATACAGAAATGTATAATATATTCACATCGAATTTTATTACATTGTTAATGTAGACAAGTATGAAATATATTTACCGTATTTTTGTGATTAAGCTTTAGCGTTTGTGCATTTATACTAAATATATTTGGACTACTGTTTTTCATACTAAAAAAAACACGGCTTCATGGGCTTATTGCTTTTATAAAACGGATATTCCATTCACGTAGTAAGGTTTTACAAAATATGACAGAGCAAATAAAGTGTAATGATAATAATAAAAACATTATTCTTCCACTAAACAATGTAGTTCCTCAGAAACGTTTGCAACAAAGTGGTTGCCGAGCAACACACACACATAAACAAAGGTGTATGTTTGTAGACTAATTTACAACAGCTTCGAATGTGGCTCAACCAATCAGAATCAAGGACCGGAACTATCCGTTTTATAATTACATTTTTAGCATGGTATTGAGGTGCTATAAGTTTAGTTTTAACTGTGGTCATCCTGATCTAAATGTATGCTACTATGGAAGACCAATGGTTAATTTTAATAAAACTCAGACAGTTAGCATAATTACATTTCACAATATAAAAAATATTTATTTTTTTTGTTAAATAAATTTACATCTGCATCCGAACTCAAGCTACTACTACTGTCAACTCAATCTATTGTCAAATGTGAATTTATAAAAGACAAAAAAAAAAAAGTAATATTAATATTGGAGCTTGAACCGTAAACTATGTTTAACATAGAAGTCAAAGTCAAGAAACACAAACCCGTTTCATGATTTAAAACAATATCACTAATTAAAACATGCAGAAACTAAGAAATTAATTTTTCTATAAAGATATTTTTTTGTTAAGGAAATATGACTGGAAAAGTGTAAAGAATTCAAAAAGTTAAGTTTTTATCATGTTATCATAAAGACTAGTTTAAAACAATTAATTGTCTGGTTTCTCTAACTTTCACTGAGGAGCAAACATTTGCCTTTAAACTTGAAAGAAAAAGGATCTGATTAAAGAAATGTATTGTGATAATCATCAATATCAAATGAAATGAAAAAAAAAAAAAACTGATAATTTTCAATTTTCAATATTGCCCAGCCCTACTTTCTATACTATATTTTATTCTAAAATAAAGAAAAATCCTAATAATAACAACAAGCTGGTGTGTCCTTTAACTGGTGCTGCATATATTTTAATTATTTTATTATTTTAATGCTTAAAAAAATAAAAATTGGTAAGGATGCATAGAAATAAAAATTCTGGGCCGAAACCACAACTTCTGGATGAACTTGGCCAAAAATGCTTTACAATAATTATTCATTATTTTAGTAGATAATAAAGTAATTTCAAAAGCACAAGCCACGCATGCTGAACATCGCCAGGCAGTGTGGCGCACCATATACATATAATATATACATATTTTCGGCCGTTTGTTTGTTTTCCTTCTGCCGAAAACCGATATTGTCATTTTTGGCTGATAATTTTCAGCAGACGAAAATTTGGCGCATCCCTCAAAATTAGAAAGGTGCTGCTTATCTTTTTAATCCAATTTTAGCCAGATGATAGATCTGTCACATTCTGGCTTGTGTAATTTCAAAGTCTTTACTTTGAGAGTTGGACAAGAACAACAGTTTCATTCAGTTTCATTTCATTCCATACAAAACTTAATTCTAATAAAATTCACTCACAGTATCCAGACGAGGCTCTTGTGCAGCTCTGGGTCCACAGTCTCAAGGTCACATAGCTGGATGGGCTTCCCCAGAAGCTGCTTGTAGAAGGGCAAGGTGAAGCCTCCATTAATGTAGTGCCCGTGGAAAACAGCCAGACCCATAATCCGCCCAACAAAGTGGAAGTAAGACAAGTGGTCCTGAGAAAACAGCAGAGGGCGTGAGAGGAAATTTAATGAGACCCTGCAGCAGCAGAGTAACGCTTGGTGAACCTTTTAAAGCACACATGACGACCATATGTAGTGAGGTCCAAGAAGCAGAGCCTTTGCGAAATTTCTTCATAACAGTGATTTACTGAGTCTTGTTTAGGAGAGAGACTTACAGGGTTGATGGATGAGTCTGGGTTGATCTGTAGTGTGTAGATGTTATCAGTTGAGTACTGAAACAGGCCGTAGTATGGATTCAGCATCTCATGGCAAAGGAGATATAACCATTCCCTGGAAAAAGACAGGAATTCGATAGAGGTCAGATTCCTTTTTTTTAAGATGCCCATATCTTAGTCTTGCTGGCTGCAGTTCAGTCTAAACTCTGCGCTCAACAGGGAAACACCTGCAATATCGTGAACATAATACCCCGCATGCTGATAAGCTTGGCTGAGATTCAGCTAAACTGTTGAAATTATAAAGCCAAGTCTGGCGTATGAAAAGAGATGGGGGAATAATGAGGCACAGGGGAAATTAATTAATGAGAACCTTTCGCATGGAACAGATTCATATGCTACCTAGCAACTCCACCGTAATCCAGCCCCTCCTCTCCTCTGAACTTCACCATCAGCCGCTTCTTCAGGTCTTTGGGTCTCATCTTCATGATCTGTCTGTAAGACTCCTGTTGCACAGAAAGAACAGAAATGTGATATATTTCTGAGTGAAACGTTAATTTATATAAATTATAAGTTATAAATAAAACCAATTTTAAACTAGTTTAAAATATGTACATTTTGGCTATTATCTTTAAAAAAAAGTTTCAAAAGATTGTTTTAATTAGCAAATTAATGCACTACCATTCAAAAGTTTGGGGTCAATATGATATTAGGGACATTTATACTTTTATTCAGCAAGGGTACATAAAAATTGATCAAAAGTGACAGTACAGACATTTATAATGTTATAAAAAAAACGTATACACTGCCGTTCAAAGGTTTGGGCTCAGTAAGATTTTTTTGTTATGCTCATCAAAGGTGTATTTATTTGATTAAAAATACAGAAAAACACAGTAATATAGTGAAATATTATTGCAATTTCTAATATTGATTTCTATTAATATACTTTAAAATATAATTTATTTCTGTGATACAAAGCTGCATTTTCATCAGCCATTACTCCAGTCTTCAGTGTCACATGACCTTTTAGAAATCACTCTAACATGCTGATTTATTATCAATGTTGGAAACAGTTGTGCTGCTTAATATTTCCTTGGAACCTGTGATACTTTTTTCTTTGATTCTTTAGTGAATAGAAAGTTAAAAAGAACAGCATTTATTCAAAATAGAAATCTTTTCCAATAATATAAGTCTTTATTAATCACTTCTTATCCATTTAACACATCCTTGCTGAATAGAAGTATTAATTTCTTAAAAAAAAAAAAAAGAAACAATTAACTGACCCCAAACTTTCGAATAGTAGTGTAATAATATAACACAATTTTTATTTTGAATAAATGCTGTTCTTTTTAACATATTATTTATAAAAGAATCCTGAAAAAAGCATCACGTTCCAAAAAAAAATTAAGCTGCACAGCTCTTTCCAACATTGATAATATCAGCATATCAGAATGATTTCTAAACGATCATGTGACACTAAAGACTGGAGTAATGATGCTGAAACAAAAATGTAGCTATGCTTCACGAAAATAAATTAGATTTTAAAGTATATTAAAATAGAAAACTGTTATTTTAAATTGCAATAATATTTCACAAATCTACAGTTTTTCTGTTTTTTTTTTTTAATCAACTAGATTTAGCCTTGATGAGCATAGGAAACTTAATAAAATATCAATAAAAACCTTACTGATCCCAGACTTTTGAACAGTGGTGTACATTTCAAATTAATGTTGTTCTTTTAATCTCTCTATTCATTAAATTACCAAAGTTTCCACAAAAAAACATTAGGAAGCACAACTGTTTTCAACATTAATAAGAAATTGATTAATAAATCATTATATCCGAATAATATAAATAATAACCAAGTGTCACTGAAGACCAAAAAAATTCAGCTTTGCCACCACAGAAATAAACTTCATTTTTAAATATACTTAAAAAGAAAAACTGTTTTAATTCAATATTTTTATTTATTTATTTATGTATATATGTATGTATGTATGTATTTATATTTTTTATATATTTTTTAATTATACTGTATAAAAGTTATTTTACTGCATCAAATAAATGTAGTCTTGGTGAACATAAGAAACATAAATCTTACTAACCCCAAACATTTAAACTCTACACTGGGATGAAAGTTTAAAACATTTTTTTCTTTGGAATAATGTGTACTAGTGAGTCATGCACAGGAATACCAATGGTGTGTATTAAAGTAAATAAAGTAGAAAATTAAAAATAATAGACATATGTCTGATATTGCTGTGACCAAAAACTGCAGCATTACTTAAAGGGATAGTTCACCCAAAAATGTACTCTTGTGAACACGTGTCAAAGACTGACAGGGAAGAGAAGAAATTGTTGAATTAAGTTGTTGTTTTTGTTGCACAAAAATTATTCTCGTAGCTTCATAAAATTAAATTTGAACCACTGACGTCACATGGACTACTTTATCAGTGTCCTTACTACCTTTTTTTGTCTTGAATGTGTCAGCGTGCTGTCTATGCAGGGTCAGAAAGCTCTCGGATTTCATCAAAAATGTCTTAATTTGTGTTCTGAAGATGAACGAAGGTCTTACGGGTTTGTAACGACATGAGGGTGAGTAATTAACGACAATTAACATTTTTGGATGAACTATCCCTTTAAGATACTGATAACGGTGTGCTAATGTTAGAAACCAAAAAGCAAGCATCAGCATGCAAACCTAATCATGATGCATCCCTAGTCACTTCCAATGACAAAAACAGTTCCACAGTGCAGTTAGAACTAAATTATGCATGCACTACATGACTGGCATTATTCAGCTGTGTGGCTGCGAGTACCTCAAAGATCTCCTCACGGGACACTTCTATGCGGCAGTGGCCAGCTTGAGGCTGCTGCAGTGAGAGCTCATGGCGGAGAACCTTGAGTTTCTGGACCAGATCTCTCTCGTAGCGCACCGGTAGCTCCCCGTCACCCTCCTCCATACCGACCTCCATCTGTACGGGCAGAGCCTGGCTCGACTCCTTCACCTGAGAGTGTTGGCTGCTCATCACATGCAAAACGAACACAAATGTCACACGTGTCCCAATACATCCACACACTGATAGCAGTTTAATCAAAGCACTGGACAATGAAATTTTCATGCATCATTTGGGTTACACTACCACCAGGGACGATTAGGAATTAAATAAATGTTGAGAATTAATTTAATAAACCCTTATACGAGCAAGCAATTATCATTACTAGCAACTTTAATTACACAAAGATGATTTATTCATTGTGGTGAATAATTAACAGGATAATTTAAGAGCTGGGATGAGTAATCAGATGTTACGAGCAGAGCCGATGTGAAAGATGTTTTACCTCATGATGTGGTGTAACCTGGGGTCGGTGAATTGCGTGGTTCTATTATTATGGTCGACAAAATAAATTCGTCCTGACACAGTGCTCCTGATCTCCCAGCCAGGCGGCAGAGGGCCCAGCTCCTCACAACTCACGCTGTTCAAATCCCTGAAGGAGCAAGCGCACCCATCACACCCGGTGCTCAACACATTTAATGATGCCCAAAATCTCTCTCTTTGCCCTCTTGCAGGGTGGGAAATTAACTTCTTTTTGTCCACCAGCCACATTGGCAGGTTAATGACTTATTTTATCAAACACTTAGATTTGACCAACCAATTATGTTTTAATTCAAAAGTGTGAGCTTTTAATGTTTGAACAGAACTCTAAAATGAATGATTTCTACAGTTATATATTTTTAAATGTAATTTAATTTATCAGCCATTATTCCAGTCTTTAGTATCAGATGATCCTTCAGAAATCAATATCAAATCCATAATTTCTTTCTTCTTTTTTTTTCTATTCCTATCTAATTCTTTGATAGAAATCTTTTCACGCACATATGTCTTTACTGTCACCTTTGATCAATGTAAAGGAATAGCTCACCCCAAAATAAAAATTACCCCACGGATTTACTCACCCTCAAGCCATCCTAGGGTGTATATGACTTTCTTGGCCTTTCCAAGCTTTATAATAGCAGCGAATGGGTGTTAATATTCAACAGTTGATTGCATTTGTCTGAAGAAATAAAGTCATATAAACCTAGGATGGAGTAAATCATGGGGTAATTTTCATTTTTGGGTAACTAACCCTTTAATGCATGCTGGCTGAATAAAAAGTCAATTTTCTCCATGCAAGTACACTAACAGCCAAAAGGTTTTGAACAGCAAGATTTTTAATGTTTTTTTTAAAGAAGTCTCTGCTCACCAAGCCAGCAATTATTTGATTCAAAGTGCAGCAAAACAATTAAATAAAAAAAAAAAATTTGAAATATAATTTATATAATTTAATGTGATTTCAAAGCTAAATTTTTAACATTACTCCAGTCACATGACCCTTCAGAAATCATTCTAATGTTCTAATTTGCTGCTCAAAAAACATTTATTATGTTGAAAACAGCTGAGTAGACTTTTTCAGGTTTCTTTCGTTAATAGAAAGTTCATAAGAACAGTATCGTCACTTTTGATCAATTTAAAGCAACAAAAAAAAAAAAAAAAAAACTTTTGAATGGTATAGTGTATAATGTTACAAAAGATTTTATTTCAGATAAATGCTGCTCTTTGGATCTTTCTATACAAAAAAGAATCCTGAAAAAAATACTCACCTGCTTTAAATACTGATAATAACAACAACTTTCTTAAACAGCAAATCAGCATATTAGAAAGATTTCTAAAAAAAATCATGTGACATTGAAGACTGGAGTAATGATACTGAAAATTTTGCTTTGATCACAGGAATAAATTACATTACATTACTTAAAATATATTCAAATAGAAAACAGTTCTTTTAAATAGTAAAAATATTTCAAAATTGCACTGTTTTGCTGTACTTATGGATCAAATAAATGAGCAGAAGAGAATTCTTTAAAAAAAAATAAATAAATAAAAAGCCATTTCTTAATTGACATGTCTTAAAAAGATGTTGGCGAAACTGAAGATAAAAACAAACAGTCGACAGTATATAAGAACTTTTTCAAAACATACTCACATGTGTGTTATATATACAAGCATGTTATTTGACCAATGTAAGAGGTCACACGCAACAGTGACTAAGCCAGAATAACCTGGCTTGTGTTGATTTCCCACCCTGCTCTCCTCACTAACAGGCTTCTTCTCAAGTCTTTTCCTCATGCTTCTGAGGTCATTATTATGATGATTAGCAAATTATTAAGCTTTACAATGTCAACAGTAGCAGCTATTAAGTGAGATTGCTGATTATCAAGTTAGCTGATTGTGTACATTAAAGAGCTGCGATTAGAGCGATATCACAATAGCAGCGAGGAGCAATCAAACAGAGCCAACCGTTATTTCAGCAAAGGCGGGTGGTGATTAAACCTACCGGGGTATTCTGGGGTCATGCCAGGTGCTCACGCCAGTCTGTGTGTGCAGAAAATAGACTTGGCCCTGCACGGTGGTCCTTTGCTCTGCATCGGAAAAGAGAAAAGACACGTCAAGAGCGAATGAGCAACTGCTAACTCAGTTAACACCTGAACGAGTGCCAAGACTATTGCAACAGGACGCTGAGCTTCCAGTTCTCAGACGGCACACAGCTAGTGTGGCATGTCTAGTCTCAGATTTAATTACACTGGCGCCATCCACTGGTCACGGCAGAGGACTCGACCACAACACCAACAGGGTCAGGCACGGTTACACACCAATGAGGGGCTTTACCACAGCCAATCCATCGGTGTAATGCGGGCCGTAGTGACCACACGGCTCAGCTAAAGCAGAGTGAATAGACTCCTTTCAGAGCTCAGTGTCTGCAGTTCAATGCACTTCAGTAGCCTCTACCCTGAGCTCTAAGCTGTATTAGTCTCAGTGGACTCCAAAAGTACTGTGGGTAAGCGATCAGGTGTACGCACTAGGGATGTGCACTACATATTTTTATAGTTAAATATTTAGATAAAACTCTTATTGCACAAAACTGACAGCATTCGAAAAAGAACAGTGACCTGTAGATTATACATAATGACAGGAAAATTGCTCACAGCAGGCAATTTGAAATGTACTGAAAAAAGTGAATTTGTTACAAAGCAGTGCTCTGATGGCAGTACCAGCGGTGTTTATAAGATGAAACAATTTAGATCGACCATCCTGACCCGTTCCTAATGTGCTCACACTTACCGTAGCCCTCAGGGAGGTCGGGGGACTGGTGTCCGTGTGGTCTGTTTTGGGGGGTGTGTGCGTGCCCTCGGGAATCTTGGTTTCTGATGCGTTGTGCTTGGAGCCGTTGCTCCTGATTGGGTGACTCAAGTGCACGGCAGTTGCCCCCACCAGCGGCTCCGGTGGGATCTGTGTATGGCATGGGCTCCTCCATGAAGCAGCTGAGAGGCCTCCCGGGCCCCGAGTCTTCAAAGACTGGCCTGAAACACAAACACACACACACACACACACACACATATACAGAGCACGTGTTAAAACACATCCAGCCACACAAACACTTCACTGGGTCTTGGTATTGATGATCAAAACAGTGATGAACTGTGAAACTAACAGATCTTTAGGGAGGTCAAATAAAGTGCTTTATCTGGGCAGGTAGCCAGTAAGTGCAAAAAAGTCCATCCTTAAGGCATAAGTTGACTCACCCTTCATTCTCTACCAGTCCTCTACAGTCGACCACAGGCCCTCCACTGCCAATTCTGTCTCTGGTCTGTAGACTCACTACATAAGTAAAGAAAATGGTTAAAGAAAAGTCTTCACATTGATGCACTTAGTTCAAAGACTCTTCATTTAGTCAAACACTGATTTAGCAATGTTAAAGTGAAAGTTCACCCAAAAACGAAAGTTTTCAGTAATTACTCAGCCTCATGACCATTATTCATCTTTGGAACATAAAATAAGATATTTTTGATGAAATCTGAGAACTTTCTGACCCTGCATAGACAGCAACGCAACTGACACGTTCAAGGCCCAGAAAGGTAGTAAGGACATCGATAAAATAGTCCATGTGACATGACACGTTATGAAGCTACGAGAATGCTTATTGAGTCCCAAGAAAACAAAAATAATGACTTTATTAAATTTTTGTGAATAGGGATGTAACAATATTATTAATATTGTGATATTGTGATAGCAAAACTGTCTTAATATCATCATGGTCATATGATGATATGTAATGATCTTCCGGGCAAAAAGTGTAGTTTTTAAAATACATTTAAACTTCTTATTCTAAGATAAAAGGTCTTTGTGTTTTGGGCCATTATGCTTTGACACAGTATTTGTCAAACAAACTAAAACTGAAAGTTCAACATGGCTTAATCCCTTCATCAAGTCTGTTTTTGCTGCGTTTCAAAGTGAAGTGCACACATTGTTAAGGCAATCAGCTCATGGTCCGGTGTTTTCCACACCTCAGAACGTCTCTTTTCTCAGTGAATGAATGCAGTGAACCCGTTTATTGCATGTACTGTGAGTTTAGCATGCGTTTAGGAAAGCAACGGCCAACAAGTTATGGTTTATTTTCATGGCAGATGATTAAAGCATTTCCCTAGATTTGTAGTTAGACATGTTTTTGTAAGCCTGTCTTCACTGAAGGTGGAGCTTTCCTTCAAAATAAAAGTTTTACTTCCGTTTCCATCAAAATAAAAGCTTAAAAGTGTATTATGAATTGCTGACAGCAAGCACTGTAAATGAGTAATGTTACTGCAGTCCAAATTCAAAACATCTTTCAAGTGTAGAAATGAGGAAAGACATATTGTAATTTCCCGACTGTAGTGTAAAGCAAAAATTCTAATTTGTTTGGCTTCCTAAAACACCAGTGTCAATGTAATTTAGACAGGCGGTATATCACAAATAAAGAGAGGGTTGAGTCCCCTACAAGTAAATTCACTGAGTTTTTTTCTGACACAAGGGTTCTTAGTTAAGAACATGGGTTGGAGCTGCTAATTTTGAACGCTTAAAGTGCATTAGATAGAAGATTTTAGCTTTTAAATGTATAAAATTATTTATTTTTTGTGGCTTTTTTTTTTTTTAAATATCACAATATTGTATCATGGACTTCATATTGCAAAATTATCGCATCGTGAGATTTTGATATTGTTACATCCCTACTTGTCAATGCACATCTGAGACTAACACAGAAGAACAGAAATTGTTGAATAAAGTCACTATTTTTGTTTTCTTCGTGCACAAAAAGTATTCTCGTAGCTTCATAAAATCGGTTCAACCCCTGATATCAAATGGACTACTGAACGATGTCCTTACTACCTTTCTAGGCCTTGAGCATAGTAGTTGCGTTGCTGTCTATGCAGGGTCAGAAAGCTCTCGGATTTCATAAAAAACATCTTAACTTGTGTTCTGAAGATGAACGAAGGTCTTACAGGTTTGGAATGACTTGAGGGTGAGTAATTAAGACAGAATTTTCACATTCAGGTGATCTATCCCTTTAAAATAAACTTACTTATTTTAAAAGTGTTGCTGAAGTGGCTAAATACACCGTATCTGACAAATTCTGTACAAGTTCTACCTGCACCGTTTTAATACATACCAACGATTTGTCCACGGACAGCATCACTGTCAGATGGGTTCAACTTGCATAAGTCTAAACGCTGGTCTGAAGGTGAGACAGATAATGACAAGATTTAATCAAACTATTTTATCAAACTAGGTCATCAAACTTTTATAGACTACAGAAACAGTTCAAAACAAATTTAATGAAGGCATATAATGACTAGGATTTGGCACAATAAAAAGATTACAGCACACTATGAAAATATCATACTCACAGCCTGTGTCTTTTAGTCTGCTGATGGCATTGGACAGGAGCCGCACACAGCCTAAGAAACCCGCACCCTGCTTCTTATGGATCTTCTTATGGTTCCATACGCTAATGGTGATGGAATCTGTCTTCCCAATATACCTGTGGAAACACTCTCTCTAGTTAAATGTGTTTTTAAATCAGTAGCTAATATTGTTTCCATAATTTTAAAGATTAACTAAATGACCGAAACTGCACATCATCATGAATACCACTGAGAATATATATAAAACTTTATAGAGGAGTTTGCTCACAGGTCGTAATGCTGATTCCACTTGGGGTCCAATGTGCTTTTGACCGTGTCTGTAGAGTGGCATTGACCCGAGCCATCCACCACCACTTTGGCGAAAGGATCAGGCAACCCTGCAGCAGAACGACAGTGTGGCAGGAAGACAAATAAACAACAGAGGACAAACTCGGCTGTCGCACACTGTCCTCACATTGCCCTCTGAAAGAACGGGTACAATCTGGACAGCTAAGCAGCTTCCACAGTGACAACTCCAAAAATTTAGATAGACTGCAAATATTTGGATGGCTTTACAGATCCCCAGACCAAAAAGAACCATGGAGCTGCTGACTTTCAGTTGCCAAATTACAGAATCGCTTGCACAAAGTCTCTGAAAGTCATTTTACATGCAATTAAAAATGAGAAGTGACATGAAAAAAATTCAGTTAAAGGATTAGTTAACTTCTGGAATAGAAATTTCCTGATAATTTACCCACCCCCATGTTATCTGAGATGTTCTTATGTTCTTTCTTTCTTCAATCGAAAAGAAATGGTTTTTGAAGAAAATATTCCAGGATTTTTCTCCATATAGTGGACTTCAGTGGGGATCAGCGAGTTGAAGGTCCAAACTGCAGTTTCAATGCTGCTTTAAAGGGCCCTACACAATCCCAGCCTAGGAATAACAGTCTTAGCTAGTGAAACGATCTGTCCTTTTCTAAAAAAATAAAAAATTTTTACAAAGCAAATGTGTGAAGAAAGTCAAACGACCTTTAAAAAAAAAAAAAAAAAGGTAAAACAACAATATTGGATGATTTTCAAGTTTAGAAGAAAATGAGATGGAGTTTTTCGACCTACCCCACCTTTTTGAACCTTAGTACACAGATGAAGAACCAATCACACATGGCCTTTCCAACGTGATTATGCAATGCATAAAGACACGCATCGCAGAGCTAGTGCAAGACGAGCATTTGTGCAGGGTTGCCAGGTTTTCACAAAACCCGGCCAACTGCTACTCAAAACTAGCCCAAAAGTAACCCAATCATGTTTTGAGGGGGGTCCCCCCGTAAAAATCACATTCCGGGGGGTAAAATACATGTTTTTGGCAGGGTTCCCCTGGTAAAACTGGCTTTCCAGGGGCTAAACATTACATTACTGGGGTCACTTTAACCAGTGGACATGTTATAAAAAAAAAAAACCAAGGCAACAGTGTTTGAAAGCAGCCCAGTTCCACGGGAAAACCACAGACTTGGCAACACTGCATTTGCGGTTACATTTTTTAATTTTCTTTCTTTCTTTTTTTTTTTTAGAAAATGACTGATCGTTTCACTAGATTCTCGTTTATTCTGCATTGTCCCTGTTAAATAAACTAAATAAATAAATAACCCTTATTCCTCGGCTGGGATCGTCTAGAGCCCTTTGAAGCTGCACTGAAACTGCAAATGGACCTTCAATCTGTTGGGCACCATTGAAGTCCACTATATGGAGAAAAATCCTGGAACGTTTTCCGCAAAAACCTTAATTTCTTTTCGACTGAAGACAGACACAAACATCTTGGATGACATCGGGTGAGTAAATTATCAGGAAATTTTTATTATGGAAGTGTACCAATCCTTTAAGCTATATAAGCTAGAATGAATTCCTACTTTTTAGTATAAACTTGTTTCGCCTTGATCCTGTCAATCTAGTGATTCTGACTGTATTTGTATAAATATGTACAGTGTATGCATTTAGTTACAGTGTACATATTTATGTAGCACAATAACAGTTCTGTAAAGGCTGGAATGCACTACATAAAATCTAAACAGATCTTAAAACAGTGGACATCATACTCGTGTTGACTTTGTAAACGGTTACAGAGAAAACTGGGCATTGTACACTAAATGAGTTTCTGACGCACTACATACTTGCATATAAAACACACTTGCATAGAAAGGTGAATCATTACAAACGAAAATAATGTGTGCTAAAATTGGTTCAAATACAAAACATGACATCATCTGACTAGATGACCCTTATACATTATGTGGCCATGATAAATTACATGACTTATCTGTAAAATCAATAACTATGTGTAGTGGCTCTGACTTTTGGCAACTAGTATCAAATCCTCCAGACTGCAAATCAGGGCAAAAGGTGTGTAGTATATTACAATTTTACAGGTTAAACATGTCACTTAAACATTTACACCCAAGCAAAGTTCACTCTTAAAAACAATTCCACCGTGCAATTTTTTGGCATAGTGTACAGTTAGTGGATATGCTATTATTTAAAAAAAAAAAAAAAAACAAAAAACCAAAAAAAAAAACAAAAAAAAAAAAAAAGTCAGCTGTTAGATTATTCAAACTGATAACTCATAAGGACGAGACTGCTCTGCTAAGATTTTTGATTGATTCATAAAAAGAACTAATAAATGTTCAATAATCAGACATCATGGATTATATGACATCTGATAAAAGCGCATATCAAAGTTTTCCAGTCTGTCATAAATCTTTATTTTCGTGATCATTTTGGGTGCAGTCTGGAGTCTTGGATTATTTTGTTTACTTATAGACTTGGGAATGCTTTTTGCTCAGTGTTATTGAAAGGACAGTCTCATGCTCTATGGACCGTTCACTCGGTGGGATGAAGCTATGAAGAGCATTTCCACTGAAAGCATTTCCGTGAGTGGAGGGAAAAAAGACTACTGAAAGATGCATGCTGCATCTGTTGTGGAACATTACTACTAATAATTTAATGTATAATTATCAGAGACAACTTGTCTTGTTTTGCCTGTCTTCGTCATACAGTCTCATGTGGCCTTTTGTTATATGAGAAGCATAATGGACTTGGCACAGTAACAGGATCTATGAATGACGCACACCAGGCATTTGAATAATATGTGGGACACACACTGACGAGGCCAGTGGGGCAAACACGCTTGTCAGTCAGAACAGCTGGGATGGAGAGCTCAGACTGCACAACAGTGAAGTGTGCTCATGCTGTAGTGGGTGGAATTTGATGAGGAGCCACTGAATGAGGATGTGAATTCCCTCAGTGATAAAAGCAGCCAGTGGGCGGCTCTGAACAACTCAGAGGAGAGAGGCATTAACGTTCCAGAATCACAAATGGTTCATATACAGCCATTTCTGAGGGGGATTTGAGTAATAGTTCACCCAAAAGTGATATTTAGTCATACACGACATACCAAACTCGCTTAAATTTATGTGCAACACAAAAGAAAATCCTTGCTACTCTTTTCTACATAAATGTGCATTTTACATTGAAATTGAAAGTGAATGAGGACTGTTGTTGGCAAACTTAGGGCCCTATGATTTCAGCAATGCAAACAAGGCGAAATTGCACAATCCAGTCATAAAAATGGAGTTTATTGTATAACTGTGGATGAATAAATCAAAATACACATCAAAACGCAATATGGACTACTGTCTGTAAATATTAAGTAAAATTTTTGAATATGAATCCTGCATTTTCTGCGCATCTCTGTGTGAATGAATGGACAGACATGCTGTTTTCGCATGAGGTTTGCAGTGTTTTCAGCCTCTGCTGCCTCAATATGAGTACATGAACAGATAAACAGCACTTCATCTATTTTGAGAAAAACTATCGTCATATCATACACACAAAAACAGGAGCAACCCGTCAAAATAAAAGTTCGGTTAACTTAAAGAAACTGTGACAGAAATATATTATTTAATGTAATGTTAGTACTGCTACAAATAATAAAAATAATTTAGGGGTGCATGATATTATCGAACTGATATTGGAATCGTCTGTTAATGGCATTAAACGGAAATATCGGCATCGGCCCGATATGAAAAATTATGCCGACATGTCTGGACGCTAAGAGGAATAGCCAGAACCACTGCATTATGAATAAAAAATAAAAACTATTTTTTTTTTAAAACTATTTTTTTAATGTACTGTCATTACAAAAGAATTTCATTACTGTTTATTTAATTCTAGCAAATAAGTTCTTAGTAAAAACTAACCAAAATAGTTAGCTTATAAATTCTGCACAGGAGAGACTTGATATTGTTTCCAAACAAAAGGAAATATATCGGTATCACTATCAGCTATCGGTCAAAATGAGTTGAAAAATATCAGCATATTGGACAATGGCAAAAATCCAATATCACGCATCCCTAAAATATTGTTAAAACATTCATTTTTAAGGGACATTTATCAGAAAAATTATTTACCAGAATTTATTAACCAGAAAAATTTAAATACACAACACATTTATACATATATGATCAAATTAATTAATTAGAAATGTTTTTATTACATTTAATGAAAGCATTTAAAAAAAGAAACCAGAAAATAAATGAAAAACAGAATTTGGTACAAACAAAACTGAACTTGAGAAAAAAAAAAAAAAAAATAGTAGTAAAGTAGTAAAAAATGTAATTTTTGTTAAACTTGTAATAAATTGCTGGTAAGTTGTGTACAATTCATGATTGCATTAATTAGATGTATAAAATTGTAGATTAACCATTAAAAGTAAAAAAAAAAAAAGAAAAAGAAACTGAAAAAAGAAAAAAACAAAAAAAATTAAAAAAGAGGAAAAAAATGAATTTGGAAGAAAATAAACCAGATTTTGTGGAGAAAAAAAAAAACTGATTTCATAAAGCCCTACAAACTCCAAAATTAAAGAAATCCAAAGTGTCACCAAAATGTTCATATAACACATGCTATAAATTTCATAGTTTCTGAAATCATTTGAGCTCTGTCATTATTTACTGATGTTCTACCCAAACTCTCCTTTATGAGGGCATTTATGAAAGTTCAAGAATGAACTAGTGACATCCAAATTATGAAATGAATTGTTCTTTTTAAATAAATGGTTGATCCAATTTGCAAAATTGATCTAATAGTTTAAAAGCAGTCAATGCACTGCTGTATCAAAAAATAATGACTTCAATTTTAGTTTTTTCCTTTAGAAGACATTGACATTACTGCACAATTATCATGGATTACTGCCGAGATACTTTTATGGTGCTTATGTCCATTTTTGAAGTCTGAACGCTCAATTGATCATCATTACATGGAAACGAACAACCAGCACATTATTCAAAATTGTTCCTTTTTAGTTTCAAACCAGTAAATAGCAACATCTTAATTTTGGGGTGAACTTTTTTTAAGGTACACAAAGGATTATGAAAAAGGTGAAATGAGGTATACTTACGGAAGAAGTCTTTCTTTGCCAGATTCTTGGCACATAATACTGCAAAAGAAAGGGAAAAAAATCATTATCATCCCAAATCATTTAATATATCAACAGACGCGCCACTTACTTGGGAATTTATGAACATGGAAAATAAATAATAGAAAGTCTGATGCATTTAAAAGCTTTCCTGCTGATGCGAGTTTGACTGAAAACAGCATTTATCTGCATAGACGGCTGTAAAGAGAGAGCTGGGCCTCATTCCACTAACTAACTGACATGATCAGGATCCCTTTCCTCTTGTCCCCCAAGAGGGGCCGCTGGGGCCGTCCAAGCACAGCCTGCACAGAATAAATCAGGCAGACTTCCTCTCAACGCTGTTAGTCAGCACCCCAAATCCACAGCTTTTCCCTGGATATGTAAAGCTTAAGCCATCTGCCTGAAAGTTTTTTTTTCCTTGGCTAGCCTTCACCTAATGTGAAAATATCAAAGGTCATTCTGTGTTAGGCTGCAATGTGATTTCATGCTTTTCAATGGGATTTGGCGCATTTAAGAGAAGCAGCATTTGTGAATAAGGTTGGTGTCAGCTCATGTTTGACACGCTCTGCTGTGAGATGGAGCAGGTGTGGTCAGCAATATTCTTCTTATCAAAAATGCACCGTGTACACGAAGGACAAGATAATAGCAACCCAATGACCTGTGTCGAAAAATGTACATAACAGTGCAAAAGTGGTTGTAGCAAACTGCAAAAGCCTATTCTGCACTGCAGTCAAAGCACAACAGGAAACAGTGGGGCATCATATGCAGTGCAGCTTGACAATGGTTGATTCTGAATTGTCTGGTCTGTGTGTCTGTTGCTGGACAAACAGAGGAAGGCTGTGTTCTACCTCTAAAGAGGTTTTCATTTCTCCCATGAGGTCACAGGACTAATTCATGCGTGCTGTCAGAACAACACATGACATTGTAAAACAACTTTGTCTGGCAACCATCCAATTTATGAACATACTAATAAACTTTGCAATCTGTCCCTTTCACCACTTCACATGGTTAACCAAAACATTTATCTGATAGCTGTGTAATGGTGCAGAAAAATCTTTTATGTCCAATTGCTTATATGGCCTTGTTCAATAGGGCTGTGGTAATTATTACACTGGAGAACCGTTAAAAGGTCAGGACAGCCAAAAATTTGAATTTTGTTATCCTTTCATGATACATATTTCGAAAACATATTTTGAAAAATTCCCATGGCAACAAATGAAAGTCAGTGGAGTTCAATGTTGTTTTGGACCCCAGTGACACTTATTATATCGATGAAGCAGCTGAAATATTCTTAAAGGGATAGTTCACCCAACAATGAAAATTACTCCATGATTTACTGACCCTCAAGCCATCCTAGGTGTATATGGCTTTCTTCTTTCAGACGAAAACAATTGGAGTTAAAAAATGTACTGATTCTTTCAAGCTTTATAATGGCAGTGAATGGCTGTTGAGATTTTGAAGTCCAATAAAGTGCATAAATTCACCATAAAGTGCTCCACAAGTCTCCAGGGAATTAATAAAGGCCTTCTGAAGCAAACTGATGCATTTGTGCAAGAAAAATCCATATTTAAAACTTTATAAAGTGCATTCTCTAGCTTCCGCTAACTGTCGCATGTTCATTCATGAGATAGTGGTGTTGCAGCGGATGACGTAGGTGTAGTGTAAGTTCCGGTGAGAATATGCTAGTCTCTCAAAAACCAAGTTTTGTAGGGCTCTATAAAATCTGTTTTGTTTTGTTTTTTTTCCCCCAAAATTCAGTTTTTTTTTTTAAATTTTTCTGGATTCTATTTTTTCCATTTTAATTGTTCATGGTTAAATTACATTTTATTAATCAAAAAGCAAGTCTAATTAATTAAACTTATGAAATGCATACAATTTAACATCAATTCAGTAAAATTAACAAAAATTACATGTCTAGGACCCTATGAAATGTTTTATATTTTCTCACTTTCTGTTTTATTGTTATGAAATTCTGTTTAAGCATGTCTAATCATTTGAATGCATAAAAACAACTTTTTCAATATTTACATAAATTAAAAAAAAATGATCAAATGTAAAATGAAACAATTTTTGGCAAACAAAGTTACTATTAAAATGAAAACACAAAAAATATATTGTGATTATTCCTTAATAAAATAAAGTTTTAAGAATTTTAGTAATAACAGTAGTAGTATTACATACATTCTACTAAACAGTAGCATTGTGTGTCCATTTCTGTGTGAATATGACAATATTTTCTCTCAAAAGAAACGATAAAATGCTCATTAAAAAACCTCAGAGCAGTTCTGGAAATGTTCATGTATTTATGTCCTCATTTTGCGAGACGGCAGACACTGAAATCACCGCAAGTGTCACGCGCACTTCAGTCTGCGGGTAGTAAATGAAACCACACATCTGCGCCATTCGCACACACAGAGACATGCAGAACATGAACAATTCATATTTAAATAGTCTTTTTGCTTAATATTTAGAGATACTAGTCCATAATTGCTTTAAGTTGCTTTAAGCTTTACCTTAAATTGATTTATGTGTAATGACCTACTTTTGATAAATTCATCCAAACTTTGACAAATTCCGTGACATTCCACGTTCCGTTTTTATGACTGGATTCCGTCCGGCCCTAGTTTTGGTTACAGAAAAGGAAAATTAATCTCCTCTTTATATCAAAATCCTTTGTCGTATGCAAATGCATCGATTCACTTAAAAAGGCCTTTCTTAACCCCCAGAGCCGTGTGGAGCACTTTTTTTGATGGATTTATGCACTTTATTGGACTTCAAAATCTCAACAGCCATTCACTGCCATTATAAAGCTTGGAAAAGCAAGGACATTTTTTTATATAACTCCGACTGTATTTGTCTGAAAGATGAGTCATATACACCTAGGATGGCTTGAGAGTAAAATCACAGAGAAATTTTTATTTTTGGGTGAACTATCGCTTTAAAAATATCTCCTTTCGAGTTCTGAAGGAGGCGGCATGTCAGACGGTTTTGAAACGACACGAGGGCGAGTAAATAATGGCAGAAATGTTCGATTTTGATTGAAC
Organism: Labeo catla; assembly: GCA_012976165.1. Taxonomy (NCBI): domain Eukaryota; kingdom Metazoa; phylum Chordata; class Actinopteri; order Cypriniformes; family Cyprinidae; genus Labeo; species Labeo catla. The sequence goes on along the minus strand of VONZ01000051.1, from coordinate 208,399 downwards.
TATTCTTTTAAGTACTATAAAGGTACAATAAAAGATCTCTTTGACTGGTTGCTGTTGATGACAACAGAAGCACCTCCCCTCGATCCCAGCATGCACATCAAAGAAAAAAACACTAGTGTTTCTGCTGTAGAAAAAAAGGAGCAAAGAGAGCAAAAAGCACTTGTACCCTTTTCTTTTATGTATTCTCTGTGTCCCTGCAGAAGGCTATTTATTTATTGAAATCCACCTGACAATACAGTAAAGAATAAACTGGCTGAAACTGAGAAAAGGCAGCCGGTTTCTATAGAAAACGAATCACGCAAGCTCAGCCACTAATTGGTCTATGCTGCGGTTTCATGCAGCCCTAATACATGGTATAGTTTATGCCCTAATAATGAGCCGAGAGGACAGGATCTTCAAAAGGTCAGAGAGCTGGAAATTCATCGCTGTGGACAGAAGAGCCAAACGGCATACCTCTGTTAGCACCCACACACAGCTCCATGACTTGGGGAGGGCACTGCCTCATTAGCTGTGAAATTCATCTCAGCATTCACAGGGAGAGACGAGAGCGGGGGTGGGTGGTTCCGTAGTCCATCATGTCTTTCAGCCTCCAGGCTGTCCATCACCTCCCAATAACTGGTTACTGTGGCAACCAATAACCCAAGCGGAGGTGCCGCGATGCATAAGAGGCTCGGATCAAAGTCCGCAGGTATGACGGAGCCCAGGCAGATCCCTCAGGAGAGACAGAGGCGTAGCTACAGCAGTCACAGAGTAATCAAATATACATGCGCCAGATATTTCAAAGCTTACCACCCTAGCTTCCCTTTAGGAGCTTTCCACATCTGTAGCCATGGAAACAAAGGAGGAATGGAGGCAGAAACTTTGCTGTCAGACAAAACTTTCATCACAGGCAGTCAGGGCTGTAACATCCCCTCCATTTAAACCAATTAGTTCACATGAGAGGGTTTTATTGGCTCAGACCAGCAGATGGATATTTTGTTCTGTTAATTACTGAGTGCAAAAATGTCAAAATGTAACCAATGGATTTTTGCCAGGTTTTCTAGCAAAAAAAGCTAGACAAGAAAGTGCAAATCAACTGGTTTCCTATTTACATGACTGTTTAAATTTTGGGCGTGGTAAGATCTTTTTTTTGTATGTTTTTAAAAAAGGTCTCTTATGCTTACCAAGACTGCATTTATTTGATCAAAAATTTTCAGCATCATTGCTTTAGTCTTATCAATGTTAAAAACTGTTGTCCTGCCTAATATTTTTGTGGAAATCATGACACATTTTTTCTGTCAAGAGAACAGCTTTTATTTTAATTAGAAATCTTTTGTAACATTACAAAGGTTTTTACTTCACTTTTGAACAATTTAATGCTATTCATTATTAATTTTTTGTTAACTTTTAAACAAAACTTTTTATTTTTCATATTAAATAAATCTTACAGATCCTAAATTCTTGAAAAAGTGAAACCAGCTAGTTGCTTTAAAAATACATAGTTTTTTTACATTTCTTGCTGATTCAGGTTGATAAATATTCTAGGTCCCCATGAATTTGTTTTTTTTTTCCGAATTCGGTTTTTTTCTAGATTCAGTTTTTTCAATTTTAATGTTCCTAAACTCTGTTTTAATGTTTAAATTAAAATTTAATACCCAAAACAATGTCTAATGAAATAATTCAAATCATGAAACATGCAAAAATTACATTTCCAGCATATGAAATAAGTATTTTCTTTTCAAATTACCAAATTCTGTGATTTCCATTAATTTTCTAGACTGCATTTTAATGCTTTTATTAAATTTTAATAAATCAATTTTTTTATAAATGCATTTATTATTATTTTATTTACATTTTTCTGCTAAATAAATTCTGGTAATTCTTTTTTTTTTTTTTGCAAATATTCCTTAAAAATATATTTTTTAATCATTTTATTAGTAGTAGTACTATGATTACATCAAGTAATATATTTCAGTCACAGTTTCTTCAAGTTAAACCTAACTTTTATTTTGACAGATCGATGTGAAGACTTGAGATTTCTGTTTGTATATGATGATAGTTTTTCTCAAAACAGTAGGATTCATATTTAAATAGTATTTTTGAAGCTTAATATTCACAGACACTGGTCCTTATCGCGTTTTGATTTAAGTGTACTGACCTACTTTTGATTCATCTAAAATTTGGCAAATTCCGTGACATTCCGGATTATACAGTAAATTCTGTTTTTATGACTGGATTCCGCCCGCGTTTCCTGAATTGCAGAAATCATAGGGCTCTATTATTCCTGTACAAGATGGATCTATAAGCTCAGTTAGCACAGCAATGATTTTAAAATCCAGAAAACAGGAAGAAAACCAGACAATACTTCATGCCAAAAACCTCGAAATGAAGCTGTGTGACAGACCACATGACAATTACAAACAGGAAAAGACATGTGTCATTCTCAAACACTGGCTGAGCTCTTCTCAATGAAGCTCGAGAGCGGATACACACCGGTGTAGGGCTTTTAAAGAGGGTTTTTCCTGTTGCTTTAACCGCTGCCTAATCATAGTGGGTGACGGGCAGAACAAACACGCACAACACTTCAGAGTTCCTGCCGCCCAGCTGCACAAACTGACAAACAACCCCTCGCGTACACGTAAAAAAAAAAACTGAGTTCGGCGGGTTTTATTTGCCCAGCGCTGTGCATGGAGAACTGCCCAGGGCTGTACAAACAGCATTGCCCATGCACTTTCATTAAGCCCTTTGATAGGAGGCCAAACAGTCTGGTATGGTGTTATCAGACATTGGAGATCATCCATCATCTTAACCATTTCATTACAGAGGATTAGCAGCTCAAAAACATCAACTCCACAAGCTGGGAGGAAAAAACTATTAGTGGTGGCGGTGGTAAACTCCTATAGGCCAATATGATATTGATAAGTGCAACTGATTTTCCTTTAGTTTTATTCAGTTTTACATCTACAGAAGGGTATCCAAGGGTATACAGGCTTACTAACTTATAATTGGATAGTGACTGAAACTGTGCCAATACTATGTCACAGACCCAGCATGTCTGTGAAAAAGAGTGAATCAGCAGGTTTGATTTCAGTCTTACTCTTGCATGCTTTATTTTTTCCCAATTCGTCATAGAAGCCAATCTCACTATGAGATAATTGATGACCTTCAAGAGTTATTAGAAAAATGTATGAAATTTTATAAATGCACACAAATAAATATTATCAGGCCTTCAATTTAAGTGCAGGATGGTGCATTATTTTATTGATTTTTGCATGTTGTGCAATTATAATGTGGTAAACTCAAATATTTATTCACTATAGTGTGAACGTTTAGTAAGAAAATTAATTTAATAGAAAAAGAGAATCCTAACCCAATCAAACTCCAAAATTTTACGAATGTGTAAGACCGTAGAAATAAACCAGGTATACAAATTTGGCAGCGGACAGGCTGTGTCATGAGTCCTCAAAAACTATAAACGCATGACAATAAAAACTGTTTGCTTGCAACACGAACGTGGTTTGAGCCGTCCGGCAAGTTTTTGAAATAAATTATTGCCTAGCAAAAGCATGACACCATTGAAATTCAATTGCGCATGATAAATAAATCTGTTACTCGGTTGCCAATTTAAAACCCTGAAGCAAAGCAAGTTGAGAATCACGACTCAAAACCAGCCAGTAGATCATCTCTGCTAGTCAGTGCAGAGTGTCTTCAATACCTTGTATTAGGACAGCTGGTGTAGTGACTGATGAGGGTGGGTGCAAGGGAGACAGAAGAGGCTCTATTCTTAGTTTCCCACCCCCTTATTCCCTGACTTTAATAAAAAAGCACTGCTTTACCTGACGTAACGGCGGAGAGCTGGTTCACAAGCCACAAGACCGTTCACATAGTTAATTAGTAAAAGAACACGTGTGTAACCAAAAGAACATTACTCAGTAGATGGGAATGAGTCTCTGGCGGGTTCTGCAGCTGTTTGCAAGGCAAGTAGTTTGCTGATATACGAGGTTAAAGCCTGGAGCTGACACGCAACGGTGTAACTCACTAGAATATGAGCCAATGGTTATTTATCTCTGCACTTCTTCAATAAGAGCAGAGCATCCAATGAGCAGGGGTGGAGGACGTAATGCAGGGGCACAGCAAGAAGAGCAGGAGTGTTATCTCGGTCTATTTAACGTGGGTTTCTGCGCAAAAGCTCACTCGCTACTGACGCATCCGAGCCTGGTGACGAATTTGCAGCGTTCTCTGAAAATGGTTAGGATAGGCTTCAGCTCAGTCTCTGAACAAAAAATAAAATACAAATAAGGCTGTAAATAAAACAAATGACAGATTATTGATTATTGATGAGCATGATACTATGGAGTATTTAAAGGATTATTTCCCTTCCAGAATAAAAATTTCCTGATAATTTGCAACAGTGCAACCCCATGTCATCCAGGATGTTCATGTCATTCTTTCTTTAGTCGAAAAGGTTTTTCAGGAAAACATTCCAGGAGTTTTCTACATATTGTGGCTGTTATATTAAATAAAGTTTACTAATTACAGCAAAGCAAGAAAGTAGGCTATGCTTTACCTTTGCACGCCGTTGTTGTCGGGTTTCCCCTCAGGCGTGCTGCATGCGGCAATTCTCAAAACACCCACAATATAGCAGCGTTTATCGGTGAACCCGATATTACAAAACCGATAACAGATTATGGTAAAATGCTTACATTTCGGGAAAAATATCAGTAAAACGATATATCGATCTCCACATATGACCCTTATTTATCGGCTGAAGCTGCAATGAAACTGCAGTTTCGACCTTCAACCCACTGATCCCCATTGAAGTCCACTATATGGAGAAAAATCCTGGAATGTTTTCCACAAAAACCTCAATTTCTTTTTCACTGAAGAAAGAAAGACATCAGTGCTTTCCACACATAGACTTTACCTGGGCGGGCCGTCCATCTTTAACCGAGTCTGCTCGCTCTTGCGGCCGGTAGCCTACTTTGATGGCAGTGACTAGTTACACTGGTTCAAGTCAGACGCTGATTTGCTCAAATCGAACAAACTTTGCCTTGTTCTGCGTCTATTCTGTGCAGTGAGTGGCAGAGTAATATACAGTAATACAGCCAAAACCACCGCATATCGTTGCTTTTTAGTGTAAGTTAGTTAGATGTATATTGATTTTATCAGACGATGTCACGATTATAAATCAGGATTTAACAAGTAGTCTATATTGAGAGCAATTCCTGGTTAACGTAGTATTAATGGGTCGTGTCTACTATTTATATTTGTTTTATCTATGACAACGGAAAATATATGTGAACAGCTTTGTTGGGCATTCAATTGTATTACAGTATGTGACAGTCAGAGATGGGCATAAATACATAGAAATGTATTTAAAATAAAAATACAAAATACTGAGTGGAAAAATGTATTTAAATACAAATACAAAATACTGTGTAAAAAAATGTATTTAAATACAAATACAGTATTTTGTATTTTTAAAATACACAAAATACATGTGAAATTGGCCATCAAGTGCAGGCATCCCTATTAGGCTGAAATATATCTGGACATATTCTGAATGCAAAACAAAAACATTTAGATGTACTACTGATTAGAAATGATCTTCCCTTCCCCTAGGAAAAACAAAACTAATTTTTTTTTTCCCCAAACATCTTTTATTACGTTTTATCACCATCATGACTTCAACTCAGTAACAAGAACTCTGCTCTCTCTGTCATTCTGTCACCATAATCTCCCTCTCTCTTTCTTTCTTTCTTTCTTTAGTGCTTGCTTCCTTGCTGCTAATCACAAATAAACTTATGTAGTGAAAAATAGCAGCCATTTATATACTTACTTCTGACCAGGTTACAATGCAGGCTATTCCTTGTGGTGAGCAAAGAGCAGGGATGGGCAATATGACCAAAATATTATTTTTACTTCGCAGCAAGTTTTAAAACCACGTCAAAAACTAACTGAATTTCTTTTTTTTTTTTTGCAGGTTGTACAATACTTTTTAAGCATAGCAACTTTTATATTTATTTCATGTAAAGTTTGCTCCTATATACAGTTAGAAAGTTTATAAAAAATTATAATATATATATATATATATATATATATTTTTTTTTTGAAGAATAAATCTAAAAGCTGAAGAGTTGTGCATCATGCATCAGTGTCATAACAAATGCACACAATCACTACATTAAAGTGATGGTGACAGACAGTGATTAACCTTCTTTTGTCTCTACATCAATCATTTGCATAGATGGGGGAACATAATCACAATTCGGAAATGTTACATGGCATGGAAATGGCATTTTCATTAAGCACCATGTTTGTAAAATGCTAAAATTTACTAAATGAGCCTGCATAGCAGAAATATTGAATAAAGTAATGGTCCATGTTTCATACATTCGTTAATTAAAAGAAAATGTTTAATGAATTAAAAAAAAATACAATTTAGTGTTACACAGATTAATGTTTTTTTTTTTTTTTCTAAAATCACAAGTTACAAATTCAAATACTGCGTTTAACGGGATTATTTGATTATTTTGGTGTGGAGAACAATTACCGAGTTGCCCCTCCGATTTACAGAATTATATAACAAGGCACATTGTCGTTATTCCACTCTGTCACGGAGTGTGCGCACAAAAAAAAAAAACAACTTTACCTGGCAAACGTGCAAGTGTAAATATGAATCTCATTTCGCGCTTTAAACAGCAAAGTACAACTGAACCAAGAACATCACACTATATTATTCATTCATTCATTCATGCTTCTTCATCCACCCCAACGTTCCAATAATTCCTGCTGCCCCACTAAACACTGCAAGGATTTATTTGCTCTAAATGACCTAGGCCTATGTAAACAATTTTGAAAAGTTTAATCGATTCACACTTTATATCATCGCTGCCTAAGATATATAAAGTTCTGTCATATCACCCAGCCCTAACATGCAGTAATTAAAAAAAAACCTATCAAAACTGATTGGCTAACAGGCAGCTAAGGCTCTTTTTCTCCTACACGTGTCGGTGCTTTTTTATTCTTTCATGTTTACTGAAGGCAAATCTGAATGATGCACCATTTTAACTTTAATCAACAAGGAATTGATCATGATGACACCCTTACCTTAATGCAGAAAACTGAGAAAAGTTGCTGATCCAATGCTGACTCTGCTACAGGCAGCTCACGTGCATGAGTGTTAAGGTTCGGGGAGGGATGTGTCTGAACTAAATCAGCACCCTGATAAAGAGGTTGATTGGCACAAAGTATTTTATGTATTTTGAAAATACAAAATACTCATCTTAAATGTATTTAAATACAAATTACACTAGATTTTTCCCAAAGGCTTTACAATACAAAATACAAAATAGTATTTTGTATTTCAAATACGTATTTTAAATACATTTATCTAAAATACTGCCCATCCCTGGTGACAGTTCATAGAGTAGAACAGATCTGAAGTGCCAAAACTCGTCTGAACACGACACAATGATGTCATAAATATGCAAATTAATATGTGACTTAATTTCTGTGACTTAATATGTCTTAATTTCTTTAAAGATTAAACCATCTAACTTTTATTTTGGTGGAAAACCAAAGGAAACCAAGTTGGAAATGGGCTACAACTTTATTGGGTATATAAATTACAATTACAATTAAAAGTTTAAAGTGAACTGAGCCACCAAAAACATTATGAAGACAGTGCCAGGCTTCATTTTGCAATGCACAATAGATGCATTTATGTAAATTTTGCGATTTTGATTTTATTACGTTTAAATTCTCAGCCCTAGTACAGTCAATTCAGACTTTGCATACACAAGCCATCATTCTAATTGAATGATGAACTAGACTGATTAGGGGTTGAAGAATGTGGCCTACTCGACTCATTTCCTGCCAGATTCAGAGATGACACACAGCACTCCTCCCATTCACAGCTTAGGTTTGAGTTACAGCGTCGTGAGGGCTGGAGGGATATGAGAAACACCGTACTGCACACACTCGCAAAAAGCCCCGCCATACGCAGGGCTGAAACACAAGACGTCGGGCCCCCAGCGCGAATGAAATATCCATGAGCTTTTCCGGAGTTATCCTCCACCCTCCTTCCTGGCTCTTTGTTTCTCTTTCTCCCACTTTGCACGGCCAAATCCTCGCTCTGCGCTTAAGATTAAACTGTGGGAAGCCATTTTGTAAGGTCGATCAGAACGCCAGAGGCCTTTAAAAATACATCCCCATCCAACAACGAAAAAAAAAATGAGTTGTCAGCCAAGAGGGTAAACTGGAATGCTAAACCTCCTCATGAGCATGAACAGACAAGACATTTCCTCAGGCAAAGATACAGTAGGTCAGCCGCTCAAACTTCCACGGCAGATCCGCCAAGCTCCCCTAGGAAGAAGCACGATGATGGGGACAGGCGGGCAGACTTCCCCATCACTGAGTCACCAGGCATGAAAAGGAAGGGAAACCTGAGCCATACCTTGGGGGAACCAGTGGTTAAAAGCACAACACAAGGAATGAGAGAAATGCATTCAGTCTGCAATGACTGGCAGAGGAGGACATCCTGAATCTGATGTGTGGTGCATTAATCACAGCTCTGAGCCGACACCAAAGAGACTGCAACCTTATGGCGACAATGCTGACAGATGTCCGCCTGTCTGCGCTCTTGACAGCTTGTCTGACACCATCAGAAGTACTCAGATACAACACGCAATGACGATTATAGTGCTATCAAACTTAAAATTGGGTCTGGTGTGCATTGAGAGAAAGCTAATTGGTTCCAGAGTGCACATAGAGAGGGCCGGCAGGAATTGGCCAGAAAAAAAGCTTGAAAAGAAACAGGCTATTTATGTTGGTCAGTTTAGAGAATGGCCCACGGTCAATTGTCATCTCTGCAGAGATATGAGCGATGCTTATAGCGACACTTTTGAGCATCTGCCTCTCACAGAGACAAGAGCTGAGAGGATTTCTCCCAACGAAGAAAAAAAAAGCCTAATATCGCAATGGCCTACTTATGCGGCATGTCACAGAGCGAGAAACATTATCCTGAAAAGCACCGTCTTAAAGTCTGACGGGCTGAAAAAAATCCCTGCGTTTAGCGTTTCTTGTTTACAATCGCGGAAAGAATGCCTCCCGCAGCAGTATGTGTGTCCGGTAGTGACCTGGGGGAGGTGGCTGTGTGACCCCTGGGTGCTATGCAGTAACCTAAATCCAGACGAGGCGCGTGGGAGCCGGCCAGGCTGCTGAGGGAGGCTAAAATCACCATATGAGCTCTTCATCCTGTCTGGAGGCCCCACAGACTTACGGTACAGTACAACGTAGCACTGTCTGCAGCTGACCACAATGCAGCTTCACACACATGGATACAAAGGCCTACCACGTCACACATTTTTATCAGGGCAACAGGCCGAGGGATAAGGTGAACTTGTAAGGATACAAAACAGAAGTAAACAAAAGAATCTGTAAGATTAGGTGCTTGAATCTGTCACAAACTGCTTTCAGTTGCTATCAGCTGTGAAAACAAAAACGCACTATTAAAAAATAGTGATTTAATGGGATGAATTTAAAATGAAAGGTCTCTAAGAAAATAAACCAATTAGTCTTTTAGGCAAACCACTGAATAGTCCATTATAAAAATGTGGTTTTGCACATCTCTAGAACTCCCACTTGCCTTCAAAGTGGTGAGCCACACTTAAACTTAATGTCCTACATTCTGAAATACTTAAGTCACTGTTTCAGTTAGCGATTAACCCAGCAATAAAAATACATATATATCACATAATAGAGGTCAAACAATTTGGTTGTCATTGACCACAAAACAGAGTCTTGTACAAACTCACCTATGACTATTGAGTTCAGGGTGTAGTGTCTTATATAAGGGATGAGTCTACCACAACAAACAAGGTTAAATGTGACTTCAAGTGCAGAAATGCCATAATTGCACAACAAAATCCTTGAGCTCAAAAAGCGATGCAAAATAAGAACAAAGTTTAACACAAAACAATGCTATAGTGGCCTGAGTCATATGTGTTGAGGACAGAATGTCCATGAAACTGCACTTTAACACTGCAACGTGCCTTAAACTTGAGGAAATAGACATTTAAGGTAGAAGTTACACTACCAGTGAAAATTAGGCAGTCAGTATAATCATTCTAAAGAAAATTAATATTTTTATTCAGCACAAATACATTAAATTGACCAAAACTGACAGTAAAGACTCAATTAAGTTCTTTTAATAGTAAATTTACAATTACATTATTATATTTCACACCAATTCGTTTTTTGAAATATCAGGGCTCGAAATTGCGACCGTTTTGGTCGCATATGCTCCCAAAATTTAATCTGCGCGACCTCAAAATATATTTGGAAGCATTTGTGCGAGTGCGAGAAATTGTTGTGGTGCGACTTGTTTTCATTTCTTTACAAAACTACTGCCTAACTACTGCCCAGAGTGCTGTGAGCTGATACAGTGACAGTTTCGCCGTTTTCTCCACCATTACATAACTAATTAAACTCGATCTGTACATTCTTAATTTTAATGCAGAATTTAGATATTAGCCGTCAATCACTCCCTGTCACTGACAATGCGCTCCGCTGAAACTCGGAACCGGACCAACCTCTGTTGATGATTTGTACAAACTACATTGCTATTAGGGTGTTTGATATGACCATTTTTTGGTTGTGGACAAATAAAATGTCTCCACAACCTGCTTTTGAAGAAATATACTATATTTCTATAGTATATTTCTATACTATATTACTATACTATATTTCTATACTATATTATATTTCACATTCTGTCAGAGGCAATTCTGGCGCCTCAGTCTCAATGTACTGTACAACGCGGCATACATTCACATCAAATGATAACTCAGCTTCAGAGTTTCACTCACGCAGGGGCGTAATTTCCACCGGGGACACAATTTTCAAAATCCCCCCACTTTGAAATTGTTTTGTTAAATTAATGTCTAAACGCTCAGCACCACCGAGAGTTTAGCGCCATCGTTTAAACGAAACCGAAAGTAAAACGCGCGCGCGCATTCAAAAGCAATTTTAATACCCCACGTTTAGAGAGCGACTCCCCAATGTGCGCAAATTAGGCTAACATATATAGGCTGTAGGCTAATAATAGTTTGTGTAGTTGTATTTAATGCGTCCTTAATATTTATTTGGTGCTCCTAAATTTTTTTTGGTGCTCCTAACTTTTTGAAGTTGGGAGCACCAGTGCTACCAAGTAAAAAAGTTAATTTCGAGCCCTGAATATAAATATTTAAATGGTTGCTGTCATAAAAACTTGACAGAATAGTAAAAATTGTTATACAGTGCACATATTTACCAAAATGCTCTTCTCTAGAACCAACTAATGAGTTTATGATCACCGAATATGTTTTTTCTGAGGTTGTGACATTACAAGACATTGTTTACAAGCTGTTATATTGAAGTCTTTGTGTGAAACACTGATGGAGTGATTACATGAGACAGATACAGATTTCAGTACGTTGTACTCTCTTTTGGAAGTTCATTCATGTTTATTTAGTGCTGTAACTGGTTTCAGTGGAGATGATTAGTTCATGTGAACCTCTTGAACTGAGGCGCTACAGCAATCTGTGCCAAAACGGCAGTTATTGTTTGAATACTGCAATAAAAAAAGAATTTGAAATCTGGGACTGTGTTTCATATTAAAAGTAACAAAGCACAAAGGTTATTGTGATTTATTGGATGGGAGGCACGCTATAATATTTAGTTCATTAACTGAAAACAGGCTAGACTAATCGATTTGTGGGATTTAAGAATCAATATTGTTTTGTAAAAAAAGGGAGAATTTTTTTACCCAGCCCTACTAAAAAATGTACTGTATTTGAACACATAAATGCAGCCTTAAAAAACAAACAAACGAAAAACTCTGACCCTAAACTTTTGAAGAGTAGTGTATGTCACAATGGTAAGCCTGAGCACCTAGAAATTAAATGTGACCTATATTTGGGTGTCTGAACAAAGAGTAAAGTATTATCTTTTTTTAACATCAAGATTTCAGCTTGAAATTTATATGAAAGTGTATCTTTAATGGAGTTTGCTTAATATTTCTTGTTTTGCACCATTTTTAAATCACCATCAGCTTTTTTTTAGCTAATTATTTAAACAGTTTAAATTGTATAACTATACAAGAACTTGAATTTTTTTTTAAAATCATTTCATGTCAGTTCTTTTCTCGCAAGGATTAGGAATACCAGCATCTAAGCTCCAAAAGCAAACAAATAGAAACTCAAGCACATTTCCTCTGCGTAACTATCTGTTGCTTTCATTCCCAGTGATTTCCAGTGATTTCCATCGAGACATTTATTTACACAGGATGGGTGACGGCCTGGCTCTGATCAATAGTGTCAGTTTACAGCGCTGCAGACGGTCCGAACAAACAGTATCCCCTACAAACCCGCAGCTGGACTTTACATCAATATCATGCACAGGAATGTCTGAGAGGCCACATGCTCCACATACCTACACAACCATGAACATGAAATAATCATGCGCAAGAGGACAGGGAGGGAAAAAAAGATAAGGAACTGGGGAGAGGAAACAGACAAGCAGGCAACACGTGACAAAGAAATGATAACAGCAGACCGCTGCAGCTAGTACTCCTTAATGAATAAGCAGGAGTCCCCAGTGTCCAGCCCTCTGCTTTCAACACAGGCTCACAGTCACAGGGCAGTAAGCCTCTTTTCATGCAGCTTTTTGCGCCTGATGCCTGCCACAGTAGCTGGCCTTGCCATGCAACAGCTTTGTACAGACAGCATAATCCAGGCTGCAGCACATTACAGAAAAAATACGCTACTGGGCAAACGATTATGGAGAGGCTGGTACACTCAGAAGTTGAGTTTGCAAGGGGACATGGGATGTTCAATAAATCATTCATAGCATCCACTCTAAAGCCAGCACATCAAGCCAACATAACAGGCAAACATGGCCGAACACGCACGGGTCCCATTTTTGTGCCACCTGTTTACATTCACTTAAGACTGTGTTTACATGAAATATCGCCAAGAAGCATTGTTAGAACAACATGTCCTTGTTAGAAATATGTTAAGGAATTGACAAAACATCACAATAACGCAATTAAACAATGGCCATATGGCTATTTCCAATAAACTAAGAGAGACTTGTTCTTTTCTCACAATTCATACTGGAGATGCTCACTCATACCAGTTATTACGCTGCAATTACCACCACTAAATAAAACACAAAACAAACAAACAAAAAAAAAAAACGGTAATTGCGACTTTTTAATCTCACAATTCAGACTTTTCTTCTTGCAATTACACGTTTACATCTAGCGGTTCTGACTTTTTTTTCTCAGAATTGTGAGTTTATCTCTTGCAATTGTAACTTTATAACATGCTATTGAGTTTAGTAATTGTGAAAAATTGTGAGTTTATATCTCACAATTCTGAGAAAAAGTGTCAAAACTGCAAGATGTAAATTCGCAATTGCAAGATAAAGTCTAAACTGTGAATTTTCCCCCTCAGAATTGGACTTTATGAGTTTCTCACAATTCTGAGAAAAGTCAGAATTTCAATAAAAAAAAAAAAAAGCCATAATTGCGAGAAAAAATTTCTCACAATTGGGAGTTTACATCACGCAATTCTAAGCAAAAGTCAGAATTAAAAGAAAAAGTCTGAATTGCGAGACAAACTTGCAATTACAAGAAAAAAATTCCCTCTCACAATTCTGACTTTATTCCTCTCAATTGGGAGTTTAGCCTATAACATGCAATTCTGAGGGGGAAAAAAATTTAATTGTGAGATAAAAAGTCACAATTACCTTTTTTAATTTTTTACTCAGTGGCAGAAATGGGATTTAATAGCAATTTGGTAATTTAGCATAGTCAAAAAAATAAAAAATAAAAAACCTCATTCATGTCATTTACATTATGCTACATTTTGTGTGCAAAAACTTAAACAACTTGAGTCCGTGAAAGTACTTGTGATGTTTCTGTTTGTATTTATATTATTTTCTTTATGCAAACAAAATTCTGGAGCTACATGTACAAATGTGAAAAGAAACCTGTTACAGTGGATATTAATGATGAAATACTGTGATATAAGAATATCATCAACCTGTTTTCAGATTTGTATCAGATTGAGAACCAAATAAAAACAGCCCAAACTACACACACACACACATACATACAAATATTCTGATCTGCCGCAAACAATGGTGGTTTCAGTAAAGCGCACGGTTTGCCACCCACTGATTAATGCACAATTGCACTGCAGTGCATAACAGCATTTCAGAAAATACAGATTCTTCTCACAAATGTTTAATTATTATTAGATTTGCATTATTAAGGCTAAACAAAATGCTAAAGAGGGTAAACAAGTTTTTGAGGAGGCCTCAAATTTACAAACTGCTGCAATGCTATTTGTGAAGCGCCAAGTAGTACGAATACAAAAACAATGAGCATCAAAATCTGAACAGTTAGACCACTAATATTTTGAGAACAAAGCAAATACACTACCAAAACAATTACAGAGTGTAACTGGACATCCTGGGCTACCGTTCTATAACAATATCAGAAAATGCAATCTATATCTTAGAACTACAATTTCATCCTGATCCTGATTAAATGTATTGTGTAATCTGTTTAAAACAGGCCTTACAATGATCTAGCATTTGATAACGAGTAATTATTCAACCCTATGTATTTTGATTGGATTGAATAGCACACCTGGAGTCTAGTTAAAGAAATGCTAATTGTGAAAGCATCAACACATCATTTAGTCTATAGAGGCTTTAAGAAACAGCTTTGCCAAATCACCTGGTAGCTTTACAGGTTGACGGTATACAACAGAGTCTCGCTAACACCACAAGTTAAACACAGCTGTTTTGCAATAACAAGCAAACGTTTTAAAGCCTGAATGCTCATGGCCTTAAAGTTTATTATCCCCATGTGTGCAAGCATGTTTGTAACAGCAACAGTGAATGAGGTGAACTTATAATAGAAGCAGAATACAAATCAAGGACTCTGTAATGTTTTGCATTCTTATACGGTTGCATCCAGGCTGCCTTATTCATTAACACAACAATAAAAACCAAACAGCCCAACTAATCCACAAAAAATACCTTCAGGGCGAAACAGTCGAAAACATGTGAAGTCAAGTGGTTTCTCAGGGCATTATCAGCAAAGACCTTTCCAAGTAATGAGGAAAAAACAATGAGAAAATAAGAAACTTGCATTTCTCCCTGATTACTCTGTAACCATGATGAGGGCAATAAGTTCTGAGCAAGCTAAAAGAAAAAACAGCCAGGAGGTGCATGCTTCAATGATGACACAAATATTTACAGAATTCTGCCTCTCTTTTTAACCCGCTAATGAAATTACCTAAGGATATAATCAAGTCACAAACATCATTCATCTCAATAACCTGTCATCAGGTTCTACAAATCAGACACAAAGAAATTAGAAATATTCAGACCGTTTAAAATCATTTGGGTGACAAAAAAAAAAAAAAAACGTTAATAGGTATGTTTTTATTGTTGCAGTCTAATAATTATCATGTCAAAAGCAGAAATAGACAATAATTAAATTTAGCTCTACATATCAATTACTGAGCACAACATAAACTGAACAAAAAGCCCACAATATCGCTCAGTCATTAAAAAGAAATGATCACAGAAGCCACATCCTACTTCCTGTTTTGTGAAACATGAACCCAAAGAAAGATGGACATACTAAAAGACTAAAAGCAGCAACAAAACAGAGAAAAGCACTGCAAATGACACCATTAACAGATACAAATGCACAATTAATAAACAATTACACATCAAGAACTTCAACATCAAGTCAAATTAATCTGGAAAATATTTTAGGCCATCAAACATAATTACGTTAAGTACTCAAAAAGTACTTAATGTACTTGTTTCAGTGAGGAGAAATTTAGAAAACATGATAATTCTACATTCAATCTCATCTTTTTGGGAGGAACTTGATCTGGTCACTTTATTGTCCTCCTCAGGCACAATAACGCATTGTCTACGACCCCTTGCTGATAAGGTCACAAAAAGCATACTGCCATTAAAGCCTCCTAGACACTATAGTGTGAAGGTGTTGATTGTCAACACTTGTCAAAGGGCATAAAGCGATAACGCAGCGAAACTACCAGGAATCTGTGAGTAAAAAAAAAAAAGTGACGCAAATTGACTATAAACTATTTTTTTATCATTACTGTTAAAAGATCACGTTTTTAGGCTAACACGTGGGGTTAGGTACAAGAACCGGTTCTTACGCCAATACTGAACTGTTGTACTGAATGTACTGAACCTCATGAACCAATAACAGTTAGTGTTATGTTGCACTGAAGGCACGTGAGACTTAACTCAGTGCAGTTATTGACTGGTTGTGCATATGCCGTTATGAAGTTAAACATACACAAATTTGTGTTAATGTGTTACCACATTATTGTTTGTTTTGTTTTTTGTATTCAAACATAGTATAAAGCCAATTTTGAAGGACTGCGTAAATTATGACAATTCATGTTGTTTTACACCTGTATGACCACAGAAATACACAAGATAAAGATATCATTAATTACACTAATGGTAATCGAGTAATCGGTTGATTACTCCAACAATTAAACAAGTAATCTGATAATTATAATTCATTTTTATAGTAATAAAAATAGACCCAAGTTAACAATAGCCTTTACAATTACTTAAAATACATATATAATGGCAATAAGGAGTTAATAATTAGTTCGAAAGCAAGTAATCATTTGTTTTTTGTTTTTTAACAAAACTGTTAAAATACATAACGCATTATAAACAATAGAGCTAAAGTACATTACGCATTATAACAGATAGCTACAGACTGCAATCTAATCCTTGTTTAATACTGACCAAACAACATTTAATTCAAATGTCCACTTAATCTTAAATATTTGACCATTTATTTGCGACAGAAGTGCTACAGCCACTGTAACTTCTTGAATATGACAAAGCATGTAACTTAGAGCGAGAGTTTGAGCTTTTATTTTGATGTACACGATGTACAGTTAGCACACTGAGAAAGATACTGATGTAATCTTCTCTGTTTGCGTAATTTTTTAAATGATTTACCCTACAAATCTGATGAAATGGCACACGTTGCATTCCCAGATGAACGTTATAATAAACCCAAACTTAAAGCAATATGCAGAGATAGAGTTTGAGATGCTCCACACATGTAAATGCTAACAGTTTGTGTGGAGCAGCATTTACTGTGAACGGAGCTGTTCTGAGAAGCACATAAGTAAACTACACACATGAAAAAAAAAGTGCAAATAAACCTGCAACACATATTCATTTAATTGAATCGCAGCATTTGTGAATTCACAATAGCATTATGCTTTATGATTTTAAAATGGATTTAATATATCCGGCAGCCTTGGAAAACAGTGTAATGCGTTTAATAGATTCTCCTCCATGGAATGTGTCTCTTTTGGTATTTTGCCGATTACTCGACACGAGTACATGAGTAGACCTACTGAAATTGATTTCGAGGAATTGTGACATCCCTAATTGACTTCTCAGTATTTTCTTTTATGTTCCATAGAAGAAATAGAGGATTAGAACAACATGAGGGTGAGTAAATCAACTATTTGGAGGAATCGTCGAAGTACCAGAATCATTAAGAGGAATCAGGAGGAGTTTACGATTCACACACCCACTAATAGGTTTATTTAACGGTCTAAGGAAAAATTATATTAATTGAAAAGCCCTATGAGAAACAACCCAAAGACGCTGAGAACAACACTGAAAATGAATATTCTCTTACCCAAACCCCTAAAGGGAGCACCGCTGCATCTACTGATGACTATCAGACAGATAAATATCTTGCAAGCTTTGGTAACCCAAATCCTCTGGACTTAAATGCCCTGCGAGACTAAACAGTGAAGCAGCCATTGACGAGATTCAACACTCATTGTTTCATGAGACAGACATTCCTTGTCCAATTAGAATTCCTTTCATGGGCCCAGGGGGGAAAGCAGCACAGCTGGAGGCGCTGGGTTTGTCTGCGGCCCGACAGCTCTCCAACCTCTGCTGTGGACATCTCTTCCACAAACAAACTCAAGTGGCCACAGAGGAGATGTTGTGAGACACAAACACATCTGTGTAAAATAAAGACCAGCTCATTCAGAGCTTTCTTGTTTGTGTGGGAACAAAATGTCTTTATATGGTGTCGTCACTGCCTTCATCAAAGCAGTGTTGAGTTTGACATCAAAATACTTCTGCCAGATAAAAACGGGGCCATGGGAGACATAACAAACCCATTGCATCCAAGTAAAAGTCAAACTTTTTCACATTAAAATGACAAAATGCCCATGTAATCCACTTGTTCTAATCGCATACAGCAGTTGTTAACAGGAAAGGGAGGAAAAGCAGTATCACTACAATAAGGTTAACATTAACTAGCCAAGTAAAATACCACTGATGCGTTTAATCGTAGTTATTATTAATTATTTCCTGACCTAACATGAACATTGAACAATTTTTTTCATTACTGACAAACGTTAACAAAGATTAATAAATGCTGTAACAAATATATTACTCAGCCTTAGATAATGTCAATTAATGCATTAACTCATGGGACCTTTGTTGTAAAACACAAAAATGCTTTTAACCTCATCTCCGCTGAGTCTATAATACCATAAAGAGCATATAACCTTGCACTTCTGCATTTACTAATCTTTCTATTCCATAAACACTGATATGTCAACAGCAGATTTGGTTTAAAGAGACCAATCCTCCAGGGCACTGTTACTATCTCTGTGATGATATCAATGTGATCAGTATGCATCACACATATCCTGTTTATTTCCAAGAAAGAAGCGATTTCAAAAGAGTAGGGAAAAATATCCTCCCCAAGAAAACCCCAACAGTGGATTGTGAAAGAGTATATTAGCATATAAAGACCAAGCGCTGTAACCCTTTGTTAACTTGCTTCACTGAGCAAATATAATAAGTAAGACACAACACAAAACATTAATGAACAGTCTGCCACACATGGCAGTCTTAATATCTTAATATATAACGGAGACACCGCCATCCAGATGAGGGGAACCGAGAAAACAGCTGCCTGTGCTTCATCCGGTTAATACTCAGCTGATTTATGACTAATCCAACCTAACAAACCATGCATGGGAAGCTGCTTTCGGCTGATAACGTTCACATAAGTGAAAAATAAACCAAGTCCACTGACTACCGTGCTATTTATAAAGATGTTGATTAAACGAAAGACTGGTTGTCGTGTTAGCATGCGTTTAGCATTGAGAGCCAGGCTGCTGCAACTCGCCCCAGCAGAAGCTAACAGGATAGTCGCTTAGCCTTCCATACACACATTAGCGACAAACACACAGCGATGATAACGTAGTTAAAGGTATAAAATGATATTTAACCCAGTAATTATACAATTAAAACGATTAGGAAGCGTATATGTTGGTGTTTTACCTGTCAGTCGGATTTTGATGCTTGACCCGTTCCTTCGAGTCCCAGGATTCGACATCACTCCCACAAAATAGCCAACGAACTTTCTCTCAGGATAAACCCAAGACGCTCGCTTCAAGCGGATAGAAAAACGTATAAAAACGCGCTACGCTAATATGTGGGCTGTGCATGTGTTTCTAGACGATAAAACGGTATTATTTCCGTCTGGCAAATCCCCTGTAGCTTTCAGACTTAACAACACAGGCTAACATTTTTTTTTGAGCTCAACGGCGTTCTGACATCACGTTAGTACAGCTGTACGTGCACGTACTCGCGGCTGGGCGTGCGCGCTCTCATCCGCCTGGAGCTGCCAGTGCATTTGTGGTGTGTGATGATGTAGAAGGGTATTAGTCATCTGCATTGAGATGTTGTCCAAAGCGTAATTACTTTATAAAATATTGTTTTATGTTGGCTGTTTTTCAACGATGTCATCGAGAGTACTTTAATTAATATTTTACATTTTAAATCATTTTAATTCATATACTCTATAGATAGATAGACAGATAGACTACCAGATTTTTAAAGAAGTCTCTTCTGCTCACCAAGCCTGCATTTATTTGATCCAAAGTACAGCAAAAACTGTAAAATTTAGAAATATTTTTACAATTTAAAATAACTGTTTTCTATTTGAATATATTAAAAAAAATCTTCCTGTGATTTCAAAGCTGAATTATTAGCATCATTACTCTGGTCACATGATCCTTCAGAAATCATTTTAATATTCTGATTTGCTGCTCAAATATATATATATATATATATATATTAACAGCTGAGTAGATTTTTTTTTTTAGGTTTCTTTGATGAATAGAAAGTTCAGAAGAACAGCATTTATCTAAAACAGAAAACTTTTGTAACATTATAAATGTTTTTATCATCACTTTGGAACAATTTAAAGCATCCTTGCTAAATAAAAGTATTAATTTCTATAATTTCTTTCCCATAAAAATAAAATAAACTTACTGACTCTTAGAATGATTTCTGAAGGATCATGTGACACTGAAGACTGGAGTAATGATGCTGAAAATTTAGCTTTGATCACAGGAATAAATTACATTTTAAAATATATTCAAATAGACTTATTTTAATTTGTATTAATATTTCAAAATTGTACTATTTTTGCTGTACTTTGGATCAAATAAATGCAGGCTCTTCTTTAAAAATCTTTTAAAAAAAACTTTTGACTGGTAGTGTAGATAGACGGACGGACAGATAGATTATAGATAGATTTACACAATTTAAACAAATTGAATAGAATATAAGATCAAAGACATTATGCATAATTTAAAACACATCTGAATTAAAGTGATGTCTAGGAAATCTAAAATAAAAAAATAAGTCATTTTGTCATTTTAATATTTTACATGAATAGATTAGCATTTGAGGTTGTTGTTTTGGGTTGTAATAAATCACCAGATGATAAATGCAGATGATTTACATTACATTTGCATTATTCTGCTTGCATTAATTGTGGCTTCATAATTGCAGTGTGGAAGAAGCAAATAAGGTTAGTCTGAGAAACAGGGGAAGGGATTGGATTTGAGGGCTTTAGCAACTGGAAACAATAGAGCCATTTAATAGTGTTGTGCAGAAGAAAAGCCAATCCACATAAACAGCAGGCTAATGAGGGAGGTAGGCCACACACTGGCCTTTTTCAGTCCGTCACCACTTTAATGAGCAGAGAGGCTTTGTGCTTTTGGCATTCTAATGAAATGTATTTGATCTGAAGACTCATTAAAATGGAAACAAATACATATTAATGCTTTTAATTAAATCAGTTCTTTGTGTGGGATGCAATGTGGTTTAATGATGTACGACTCAAAAATTAAAATGTTGAATAAATGATAACATTCTAATATACTGATTGATTATTGAGGACATCATGCAATTATGCCATGTCTTGTCATGCACATATTGATCATAAGATACTGCTAATTTTACTGCAGGCCAATTAAAACTAACATATTGAAACAAATAGTTAATAATATATTGCATTAATAGGCTTCTCAATAATAATGTTGTGAAGTAATAAAAATATTTTAGTTAAATTACAAGCTTTATGCATTAGCTGTGGTAGTATTTTTGTGCTCTGGATTTTAGAAAGTGCAACACTAGGGCTTATGATGAAATGCCAGACATGAGCTGAGAACAGAATCAGCCATTGATTATATTTAACTACATTCACAACAAATGATATATATGAGAATGATGTTAACTACCCCAAATATGAAACCTAATATAGATAGCCAACTTATTGATATAATTTACTCAATAAATGGAGATGTTGATGTAGCTCACTTCTGCCACCTCTTGGTCATAATATGTTTATAGTAAGCGCAGGATTCGATTGTTCCAGTTGCCAAATGAGGTAAGATCTGTTAACTGGCTGAACTGATGAAGTAGAAAAGGAATTGAAAGAAAGTGTGTGAATTATTTAAACGTATGAACTGAATTAGATTTAAAGATCCATTAGTAGTGAGTAATTTTATTAAATTAAAATATATATATATATGTGACCCTAGACCACAAAACCAGTCTTAAGTAACCACAGGTGTATTTGTAGCAATAGCCAAAAATACACTGTATGGGTCAAAATTATCATAAAAATCATTAGGATATTAACCCTTTAACTGTCACTGTCCCCTCTGTGGGACGCCTAAGTTTACTTCACCGTATTACAAATAAATCCTAATCTAATCGTGACAAACTATACATTGTTGGAAAGGTCTAAGACTCCTAAATAGATATTTTACCATATTTGTGTTACAAATTATGTAGGAAAAGTAATAGATTATGTCAAGTTTGCAACTTAAAAAACTACATCATAACATGAGTTCTGACCTTTGTCACAAAAGACATTCTTTGTTGCCTTTTTCCCCATCACATTTTAGAAATCATACGAAATTATATATCAGCTCAAAACTTAAAATCTCAAAATGAATCCTTTTTAGGCATTTTAAAATCAGACATTGCATTACCACGGAAAATGTACATAAAAATCATATTACAAAATGTTTTCATTCATGAATTATAAAAATTTAAGCCTGAATAGTGCATTTTTATGTCTGTGTTCAAAAATGAAAACCACTTCTATCCACCTTATTCTTCAATGTTGAAGTAAGCCTATGGGTGAGACTTCCGGTTCATTAGCCGCTATAGGGAAATAACGAGAAGAATAACAACGTGCAGTAAACAGTAAAACAGAGAGTAATGTGGTAAGACACACCAATTTGCAATATCAAGCAACAAAACAAGCTGTTTTGTACAGCTAAAAATAGCTGGACGTGGGTGAGACCAGAAGCCACACCCTTAAATTTACAAATGGCCACGCCCACTCATATGGGAAGAAAAAGGTGGATAATGGGGAAAGTTTTGGTGTTTGTTCTTTATTTTTAAATAACTAAAAATGGAATGTGTATGACTAATCCAGCCATTGTTAGATGAAACTGGCATTCCTTTTTTCCAATTACAGTGACACAATTTTGGCTACAGTCCTCCAAAATAGTTAAGTTGGCTTGAGAAAGCCAACTTACTGATCTACTATTTAAGAATATTATTATTATTCTTCTTCTGAGCCAAATTTCGGTATCTATCTCCTCCTAGAGCTTTCAAGCTAGAACCACCAAACCTTCAGACTGGTCTGACTTGGTGTGCTCTATCTTTTCTAACTGATCCGGCTTATGGTTTTCGTAAACCAGACTATCAAAGCCACCAAAAATCCCATAGACTTACATTGACGGAATGTTCAAATGAGCCAACACTCTTCAAACTGCAACTGACAAAATTCAAATCTAAACTCCCAGAATCGCTTGAGGCTCAATCAAGCTTCCCTTCTATGTACTATTTCTAATCAATTTAGACTCATTTAGGCTTCCACTCTAATATTTCTAATATTTCTAATCTATCTAGCTATCTAAATCATGCTAGCAACATGCTAGTGGCATGCTAATCATGTTAGCAACATGCTAATCATGTTATAAACATGTTAGTAACATGCTAATCGTGTTAGCAACATGCTATTAACATGCTAATCATGTTAGAAACATGCTAACAACATGCTAATCATGCAACCAACATGTTAGTAACTTGCTAATCATGCTAGCAACATGCTAGTAACCTGCTAATCATGATAGAAAAATGCTAGCAACGTGCTAGTAACATGCTAATCATACTAGAAACTTGCTAATCATGCTAGCAGCATGTTAACCATGTTAGAAACATGTTAGCAACATGCTAGTAACTTGGTAATCATGTTAGCAACATGCCAATCATGTTAACAACATGCTAGTAATATGCTAATCATGCTAGAAACATGTTAACAACAAGTTAGTAACATGTTAGCCATGTTAGAAACATGCTAGTAACATGCTAATTATGCGTGAAACATGCTATCAACATGCTAATCAGGCTAGAAACATGCTAGTAACTTGCTAATCATGATAACAACATTTTAGTAATTTAAAAATACAAGCAATGAGCTAATCATGTTAAAACATGTTAACAACATGTTAAATCATGTAAGCAATGTGTTAAATCATGCTAGCTGCTTTCATACTTTTACAACCCTGGTGAAAAAAACAGCATATGCTGGTAGGTATGTTTTGATGCTGGAATGCTGGTTAGGTAGATTTTGATGCTGGTTTATGCTGGTCCTTAGCTGGATTAAGCTGGTCCTTTGCTGGTTTTTGCTGGTCATGTTGCTGGTCAAGGACCAGCATGAACCAGCAAAGGACCAGCATAAACCAGCAAAGGACCAGCTTAAACCAGCATCAAAACCTACCTAACCAGCATCCCAGCATCAAAACATACCTACCAGCATATGCTGTTTTTTTCACCAGGGAACTGCTTCAAACTTTCTCAAGCCAACTTAAAGTTTGTTCTCAAACTTTACTCATCTAGTTACATTTTATAATTAATTGTGAATTTGTATTTATCCCTATATTAAGAAGGTAAATTTAGCCATCTCAGAATATACCACCTATCGTTTGGGTATCTCATTAATGTATGCACTTGTCAGGAATACCCTCTGAGTATCCGGGGAGCAGCATGTGTGTTCACAGCTTTGAGTTAGCAGCCTTAATGATCCCCTAATGTGTCAACACATGCTTGAAGTGGAATATTCCACCACCGCTTGATAATATCACAACATAGCCTCATTACAATCAGTAGATCACAGACAAATGTTTTTCACTTGTTTATTCTTCCTACACAAAAGCTGCTAGAGTGTCACTAGCTGATGATGAACAATAAGGATTCCTGGATCATAAGGATGATTTTACATTTTACCCTTCACCCACACACACGTTTGCTATCCTTGTGGGGATTCTCCATAGTCGTAATGGTTTTTCTACTGTAAAAACGGTATATTTTATCATTCCTCACAGAAAACTTTCTGCATTATTATATTCTCAAAAAACACATTCTGTATGATTTAGAAGCTTGTTTACACATGGGAACCTGAATTCAGGTCCCCACTATGACACGAGTCCCCATGAGTCTGTGTGCATTCAGGTTTAAGTCCCCACCAGGATATAAAAACAAGGTCACACAAAACATTTAAACAATATTTAATCACTATAATCAATATAACATGTTTTTTGTTTTAATCATAAACATCACCTAATATTGTTCCATTTATACTCAAAACAAGTAATCACAGTTTGCAAATGGGGTAAGAAAAATAAACATAACGTGTTTTGATTTAAGGATGGTAGGATATTTTCGTAATCTTCCGCATGAGATTTTCTAGGTGGGGGGTCATGCTGTGTTTTTCTCATTCAGCTGTGATTGCAGTAAGTGATTTTCTCAAATTAATTAATTCACATTATTTAATTGTGAAACCAGCTTTAAAGCATCCTTTCATTTATCGATTGTGTGTTATAAATAATGCCACTGCTCTGTGCAGAGAACAGCGAGGAGCTTTAAAATATCACATATTCCTAGTGGAGAAACTGGTGCCAGCAAGACTAAGAACACCAAAAAGGTCATCCAGTATTTTGCCAATGTGGGAGCCACTGGAGGGAAGCCAGCTTCAGATTTCAAGGCAAGCAAATGGTTTTGATGTCCTCTCTGTGGAACATCATGCCCTGTTCTATTAGCCAAGGGTTTAAACTGAATCATTTACTTTATTTTTTCCTGTCCTAAAGGCCAAGGCAATGCTAAAACCACCAGAAACAACAAGTCTTTTCCATCGCATATATTCTCTTACCACAAAGGAAACAATAATGCATACATGTATTAGCACCATACTCGGTTCTTCTAAATCACCTCGTCATTTTTATTTTAGAGGAAATTCATCTGAATTCACTTTTAAGCTGGTTGGTGAAGACAGTCGACTGAGTATTTTAGCACCTTCAAATCAGCACTCATCTTAACTTCAGAGCTATAAGTCTACATTTGAGAAAGAAAGATTTTCTTGGTGCTGCTATAGTCTCAGCCAAAGAACGTCCCATGGTGATTATATCAACACAACCCAGGTGGGATACAAAAAGCAGGATGGCTATATACGAAAACAAAGATCCACTGAGTAAAACAGTGGTGAGTCTGTTGCAGTCCTCCATGGCTCTTTTGGCTCAGCTCTTCAAAGCAGAGGAAGCTCGACCAGGTGCAAAAAAAAGTCTCTTCCAAACCATCTCAGCTTTCTATAGGGTACTAGTCACCTATGAATATAACAAAATGCATGAAGTTCCTCATGAGCAAAAACAGCCCTTGTTTAAGTTGATACTTCCTTTGGCCCCAACACGAGCAGCTGTATAAACCGATGACCATTCTGCGCACTGCATTGTGTCAAATGAGTTTAAACAATCAGGGAATTTACATCTATATTTTGCATTTTATTCTTTTTATTAAAGGAGTTGTTCACCCAAAAATCAAAATTTGCATAAAATGTACTCAACTTCAGGTCATCGAAGACGTAGATGAGTTTTGGAACAGATTTGGAGAAATGTAACATTACATCTGCAGTGAATGGGTGCCGTCAGAATGATACTTCAAATAGCATGGGACAACTTTACTGGAGAAATCAATAGGACAGAGGAATCAGTGGCTCAAAAGCAATGGTTTGAATTTAAAAACATCTTATTGATGGATTCATTCATGGACTGGAGTCTACTGGATTACTTGTGAATTATTGTGATGTTTTTATAAACAGTTTGGAATTTCATTCTGACGGCACCCATTCACCGCAGAGGATCCATTGGTGAGCAAATTATGTAATGCTTGATTTTTTCAAATCTGTTCTGGTGAATAAACTAATGTATGTATTGGATGGCCTGCGGCTGAGTGCATTTTCAGCACATTTTTATTTTTGGGTGAACTATTCCTTTAATATCTGTCATTATTGCATTTTATTTTTATTGTTCTTTATTTATCGTACTACCCTATTTTTGTTTGTTTGTTTTCGTGTATATGAAGAGTTTATTTTAATAAATCATGTATTTTATGTCATCATGTTTTTTTTGTTTTGTGTTAGTTAGCTGTATTTTTTTTGTTATTTTTTTATCTAATCAAAATAACCCAACTGCAATTTTACTGAGATTAATTGGAATGCACAATGGAAAAAAACATGATTTTTTGAAAATTGTTAAACACTAAGTTATCTATTTTTGCAAATGAACTCTTTATATGTCCTATGTAAAAAAGGTTTTGAAATGTGCTATATAATTCAGGTTTTAATAACAATATTTACACATATTTGAGTTATAATATTCAAATTACCTGAATATAAAACATATATATTGATGTAAGTATGTTAACCAACGCACATCCATCAAGCATCATAGCTTGTTATTATTTCAATATACGCTCTTGTGTTTACCAGGTGTTTATGACGCATTTTTAATCCTGCACCTGGCAACTGGCATGTAAGAGCGTTCAAGAGGGAATTTGCATTTGCCAAAAGGCTTTCCTAACAGATTAAGTAGTTTAAGCCGAAGTTGTCTCTGTAAAACAGTAGCTCTATTTCATATAAGACATGCAAAAATAACAAAACAAGACATACACAGTACATAAAATTCTGTCATTAATTACCCACCCTCATGTCGTTCCAAACCCATAAGACCGTTCATCTTCAGAACACAAATCCAAAAGCTTTCTGACCCTGCATAGACAGTAATGCAACTAACACTTTCAAGGGTCAGAAAAGTAGTAAGGACATTAAAATGTGACATCAGTGCTTCAACCGTAATGTTATGAAGTTACTTTTTGTGTGCAAAGAAAACAAAAATAATGATTTCATTTTATTCAACCATTTCTTCTCTTCCGTATCAGTCTTTGAAGCATGTTCATGAGAGTATCACAATGAAAAAAAATATTAAAATATCTTAATTTAAGTTCTGAAGATGAACAAAGGTCTTACAGGTTTGGAACAACATGAGGGTGAGTAATTAATGACAAAATTTTCATTTTTTGGCGAACTAGCTCTTTAAACTAAACCCTTGTCTCTCACTATTTCAGAAATGGCTTCATTACCATTCATCGAAATGTGAAAAAATTCCTGCAGCTCAAATAATGTGGAAAAATATACTTGTTGAAGTCATCTTTTTTTATTTGTTAATATCTTTTCTATTCCTTTCTATCCTGCAGTGTTTTATTATCAGGTTTAACTTTTACTCTACATGGCTCGCCAACAGAGCAAGATGAAGCCCAAAAAAGAGGAGCCATGAGCTGTTATGGAGAAAAATGGTAGAAAAGATCAAAGAGCCTGATGAAAAATTGATTACTTTTTTCAAAGAAAAGCGTGATTCAGCCCTGACCTCAGAAGCTGTAAGTACATGACTGAATGTGGTTTTGATTTTAAATGAAAATGAACTGCATTTTTATATTCTCAGGAACAAAATACAGTTGCAGATGCTGAGAAGTACTATAACCAGCTGATAAAGCAGAAAATCAGCATGAAAGAATGGATTTCCAGGATATGAAAGAGATGTTAGAGAAGGAGAAGAATGTTGCCAATGCTTGAAGTGTTCAAAAGTAATGGACCTGAGAAGAATCTTGGAAGGATGGGAGTCGATTCTGGCGAAGTCAGAGAAGGAAAAACAGGTGAAAGCAATCAAGGATTTCACTAAAATATGGTTGTAAATTCCCCACACATCTGCTATCATGTGTGAAATCAAGCAAGCACGTGTTATTGATTGACAGATTAAAATAAAGTAACATAATGATCTGAAATGATTCAGTTTATTGGCTCTAAACTACCTGCTGTGGCTCTTTAGGGCCTGGACAGCAAAGTACACAGGACACCTAAGCCAACAGGATGAAAGCATTGCTAAAGTACAAAAGAAAAGCTCTAGAGAAGCCTCAGCAGGTAAAGAAGCCATTGCTTGTTTAGAATTGAAGCTGTTATTACAACATACGAAAACTCAAAGATGCATCTAGCCACTTTGGAGAAGATCAAGCAGCACAGACTTGGAAGATCTCACCATTACACTGAAGAAGATAACGGTTGCTCATTTTGGGGGGTACCAGTAGAATATATAGTTTATAAAAGTGATTAAAATGATTGCTTAGATTTCAGTCCAATGCAGCTGCGCCAGTTCTGGAAAAGACGCAGTGTGAGTATTAAAAAATGTCCAAAATGTGAGGATCTGCAGACACACTTCAAAGCTGTCAGAATTAACGTAATTTGTAGATGGCACAAATATACAAGCTTTGGATTGCTTATGAGGAGTTCCTTTGATCATCTGGAATCTGCTAGAAAAGATAAAAAATAATTTCTGTTATTGCAGGCTCTCAGAGAATTTGTAAAAGCCTGTATATAAACACTAATTATCCGTCACAATCGAAGTTAAAATACTTGGAATATGAGTTTCTTATTATATTTTATCTTCAAAAAAGAGCTTTCTTCAAAACTGAGAAGGGGAAAACATCAGAGTACAATAGAATTCCTCTAAGATAGCCTGGGGGAAAAGGTCAGAGGTCAAGCTGAAGCTTTGAGGACGAAGAAGAAAATGGAGTCAGACTTGAATAAAATGGAGATCCAGCAGGACAATGGCACCAAGAACAATAGTGACCTTTAGGAGACTGTAACAGCAGATCTACCCTGTTGAAAAAACAGCATATGCTGGTTAGGTATGTTTTGAAGCATGGCAGTTGGTTTGAGCTGGTTTAAGCTGGTCCTTAGCTGGTGATGAGCTGGTTTAAGCTGGCTATAAGCTAGTCCTGAGCAGGAGTTACTGACATAGGTCCAGCATATGACCAGCTTAAACAAGCTCAAACCAGCTGCCATGCTTCAAAACATACCTAACCAGCATATGCTGTTTTTTTCAACTGGGTAATTACATCAGAATTATTCTCATTATTTTTTAATTAACTCTGGCCCCACGTGGGTATAAAATTGTGTTATGAACAAGGAGCTATTTAACCTGCACAAATGACATTGCAAACCAGACAGTGACTAAAATTAAGGATGTGTGCAGTGGGATGGAGGACTCCAAACCTGCCAGGAAACCTGCTGAACAAGAGCTGGTGGATAACAATGAGTATCTTAATAAGCTTAATGTGTGTAAAGTTGTGGGTAAGTGTTTAATAAGGTGAAAGGTACAACCTCTGTTTGTTTTTTTTTTGTTTTTCAAACTGTGGGAAAGGAAGAAATGGGAAATGGACAGGTAGCAAACATGCTACAGAATCATAATTTGAATTTAACAAAGTAAAATGAAAATTAATGCAATTTTTAAAAAAATCATTACCTAATATTATCAGCATATGAAATGCTAGCTGTAGAAATGTGTATTTAACTTACAGAGAATCTTCAGCATCATTACTCCAGTCTTCAGTGTCACATGATCCTTCAGAAATCATTCTAATATGCTGATTTGCTGCTCAGGAAATGTTTCTTATTATAAATGTTGAATTTAGTTATTGCTTCATATTTTTGTGGAAGCAATTATGTGTTTTTTTCCGGATTCTTTAATGAATAGAAAGTTCAAAAGAACAGCATTAATTTAAAATAGAAATCTTTTGTAACAATGTAAACATCTTTACTTTATCTTTTATCAAATTGATGCAGAATAAAAGTATTAATTTATTTAAAAAATTACTGTTAACAAGCTTTTGAATGGTAGTGTAGCCTATATGCATACACGTAATACTTATAATTTCGCCCAGCATCTGCTGACAACTAAATTTTGACCCTGGACCACAAAACCAATTATAACCCACCCCTTTTTGATTTGTGGCATAAAAGAATTTTATTCCATTTTGACCCATATAATGCATTTTTGCCTACTGCTACAAACATACCTGTGCTACTTTAGACCGGTTTTGTGGTCCAGGGTCACATTCGGCCTTGATTATACTGTATAATTGTGAAAGTGGCAGAATCTAGCCCACATATCAGGGAAAGCAATGTACCCAAAAATGACTATTAAGCGGGAGAAGTAGTCGTTAGAACAAATAATGTCAAGAAAACCACACTATAATATTATAATGACAAAAAGTCATTATCAGAGACATAATAATGTGATTAATCTAATCCAGCCTTAGTTCAAAAGTATCAAAAGTTGCACACTCCTTTGAACACTGGCCTCCTCCTCTTACAGTGCCAGCCAGCCCTCACCATTGTCTCCTGAATGACTTGCGCTGTGAGCGGACACGCCCACCGTTTGCCGTGCGTACGCATGCGCGCTAAGCCGTGTGCCATTTCCTGGATTCCTTGACAGGCCAAAATCAGGGAGCGAGAAGAGCAGTCGGAGTGAATTCGTGTCGACTGTCCAGAGTCCGCGAATTCAAGTCCGTCCACCAGGTGAACACCCGAGAGCGAACATCCTTACGAACATTTCCACAAGAAGCGGAGCATCGGTTCAGGTAAATGAGGCCCGTGTCATCCCTATTCCCGACAGTAGGGAGCGGGACTGAACCGGCATCTTGTGCAAGGCCTTCCTGATCCTTAAATCTAACAGACCACGGACATTTCTGTAATTTCACTCGCGCTATAATAGTTTTGACGGTTATATGAGACACTACAGACCTTTATCTTTAAACCCGGAATCCCTTTTCCAGCTTTCTGCATATTTTTTGCCTGAATTTAATCTGTTTTTCGCGTTAGCTTGCGGCTAATGTAGCAGGGAGCCAGCTCGCGAATAGAAGCCTATGGCATCAGATATTGATCTTCTGCCTCATCCACGCCCTAAAATCGGGAACTGACAGCCGTCATCTAGTTTTGCCGGTTGAACCGGCAGTTTTTGCTTTAGTATGTGATTACAGACGAAAAACAGTGCAGATTTAGTTGGGAACATTGACTGATGGATGTGATGTATCCCCGGCTTGCCAGTTCGTCAGTGCTGGTTTTCATCGTTTTTGACACTCAAGAAACCATTTATAACTAAATCCAGAGTATCCATGATTATCCACGATTGCGAGTGTGATATTTTTTTATAAAACTCAAAATAAAGAGTTTACGAAACATGTAATTAATGTCAATTAATTTGGGTTTTAAACTAAATTTGGTCGCTGTGTTCTCTGCAAATAAAATATAACCCTGGACCACAAAACCAATCATAAATAGCACGGGTATATTTGCAGCAATAGCCAAAAATACACAAAGGTCAAAATTATTGATTTTTCTTTTATGCCAAAAATCATTAGGATATAAATTAAAGATCATGTTCCATTTATATATTTTGTAAATTTAACACCGTAAATGTATAAAAATGTAATTTTTGATTAGTAATTTGCATTGCTAAGAACTTCATTTGGACAACTTTAAAGAGGATTTTATCAATATTTAGATTTTGTTGTCCTATCCTTACAAACCATACATCAATGGAAAGCTTATTTATTCGGCTTTCAATTTAAAAAAATGATAATTATAACTTGTTTTGTGGTCCAGGGTCACAAATAGATAAATAAAAAAAGCAAAACATCAAGCTTTACTTGTCACCAATCAAAACTGGACTGGATCAGTCTGTTTAAGTGGAGCAGACCTCCTAGTGTTTGTACTCCTGCACAATCACACTAGTGAGAGAAACCACACATGTATTTGTCTTTGCATCTGGAAAAATTTCCAGTGTTATTATACTAAATTCCTCATTAGTAAGCTAAATGAAAAAAAAAAAAAATGTAAATATCAAAACTGTTTAACACAGCATCAGTATAATCAAAGTTATATTATTGGCATATCAATCAAATATGATTGTATGTGTGTTTGTTTGTTTGTTTTTTCTCAGGCAGAGGTGCAAATTGAGACAATGTCACTCCACCAGTTTTTGTTGGAACCCATCACATGCCATGCATGGAACCGGGACAGGACCCGTAAGAAAGATTTTCATTGTCATTGTCTGTATCCATCCTTTTATAATTTCTGCCTCATCTCATGCATTGTTTTTCAATTACAGAAATTGCTATCAGTCCAAACAATCACGAAGTCCATATATACAAGAAAAGTGGAAATCAGTGGGTGAAAGCTCACGAATTAAAAGAACACAATGGACACATCACAGGTAAGAAGTCCCTGTAAACTGAAAAATTCCTCACAGACATTATTGAAATGGCCAGTTGACCATTGTGTGTTGTTGCTTTTTTCTAGGCATTGATTGGGCTCCTAAAAGTGATCGTATTGTGACCTGTGGAGCTGACCGTAATGCTTATGTGTGGAGTCAAAAGGACGGCGTGTGGAAACCCACCCTTGTTATTCTCAGGATCAACCGTGCTGCCACGTTTGTGAAATGGTCTCCGCTGGAGAACAAGTTTGCAGTGGGGAGTGGAGCGCGACTCATATCTGTTTGCTACTTTGAGTCTGAAAATGATTGGTAGGTCACAGCTCATACATTGGGCTAGATTGATTAATTGATTTATCTTTCAGATCTTGTGACTGTATGTATAATTTGTTTTTTATTTAGGTGGGTTAGTAAACACATCAAGAAGCCCATCCGTTCGACTGTCCTCAGTTTAGACTGGCATCCAAATAATGTGCTTCTGGCAGCTGGGTCATGTGACTTCAAATGCAGGTGATTATTAAAGCTTGTTAGCCCTTAATGTAAATGTCTCTAGCACTAAAAATTAACTTTTTGTTTGTGCTCTGAATCATATTTGCATGTTTGTTTCTTAGGGTATTCTCTGCGTACATCAAGGAGGTGGATGAGAAACCAGCTCCAACCCCATGGGGGTCCAAGATGCCCTTTGGGCAGGTGATGGCAGAGTTTGGAGGGGCAGGAAGTGGAGGATGGGTTCACAGTGTCTGTTTCTCAGCCAGTGGGAACCGACTGGCTTGGGTCAGCCACGACAGCACTGTCACTGTAGTGGACCCCACAAAAAGCTCAACGTGAGTAATGGAAATGGTTGGCGTGTTTAGTAAAAAACAAAATCATGCTTGTTAATGACTAATAGCACATTTCTTGCAGGCCAAGTCAGTTGAAGACAGAATTCCTTGCCCTTCTGAGTGTGACTTTTGTTTCTGAGAACAACATTGTGGCAGCAGTAAGAACCTTTTTTTTGTACTTTAGAGGCATTTGCCTGTTTTCAGGATCTAATCTAGAGGTTTTTTTTTCGTCAGGGTCACGATTGCTGCCCTATGCTGTTCAGTTTTGATGATGGTGGAACCTTGACCTTCATATCCAAGTTGGACATTCCAAAGCAGAGCATCCAGCGCAACATTTCCGCCATGGAGCGCTTTCGCAACATGGACAAGAGGGCCACCACTGAGGACCGCAATAGCACCCTAGAAACCCTGCATCAGAACAGCATCACGTAGGCCGAAAAATTATTTGAAAATTATATGTAATTGTGCATTTTGTGGTCAGTAAGACTTTTTTTCTGAAAGAAAACAACTCTACTAATCAAAAGTAACAGTAAAGACATTTGTGACCCTGGAACACAAAACCATTCGTAAGTAGCAGGGGTATATTTGTACCAATAGTCAACAATACATTGTATGGGTCAGAATTATCAATTTTCATTTTATGCCAAACATCATTAGAATATTAAGCAAAGATCATGTTCCATGAAGATATTTTGTAAATTTTCTACCATAAATATATCAAAACTTAAATTTTGATTAGTAATGTGAATTGCTAAGAACTTCATTTGGACAATTTTAAAGGTGATTTTCTCAATATTCTGATTTTTATTTTTTTTTTGCACCCTTATCTCAACCAAATATTGTCCTATCCTAACAAACTATACATGAATGGAAAGCATATTTATTCAGCTTTTAGATGATGTATAAATCTCAGTTTCACAAAATAGACCCTTATTACTGGTTTTGCGGTCCAGGGTCACATTTACAACTTAACAAATAGTGACAAAATCTCAAATAAATGCTGTTCTTTTGAACTTTCTACTCTAAAAATCCTGAAATAACAGTTTCCACAAAAATATTAAGCAGCACAACCATTTTCAACATTGATTTCTTTAGCAAATCATTATATTAGAATGATTTCTGATGGATCATGTGACCATGAAGACTTGAGTAATTCAGCTTAGCCATCACAGGAATAAATTACATTTAAAAACACAGTATAGTTTCACAGTATTACTGTTTTTACTGTATTGCTCACATAAATGCAGCCTTTGTGAGCATAAGAGACTTTCACAAATATTTCAAGTCTTACTGACCCCTAACTTTGTATATGCTGTTTTTTTAAATCATCATTATTAATGTAATTGTGCACAATTATTTATAATGTTTAACTTTAATTTTGCAGCCAAGTGTCTATATATGAAGGAGACAAAAGAGATTGTCGCAAATTCTGCACTACAGGAATTGACGGAGCAATGACCATATGGGATTTCAAGGTTTGTATTACATTTTTTCAAAACTATGCCAAATGTCAACTTTAAGTCATTAACATCTCTCAAGTCACAGTTAACCAGAATGATGACCATGTTTACTTAATTCTCTCCACAGACCTTAGAGTCTTCAATCCAAGGCCTGCGGATCATGTAAAACTCACACAAACTAGCATGACACAGCACAAGCAATGCAGCTTGAAGACTAACAAGGATAACACTTCTGAAAGTTTTTAAATAAAAAAAAAAAAAAAGCACTGAGCAGTGGTGTGAACTGATGTGTGACACTCTTAAAAATGGAAAAACACTAATGGAAAAAGGGGTTAGGATCTTTGTTTCCTTTTTGTTTGTTTTTTTTAAGAAAAAAAAAGTAAAAATCTATGCCAAAGCTGGCACCCCAGCAGTGTGTGATGGTTGATCAAAATGTTTTGGGTCTCCAGGGGAACCGGAGAGGTGTTAAATTAAAAGGAGAATTTTATGTAAATGGTCTGCTAGAAATAAATGACGTATACTACACACCATTTGCGCATGTTGTCTCTTTCTGTTTGATTTGATGCCTTGGTCACTGAGCTTTCAAATGCTACTAGGTATACACAGCTCTCACTGCAACCCAAGGTTGGGTTATACAATTTCTTTTCAAGTAATGGTTCTTCTAAATTATTACAGTGCACATAAAGATTCATTCGAAAAAGTTACTGACCATAAATCAGCTCTGCAGACGGAGGTTTTAAAAACATGCAGTCGAAGAGAATGTGAAGGGGAGTTTAGAAGCCCTCCTCACCAGCAGACAACCGCCCACACAAGGAAGTGGTTATATGTTTCTAACAGGGAAGGGGAAGTAGTGCATATTTGGGGAGAAAAACGAATAAGGAAATACTTCAGTTCATTCAGAGCAAAGCCAGCGTTTGTGTTGACTGCTCAGAGTCCACGAACTCAGGCTTCTGTTGCAGAATTTGTCAATCCCCCCACACACATCTCTAAGTTTTTTACGGTTTCCTGGGTAAGTAGAAAAACATGGTTTTGTTTATCTGAATTTGGAAGATTCTTTCTTAGATGTGAAGCAATCTGTAGTTACGGAATGCTGGTGTACTAACATGCACTAACATGCAGAATGACAACTAGAAAGTGTCAGTATTTCTCTGACTTTTTAGCTGTAGCGAGACTTTGCATGGTCTACCTGACATTTGAAACTCACTTCTGCAAACTCACTCAGCAGAGAGAACCGTTATGTTTTAAACGGAAACTGTGATAGATAGTAGAGGTGTTTTATGTGTTTTTCTTGTAAGGGGAGCATCTGGCTTTGTCGCATTCCTTTCTGGTCTGGTTTTAATTTAGTACAAGCATTGAGGGGAAAAAAAAAAATTGCTGTTACAAATGCAAAACCATTTTTGTTTCAAGTGTCAAGTCAACCCGGAAAGACAATGAACAAGAATTGTAATAGGAAGTTCTAAACTTCTCCATTTTAGTGACATGTCTCTACGGATGTGAACGTGCAGTCTTGTTGCAATAGTTTGATTAATATATCACTTAAATCTTTTCATTTTAAAATTGCTTCTAACTTAATTTGCAGGTAAAAGCAGCCATGTCTTATCACAGTTTTCTCCTTGAACCTATCAGCTGCCATGCCTGGAACAAGGACCGAACTCGTAAGTTCTCATGCTCGCAGCATCTTTGGAGCGTCTCCCAGTGTCTAGGGCTAAAGATATCCTTCATCTGAACTGTGTAATCATGTGGGAGCATCACTACTAAATACACAAATGATTCTGTCTCTAAAGCTCATCTGATCATGAATCAAACACGTCTTTTGAGGATTTTTCTGAAGAGAGTCTGATGAGATTTGAACTGTGCGCTGGTTTTCATGAACTAATGTTTAACATTTCCTCACAGAGTTGGTCGTTACGCTAAAAAGTTTTCACCAGTTTCACCTTAAAAACTTAAGTTCAGCAGCTGCCTTAATTTTAAGTTAAATCAACTTAAAACTACAAGTCACTTTAACTCACTACAATAAAGTGAGTTGAAATGACTTGTACTTTGAAGTTGATATAACTTAAAATTTTAAGGCTTGAACTTAAGTTTTTAAGTTGAAACTGGCGAAAATGTTATACAGTGTACGCATTTTACTTGAATTTTAATGTTTGCCAATATTTTAAATCATCCTGTGAACCACCATTTGCTCTTGAGAGCCCATCGGGCTCCTTACTGAATGTCTACAATGTTCTGCTGAAGCCTACATTTTGGATGAAAATCTGCATATCCTTCTGGAAACGTATAAATACATAGATAAACTTGTACGCGGCATGCATACTTGTTTTTCTGTGGTTTATGATAGCAGAATCCTTCAGCATCAGTTAAGTGCTTTTAAAAAACAAAATTAGGACTATGTTTTTATTAAGAGTTTAAAAAGCATCTTAAAAGAGCAAAAATATAAACGTCAAAGTTGTGTCTTTGCACTGCTGCCGCCCTGCTTTTCTTTCCATGCTGATGAGAGAAGCAGTAATGACTAATTCTCCCCAGACTTCCTGTTTTACCATGAATGGTGCTTTGTTGCTGATGTCGTACGTCTTCTGCAGACCGCAGAGCAACAGCAGGGAAATGAGATGGCTGAGAATGACTTTTAGGTTTAACTGCTGCTGTTAAAAACATGAAAGTTCTCTAGCTTGCCTATGAAAAATCTGCCATATAGCGGGAAATAGACGCTGTGTCAGAATCCAGCATTGGGCCTGTTTCCAATACTTGGCAGCCTTTGCATTTGACCACTTGTCTATTTATGTGACGTGCTTTCAGTATTAGGCCCAAATGTTCATGTTGGTGCGTAGACAGCAAATATATGCAGAACCTTTGATTAAACGATTGCACACACTTATGACACAGTGATGCAGAAAGGCAGCTGAACTTTTAACACAGCTTAATGTACACTTTTAGATTTTCAAATAATTTGTACTTGTGTACACTACCAGTCAAAAGTTCTTGGACAGCAAGATTTTTAATGTTTTTTAAAGGTGCCATTTCTGCTCACCAAGCCTGCATTCACTTGATCCAAAATACAGCGAAAGCTGTAATATTGTGAAATATTTTTACTATTTTAAATTACTGTTTTCTGTTTAAATATATTTCAAAATGTAATTTATTCCTGTGATTTCAAAGCTAAATTTTCAGTATCATTACAATATATCATTATCATTATAGTCTTCAGTGTCACATGATCCTTCAAAAATCATTCTAATAAGCTGATTTGCTATTTAAGAAACATTATTTATTATTAGCAATATTTAAAACAGTTCAGTACATTTCAATTTTTTTTATGAATAAAAAGATCCAAAGATCAGTATTTCTCTGAAATAAAAAGCTTTTATATCATTATACACTATACCATTCAAAAGCTTAAGTCAGTATAATTATTTATTTATTTATTTATTTATTTTGTGGGAAAGAAATGATAAAAATTAATACTTTTATTTAGCAAGGATGCTTTAAATTGATCAAAGTGATGATTAAAACACTTATAATGTCATTTATAATGATTTCTATTTCAGATAAATGCTATTCTTCTGAACTTTCTATTCATCAAAGAAACCTGAAAAAATTCTACTTTGCTGTTTTCAACATAATAAATGTTTTTAAGCAGGAAATCAGAATACTGGAATCTCTGAAGGATCATGTGACTGGAGTAATGATGCTAAAAATTCAGCTTTGAAATCACAGGAATAAATTACATTTTAAAATATATTCAAATAGAAAACAGTTATTTTAAACAGTAAAAATATTTCACTATTTTACTGTTTTGCTCTGCAAATAAATTCAGGCTTGGTGAGCAGAAGAGACTTCTTTTAAAAAAACATTAAAAGTCTTACTGTTCAAAAACTTTTGACTGGTAGTGTATGTTCAGTGGTCCTTGTAACAATTTTAATTCTGGTGCTTTTTATTAAATTACAAAAAGCAGTTGAAAATGTTTTACAAAATACATATTCATTTCTGCACCATTAAACACTTTACGTCCGATTACCAAACTATATGCATCATCTAATTAATTTAACTTACAATTGAAAATCAAAAATGATGTGATACACTTAGCTTCAAATACCACTCCAAAGCAGTGTGGGTATTGGGACAGGCCCATTTTCTTTTTTAAACACTATTCTGCAGAAACATACTGTGTTTCCAGACTTTAGCTCAGTTCCTTGGAATTTTTTTAAATATACTTTTACATTTTCTTAAGAAAACGTTAAGTGATGCTTGCCATAAAATTGGAGAGTTGCAGGTAGTTGCTAGGGTATTTTGGGTGGTTTTTTCATTTCTCCAAAAGAGAAAGGGATTTTTTTTTTGCACCAAATTTTTTGTTCACCAGGCGAACAACATACATCACCAACATGAATCCATTTCCCCCTAAAAAGACAGCTCAACCAAAAATTAAAATCACCCCATGATTGACTCACCCTCAAGACATCCTAGGTGTATATGACTTTCTTCTTTCAGACGAATACAATCAGAGTTATATTAAAAAAAATGTCCTGGCTCTTCCAAGCTTTATAATGGCAGTGAATGGGTGTTAAGATTTTGAAGTCCAATAAAGTGTATCCATCCATCCAGAGGTGGAAATTGCCAAATATTTACTGGGGGACCCCAGTTCAGAACATATTTTATATTTTTAAACCGTAGATGCAGAAAATCCCATTATTTTATGTATAAAATTTGTATGCCGTTTGGAGGTTATGAAGATAAAAGATGAAAGTCCTCTACATTTTGAACTAGAATTCCATCCCCCCTTGAGTCCCCCCCATTTCTAGCCCTGTTTCTATCATAAAAATTACTCCACACGGCTCCGGGGGTTAATTTTCGAAGGGTTTGTGTAAGAAAAAATATCCATATTTAACACTGTAATTTCTAGCTTCCACTATGTGTCGCACATGCATTTACCAGAGAGTGCCGTTCCAGTGGATGACGTAGCATGTAGATATAGCATAAGCTCTGGTGAAAATGTGCTATTCTCGCACGAACAAAGATACAACAGGTAGCAGAAACGAGAATACGGTTTATAAAATTTTAAATATGGATATTTTTCTTCCACAAAAGCATAGATTTATTTCAGAAGGCTTTTATTAACCCCTGGTGCCATCTTGAGCACTTTTACTGGTGAATGGACGCACTTGATTGGACTTTAAAATCTCAACAGCCATTCACTGCCATTATAAAGCCTGGAAGAGCCAGGACATTTTTAATATAACTCCAATTGTATTCGCCTGAAGATAGAAAATCATATACACCTAGGATGGCTTGAGGTCGAGTAAATCATGGGGTCGTGTTAATTTTTGGCTGAACTATCCCTTTAACAATCCACATGTTAGCCACAGAAAGTGGTACTAATAAACCTTGAATAAACAAGTACTCACTAATAAAATATTTAGGCTGTTATCCAATCCATCAAGCCAATGTATTTTTGTCCTTTGTGTTGAATATTTTATACCTGTTTTCTGTTTCTTGTTTCTTTAGAAATTGCACTGTGTCCTAATAACCATGAAGTCCATATCTACAAGAAGGAGGGAAACAACTGGAACAAAATCCATGTGCTGAAGGAGCACAATGGCCAGGTTACTGGTAAGTCTAGAAGGTTCATCTGACCTACACAGCCACAGAGCTTTAATGTGACCAACAGCATCTCATCCAGGTTGTTTCCTCATCAACCAGGCATTGACTGGGCCCCAGAGAGCAATCGTATTGTGACCTGCGGCACTGACCGTAACGCATACGTTTGGACCCTAAAGGGAGACGCATGGAAGCCCACCCTGGTCATTCTGAGGATCAATCGTGCCGCCCGCTGTGTGAAATGGTCTCCTAAAGAAAACAAGTTTGCTGTGGGCAGTGGCTCACGTCTGATCTCAGTCTGCTATTTTGAGCAGGATAATGACTGGTGAGTATCAGACAGCAGAAATGGATAGTGAGCCTTTTCTGGCAGAATTGTTAATCTACTTATGACATGAGGCAGATGGGCTCTCTCTTGTTTTTAAATGACTCGGTTTAAAGCAGTGTTTGGATGATAGGACTAGAAATGCACAGCAGAGGATGCTGGTACTCACCAACCGCGTTGAAAATTGATCCGTCAGTTGATTCGTCAAATTCAGACACTTGTGCGACAATACTGGAATACAAGTTACACGTGATGTGATATCATTGAGCCATTTAATACTACATATTCATGCTATCGCGCTGTTAGTGTGAATTTCAGAAGCTGTTTTGGCATCTTGCTAACAGACAAACAGCGCGAATGT
Source organism: Labeo catla (assembly GCA_012976165.1). NCBI lineage: Eukaryota > Metazoa > Chordata > Actinopteri > Cypriniformes > Cyprinidae > Labeo > Labeo catla. The sequence continues at coordinate 166,943 of VONZ01000051.1, read as the reverse complement.
GATATTGCATTACAATAAAGTTGTAGTCCAACAAACAACAAATAAATAGCTTACTGACCAACTTTTTAGACAAAAGTTGCTTTGGAAATATTTCATTGGCGGAAGGGGAATAGAGAAATATAGGCACAGCGGAATTTACCGATCAACACATTGGCGGCGTTGCTACATGAACTTGCGTTTTTGAAGGAATCGGTTCAATAAATGATTCCATGACTCACTCACTTGATTCGTTCCTGAATCAGCGTTTTTAATGAATCAGTTTCAATTTATGATTTAATGACTTGCTAATACATACAGCTACTTGTTTAGTTATTTAATTAATCCATCTTTTCACACTGAGGACAACTGAGGGACTCATATGCAACTATTACTAAGCTTTAAACGCTCACTGTGATGCTCCAGAAAGAAACACAAAGCATTAAGAGCCAGGGGTGTAAAATTTTGAACATGACGAAGATGTGTAATTTTTTTTTTTTTTTTGCCTTCATAGCATTTTTATTATTATTATTTAGTATTGCAGAAGATACAGAAAATACGTACATGTTTCCCAGAAGACAATATAAGTTAAATTCACCCTGATCTTCAAATTCCAAAAGTTTTCACCCCAGGCTCTTAATGCTTTGTGTTTCCTTCTGGAGCATCAGTGAATGATGACTCGCTTAAACAAATGTTTTGAATTCAGAACCCCATACCAGCATACTACTCGTATTATTTCTACCATGCCAAGACACTGGAAAAATATTAAGATGGCTATATGTGGTTCTGAATTTAGCAGCAGTTGCTTGTTTAGTTCCTGGATGAATTTCTTTTTTTTTTTAAATAATTGAGTGAATGGTTTAATGACTCATACATGCTGAATGCGGAACCACATACTAATACTACCCTCATTTATGCCATGGAAAGATATGGTAAAAGTAGTAATATGGTCGTATGCTGTTCTGAATTCAGCAACAGTTACTTGTTTAGTTCCTGAATTAATCACCTCTCTAAGGCTACGTCTACATTAATCCGGATACATTTGAAAACGGAGTTTTCGTTTTAAAACGCTCTCCATCCACACTAGCGTCTTCCAAAAGTTTTTCATCCACACTGAAACGTAGGAAAACGTTAAATTCGCCATACTGCGCATGCGTAAAAACTCATTGAGACGATACAGACGGAAGAGACATAATAAGTTTTCACGCAATTCTTGGCAGGATCATTTTATTTACGGAAATATCTCATCATTCACTAAGGCGTCTATGTCGCGCGCTCTCATGTTTGATCTAAAAAGCAGCTGCCCTCACGTTTAGCTGCAGGAGTCAGGATAGCAACTGAGTACATTTTCTGTCATCTTTTTAGAACTTTAATATGAAGAGTGTACAAATATATCTTTAGCAGCAGTGTAAAAAAGTGAATAGCACAAAACAGCCACAATTACCGGTATAAACATGGATATCTATTGGTACAATATGCGTCACATGACTAAACATGCGTCATCGTTTTCAAAAGCCTCCGTTTTCACAGTCCACACTGCAACGCGAAAACGGCGTTTTCAAATTTATCCACTTTGGAGAGCGTTTTCAAAAAGCTCCGTTTTCCTTGACCAAAAACGCCGTCTCAGTGTGGACGGAAGGCCAAAACGGAGAGAAAAAGATGCGTTTTCAAACGAAAACGTATTAGTGTGGACATGGCCTAAGATGCACCCTTCTAATTGACAAGCATTCAGTGGCCCTGTCCCAGATCACGCCCTAAACCCTTGCGGTTTTCCTCTAAGTTCGCATTTTTGTGACATAATGCCACTTTGACTGTCCGATGGAAGTCTGCCATGGAGATTGCTTCAGTGCGGGTTCGGCAGAAGTGCGCATCAAAGGTGCAAGCACCCTTCTGAAAGCTAAAATGACGAATGGGACATTCTCGTGGACTTAACGGACACGCACACACAGTGGCCATTGTAAGTCCGCAAGAGCTAAAGTGCACATGAAGTGTGCCATTTGGGACAGGGACAGTGTTTCTGAGGGAATTAGATGAATGAATGATTCAATGACTCACTTATAAAGATAGTCACTTGTCACCACCTACTGGCAAAACAATGTAAATGGAAATTTATTCAGACACCTTCAAAAATTCTCACATTATCACGGTTTATTCGCTACAGTTTAGAAAGTGGTAATAAAATATGACAAGAACTCATAAGTTGAACTGTGTCAGAACAAATTCATCTTGATATTGCCAGATAACTTTGATAGAAAGGTATGAAACAAAAATGGTCAGGTCAAAGTGTCAAATCAATTTTTTGGTCCCAAATTTGTATCAGTTTTAATACCAAAAATTATATCTGGTGTATGAATCATTTTTGGTTTGACTGTACATTTTATGATTTCAGCAGGCATTCCTATCAAATAAAACAAAACTAGTCAACTGTTTTTATTGGGTGTATTTAAGACACTTAAAGTTATTTCTTATTATGCTAGGTGGGTGTGCAAGCACATTAAGAAGCCCATCCGCTCCACCATCCTTTGTTTGGACTGGCACCCCAACAACGTCCTTTTGGCAGCTGGATCATGCGACTTCAAATGCAGGTTAGGTTAAGTCTTGTCTGCATTATTATGTCTGTTTCATGAGTATGGCTGTTATGTGAACTTCCCGTTTGTTAAATCCCCATCCAGGATCTTTTCTGCTTACATAAAGGAAGTAGAAGAGAAGCCTGCTCCAACACCATGGGGCTCTAAAATGCCCTTTGGAGAGGTCATGTTTGAATCTACTGGAACTTCAGGTTGGGTGCACGGCGTCTGCTTCTCGGACAGCGGGAATCGGGTGGCCTGGGCCAGCCATGACAGCACCGTGGCAGTAGCTGAGGGAGGAAAGACTGCTGTGTGAGTATCGCCTTTCAAATCTGGCCCTGTACTTTGCCTTTAAAAAGCATTAAAAATCATATTTACCACATAATTTTCTTTCGTCCTGCCAGCTTAGCCAGTCTGACTTCAGAAACCTTGCCTCTTCTGTGCGTGACTTTCATTACTGAGAACAGTCTAGTGGCAGCTGTAAGTATCAACAGATGTCAGGCCTTGATGCCAGGGTGATCTGTTTAGACTGTCCGCTCATTTTCATATCTTTTTCAGGGCCATGACTGCTACCCTGTGTTGTTTGTCTACGATTCGAACAAAGCAGCCTTGTCTTTTGGAGGGAAACTTGACGTGCCCAAACAGAGTGCTCAGAAGGGCATGACAGCCAGAGAACGCTTCCAGAACCTGGATAAGAAAGCCACCGCTGATAGCAAAGAAGCCGTCCTGGAGTCTGTGCACAAAAACAGCATCAGGTACAGCCTATTGTATATTATACAGTTGAAGTCAAAAGGTTACATACACCTTGCAGAATCTGCAAAATGTTAATTATTTTACCACAATAAGAGAGATCATACAAAATGTGTGTTATTTTTTATAGTCCTCAAATCATACAGTCATTTTTGGAAAGGGTTCAAATACACAAAAATGCTGAAAAACAAAGAATTCGTGGGACCTAAAGGTAGTTTAACTGTTCAGGACAAACAAGGCACTCGTGAACAACTATCACTAAACAAAATAAAACAAAATAACAGCTCTGAATCATTCAGGTAACAACAGTATTAAGAATCAAGTATATGGAAACTTTTGATCGGGGTCATTTTTATAAATTCTATTATTTTCTCATGTGGACTATATGTAAATATCTTATATGTGAAATATCTTTTTCTGTACTAAATAAAAAATAATATGCATTTTGTATAATCCCTCTTATTTTGGTGAAATAATTAACATATTGCAGATTCCGCAAGGTGTATGTAAACTTTTGACCTCAACTGTACGTCTTTCAGACTAATTCCTTTATGTTTAAAGTTTGTCATTTCTAATCCACTGTGGCATTAAAAACAAGTTTCAAAAACTCCCTGCCTATTATTGGTGAAACAAATAGCTCCACCCCTAAAATGTCTGTATGGAAAAGCCAATGTCGAAATGCCCCACCCATCAGCCTTCACAAATAAACAGATTGCAATTCCGTTTGCTGCCACTAGTGATGCTGAAAATACTTCAACTTACAACATTAGATATTTTGATCTGTTAATACATTTTGTTCTTTTTTCACTTCTAAGCCAAATCTCAGTTCTTAATGGGGGAAAAGCACAATGTGCTAAATTCTGCACCACTGGTATGGATGGAGGCATGGCTATTTGGGATGTGAAGGTAAAACTTGTTAAATTAATTTGCAGCAGTCAAAAATGCAAAAGTGCATAAAGATGATTAATTATTTTGTTAATTCTGTTTCAGACCCTTGAATCTGCAATGAAGGATCTCAAGATTGTCTAGACACAGCAGACATTAGAACTAAATGTCTGCCATTCATATTGCTTGCTTTTTGCAATCTTTTTTAATGCAGTTGTCTATACTTTCTTCCCAAGATTGTTTGGATTAACAGTTCTAGTGATTAAAGGATTTTATACTGATGAAATTTAGAAAACTAATTCTGGATGAACCAAAAACTAAATTTCATCTGACTTTATATGCTGGTCATAGATTGCTTTTCTGTAATTTGTGCAAGTACCTTGCATTGAATTTTTAATATACTGCAACTGAAACTAATAAAATAAAGATGATTACTTACTGAGATTTAAAATGCTGAACGTCTCCTGTGTTAACTTAATATTTCTGTGCAATTCTATGTAGTATTTATGAGATGTACACTACCAGTCAAAAGTTTTTGAACAGTAAGATTTTTAATGTTTTTTTACAAGAGTTCTCTTCTGCTTACCAAGCCTGCATTTATTTGACAAAGCACAGCAAAAACAGTCAAATTCTGAAATATTTCTACTATTTAAAATACCAATTTTCTATTTGAATATACTTTAAAATAATTTAAAGCTTATTTGACTAAATACTAAATTTTTAGTATTACTCCAGTCTTCAGTGTCACATGATCCTTCAGTAATATGCTGATAAAAAAATATATATATTAAGATTATGTTTAAAACAGCCGAGTAGAATTTTTTCAGGCTTCTTTGATAAATAAAGTTCAGAACAGCATTTATCTGAAATAGAAAATAAAATTTTTGTAACATTATAAATGTTTTTATCATCACTGTCGATCAATTTAAAGCAGAATAAAAGTATTAATTTCTGTAATTTATTTTAAAAAAGTACTCAACTGTTGTAAATACTGACAAAAAATAATAAAAACGTTTCTTGAGCAAATCAGCATTAGAATGATTTCTGAAGGATCATGTGACACTGAAGACTAAAGTAATGATGCTGAAAATGTAGCTTTGATCAGGAATAAATAACATTTTAAACAGTTATTTTAAACAGTAAAAATAATTCAAAATTTTACTGTTTTTGCTGTACTTTGGATCAAATAAATGCAGGCTTGGTGAGCAGAAAAGACTTTAAAAACATTAAAAATCTTACTGTTCAAAAACTTTTGACTGGTAGTGTATAATGAACATAAAAGATCAGTATACCACTCTTTAAACTGAATTTTAAAAGAATGGAATGGGGGGGGGTAAAATCTAATAAAACTCTAAAACATTTTCAACAGAGGATTTATTTAATCTTTATATGGAACAATTTACATTTTATACAAAAAATCATTAGAAAACAGATTAAGGTGGCCTTGGGGGATTAGAGCTCATTGGCTGATGAGGACGCAAGTCAATTTATTACTGACGTTGACATTTGTTGATATGCAACATCAAAACATGCTCAAGAGACAATCATGCATAAAAATGATCTCAAGATCCTTTAGAGCTCGTAGAATTCAGGCAGTATCTCCAAATGCCTACATTGTTTGTTTGTTTGCTCTGTGTCCTTATTTGGACACACTGGCTAACATTGTTTAGTGAATATTTGATAATCACATTCATAAACTCTGGTCCTCACATTTTTCAAAAAAGAACCCTGGATATCACATTAAACATTTGACCTGTTCTGGATTCAACTGCCAGACCGTGTGACCTGTTTGTTCAGACTGCAGTCCTCAGGGATGTCTGAGAGAACAAACCCCATTTGTAAGCTAAACGCCGCAACCTTTTACTAAAGATTTATGATTTTAGTGAAATATATTTAAGGCCTTCAAAATAGGAACCTACCTAAAATGAGGCTCGTGAGCAATTGTCAGCTGCTGGTATTGAGAATAAATTAAAGAGACAGGGCTTGACTTCAACTTCCTTCCTTCCTTCATTCATTAAGAATAAAACAATGTCCTAGAAACAAGTTGATTACAGACTGCCTTTTGAAATCATATTCATCATCAACGCCTTCATCAGTCATCAGTTCTACTACTGAGGTTACTTAAGTGTTTGTAATTTAAAATAATAAAAATTCTCCAAAGAAATCGGGCCATATGAAGACACTAGGGGTAATTGAAAGCCAGAAAGGAAGTTTTGATCTCCACATTACCCATAATGTGGCATGGGATTAATTAAAAGAGAGTATTGTAAAGCATGTGCACATACAGATGCAGTAATAAAACACAAAACAACCCTCTCAGCCTGATAAAAACACTGTTTAAACAGTAACTGTAACCAGGCCGTCTTGTTAACACGTCATATACATTGTTATTACAGGACAATATTCACATCTTGGTGCCATTGCACAGCCACAGATGTTTGATGATTGGGAAGAGACTCCACAACGCGGACACTGCACAGTTGTGTGGTGAAGTAGCAGGCGGCGCAAGCCAGTTCGCTTTCGATCACAATTAAAAAAAGACACAGATGCACAAACGCAGCAGTGTTTGTCAAAGTTCAAGAGGAGAAATGGCCAGCAAACACATCAGAACCATCCACATGAAAGCAAAGGTTTTCTAGGATTTCTATTCTTGGCACATGTACATGCAAAGCTAAGAAACGTGACACCTGCAGCTTGGATTTCATATTTTGGTCTGATTAAGGACGTAACTGGGCATTAAAAAAAGGAAAGCAAAGAAAATTCACCAGGATTTTTATAAAGCCACAAAGGTTGGGGGAAGGGAGACATCTATACGCGACAACAGACAGAATAAGGCTACAGCTAGGCTTGCTTTAAAATGATCTCTCTTTTAATCCCTTTCTCTATCAGGTCACACATGTCCATAGCAGCACCAGAGGAGGAAACCCCCCTCTGCAATGTCACTCAGTCGGTTCCATCTTCCGCCCAGGGTGCGACTGGCGGCGGCTCAGTCTGTTTCCAGGATTAACGGAGGCTGCTCGTTCTCTTCGTCCAGGTGCAGGGTGTTCATGTCGTCCTCCACTCCAGCACCCCCTACAGCCCCCTGATCCTCAGTGTAACCTGAACCAATGAAAACCACACAAGGCCATTTTAACATTCAGTTTCTTTGATTCTTCGAGTGAAAACGGCAGCTTTTTACCTTTGGCAACAGCAGCACTGTAGGTCTGTGCCACAAGTGGCCGGTCGTGAGCTGTTTGTTCAAGAATTTCATTCGCTGGCTCTGCACTTCCATCTAACCTAAAGGAAGAAACATATTTAAATGTGTAATTTACACACTTTTAGAAACTGTTCTTAAAGGAGAAGTCCACTTCCAGAAGGGCAATTCACATATAATGTACCCCCCCCCTTGTCATCCACGATGTTCATGTCTTTCTTTCTTCAGTCGTAAAGAAATTATTTTTTGAGGAAAACATTTCAGCATTTTTCTGCATATAACGGACTGATATGGTGTCCTGATTTTGAACTTCCAAAAGGCAGTTTAAATGTGGCTTCAAATGATCCCAAATGCAGTTGTAAATGATCCCAGCCGAGGAAGAAGGGTCTTTTCTAGCGAAACGATTGGTTATTTACATTAAAAAAAAAACAAAAAACAATTTAAATCTCAAACGCTCGTCTTGTCTTGCTTGCCTTGAACTCTGTGTATTCTGGCTCAAGTTAGGGTATGTCGAAAAACTCTAACCGTATTTTCTCCCTCAACTTCAAAAACCATTTCAAAATCATCCTACATCGCTGCAGAAGTGAACATGCAAAAAAGATCAAACACCCTCAACAAAAAAGGTAAAACAGTGATGTAGGATGATTTTGAAGTTGAGGGAGAACATGAGATGGGAGTTTTTCGACATACCCTAACTGTCATGAACAGAAACAAAAACAGTCCAGGCAGAGTAAGACAAGACGAGCGTTTGGCATTAAAAAGTATACAAATTGTATTATTTTTATTAAAATAACCGATTGTTTCGCTAGATAAGACACTTCTTTCTTGGCTGGGATCATTTACAACCACATTTGGGATCGTTTGAAGCCGCATTTAAACTGGATTTTGGAAGTTCAAAATCGGGGCACCATATCAGTCCATTATATGGAGAAAAATGCTGAAATATTTTCCTCAAAAAACAATTTCTTTACGACTGAAGAAAGAAAGACATGAACATCTTGGATGACAAGGGGGTGAGTACATTATTTGTAAATTGTTGTTCTGGAAGTGGACTTCTCCTTTAAAGGATTAGCTCACCTTCAGAATAAAAATTCTCTAGTAATTTACTCACCCCATGTCATCCAAGATGTTCATGTCTTTCTTTCTTCAGTCAAAAAGAAAATTAAGGTTTTTGAGGAAAACATTCCAGGATTTTTCTCCATATAGTGGACTTCAATGGGGATCAAAGGGTTGAAGGTCCAAAATGCAGTTTAAATGCAGCTTCAAAGGGCTCTACACGATCCCAGGCAAGGAAAAGGCGTTATCTAGCGAAACAATCTGTCATTTTCTTAAAAAAAAAATAATAATAATAATATATATATATATATATATATATATATACTTCTTAACCACAAATGCTCATCTCACACTAGTCTAGTGGTTAGTTCTTTGTGTACTTTGGTTCAAAAAGGTAGGGTAGGGCAATTCCATCTCATTTTCTCCTCCAACTTCAAAATCATTCAACATTTTTGTTTTACCTTTTTTTTGTAAAGGACATTTGACTTTCTTTGTACATCTGCTTTGTAAACACTGGGTTGGTACTTCCATCTATGTTACGCGTTACCTTTCCAATGTGATTACGTGATGCGTAAGTCGAGCTAGTGCAAGACAAGCATTTGTGGTTAAAAAGTATGTAAATGTGTAATTTTTTTTAGAAAATGACCGATCATTTCGCTAGATAAGACACTTCTTCCTCAGCTGGAGTTGTGTAGAGCCTTTTGAAGCTGCACTGAAACTGCAGTTTGCACCTTCATCACATTGGCTCCTATTAAAGTCTACTATAAGGAAAAAACTCCTGGAATGTTTCCCTCAAAAACCTTGATTTCTTTTACACTGAAGAAAGAAAGACATGAACATCTTGGATGACATGGGGGTGAGTAAATTATTGAGAAATTTAAATTCTGGAGTGAACTACTCCTTTGATCATTCACAGGAATAAAACAAAATTCAAAATATATTCAAATAGAAAAGTGTTTTTTAAAATTGCAATTATGTTTCACAATAATATTGTTTTCATGTATACCTAAGCAAATATATGCAGCCTAAATGAGCATAAGAGACTTCTTTCAGAAACATTTTAAAATCATTCCAACCCCAAAGCTTTACATAAATGTATATATAGACTAGTAGTCGGATAGATTGGTTTCAGCTTGGTAACTTTGATTCTCACTTATGCTGTTTCATTAGTGTGCACTCTCCCCCCTCCTGTGGGTCCAGATTGTACAGGTAAAGATAGCCATCGGCTGCAGCCACCAGCAGGCGTGGGATCTTCTGGATTCTAGAAACCAATCACAAGCAGGATAATCAGAGACGCATCTTTCCTGATAGCAGCTACAATCTGAAAGCATATCTTGATTAAATGTTTTTCTCACATGGCCAGCGCGCAGATGTTCTTGTGACCTGAAAAGGGCAGTCTGACTGTAGCAAACGCCCTTCCTTGAGTGAACATCTCAGTTACGTGCGCAGGCAGATATGTTGTGGAGGCCATCAATACCTTCCCAAAGTATCCTGTCCAAGTAGTGGGCTCCTCTTGAGGCCTAAGATGAAAAAACATGAGATAGCTTTTAGTGCAGCTTGCAGACCTGTTATCAAAAAGAGGCTTGCTCTAGCTCAAACAAGATTTTAATCAATAAAAAGGAAAATGTACAAATGTACAGAATTTTGTGTTTGAGATGTGTGAAGAAGATCTGAAAAGCCACTTATTTCAGTGGGCATCATTACACTGACTTCTCTCTCTGGGTCTCCAACTTAAAAATATGAACCGTCTCCGTGTTGCTCGAGGCAGACAGATAGAGTCCCTCCATGCTGAAGGCGAGGGAACAGATGCTCACACATCTGTCAAGGGATAGTTAAAGAAAGTGCATTGTTTTCACTCTGTGTGCTTATTAATATTTCTATACTAAAGTATCAGTATCAATACAAAAAAGACAGAATTTACTACCTCTTTACTCCCCTCCGGAACTCAAAGAGCTTTTGGCCCTCTGGAATGGAGAACACTCGGATTACAGTGCCCTAAACAATACCAAGAAAAGAGGGTTTAAAAAAAATTTAACTTTGAGAAAGGTTACAAGAAACTAAAACTCTTGATTCAGCACCTTAAATCTTGAAGGTCAATATGCAAGCACCATTTAAAAGTTTGAAAGAAATTAATACTTTTATTCATCGAGGAAGCATTAAATTGTTCAAAGTGACAGTAAAGATATTTAGAATGTTGCAGATTATTTGAAAATAAATGTTTCACAGTTTCCACACAAATATTAAACAGCAAAAAAAGTTTTCACCAGTAATAAGAAATGTTTCTTAAGCAGCAAATCAGCATATTAGAATGATTTCTGAAGAATCATGTGCCACTGAAGACTGGAGTAATGATGCTGAAAATTCAGCTTTGCATCACAGGAATAAATTACATTTTAAAATAGAAAAGATAACTTAAATTGTAATAACTTTGCACAATATTACTGTTATTTTATTTTATTTTAAATTAAATTAATGCAGCCTTGGTGAACATAAGAAAAGAAAAAAAAAAAGTATGAACCCCAAACATTTGAATGGTAGTGCTTATAATTGGGCAGGGGTGGGTGATATGACCAAAATTTGATATCACAATATGTGTAATTTTATGTCATGGTATAGCTATTTTTTCTTAAAATAAGGACTTTATGATATCAACATTTTTGATACCACAGAAATGTCACAATTCTTGTGTCTAAATAAAAAATAAGAAACTCAAGGTCACTGAAGACAAATTTACAATCAGTGATTAAAAAAAGAATAAAAAACAAATTTTAAGCAATAGGAGAAAAAAATAAGAATTGCTACATACAACGTATAACGTAATCAAATGTATAAAACCACTGCATATTCTTCACTGTGTAAATTAAATCAGATATTTCTTCTTATTAAAGATAAAAGTGCAAAAGTTAGTCAAGAGCAGTGAGATTTTTTCTCTGTTGTTTGATTAACATGAATGACAGACAGCAGGAATATAAGACTGCTGTCACTTTAAGAGCCTCCTGGATCCAATATATTGTTACACGTTTTCTTTGTCAGCTGTTTGATTTCACGTAAGACGTAACTTACTGTGTTTACAAAGATACTTGCAAAAACAGGCATACAGACACATGCACGTGTGTGTATTCAACCGTTCAAGGCCTATAAAGTGGCAAAAACAACTCAACACTTTTAGACAGCGCACACATATACCGGAATGCTTAAAAAAAAGTGCAAAAATAAGTTTTCATTACTATGTGGCACATCAACGTCACGTGTGCGTGTAATCGCGATAAAGACAATAGTCCAAAATCTCTACCGGTTGACAAATTTCTACCAGTTAATCATGTCTACCGGTACGTCTCCCACCCCAGTTGTTGGGGGATATCACTAAAAATGGAAAAACTGGAGCTACAATTCATTTTCATTATCAACCAAACAAATGTAGCCATTGTAGCAAAGCAGATTCAAAAATCCAAACTCTTAACGCAAATAAAAAAGTACAAATCTAGTAAAAAACAATCAAGTTGTTCTAGAATACTGACATTTAATCATTTACCAACACAACAACTTATTATAGTCTGAATGAGCATCTCTCTATATCACAGACAGCTCTACCTTCTCAGATGCCGTGGCCAATTTAGTGCCGCTTGCATCAAACGCCAGTGCTGCTAGTGGACTATCATGGGCAGGTATCATGTTAGCTGCCCTCTGGGGAAGAATATCACACAGACATTGACCAATACTATTTACCACAATTGCTTAAAACCATAATTACAGCAAACATTGAAACTACACAGTACTTACCAAATTGACCGTGTCAAAAACTTGTACCTCTCCAATTGTTGCACTTCCCGGATAGGCCAAGTAGCAGTTGTCATTGCTGATTGACAGGGCACATAGTCCTATAAATGTTTAGTGACATATTAATAACAAATAAAACATTTGTCTGGCTACTACTAATAACAATGAGGCCACTAGTAATGGGTTGCCACATCATTTACAAACCTATGCTTTCAGTTCCCCAAACATAAATAGAGCACTAGGTCTTTCTGAAAGAAGAAGCTGTTACATGTACTTCCCCATGAAAAGTCTGGAAACAACAACACACTAACAGTGATGCACTGACGGCAAGCAATGGTACCCACCGGAAGGGTTCGGCGGGGTCTCTCGAATGGTATGTAGTACTTTCATATCCCTAATGTTGTGGATATAGAGTGACTCCTCTAAACACACTATCAATCTCTGTGGAAATAAAGCAGGTTTGCAACAATCTCATACGGTCTAATCACTTGTAATAAAACACAATGCTGAAAAAATGCGTCACAGGCCATGGATGTTTGCTGACTCACCTGTCTGTTTAGTTTTACAGCCAGTATAGTGTTTGAGTAGCTGTAGTTGCATATCTCAGTCCCTTTCTTGAAATGACAGACTTTCAGCTTCCTAGGTGCCTTAAGGCTGACAATAGCGACAAGGCTGCTGGAGAACAACCTCTCCACGATGCACACATCTTCTGTGTCAGCTGAGCACAAATACATAAGAATATAAAACACGTCTACACTCATGAAAACATTTATAACGGACTACAGCAATGCTTCTCAACCTTTTCGACTCAAAGGTTCCCCATTTATTATTAAAAGTCTTCACTTCATTAAAGAAGCTTATATAGTTTTGCAATTTCTGTTTTTTCTTCAACGTGGAACTAAGCCTATAGGCGAGACTTCTGGTTCATTAGCCGCTATAGGGAAATAACGAGAAGAATAACAACGTGCAGTAAACTGTAAAACTGTTTGTTCATAATTAAGATAATACTTTAAAATAATATGGTAAGACACACCAATTTGCAATGTCAAGCAGCAATACGAGCTGTTTTTTTTTTTTTTTTAAGAATTTTAATTTATATTAGAGTTAGATTATTATAAAACATATATAATAATTTATTAATTTAGGTCATTTTAAGCCACCCTGCCTCCTCCTTGGAAATCTGCAGAGTCTCTCGTCTGAGAACCAGTTGACTACAGGGACAGCAAAAATAACTAACAAATCCCTGGATATTTTTAAATGTCTACATCCGGCCTTCTTACTTTCTGAGGATTAAACAATAACAGACAGGAAAACTGGCTTTATTTTGAATTTAGTCACAGTTTAAGACCACTGAGAGGCACAAAATGTGCATGCAAGCTCTTCAGCTGTGACTTACAGCATGTTCTTGAGTGCTGACTTCCTTTATAACATTTTTATTAAATGAATGGAAATATAATAAGGATAAATGTCTTATTTAAAATGTTACTTCATTATGTACATTGAAATGCCACACTACAGCCAACACTTACATTTTGAAACATTTTACTATTAAAAATAACTGTTTGAATATATTTTAAAATGTAATTTATTCCTGTGAGCAAAGCTAAATTTTCAGCATCATTACTCCAGTCTTTAGTGTCACATGATCCTTCAGAAATCATTCTAATATGCTGATTTGCTGTTTAAGAAACATTTATTAGTAGTAGTACTATTATCAATATTTAATAACAGTTGAGTATGTTTTTTTAGGATTCTTTGATGATCAGCATTTATCTGAAATAAAAAGCTTTTGTAACATTACATTTATAATGTTACAAAAGATTTCTATTTCAGATAAATGCTGTTATTCTGAACTTTCTATTAAAACAAACCTGAACAAAAAACAAATCCTGCATAGTGCCAAAATGCATGTTTTGAAGATACATGATAAAGGTCATGTGACTGAAACATTGTTAATAAACTTTTTTGATACTTTTTGCATTTTGGCAGTGTGCGGGACCTTTGTTGTATAGTTTTGACCTTGGTCTTGAGCCTTACGCACCTATCAATTGCCAACAGGCTTGCAGAGTTTAATTGTTAATTGACTTATTAAAAGGAACCTGAAAAAAAATGTACTCAGCTGTGTTCAACAAAATAAGTGTTTCTTTTTTTTTTTTTTTGAGTAGCAATTCAGAATATTAGAATGATTTCTGAAGGATCATGTGACTGGAGTAATGATGCAAAAAATCTGCTTTGAAATCACAGGAATAAATTACATTTTTAAAATATTCAAATAGAAAACAGTTATTTTAAATAGTAAAAATATTTTAGAATTTTACTATTTGTACTGTACTTTGGATCAAATAAATGCAGGCTTGGAGAGCAGAAGAGACTTCTTTAAAAAAAGACTAAGGTGGCCTCTACACATACTTTTTTCAGTACAGCTGGAATGTCGCTGATCAGCATCCAAGACCAGAACTCTTCATTTTAATAATTTTCAGTGACTCTCACTTTTTAAACTGCTTGTACACCCCTGATTATCTCTGACTTCCAGAGAGAGCAGAAAGACATTATCAACCCCTTCAATCTACTCATATCATGCCAGTATAAGCAGTCATACTAGATATGATTTGCATAACTACACAAGCTTAATAAAGTCTGACGTTAATTAAACCAGAAATTACTTACTACATTCATAGATTTGCTCCAATTTGTCCACTGATGACAAGGAGAAAAACTTGTACCCGGACTTTGTACCAACAGCAAGGGAACTGGAAAGCAAAGAGGTAACAATAATGAAAGGCTACAGTAAGTGATTAAAACACAAATCCACTTCTTTATGGTCGACTGGTTTGCTTAATGACTAAAACAGGTTGTTGACCTGATGGCGAAATGTGTTAAAGGGCTATTTTGCAATCGTCGTGGTGTTGTGTGACATGCTTGAACTTCAGGATATAAAAGCCAGGAGACAGTAAACTATTTTAAAGTAGTTTACTTTCTATAGTGGTGAAATGTAGCAGCTGTTATTACTTATAAAACACTGGCAGTATTGTCAGTGAGGTGAGCCAGCGGTTACACTGACACAAACAACAGTGGAGTCTAAATAATAAGCCTTGGCTAACTTGACAGCTGGTTCGTTGGTTACTGAATTTGCAAAGACAAACAAACTGCTTAAAAAATATTTAATTATATAGAAACGTATACAGAATCTTTCAGGCAGTTAACTTTAAATTAGACAGCCTCAGTTGTAAGTTACAGGTTACTCTGGTGATGCTAATATTTAAAGCTAACGTTACTTTTGCTGTGTCGCCCTACTTCGTTAAGCACACATTTAACGACCCTGTTTAACACTGGCAAGATTATAAAAGGAATCGAACGTTAATTTACATCCCCTATTTAATATTTCACACAGTTATGCTGACATAAAGCTTTGCAGAAGAGCAAATTTGTAATTTTCTCGTTAGCATGGGCGCTAGTGCTACAAGTCCCGTGAGTGAATTCGTCTGACGTTGCTTTACATGGCAAAACTGGGTTTTGATTTAAATTAAACAAAACTGCATTAACACATCGTGGGTAATTGTTTTAAGAGGGACCAGCTTAAAAGCCAGAAAGCATACATTAACAACAAGTGAGTGTTTTAGCAGGTTAGCACGCTTTATCAGCCTATTTGCAACTGCAGTCGAGCGATGAGACACGACACAGCGAAATCACTCCCATTTTAACGAACGATGCTACGCACGACTGCAGTGCAAATATTTCGTTGAATAACGTTATACTGGCAGCATTGTGCAGCTGTCGTGTAGATGGGCTGTTAGGCCAGCAGTAGCGTGATTCTTTTCTTACGTGTTATCCTGATTAAAGTTGGCGAAGAGCAGCTGGCTGCAGCCGGCCTCTCCGCTCTGACTGGCCAGGTTCATGGGCTCGACACCATTGACAGATTAAACCGAAGTGAAAAGGGCTCAGATGTGGGTTAGATCAGTAAAATCTGGTGTCGTCTCGCACTGCCATAAGTTCCACCCTTGTTCCAATGAATGTTGTTGTTTTTCTCCAGCCACTGTTGCACCTTTTCGTGCGCAGGCGCAGTGGCTGCTGCTTGCACAGGCTCCATTCGAATTAAAGGGAAAGGTGCTTTATTTCTCACTAAAGTGGGATTTTTTTCAAATGCTTTGCTTAATTTTTACACAATTAATCACAATTCATTTTAGAAGCTTCCTAGTGAGGTCGCTAATTGAGAATATATAAAATACTAGCTTTCATAATGGTTCTTAATCGTTTTGACTGTCCGCAGTCATCAAAACATTGCTGAAACAAAATCTTCTACATATACTGCCGTTCAAAAGTTTGTAATCAGAAAGATTTTTCATGTTTTTTAAAGAAGTCTCTTATGCTCCATTTATTCAATTTTTTGATCAAAAATACAGAAAATAAGTAATATTATAAAATATTATTGCGATTTAAAATAACAGTTATCAATTATCAGTATTAATGTAATAGGTATAATATAATATAAGAAGCATAAATATTCAATTTATAATTTAAAATATCATTTATTTCTGTGATGCAAAACTGGATTTTCCTCAGTCATTACTCCAGTCTTCAGTGTCACATGATACTTCAGAAATCATTCTAATATGCTAATATTATTTTCAGCATTCTTAAATGAATAAAAAGTTAAAACAGCATTTATTCAAAACAGAAATCTTCTCTAAGAATATAAGTCTTTACTATCACTTTTTATCAGTTTCACACATCCTTGCTGAATTAAAGTATTAATTTCTTTCAAAGAAAAAAGAAAGAAAAAAATTACTGACCCCAAACTTTGAACAGTAGTCCGTGTTAGGGAAAGTTACTTTTAAAAGTAATGCATTACAATATTGAGTTACTCCCTAAAAAAGTAACTAATTACGTTACTTAGTTACTTTTTATGGAAAGTAATGCATTACGTTACTTTTGCGTTACTTTTTAAATCTGGGGAGGGCTTGCTTCTTTGTTTTTAATATAAAAAGTTCTACTTTTGGCAAATGTAAAAGCCTTTTCACACAGAAAGCCTCAGGCTTTGAAAAAGTAAATTCACGTCTGTACAATAGACTGCAGAAGAAAAAAATGTTAACTCTTCAGCAATAAAAAAATGAAAACAAATGTTAGATTATCTTGAGTAATTTTTGCTTATTAGTATGGTTGAATTGGATCATCGAAGGTCGGCAGCAAAGACACTGGTTAATAAAATGGGAATAAATGCATAAAGGGTATTTGTATTATTTAACATATTTAATTATTGCAGTTTGGGTCATATTCTGAGTTGAATTTCAGTGTTTTTATTCATTTTGAGGAATACTGAATCTGTTTTTTGTGAGCAAGATGAATTAATGCATGTTAACATTTATTCTAGAACATCTTACTTCCGATTTCTCTCAACATGGGGACAGGAGAGCTT
The DNA here is from genome assembly GCA_012976165.1 of Labeo catla. Taxonomy (NCBI): domain Eukaryota; kingdom Metazoa; phylum Chordata; class Actinopteri; order Cypriniformes; family Cyprinidae; genus Labeo; species Labeo catla. Next base: position 149,326 of record VONZ01000051.1, on the reverse strand, counting down.
TTAATCAATAAATGGGGGAAAAGTAACTGGCGTTACTTACTTGAAAAAAGGAACTCAGATATTGTCCTGTCAATTAAAAAAGTAACACGTTACTTTACTAGTTTCTTGGAAAAAGTAATAATATTACGTAACTTGCGTAACTTGTAATGTGCTACCCCCAACACTGACAGTAGTGTATATTGTTATAAAAGATTTCTATTTTAAATGAATGCTGTTCTATTGAACGTTTTAGTCATCAAAGAATCCTGAAAAACGTATCACAGGTTCCACAAACAGAGCAGCTGTTTCCAGCATTGAAAATAAATCAGCATATTAAAATGATTTCTGAATGATCACGTGACACTGAAGACTGTAGTAATGATGCTGAAAATTCATGTTTGCATTACACTATTTTAAATTGCAATAATATTTCACAATATTACTGTTTTTTTCTGTATTTTTAATTAAATAAATACAGCCTTGATGAGCAGAAATGTCTTTTTTAAAAAACAATAAATAAATAGCCTTTTAGTAGAATTTTAAAAATGCCAAATTTAATGTTGTGTTACATGTGTCTTTTTGCTGTAAAATCTTTAATGATTAAGTAAATGTTAGAATAAGTTAAAAATTGTTGTTAATATTTCAAGATGAACATTCATCTGAAGCAACTTAGGTTTAGCCTACTTGATTATGCATACATCATTTTTTTTTAATAAAATGTGAGTATCAAATATGATACAACTTCTGAGGACCATTATATCACTCAGTCATTGCACTGTATTATGTTTTGTCCCATTATAATAAAACTAGGCATTGATAATAAAACTAACCATTAAATATTATCCTACTAAGACATATTTTTGGGTGGTAACTGGCATTTATATGCATTTTACATAGTCTGCTTTCTGCTATTGTTAGGCAAATTGTGTTGATTTACATTATTATAAGCTATTACAATTTCACTTTACATTTGGCTATTTAAATAACGTCTGGACCAAGGTGCGTATTTTTTCCTCTATCTGGGCCTCTAAATTAAATTAATGCTATAATACTTTACAATAAGTTTCATTAGTTAACATTAGTTAACTACTTTAGATAACATGAACTAGGAATGAACAATACTTCAGCATTTATTTATCTTAGTTCATGTTAGTGCATCTGCTAATGCATTATTAGAATCAAAAGTTGTGTTTGTTATCATTAGATAATGCTCCGTGAAGTAACATGAACTAATAATGAACTACTGTATTTACATTAACATTAACAAAGATTAATAAATTGCATAAAAATGTATTGTTCATTGTTTGTTCATGTTAGCTGATACATTAACTAATGTTAACTAATGAGTTTTTTTCCCACCTTAGGTATGAGCTCCATAGTTTCACAGTGTCATTCAATGTAAGCCATAAAATCCTGATATCAAATATTAATTATTAATTAAAAAACATAAACACACAAGACATGCAATACACGCAATATGCCGTCTGAAGGTTCAAAACTGTTCCACTTCTTGATTTTTAGTTGTTTTAGCTTATTTTAAAGCTTGCTTTGTCTTTGAAATATTATTATATTATATTTCAAATATTTTAAGTGATCTTGAGGCCCTCTGGTTGAGAACCACTATTAATATGGAAGACATCTCTCCAATTACGATGGATGAGACGGATGGATGAAATGTTGTAAACTTATTTAACCAGCAGAGGGCTTCGTGCGCTTTGTCTCTGCGATGTCACATTTCTAGTGTTTACTAGTTCACAGAGTGCAAACCTCTCAGAGAAAATGTGCTGTGAGTGAGGTCAGAAATGTTTAGATGTGATACCTGGCCATTGTATTTTTGGCTTTCAGAGTCATGTCAATAATAACTAGTTTTATAACAGAGCAAAATTTGAGTTTATATGTTAGAAAAAGGATCTAATCTAATTTAACGCATCCTTAGAGGTTTATAGCCTATAGGATTATATATATATATATATATATATATTGCCGTGTGTGTATATTTTTTTCTCTATTTTTTTTAATAGGGAAAAAAAAGAGGGCTTTACTAAAAAGCCTGCATGTAACTGATTTTAGTGAGGTTTGTTTGTTTACGTCTTTCTAAACAAACATTTCCAAAGCAAATATTCGCTACATGACAAGCAATGGACGAACAAGATGCAGTTGCCGCGAGCTTTTTCCAAGTTTACTTGGAAGGAAAGGGGCGGGGAAGGGATTCAGCGCACGTACAGCAGCATTCCTGACAGAGAGAGGGGTCGCGGGACGCTTTATGATTTTTCCAAAAATCCGCTGTCACCGTCTCGCGGCCGATTCTCGCCGTTCGCCTCACGTGCTTGTAGAGGCAGTGCTGCTTCCTTCCAAGTTTCGGGCACACACTGAAACATCCGGAGTTTGCTCGTCGCTGGTACTGGGAGTAGTCAGTCTGTCTACCCAAGGAGCAAGTTCCACAGCGAACATGTACAAATATGTACAGTATGGATTTTAGGAGGACGAAGCTCGGCAGGTAAATCATCTAAATATAACGTTTACAACATTGTTTACTATTATTGGAAAAAAAAACGGCTCTTACACTTTTTTAAAAAAACAGACAGCTTAAACTTATTTATTTTAATAATACGACATCGTTATTGAAAGGAGAATGAGGGTTGTTAATAAGAATGCAACGCTATTAAACAAAATAAAAAGCGCAAACGTGTTTGGAGAAGCCATTGTGTTTACTCGTGGGAAATAATCTTGAGGTTCTCTCAACTTCTACTTTCATTTTATTTCTACGCTGTTTCAACTTGCCTTTGGTGAGAATTTCCTGCAAACCATTACACGTACACAATAAATAGAAACTGAATGCAATATCTGTTTTAACCAACAGGTCTGACATTAAACATAATACTTGTGTTTGTTCTAAAACATCTCTTTAAATTTAGATAGTTATTACTATAGGCTATATGTGAGTCAGTTTTTAAAGCAAATAAATACACTTTTCATTGATGTATGGTTTGTTAAGATAGGACAACATTTGGCTGTGATACAACTATTTGAAAATCTGGAGTCTGAGGTTGCAAAAAAATTCTAAATATTGAGAAAATCACCTTTAAAGTTTTTAGTTCTTAGCAATGCATGTAACCAGTCAAAAATGTAGTTTTGCATTAAAAAAGCGTTAGGGTATTAAGTAAAGATCAAGATATTTTGTAAATTGACTGCTGTAAATACAGTAGTCAGCATTTGAAGTGGATCAAAACCTTTCATTAAATTTGTCCTAAAACCAAAAAGAATACCTGTTCTTGTCTTAGGACAACTTTGATGAACTTTTTTTGATCCACTTCAAATGTTAACTACTATATTTACAGTAGGTAATTTACAAAATATCTTGATCTTTAATTAATACCCTAATGCTTTTTGGCATAAAAGAAAAATTGATCATTTTGACCCATACAATGTATTGTTGGCTATTGCTACAAATATACCTGTGCTGCTTTTGTGGTACAGGGTCACATGTAGATGTACTGTATATTTCTTTTACACAAATGTAAACTGATCATATAAATTTATTTCCAAAAGAAATGTGAAGTGAAATGTGAAATAACTGCACTTCTTAGCATTAAACTCTCATAATTTCCATAAATTGTTTTCCAAGAATGATGTTTAAGATAACATTAACTTTATTAATATAAAAAATCTGGCACATACTTTTTTCCAAAGGACAGATATTGTAACTTTTGCGTCATGACTTTGTCAATGTCACATACCTGGCAAACATAAGCAGGCTTTGTGTTTGCCTTGTGAGATCTTTGCCCCAGAGGATGTTGACTAGGTGGGATTATGTACAAATGCTGTTTTTGTTCCCTCTTATCTGATGTGAGCATTTTATAGAGCATCTCAATGCTTAATATATATGCAAAAACACATGAACTAACACATTTATTTTATTAATGCTCCCACAACTTAAATACCTGCTTTGCATAATGAAACATAGCTCAGTTTTCTGAAAATGTACTCCCTGTCAGGCTTTTCAAGATGTAGGTGAGTTTGTTTCTTCACAGAACAGATTTGGAGACATTTTGCATTACATAATCCTGTGAATGGGTGCCGTCAGAATGAGAGACCAAACAGCTGATAAAAACACCACAGTAATCTGCACCTTGTGAAGTAAAAATCTGTTTGTAGGAAACAAGTTCAGAAAGTTTTAACTTTATTCTGTTGCTTGCTACTAAAATACTCATCTGTCTTCTGTCCATAACTTCGCTTTCTCCAGTAAAAAAAAGCCGTCTGAATCAGGATTGAAATATGCACAAATCAAACACAGTCCAAAACTGTTCTAAACAAATGCGTTGATGGATTTTGATGTGACAGGACAACACCGGATAGACTTTTTCGCTGAAGGAAGTGTTATTATGGAATATGGAGACATTAATTTTTTTGGCCAGAAGCAGTGGTTTAAAGATACATTTCTTTTCATTTTTGGGTGACTAATCTGATGAATTTAGTTAAACCGTGTTATCACACCTAGATGCAGTGTTTCCTTTTAAGCATGGATAACTCTCAGGTGAGTCATAAACTCAACCTGTCAGCACCTGATAACTTTTATTTGATCTCCAGAATCTTTCCAGAAAGGTCAGACACAGTGCGCCCTTCAGTCTCCTCTCATAAAGTATAGTACAATGAGTCGTACTGTGAGTATTTTTGTCTTTGGTTTGGATCCTCCGTGTTTCAGAGAGAAGAGACTTGCACCGTAACCATCTGAGTGCATATTTGGTTTTTTGAATGGGATATTTTGGCATCTGTCATATGTGATTACCACACTCAACAATAAATCAGTCAGTTAATTGTCTGTGCTCAGACGAACCGTCTTCATGAAGCTGGAGCATATGAAATGATAATGAACAAAACCTCATAGCCTAAACAACTTTATCATGTTTGCCATATTTGATTACTTGGATGTGTTGTTAACATCTATTTTTTTGAAATTGTACAGTGTAAAGTGTAAAGTGTAAAGTTTTTAATGATTTGATCGCGATATAGAAAGGGATTATGCAACAAAATGCACTTGCTGTGTGGTTTGGAAAAAGCAGAACTTAAGGTCGGCCTTAAAATGCAGGAATTTAATGTTTGATGTCACAACTAGTATGTAGGGCCACATTATGCTTGAGTAGACATCTTGGCTCAATCATTTTTGGCTGAAACCCAAGACCAGCACTGTGTATCATGTTGCTGTAGAGGCTCTGTGAAGTGTAAACATCAAATCTCTGGAAGTTTTCTCTAGCGAAGGGCCACTGATGAGTCTCACAGTCCCTTATCCTCACAGTGTGACATTATCATATTCTCAAATAGACAGATCAGCCTGGCAACTGATGTACTCCTGTGTTGGATTTTTATTTTCGTTTTATTTCTAGGTTTGAATCTCAAGTTGTGTCTGATCATGCATCATTTATTTAGACTTTCATAAGGAGCAGAAATCAAATCGTGGTGAATCAATGAATTGAACTACATTCTTAAAAATAAAGGTTCCAAAAGGCTGTTTTTGAAGTGATGCCATAGAAGAACCATTTTTGGTTCCCCAAAGAACCTTTCAGTGAACAGTTCTTAAAAGAATCATTTTGAAGAACATTTAAAAAAATCTAAAGAACCTTTTTTCGGGTATAAAGAACCTTTTTGCATTTGAAAGGTTCCATTGATGTTCAAGGTTCTTTTAGAACCACTGATGCCAATAAGAACCTTTATTTTTAAGAGTGTAGATTGATTGGTGTTAGAGCATGAAGACAGCATTTAATATATTTTGAAGTATTGCTGAAACATTTTCCTGCTATAAAAAAGTTAAAGTATATCTAATAGAGCTGAACTGACATTGATTTTCCCAGTTTAGCCCCAGATGCCATCATATAAAAGCAATTCTTTTTATAAAGGCCAAGCAGAGACACGCCGGGTGCTGAACCCTGTAGCGATGCCAAACATTAATTTAATGAACTCATCCATAATAATGAACAGGATGGCCTGCAGTGCCCTGAGTAAATATTTTCTGTGAGTATTGTAAAAAATATTGTGACTCTAAATATACCCAATAACTATGTTGCTTAAGGGCACATTCTGCATGAACTAGCAGCTTTGGTGCATTCGGGCATTATAATTGAACTGTGAACGCAGTTCCTACATCACACCTGGATCACACATTTTTATCATATTAAAGCATATTAATAACACACAACAGCAAAAAAAGATGAAAAAAGAGGCATGTTTCATAACAGAAAGGACATGGCAGTCCTTTAATTCAATTAGTGTATTTCAGTGGCAGAATTATCATTGACAAGACTGCAACTAAAGACAATCAATCTGTTTACTGCTAGAAATATGCCATAATCAAGATATATAGTCGAGAAGCAAAGTAAGATGGTTTCTAGAGCTCGCTGAGCTCGGCTCATTTATTCTAGTTAGCAGTCAAGCCTATTTTCCTGTGTCCTCATGCACATTAATTAAATCACACAGATAAAGAGTGTTTGGGGGGAAATAAAAAAGAAAATCCCAAGCCTCAGGTTGGCATGGAGACTATGACATCATCACTCAATACATCAGCGGCTCAATGTAAGTGGCATAAAAGACCTCATTCCGAACAGGATTAGCACCGTCGTTAGGTAGTTACAGATGCTAGGCAACCATGCAATACAAGAAAATTCTAAAAATGTGATCCGAATGCATATTAAATCCTTGAGGAGCCGCAAAGAGGGTTACCTAATGCTCTTGAACCTGAACATTATGTGCTCTTTATCCATATAATCTGAATTAACCTCTGAAATGAAATGGACTTTAACCTTTGACACTGTCCTACTGTTTCTATGAGATCAATTCTGTTATTTAAATGAGGTGTGTGAGAAATGCAGTTTGGGGTCAGTAAGGTTTTTTTGGTTTTTTGAAGTAAACTAGTTCTGTTCACCAAGGATGCAGTAAATTGACGCTTTGAAGTGACATTAAAGACATTTATAATGTTACATAAGATTTCTATTTAAGATAAATGAACTTTTGAACTTTCAGTTCATCAGAGAATCGCTGAGTTCACAAAAATATGAAGCAGCACAAATGATTTCATCAACTGAGCAACAAATCCTAGTATATTAGAATGATTTCTGAAGATCATGTGATACTGAAGACTGGAGTAATGACTGAGTAATAATACTTTATAACAAGCCCGGCGTCAAGGGGCGTCCTGAAGCCCCCCCTGCAATGATCTGAAGGACCGATTCCCTCACCCCGGAATACGGTTTTATACACGAAAAAGCTAAACCGAATGCGATTTCAACCAAGGGGTAGCTCTCCGATCTGATTTGTGCCACCTCAGATTCAATTTGACCCACCCTAGCCCCCCAAAACTGGTCGATTTTAACCATTCGATGTGACTGGTGTCATAACTGGTGTATTTAAACTTTTACTGCTAAATTCAAAGTAACATGCTTTTTCGCCTTGTCTGTAGCTGAGCCAGACAGACACGCTCAGTGCATTTCACAACAATTCAATGATTTCAACCACATAAAAATAATGTTTCAGACATTTAAATTAATTACTAGCAAAAGACATTTGTTAAATAGCTTAGACACTGATGTTTGTGATGTTTACTTTTAAATTAATTCCTCCTTGGTCTGGATAAGAGACTTTTTTCAAAAACATCAAAAAATGAATATGAATAAATAATATTAAACTTTTAATGGATGTGTACGAGCATAGATCTGTTTTTCATAGAACTCTGTCTGGATGTATAAATCCAGTCTACATATTCTTGAAAAAGTATTATCAATGTATTGACCTATTATGCCCCTTTTTACAATATTTAATAAGTCTCAGATGTCCCCAGACATGTGAGCATGTGTCTGTGAAGTGTCAGCTCAAAATACCCCACAGATCATTTATCATATCATTTTAAAATTGCCTATTTTTAGTGGAACCAGAAACATGTGCATGTTGTGCATGTCTCTTTAAATGCAAATGAGCTGCTGCTCCCCACCCCCTTTTCCAGAATAGAGTTGTGCCTTTACAACTCATAGCTCAGATACTCTGCCAAAAAACATCTGTTTGGTTTTGATTATCACGTCTATTGTGCTAAAATCATGCGTTTTAAACCATATTAGTTTAAACTTCTGATATAGGGTTTTCTGAGCGCACACATCGGAAGCATGCAAACAGAAAGTGGCTGTCACACAGCATGTGAGCAATAAACTAAGTTCTCTTTCAACTATTACTGTGCTTAAACTGTCAGATAGACACAAATTTATGTTAAAAACACACAGGAGTTATAAAAACAGTCGGTTATGTCTGTGAAGGTAAACAGGCGGGAAAGAAATTGCATGTTTATATTAGATCTGTGTGGCAGCAGCGTAATATACAGTAAATAAATCAGTAAATCCACTGCTGTCTTGTCTCCTTTGAGGCTGGGACTCTAAATAGTGTTCTGTACTTGTCTGTGCAGCCAACGACAGAACAGTTAGCATGCTTTGCTTGAACTTTTGCCATGGCGTTAAAACTGGTACACCGTTGTCACTTTTGAAAACAGAATGGCACCGCTGTGGGTGGAAACAACTAGATTAAGGGGCGGTAATATTATGATAAGATCCCCTTTCTACTTCCCAGAGGTAGCAAAATCTGAGTTGCTCATTTTTTCACAAGCTTGCAGAGAAAGGCTTATCCGAAAAATTACTGAGATGTTCTTTTTCATGTTTTCTGGGATGGTAGATGCACCAGAGACCCATTTATAGCACTTGAACATGGAAAAAGTCAGATTTTCATGATATGTCACCTTTAAATGGAGAGAAATGACCTTCAGTCAAAAAATGTAAGCACTTCAAATTCACCAATATATATATATATATATATATACATATTTATTTTTTTAGGTTTATGAACAACCGAGTCCCATCTAGCAAGAGATACCAGCCAACTGAGTATGAGCATGCAGCCAACTGTGCCACTCATGGAGTAAGTGGAAAACTACTTCTTATCTCACACAGAGCTCAGAGCAGGTCAAAACAATATGTTGGAGAAGCCTCACTGAAAATAAAATGCTTCATAACAATGGTCAACATTTAGCATACAGACCTCTGGTTTTGTGAAGGACAGGGTGTTGTCAAGAGGGAAGGCTTTGATGCCATTGTCCTGTGACACAGAAGGATCACCAAGGTCACAATAAGACCACAGAGATTGTGTGATGTAATACTGCTCAACAAACAAAAATATTTTATGGATATACATGAAAACAAATTATTCAACAATACCATTAGGTCACAGTCATCAAGTCTTTTTCATACTGCCCTTTGCTTGACTCAGTTTTCTTTTCACCCTCACTTCTGATCTTCGTTTTATGTTCATGTGTTTTTTATGGGCATGTTGGGTATGGCCTTGCTCCGTGATGTTGTTTGGATAACATCCTGCTCTCTAATCCCCGCCTCTCAGAGCCGCACATCTGGCACGGCCTGTTCACAAGCTTCAGCATGAGACATTGACCACACACCAAATCCTCTTTGCACCAATGCATTGTCGTTTGGCTGTGGAGTGAATGCTCAAGAATACTGCACATCTACTTTTCTGATGTCTACGAATTAAAGTCAAGCCATGAAAATGTACTATGTATGCTCGTTCATAATATGTTTATGTCAGAATGCTGTAAATTTTGGTTATTACCTTCTTAAAACAAACAAAAAAGGCATCTGCAGAAAATCAGTAGGGCTTGTGGAATATGTTAAGAAGATTTGATCAGACACACACAGTGACAGATGGAAGAAGAGTTGGCCAGGCTACAAGTATTAGAATTTGTAATTTCTCCAACGCAATTACAGTAATCCAAATAGCAAACTCTACATACATCATGTAGAATTTGGGCTGGCCATTTCAGTTAACTTTGTATTTAAGTACTATAATGTAGTGTTGCAGTTGAGACTAGCTTGTTCAAGTTAAGACCAAGACCAGCTAAGAGTTGAGTCCAAATTAGGACTGAGTCAACATGCTTCACATGAAAATATGGCTTTGGTCTTGGTTCTCAAGTTTGATTTTCAAGTCCAAGACAATATTTTCATGGTCTTGGTCTTAGGCCACATATTCCTAAGTCTACAACTAGACCAAGACCCTGAAAATATTGACTTAATGATAAAAAATTAAGTGTAAGACCATATTTTCATGGTCTTGGTCTTAGTCCACATGTCTCTGAGTTTACATCAAGACAAAAACTGTGAAAAATGATAAATGATAATGATAAAAAATTGAGTGTAAGCTCATATTTTAATGGTCTTCGTCCTCAAGTCCATGGCCAAGCTCATATTTTAATGATCTTGGTCTTATTCCACATGCCCCATAGTCCACGGCAAGACCACGAAAATAGGGTCCTGTCCAATATCGTATTTTTATGGTCTTGGTTCTCAAGTCTGAGTCTAAGCCTGTTTTCATGGTTTTGGTCTTGGTTTTAGTTCACATGCTCCAGAGTCTACAACAAGACCAAGACCATGAAAAATTGGTCTAAACTCGCGCTTGAGTCGAAGACCATATTTTCACAGTCCTGGTCTTGATCTTTAGGCTAAGACAATATTTTATGGTCTTGGTCCTTAGGTTTAAGTATAAGACCATATTGTCATGATCTTGTTCTTAGTCCACATGCTCCTGAGTTCACAACAAGACAAAGACCCTAAAAATACTGAATTATTGCTAAAATAATTGTGTAAGATCATATTTTAAAGGTCTTGGTCCTCAAGTCCGAGCCCAAGCCGATTTTTCATGGTCTTGGTTTTGGTCTTAGTCTACAAGCTCTTCAGTCCACTGCAAGACCACAACCATGAAAATAGGGTCCTGTCCAATATCATATTTTTATGGTCTTGATCCTCAAGTCCGAGTCTGAGACTGTATTCTCATGATCTTGGTCTTGGTCTTAGTCCACACACTCCATAGTCCACAACAAGACCATGAACATGAAAACATGGTCTTGACTTGGCCTTGAGTCAAAGATCTTAATGTGACAGTCTTGGTCTTTGAATCTAAGACAATATTTTTTTGATCTTCGTCCTCTGGTCTGAGTCCAAGACCATACTGTCATGGTCTTGGTCTTAGTCCACATCAAGACCCTGAAAATACTGACTTATTGATTTAAAAAACTGAGTGTACCATATTTTAAAGGTCTTGTTCATTGAGTCCAAGCCCAAGCCTACAGTTTCATGGTCTTGGTTTTGGTCTTAGTCCACATGCTCCAGAGTCCATGGCAAGACCAAAACCAGTGAAAATAGGGACCTGTCCAATATCATATTTTTTATGGTTTAAGACTATATTTTCATGGTGTTGCTCTTAGTTCACATGCTCCATTATCCACAACAAGACCAAGACCATACAAAAATTAGTCCTGACTTTTCCTTGAGTCCAAGACCTTATTTTCAAAGTCTTGGTCTTAGTCTTTGAGTCTAAGACAATGTTTTATGGTCTTGGTCCTCAGGTCTGAGTCCTTTGTCTTAGTCCACATGCTCTTGGGTCCACAACAAGGCCAAGACCATAAAGAATTGTTCTTGACTCATTTTTGAATCCAAGACCTTATTTTCACAGTCTTTGTCTGAGGTCTAAGACATTATTTTATGGTCTTGGTCCACAACTAGACCAAGACTGCATAAAAAATATTGACTTGCTCATAAAATACTGAGTCTAAGACCACATGTTCACGTCCTGGTCATGATATGGACTCAGGAACATGTGGACGTGTTCTTGATTTGGACTAAACCCTCTTCTCGTCTCACTCTTGACTCAAACCCAAATGAGATGGTCTCCAACACTGCTTTAACACACACATACACACAAATAATAACTTGAGAAGATACAAAAAAAGATACATACTGATTTTGTCTTCTGTTCAGTTTTGGATCATCCCCAGTATCCTGGGCAGCTCAGTGTTGTACTTCCTCTCTGATGACCAGTGGGAGACCATCTCTGCATGGATGTATGGGACAGGTCTGTCTGGGCTGTTCATCATGTCAACCATGTTTCATACAGTGTCTTGGAAGAAAAGTCATCTCAGGTGAGTCATAGCACTACCTAAGACACACTTTCCCATATACATTCACATACATTTTAACCTAAAATTTTGATATTGAACAGCATGTTATTTGTCAACTAAAGAGGAAGCATGTGCAGTATGTTTAACACATTTCTGCCTTAAGGCGGGCGTACACGGTGCGATTTTTGAGGTCGTACGAGCTCGCATGCGATTTTTTTGGTTATCGGAGGAAATCGTCTCTTCTCGTATGGTCGGGGCTCGTATGGTGTGTGAGAAATTACGAGACGAGCAGAGTGCCTTACGAGCACTTCCCGACCTCACGATCATTTTTAAACATGTCAAAAAACTTCGGGAGCTGTCGGATTGAAAGCGTGACGTGTGTGCTGTTGAACGAGCCGATTTGTTGAGCAAACTGGAAATTTAGCTATAGTGGTGGCCAACTAGCCCCCTCGACGTGCATAATACTACGTTAAAACATACATTACAATACTGTACAGTGCTGTAGCATTGCAGTTCCAATGTCTTTAATGCATATGCTTGTTAGCACTGCTGTAGAGGTGAAGTTTTGTCAAGTTTGCAACCAGTGTACACACGCAAGGGTGATCAGACGATTCCTGCATGTGTAGCAAAGAGTCACGGCTCATATTTTTTATATGCAGTTATGAGATAGACAGAGAGCAGTTGAATTTAACAGTACATACACAGTATATTATACACAGCCTTTCTCTCAGATTTCATGGGCAAACAATCTGATTACCCTAAATATACAGAGACACACTGCATGATTTAACATTTTACTGTTAAATTTTACCAAAAAGGATCTCTTCCTTGGAGTCCATGTTTTTGGCGCGGAACTTCGTGAATGTGATTGCCTCAGAAATCGGCAGGTTTTAAAATCGTGCCGTGTACCACTGCGTCCGTAAACAAAGTCACTCGTGACGTGTGCGTGGCCATACGGTCTTCCGACTGTCCGAATTCGCACCGTGTACGGCCGCCCTTAGGGAATTCAAGAATGACTAAACGCACTCATTATGTAGTGCTTTAAGATATGAAACGAACAGATTTCCTCAGTTAATTAGGCATGTTTCCTGTCTTCCATAATATTTAAAAATAATTCAGCTGCAAAAAGAAGAACATTGCATTTACGCAAATGCTCTGCATTTCTTCTCATCTTAAAGCCAAAGCATGACATCAAACGCCATCCGAAATTAAATAATTCCACCCGACATGTTGACAGACAAGCATTGAATTTACAATAAACAAAGAGTAATCATATGTCATCTGCAGGCGTACACAGGTCTGATTATTTAATGTCATCATTTATGATAACTCTTCCCAGATAAAGAGCAGCTTTAAGCTACACTAACAGCACTGTTGTAGATTTACTGGAGTATTATACAAACTTCTCATATATCTGGTGCAGTATAATATAAAATGTTGTTTTAGGCTTTAGTTTAGTATATTTGCATATTGTGTGCTAGGAGGAAGTGTCAGCTGCAAATGCAGATTTAGTGGAAACATTATGAATGAACTTTGGATCTTCATTAGAGCAGGACACCCAAGCAGTTACACATGGATTCACACTGACAGTGCAGATGCTATCACATGGGCCTGTCAGTTCATGCTCACAGCTGTCAGCTTCATCAGTCTGTGATTCAGTCATGACCCTGCCCATTCCAAATTACACATACAGGAAAAAGAACAAAAAGAGTCTCGTTAAACAAAAACAGAACTCAAGTCTGTAAAAATGTGTCGCAACATGCTTTACTGCAGTTGCCTACATAACACATATTTTACATTTATTCATTTAGAAGATCAAATCGGCATATTAGAATGAATTCTGAAGGATCGTGTGACACTGAAGACTGACGTAATGATGCTGAAAATTCAGGAATAAATTACTTTTTAAAATATATTCAAAAAGAAAACAGATATTTTAAATTACACACAATATTACTGTCTACACTGTATTTTTGATCAACTAAATGCAGCCTGGTGAGAATAAGAGACTTCTTTTAAAAAAACAACCATTTTTTGCTTTAACAGGAAGGTGGAGCAGCGATTCCACATGTGTGACAGAATGGTGATATATTTCTTCATAGCTGCATCTTATGCACCCTGGTGAGTACGTGATGCGCGTATCCGCCAGTAACATCACCAGCAGTGTTTTACAGCTTCACAAGGTCGAGTGTGTTAGTGACGCAGGTGTGTCTGTGTTGTGTGCAGGCTGAACCTGAGGGAACTAGGACCCTGGGCTGTGCACATGCGCTGGTTGGTGTGGATAATGGCCTGTGCTGGCTCTGCCTATGTGTTCTTCTTTCATGAGAAGTAGGCGCCCACTTTTTTTTTGAAGACGTAGAGGATAATAATCACTCTCAGATGCTGATGTGGTAGTTAACGTCCAATTGTGTAAAAATGCTATCTTGTGCTTGTCCTTTTGCCGAGCAATCGCATGATGAATGCATCAAATAATGCAAGTGAATATTACCAAACCAGCATCAGAATTGTTTGAAATGGCTGTTTCAGGAACAAGATACTAGACTTACTGTGCTACACTGCCATGGGAGCTGTTCCTGCAGTTGTTCTTCTGTCAATGGTATGTGTGACTGACACCTATACATGTGTTCATAAATACAGTAATGAAGGCTTTTCAGATGCCTTAAGCAGCTTATTTATATTTTACAACATTTCCGTTAGCTAGTGTTAACATAAGGTATACTTTCCAATTGAGATAGGTCTTTATTTCATTAATGTCTTTGTGAGACTACAATGATTTTAGGAAGATTTAAAACATTCTATCACAGTTCACATGACTATGTCATCTTAAGCAAAATAAATGCATTTCAATATATCCACCTTTAACGCAGAAGCAAGCTTATGGGTGAGACTTACACTTCATTAGCCGCTATAGGGAAATAGCAGTAGGGCAATAAATGGTAAAACTGTTTGCACTACAAATCAGTGTGTTTATAATTCAGATAATACATCGAAATAACATGGTAAGACACACCTATTTGCAATATCAAGCAGCAAAATGAGCTGTTTTGTAGAGCTAAAAATAGCTGGATGTGGATGAGACTGGAAACCAGACCCATAAAATTTACAAATGGCCGTGCCCGGTCTTAGGGGAATAATAAGGTGGATAGGTTGGGATATATTTGTACTCTTGGAAAAGTAACAGGGTTAACGCTGTTTTTTTAAAGCCTTCTACAGAGTGCTTATTAGAAAGAGAATTTTATGCTTTTTAATTATCGCTTGTTTACTACTGTATATGAAATCATGGTAACAGTGTTGACATTTTGAATATCATCTTTTGTAAAAAAACAAAAAAAACAAAAAAAAAAAAAAGATAAAGTGATTGGTGAGATATTCATATTTATTTACATTATATATAAATATAACTTTATATTACATATATTTCTTAAATATATACATTTATGTGTGTGTATTTATATATACACTATACACACACATACAGTTGAGGTCAGAATTTTACATACACCTTGCAGAATCTGCTAAATGTTAATTATTTTACCAAAATAAGAGGGGTCATGCGAAATGCATGTTATTTTTTATTTAGTACTGACCTGAATAGGATATTTCACATAAAAGATGTTTACATATATAGTCCACCAGAGAAATAATAGTTGAATTTATAAAAATGACCCTGTTCACAGCAGTTTTTTTTTGTTTAGTGATAGTTGTTCATTTGTCCTGAACAGTTAAACTGCCCGCTGTTCTTCAGAAAAATCCTTCAGGTCCCACAAATTCTTGTTTTTTTTTTTTTTTTAGCATTTTTGTGAATTTGAACCCTTTCTAACAATGACTGTATGATTTTGAGATCCATCTTTTCACACTGAGGACAACTGAGGGACTCATATGCAACTATTACAGAAGGTTCAAACACTCAGTGATGCTTCAGAAGGGAAAACGATGCATTAAGAGCCGGGGGGTGAAAACTTTTTGAATTTGAAGATCAGGGTAAATGTAACTTACTTTGTCTTCTGGGAAACATGCAAGTATATTCTGTAGCTTCTGAAAGGCAGTAGTAAATAAAAACTATATTTAGGCAAAAAAAGAAAAATGTACACATCTTCATTTTGTTCAGAAGTTTACACGCCTGGCTTGTAATGCATCTCTTTTCCTTTTGAAGCATCAGTGAGTGTTTGAACCTTCTATAATAGTTGCATATGAATCTCTCAGTTGTCCTCAGTGTGAAAAGATGGATCTCAAAATCAGACAGTCATTGTTGGAAAGGGTTCAAATACACAAAAATGCAAAAAATCTAATAATTTGGGGGACAGTGGGCAGTTTAACTGTTCAGGACAAACAAGGGACTCATGAACAATTATCACTAAATAAAAAAAAAAAAAACAGTTGTGGATAATTCAGGTAACAACACTTTTTTTTTTTTATAAATTCAACTATTATTTTCTCTTGTGGACTATATGTAAACATCTTTTATGTGAAATATTTTGCTCAGGTCAGTACTAAATAAAAAAATAATGTGCATTTTGTACGATCCCTCTTATTTTGGTAAAATAATCAACATCTTGCAGATTCTGTAAGGTGTATGTAAACTTTTGTCCTCAACTGTATATAATGTAAACAAAACTTTAAATTTGAAAGCGATTTAGTCAAAAGTACAAAGACATCAGAACCACTGCCAAATACCAGAAAGAACTGTTGTATCTATATATAATTACTTATTTATTCATGATTATTTTATCATCCTCCCTGTTATCACAATTTTCCCCTATTTTAAAATATCTTTATCACTTTATCATGTTTTATTTTGTTTTTATGTTTGTTGTTATGTTTGATGGGTGATATTAAAATGTCAACTTTGTTACCATGATTATATATACAGTAGTAAACAAATAATTACTGAAAACTATTAAGTCGTGTAAGAAGAACCATGTAGAGCCACAAGACAAGACCAAAAAAAAAACAACATAAAAATAACATGTCAACCCTGTTATACTCAACATATATATATATATATATATATATATATATATATATATATATATATATATATATATATATATATATATATATTTTTATATATTTATAATATTTTGTGTCTTAAAGGTGTATCGTATACATTTGAACCAGAATATGTGCATATTTCTAAAATGAAACAGTTGGTAATGGATGGAGACAGATCAAAAAGACCTCCTCATGATGAACAAAAGAAACTAAAATGTTACTGGATTTTCATCTTTAAAAGAATTTGTCATTAGCATCAGCTATTCACTGTCCAAGTTACTTTTTTACAAATGCATACAAGAGAAACAAATGTCATGCTTTTTGTACAACGTCCCTTGTGTATTTTATCTGTGGGAGAGCGACCTGTTTAAACTGAACGTATTATTTCAGCCTAACAGAGAGGGCATATTAGAGCTGTCAGTGGGCGGAGTCTTCTACTGCCTGGGAATTGTCTTCTTCAAGAGTGATGGCCTCATCCCATTCGCTCATGCCATCTGGCACGTCTTTGTGGCAGTGGGTGCAGGCATACACTATTACGCCATCTGGAGGTACTTGTATGCACCCGGGACCGGCCAAATCAAAATATCCAGGTGACAGACGCAGAAGATCTAGAGTGTGTTCACACATACAGGGTTTGTTGAGCTATAAAAGACAATGTATTTGATCATGAGCTGCCTTCGCATCCCTCTATAATAATCATAGATGGGCATGTTTTAGTACTGTTGATCTAAAATGTATTTTTATATAGGATTTCTGTCCTGATAACTCAGCACCTTCTGGCCAGTCTATTTTTGTAGATGTAGTCTTAACCTGTTGACATAATGTACTGTTTCAACCGTCAGTGTTTACAGGAAAAATGCGTATAATGCAGAGGACACAAATAACATTCCTCTTCCTTTAACTGAGCTATCTACTGCCTTGATAGGAACTCCCATAATCATGTGCTTATGATAGTAATTTATTGACATTGAGGAGAATAATGCTGAAGTATTTCTACTACTGTGATCTTGTAGTAACGTTTATGTAGAAAAATGTTAGAAATGACTTTCTAATTTGCACAATGGATCATGATGGATCATTTCTGTGGTGTTTAGGTGGAAAGCAAGAGGGGATGCGATGAAATGTTTGGAGTTACTTTGTGTTTTCAAAAAGAAGTGTCTTATGCAGTAAAAACTGTATTATTATTAAGTATTATTACAAGTTTGAAAAACTATTTTCTAATTGAATATATTTTAAAATGTAATTTATTCCTGGGATGCAAAGCTGAATATTCAGCATCATTACTCCAGTCTTCAGTGGCATATGATCCTTCAGAAATCATTCAAATATGCTGATTTGCTGCTCAATTATTACTGGTGCTCAATTAACAATATTGGTTATTATTATATAAATGTTTTAGACATTTTTTTTTCTTTCCCTCTTCAAATATGAAAACAGCACAGCTGTCAATATTGGTCATAATAAGAATATTTGTCATAATAATGTTTCTTGAGCACCAAGTCAGCACAAAATGATCCAGATGAAATTAAAAATTAGCCATTTTATTCGTTATTGGGAACAAGCAATGCACAGAAGCTCACATGGAAAATATACTTGATGAATTATGTGCATCTTTTAAGTAAAACCCAATAAAACTTACCTCAAGGTCTAATAAAAATATAAACCATGATGAAATTCTTGCAAGTAAAATGTCTGTTTTACCTATTGACACATTTAGCTGGGAAGCTCAGATATGAAAAAGTATGTTTTTTTAAGCACTGTGACTTTGAATGTAAAACAGGTTTTTACTCATTTTGTCATAATGTTGCATTAATATGTCAGTAGGCACCTGAGGCATTTGTATTGTGTCAATTTTGAGTTACTTTGTACTATTAGTTTCATAGACTTTTAATCAAAAGAACACAAACTCAATCTAAACTGTATTTTAACAGTTTTGACACTAATCATAAACCTAGACACATAGAATGTTTAATTTAAAGAAATGTGTCTTTAACAAACATTTCAATAAATCAAGGAATATGAACCATAATTTCCTTGTGTCCTTATATATATTTGTGAAGTGATTAGCAGAAGTGAAAGTCCTGATGAAGTGCAGTGCTTGCCTGTTTTGTTCCAGTGTCTCTCCTCATTCGCTTTCACTCCCTCTTTGTGTCCTTCAGAAACTCTCTCTTGGTATTCTGCACAGATATTTCGAAAACCGTTTCCTAAAATCGGCTTACGTGGGCAGGAAGCTGGAATGTCTATGGAGGAGCCCGCTGACTGCTCTCATGCCCTGAGGAAGTGAGGCGTTGGTGTCTCGGTGCCAGCGGGGGCCGTCGCCTCCGGCTGAAGGGGCTAGAACAAACTGAGCCACATTTGGTAACTTGAGCAAGTTAATAAGTTCGTGGGCTCGTGTGATGATCTCCTCAGTGTCCTCCTCGCTGTAGCATGCCATTACGGGACCGCTTCGGGCAAATGTCCGCATCTTAGACAGGCAAAGCGACACTCTGAGAGAAATAGAACGAAATGGAAAGAGTGAGAGAAAGAACGGTTGATACAGCAAGGTTGTTAATTCTACTATATATTATGGTTGCTAACCATTTATTAGAGAAAAAAATATACTGTTTTAATTTAATTTGCTTACAATATTCAACTAATGCAGACACTATTACAAATACAGTAGATCACTGTATTTTTATTGAAATGTATTTTGTGTACCGTTACAACCCTAACACCAGTTTAACTGCTCAAGACAAACAGTGTGTTTTCACAACGCATCATCAGTTGGCCATATTGGTGGTACTGTATGTAAACAATGCCAACGAACCGAACAAAACTTGCATATTTTGCTGATTATTGCTACATTAATGGTCAGTTGTTGTCATGTTTTGGGCTGTACTAATCAGTTGGAACTGGAAAGACATTTGGAGTTCTATAGACTGACAAAAGTTATAACAAATCAAGAAGAAGAGTGCAAAGAACGGTCTGAAGAACAAAAGGCATTTGTGGTTGGCCAAACCGAGCCAGGATTTCCAGGGCATGAATATCTTGAACATTCGTGTTTGTTCTTATAATTTTTCGGTCAGGTAGGTGTAATATTAGGCTAATATCTTAATTAATACTGCTCATACGTATCTTTACCACCTATTAACTTAAGTTTGTCAAAATATCGCGCCCTTTCCTGCTTACTAAATCTGTGTGTATATGATTTAGCAGCTTCCACATGTTTTTTCTATGGTTTAGACAGCATAAATTAGCAGAGCAACATATTCAGTAGCACATTAAACATGCAATCTATGCTGTTGTTGTTCTGCGTGTTTTCATGTGAATGAATGGTGCAGACACACATTTTCGTTTACTACACATACTGAAGTAAGTGTGTCGCTTGCAATCTTTTCGGCCTCGTCCGCCTCAACATATGAGCACATAAACACATGAACATCATTAGAACTGCTCTCAGAGTCTCTTCATGAGCATTTGATTGTTTTTTTCAGCAAAACTGTCATTATATCACATACAAACAGAAACTAAAAGATTTTAGTTTCAGAGCAACCAATCAAAATAAAAGTTGGTTTAATTTGAAGAAATAGTAAAATGATTATTAAAACATTTTTTTTTTTTTAAATATTTTTTTTGTATTATTTTGCTGAAAAATTATTTACCAGAATTTATTATATTTAATATATATATATATATATATATATATATATATATATAAAAATTAGTGATGCTTGTGATTATTAAATTTAATGAAACCATTAAAATAGAATCCAGAAAAATATTGGAAAAGACAGAATTTGAGAAAAAACAAAACTGAATTTGAGAAAAAATAAAACATATTTCATAGGGCATAAAAATGTAATTCTCATTAAACTTTTAATAAATTGCTGTTATATTGTGTAAGTTTCATGATTTTATTTAATTAGACATGTTTTTTGATTAATAAAATGTAATTTAACCATTGAAACAGAGTTTTAAAAATTAAAACGAAAAGAAAAAAAAAAGAATCCAGAAAAAATAAATTGGAAAAAAGGGAATTTGGAAAAAAATTAAACAGAATTTGGGAAAAAATAAAACTGATTTCAAAGGGCCCCAATTCATAATGGACCCATAGTCATCATCCAGGTAACAACACAAGGGTATGTAAACTTTTGAACTGGTTTGTGTAAATTTTGTCATTATTAAAAATTGTGTTATTATTTTGTTCTGTGGGCTCCATGTAAACATCTGTTAAGTGAAACAGCTTATTCAGGATAGTACTAAATACAAAATAACATGCAATTTTTTATCTGCAAGGTTTTGTCAACTTTGTTCACCCAAAATTGAACTGTCATTAATTACTGTCTTTCCAAACCCTTGACCATGGTAGAACCCTTGCTGTCTATTCAGGGTCAGAAAGATCTCAGATTTCATCAAAAATATCTTATTCTGTGTTCTGAAGATGAACAAAGGTCTTACAGGTTTGGAACGACATAAGGGTGAGTAATTGATGACAGAATTTTCATTTTTGCATGAACTATCCCTTTACAAGCAAAACAACATATATCTATATATTGATACAATATATAATAGAATCTGTAAGAAACTACAGTGTTGGAGCATACCTTGGAATAAGATCCTGACTGCGTGTGGCCAGTTTAGCCAGGGTGGTCATGAGCACCGTAATAAGGCGGGGGGAGAAGCTCGGAGGACTGGCTGATTGTCGCACCTGTGTGATCTCAAACAGCACCGCCTCCAAATTCTCAAAATTAGATGTGATCAGTTCCACCGTGCAGCGAGGGTCGTAAGACACTGAGAGATACTCACCAATGACCCACACCTACATATAAACGTTAAATACAGTCACCTCAAGTACAGCATGAAGATGCTTACAATCACAGTTCAGTTCTGCTGCTCACCATATGTGTGTAGAAGTCTTCTTTACTGTAAATGTTGGCAGGGGAGCTCGCGAATTCCAGGATCTCCCTGTACTGATCCACAATCAGTGGTGGGTGGAGTTTGCACAGGGCCTGCAGGTGGGTGCTGAACACCCTGCGATCATAAATAATCATAATAATTGCATCATTTACACATGCAAAATTCAAATGATATTAGAACATGTATGAAATACACATCTAATTCATGGAATTTCTAAATAAAACCCCTATTAATTACAGTAAGAATTCAATTAAAAGATAAAAACTCATTGCATTTATTTGATTCAAAGTACAGCAAAACAGTAACATTTTGAAATATTTTTACTGTTTAAAATAACTGCTTTCTATTTGAATATATTTTAAAATGTCATTTTTTTCCCTTGGATTTCCTGCCATTCATTCCTGTGATCAAAGCTAGATTTTCAGCATCATTACTCCAATCTTCAGTGTCACATGATCCTTCAGAAATCTTTCTAACATGCTGATATGCTGTTCAAGAAACATCTATTTTTTTATTATTATCATCATTAACAATAATTAAAACAGTTGAGTACATTTTTTCAGGTTCTCTGATTGATAGAAAGATCAGCATTTATCTGATTTAATAGTAAAAATAGCATTTAATTTTTTTAGATTTCAAAATTGCTTTTTGCTGTACTTTAGATTGAATAAATGCAGGCTTGGTGAGCAGAAGAGACTTCTTTAAAAACAGTACAAATGTTGCAGTCCAAAAACTTCTGACTGGTAGTGTACTAACAACATGGCACTTGGAGATTTCTGCGTGAAATCTCTGGCACAAATGAGTGCGTTTCTGCCAATAAAGAGTATTTAATAAGCGTCTTACTTTTGGACCTCAGCATTAAATGTCTTGATGTTGTAGAGCAGACTACTTCTCTCCAGCAGCACTAGCAACAACTGGTTCATCATTTTCTCATCAGCTTTCTATAAAACACAATAAAAACATTGGAACAGATGACACAACTGAGACCTCCACAAAATGATTTAAGGTGAAAGAGAGTGTACATTCATTTTTCCTACTAGTGTGGGGTATTAAATGACCTGCCGTTTCATTTGTGACTCTGACCTGAGTTACTGTGTTGAAGTACACATGCAGAAGCACAGGAACGACCTGAGCGCACCGAACGACCCGTGGACTCTCCGCCATGTCAGCCAGAATCTCATGAAGCATTTTTAGCCTATGAGGCAATCACACTCAGAGGTTTACAGTAAGCAGGCATTTAACAAACACACACGCATTTTATTTTCATCCAAGTGTAACATTTAGTGGTTTGAATAAGTGGAAAACCATTTTTGTGCTGTAGGTAGGGGTGTTAATTATAAAATTATAAGGTTGTCCATGAATTACTGTGTTACTTGTAGCTTCATAACATTACAGTTGAACCTCTGATGTCACATGGACTATTTTAATGATGTCTTTACTACCTTTCTGGGCCTTGAACATGGTAGTTGTGTTACTGTCTATGCAGGGTCAGAAAACTCTTGGATTTCATCAAAAATATCTTAATCTGTGTTCTGAAGATGAATAAAGGTCTTACGGATTTGGAACAACAAGGGTGAATAATTAATGACCAGATTTCTGGAGAACTATCCCTTAATTTCTGCATCCTGCTATCTAAATTTAGGAATTTATTTTCTAAATTCTTCCTGGATTAAATAACATAAATGAGATGCCAGGTATTACCTGTCTATTGTGTCTCCTGTCCCAGCCTCAGGTCTGAGGATGTAGAGGAAGAGCCCCCTATAGGACGGCTGGCGGAAAGCATCCAGACAAACAGCCACCTTCGCCCCCTGCTGGTCCCACGTGGTACGGTCCGAAGCCTGATAGCATGCTGACCTGGAACAGCATTGGATTGCTAATTCACGTCATAATTAACTCTAGTTAAAGCACTGATTTGTAGTCGGTAAAGTCATGTACCTCTGTTGAAGGTCCAGGGCTGCTGCTAAGCAGGGCAGATCAAGGATTGTGTGCAGTAACTCAATGGCTGTATCTGGAGCTATCAGTGATGGGAGCAGCTCCACATACTCTGCAATCAATCCTGAGCTGTTCCACGCCAAGAACTGACAGGAAAATTGCATAAACATTTAGAAAATTGCATCACTTACTTGTATTCATTTTAAAGTAGGGATGCACCGAAACGTATCGGCCGAAATGCTTGCGCGTTTTGTCAGTAAAGCCGGTTCTGTAATCAGCGGTAAATGCCATCAGGTGCGTGATTTCACGTTGAGCCGTATATACTACACACAGCCGTTGTTCACTGACGAGCTGCGCAAATTCACACTGATAATGAACATGGATTTGCGCAGCTCGCTGTGTGTAGTATATACGGCTCAACGTGAAATCACGCACCTGATGGCATTTACCGCTGATTACAGAACCGGCTTTACTGACAAAACGCGCAAGCATTTCGGCCGATACGTTTCGGTGCATCCCTATTTTAAAGGAACAGTTCAGCCAAAATGAAAATGTATTTACCCTCAAAGTATGCAAGATGTAGATGAGTTTGTTTCTTCATGGAAACAGATTTGGAGAAATTTGGCATCACTTGTTCACAAATGGATCCACTGCAGTGAATGGGTGCCGTCAGAATGAGAGTCCAAACAGATGATAAAAACTTCACAATAATCCACAAGTAATCCACGTGACTCCAGTCCATCAGTTAACATTTGGATAAATGGAATGGTGCATTTTTGTAAGAAACTAATCCATAATTAAGACAACTTCAAACCATTGCTCCTGGATAAAATATGAGTCCTCTATATATTATATATTTGTTTCTCCAATGAAAAAGTCATCCTGTCTGAATCAGGAAAGAAATATGCACAGATCGAGCACCGTTTACAAGTTAAAACAGTCCAAAACAAATATTTCGGTGTATTTTAATGTGAGAGGACAACAGCGGACGGACTTTTTCCATCGGAAGAAGCATATGAATTATTTACTTGTATACTGGCCAGAAGTGATGGTTAAAAAAGTTAAAAGTCTTAATGATTGGTTTGTTTCTTAGAAACACACAGCTTTTCACTTCACAAGATGTTAATTGATGGACTAGAGTCTTGCAAATTACTTGTGGATTACTGTGATGTTTTTATCAGCTCTTTGGACTCTCATTCTGACGGTACCCCTTCACTGCAGAGTATCTACTGGTGAGCAAGTGACGTAAAGCTAAATTAAATATAGAAACGTAAACAAACAAACTCATCTACTTCTTGAATAGAAGATGAGCCATTTTTGTGCAAAAAGTTTATAAAACTATGAGTCAGACAGCCCACCTTCAGGATGTTTGGGAAGCTCTGTCTGTAGTTGGTCACTCTGTCCTGTAGCACGCTAGCATTGAGAAGACAGAACTGGACAAACTCGAAGGCGAGCATGGGCTCGTTGAACTGCTCGGCGGGACAGTGGCTGAAGAGTTGGCAGAACACAGCCTCTGAGTCTACTGCAGCTGTCTCGCCTGATATTAGAGCATGTAGACACTGAGATGCATTCATACATCACACTATCACAGCTATGCACTGCTGTAAGTACCAGGAACACTGAATGGCCATGTCACTCACTGTGGTTGAGGTAGAACTGAGCGATAGGCAGCAGGGCTCGAGCATAGGCGAGGTCTCCAGTCAGTCTGCCATACAGGGCTTTGATGCAGGGGAAGGCACGGTACACGTAAGAGGGATCCTCACCACAGATGATGTCCATTATTGACACAGACTCAACAATACACTGTACAACAGATAAACAATGTCACCATCCATTAACTTACTGTAAGTCTAAATACTGACATAATTCTATTCTATTCTAATTTAATACTGAATTTGTCATTACAAATTATATTAGCTTAATTTAAGTGAAGGGTTGAAAAATAAACATGAATTTTAAAATTTGTTTACATGATCTGAAACCTTTTTAAGAAGTTCTAATAATTTTTGGGATAAAACTTTTTTTTAATTATTACTTATTACAAAATTACTGTGTGTTCCATTAAATGTAAATATATACATATTTTTAAATTGTATTTTATTTTTATTTTCAATATTTCACAATATCACTGTTTTTACTGCATTTTTGATCAAATAAATGTGGCCTTGGTGAGCATTTGGAGGAACTTGGAGAGACTTCTTTCAAAAACACAAATTTTTACAGAAGTGAAACTTTTGAATGGTAACGTTTGTGGTGCTTACTGCTTTCTGTAGCTCTGTATCTGTCTTCTTTAAGGCTTCTACATTATGAAAAAAAAAGTCATAAATAAATCAATACATTCACCAGCAGAGTGTAATAAACATTCTCTAATAGTTGACCTATGATCTACTCACTCCGGTCACTTTGTTCAATGAGACGCTGACAGTACTCAAAAGCCTTCTCTCTGAGTCTCTCTTTGGGAGGAAGTAGTCTGCTGGAAGAGGATGTGGCCGACACCATAGACATCACTGAACTGTCCACCTCTGAGCGATCATCTGCACCAATAACACAGCATATTACAGTACAGTACACTACAACACCCAGAGCATGAATCCGTATCAAGTATGATCTAAACAGCAGAATTTAAAATCTGGCAGGATGCAATGGCATTGCAAGGCTGAGCATATGACGGGACACGTAGACTATGTTTGGAGCGGCACACTACAATAGTACTATTTTTACAGTATGCAGTATGTGTAGTGTGCACACAATGCACATTTTCTAAAAACCAACATGATTTATTGCATTTGCCAACATTTGCAGTATACAAACAAAAGCACACAGCATGAAAAGTTGTAAGACACAAAATCCTTATTGCCAAACATTAAAATATTCCTACTCAAAATTGGATTAAATACTACAGATGAGGTCAAAAGTTTACATACACCTTGCAGAATCTGCAAAATGTTAATTATTTTACCAAAATAAGAGGAATCATACAAAATGCATGTTATTTTTTTATTTATTACTGACCTGAATAAGATATTTTACATAAAAGATATTTACATATAGTCCACAAGAGAAAATAATAGCTGAATTTATAAAAATGACCCTATTCAAAAGTTTTCATACACTTGATTCTTAATACTGTGTTGTTATCTGAATGATCCACAGCTGTTTTTTTGATTAGTGATAGTTGTTCATGAGTCCCTTGTACAACACAGTATTAGGAATTAAGTTAACATTTGAACATTTTTTATAAATTCAACTATTATTTTCTCTTGTGGAGTCCAATGTGGACTATATGTAAATGTCTTTTATGTGAAATATCTTATACAGGTGCTTATGCTGTGTGTCCTGCACTATTTTATAAAAAATATAATCTACAGTATAGAGTAAGTAGCATGCTAGTATTTCATTCCAAACATAGCCATGGACTCAAAATCAATTAAAATCAAATCAGCAATTAATTATGAATCATGGGTCGGTTTCATTCAGTAAAGAGAGTTTCTGATTGCGCAGAAAGGAAAAGCGCACTGGCTTTAGATTGATCATATCAGACTTTTCGCTTGCATCTTACCTTGGTGCTGTGACTGAATGATCTGTACTTTTTTTAGTAGAGCTAGCAAAGACGAAAATGTTACTATGTTACTTATTTAAACTAAATGAAGTATATATCTTACATGGGACAGTTTAAAAACAGTGTTGATATTTTTACAATTGTTTTCTGGTAATTAAAATAAAGCTTAAATAAAATACAAACTAAATTATTTAAGTTAAATGAAAATGCTGATGACGAAAGCACATAACAAAATAAATGAAACTTGAATTTAAAAACTGAAAATGTAAAAATAAAAGCTATTCCAAAATATTAAGAAGTACTATAATAGTATATAAGTAATACTAAAATAAAGCAAACCAACTGCAACAACGTCTCTGTTTGGACTACCTGATTCTGTGTTTGTAGTCCCGTCTGTGTCATAAGTGAGCAGCCAATTCTTGATCATAGAGAAAGTGTACATATTCATCCACTGGTCCTCAGTGTAGCTCTGACCCACACACAGCACAGTGAAGAAGTCGCCCGTTACCACCCCATCCACCTCCGTCAGTGGAGCAGGCTGATGAAGAGATGTTGACAAGTGATGATCACTTCACTGAAATCACTCAACAGTATCATTATAAACTTGCAGGTATAGCAACGTGCCCTACCTGACGTGCTCTCGGTCCACTAAAAAATCCCCCAGAAGACATGGAGGCCCCCTGCTGCATACTGGCATAACGCAACCAATCCACCAACTTACGACTGACCAGATTCACCTGATCTGGGTTCAGTGAGCACATAATTCATGTTAACATCTTTGCATTTTCCAGATTACAGCATTTCAATTATGCTTTTTCAACGTATATGAAGTGAACTAGAGTGGGGTTTAAAAGTCCATTTTGAAAATATGTGACTCTGTGAGCTTGAACAAATTTGGAGAAATCATTTGCTCACCAATGGATCATCTGCATTGAATGGGTGCTGTCAGAATGAGAGTCCCAACAGCTGACAAAACATCACAGTCATCCAACAAAACTCCAGTCTATTAACTAGCATCTTGTGAAACAAAAAGCTGCAGGTTTGTACTAATCGTACAACTAAAATACGGCTCCTCTATCCATAATATCACTTCCTCCAGTGAAAAAGTCATCTCGTCTGAATCAGGAGAGAAATGTGCACAGTAAAGCACTGTTTACAATTAAAAACAGTCCTAGAAAGTTCGAAACAAATATCTTGTTGAATTGTCCTGTGAGAGAACAACAGTGGATGGATTTTTTTTTTCACTCAAGGAAGCGTTATTATGGATTGTGGACGATTTTTGTCACTGATTTAAAATTAAAACACCTTAAAGGAGAAGTCCACTTCCAGAACAAAAATTTACAGATAATTTACTCACCCCCTTGTCATCCCATATGTTCATGTCTTTTTTCTTCAGTCCATAAGAAATTATGTTTTTTGAGGAAAACATTTCAGTATTTTTCTCCATATAGTGGACTTCAATGGTGTCCCCAAGTTTGAACTTCAAAATGCAGACAAAATAACACTTTTTCTTCGGCCGGGAAGATTTAGAGCCCTTTGAAGCTGCATTTAAACTACATTTTGGAAGTTCAAACTCATAGGCACCATTAAGTCCATTATATGGAGAGAAATCCTGAAATGTTTTGAAAGACATGAAGAAAGAAAGACATGAACATCTTGAAAGACAAGGGGGTGAGTAAATTATCTGTACATTTTTGTTCTGGAACAGAACTTCTCCTTTAACAACAGATTGGTTTCTTACAAACAGAGCTTTTGTCTTCACAAGATGTTAACTGATGGACTGGAGTTTTGTGGATTACTGTGATGTTTTATCACCTGTTTGGATTTACATCCTTTTTTTAATTAATTCTGACAATTGGACCCCACTGTAATGACACTTCCAATGTAGCATTGTGTTACACAAACGTGATCAAATTTACCATCTGTGAGAATCTCTGGATAAACAGTAATCATTTTTGAAAGAATGGGAAGTGCATGTCTGGATATCTGCCCGTCTGACAGCCGAGACTCAAGAGTTTTCAGCAAATGGTGGCAAAGGGGCATCACATCTT
The DNA here is from genome assembly GCA_012976165.1 of Labeo catla. NCBI lineage: Eukaryota > Metazoa > Chordata > Actinopteri > Cypriniformes > Cyprinidae > Labeo > Labeo catla. Next base: position 119,931 of record VONZ01000051.1, on the reverse strand, counting down.
CTTTATTCCCAGCCTGAGAACAATTAGATGATTAATTAATTGTGTTCATGAACACAATACAAGCTGAACATGAACAGCATGTGACTCACCTGAGCCAGAACAACACTGGCCACATAGCTGAGGGTCCTGCTGTCCTGACTGAGATCAGAGCAGAGGCTGTGCACGCTGGGAGGAAAGCTCTCCCGTATGATGGCGGAGGACAAAACCTGAAGCTGCTCGGGACATGATGAAGAACGAAGAACTGTCTGCAGCTTCATCACCAGATCTGATGGAAGCCTGATAGGAATGGAGGTGCACAATTACACACTTGAAATGCTCCTAAATATACTTCTGACAAAAGGCTTCATGTCTATGTGCTGTTCAGATGTATTTTACATGAATATGACTCACTCTCTTGCATATTTAGTGGCAGAAACGATCAGATTGAGTCTCTGGAGGGAGTCCACCGTGTCTCCACTAACGTCTTTGGCGTGGAGGACCTTAAATATGCGTCCGCAAAACCTCTGCAGCTCTTCCTCCTTTATTTCTCTGAAAGACAAATTTAACTGATTTGTCATTGTGAAGAACTTGTTTAACTCACAGGCTATAACTGACCAGTCATGTGACTAATAACTTACAGCTTTTGACAGTAAACATTTGAGGTAAAGATATAATGTTTTACCTTGCCTGCTTTATTAAACTTTCTGTCGCGGCTGCGTACATTCTGAAAATAATACAATACCATGTCAAAACATACAACAAGAAGAATCAAAACATTAGCTCCGCCAGCTATGATGTCCTGACAACAAATCACATGACAACAATTGGTTCCGCTTTTCCGCGTCAGTCGGCCACTAAATAGTGTAACATACAGGAGGGCACAGAATTTACATACAATATTCATATTGTGATTGAATATTATATTTTACGTAGAATATTCTATGTGTACAAAATCATATTCGTATGTCACGTATATTCTGTCGACGACTGGCAACCAGATAAATCATATAAATAGAAATACGAATATTCAACCCATATAATTTTGTACAAACGGAATTTAGGGGATTTTTAACTTACAATTTATTTATTATTAAACCTCTTTAAGCAACTAATAGGCATATGGAAAGTAAACATAGTAAAAACAATACAAGTAGAATGCCAGTTTTTCCAAATTGAGCCACAGAATACGAGCAGAATCCATATCCATAGGTAAAATATTCATTCATTTACGGGTACATACAACTGTAAGACTACTTGGTCCCGTTGAAAAATATCAGTGTTATTAACAAAGCCATTTGTTTAGTAAAATCCATATTCATTCCAAGTTTATCCACATATTTATAACATGACAAGCAATAAACAACCTGTAAACTTTGAAGCAAAAAAAATTGTACACTGTACTAATATATGAAGAAACGTTTCTTACAGGAAAAAAGAGAAAAAAATAGTTTTTAATAGTTAGCCTATCTACCTACCACTGTCTCTACAATGAAATACACTAAACGTATACCTTAAACATCTAACTAAATTACTAAAGGACTAACTACAATAAAACTGTCTTAACAGTAAAACAGATATTAATTAAATATAGAGAAATTAAGCAAGTTTTACACTACAGTAAAAAGTTACTGAACAGTAAGATTTTTCATATTTTTTAAAGAATTTTTTTCTGCTCACCAACCCTGCATTTATTTTATCCAAAGTAGAACAAAAACGGTAATATTGTGAAATATTTTTACTATTTAAAATAACTGCTTAAAATGTATTTTATTCCTGTGATCAAAGCTACATTTTCAGCATCATTACTCCAGTCTTTAGTGTCACACGATCCTTCAGAAATCATTCTAATATGCTGATTTGCAGTTCAAGAACCAGATGTTATTATTATTATTATTCTCAATATTTAAAAGTTTTTATTTAAAAAAAAAAAGATTTTGTAACATTATACACTACACCATTCAAGCTTAGAGTCAGTGTATATATATATAGCGGGGTGTGGGATTATAAAAAAAATTATTAATTTTTTTTATTTTAAAAAAAATAATAGTTTTATTTAGCAAGGATGCTTTAAATTAATCAAAAGTGGTGATAAAGACATTTATAATGTTACAAAAAAAACCTATTTCAGGTAAATGCTGTTCTTCTGAACTTTCTATTCATCAAAGAAACCTAAAAAATAATAATAAATGTTTTTTGAGCAGAAAAATGTTTTTTTGAGCAGTGATTTCTGAAGGATCATGTGACTGGAGTTATGATGTTAAAAATTCAGCTTTGAAATCACAGGAATAAATTACATTTTTAATTTCAAATAGAAAGCAGTTTTATAGTTTTAATTTTAAATAGTAAAAAATATTTATAATTTTACTGTTTTTGCTGTGCTTCGGATCAAATAAATACAGGCTTGGTGAGCAGAAGAGATTTCTTTAAAAAACATTAAAAATCTTACTGTTCAAAAACATTTTTGGTAGTGTATGTAAAAAAAAAAAATTCTATATATAAATAAATAAATAAACATATATATATATATATATATATATATATATATATATTTTTTTTTTAAAAGGATTCTGACTAAATTAATGAAGCTAGTCTCCAGTTACCAATTACAAGATGTATTTCATTCATTCAGTAAAATCCTTGTTATTCATTTAAAATATTTTAACAAGCTTTATAATACACCAGCAACAACGCGATTTATTTTTATACAGGGATGCTGTAAAAATCAAAGGTGTATTTGGCAAATAGCAGGCTATAAATTCATACCTACTGTAGTGTCAGAGATCATCATTACATGTTCAAGCAGGCTGCAGCTGAAACTTTGTAGTTTAAACTTTTTTAATAATTTGCTGTTAACATTTCAGCATATTCAAGAGTTCTGCTCAGGTAAAGACAGGACAGAGTTGCAGAGTTTTGCTGCACAGGGTTATAAAGAGTGTTAATGCAGTACAACTTGTGATAAATTGAGAAACAGAATCAAGCTAAGTACCCTGCATACAATAAAGACAGATTTAAACGTTTGAAAATAAATTACATGAATGATATAAGAAACAAAATGGAGGTGGAGGGGCAGACATACAAAGCAATGATTAAACAATGCTTCATCCATGTGGAATCAAAACAGAAAATGCCATTATCACCAATTCATTTAAAAGATTAGCCAGTGAAGTATTTTTATTTATTCCAGATACACCATTGCATAAAATGCATGGACATAAGAATAGCCCTCATACACCGTGTACTTGAATACACATTAAAAACAGAAAAAAACCTGCAGACATTCGCAGATGCACAGCATGTATCTCACAAAGCATTTGAGTGGGTGTTTTGTGCACAATGCAAACAGATTACATCTTTCAAATAGATCCAGAAGAGAAAGAAAAACCTACATCAGCTTAAATTAGAAATGTTTAGTGTATAAACACTTGCATATGCTAATATGCACAACACAAAAAGCACAAAAAGAAATTATAAAAAGAAATCTTTGAATCTGTGTGATAAAAAATACTCCATGGTTATATACGCGTACAGACACTGTGACAGATTGTGAAAAAATTATGAAAAAAAAAACAACATTTAGGCAGTGATAGCTTGTTCTGTACGATAAGTGTGTTAACAATGACAGACAATGTTTGTTTCACCATTATACTGGTTCTAAAAGAAGAAGAAAAAAAAAAACACACATATGGATCTCTTTTATTTGTCAGGCAAATCAAAATTTTGTTCTTGATTTTTAAAGAAAATTATACTTGAAATGCAATAGTGGTTCTCTCATTTATCGTGTTTATTGAAGCCCATGTGAATACATGAAACAAAAAGCCACATCTAATCAAACTAATTATGAACAATCTCTGTTTTTTTTTAATGATATCTGGATCGTTTGAATCCAGAAGTCCTTTAAAAGCTGAATTGTAAATGAAAATTTGCTTAAAATGTACTCGCCCTCAAGCCATCTAAGATTTCTTCTTCTTGGTTTGTTCATTCATCAGAACATATTTAGAGAAATTTAGCATTACATCACTTGCTGACTTTCTCTGGAGAAAGCAATATAATAGAATATATAACAGATAGCCAGAAGAAACCAACTGAAGTTAATAAATGTCTTGAAATAGATTATTTCTTACAAACACACACATTTTCAGTTCACAAGATGGACTGGAGTCATATGGATTACTGGTGAATTATTGTGATGTTTTAATCAGCTGTTTGGACTGTCATTCTGATGGCACCCATTCACTGCAGTGGATCCCTTGGTGAGCAAGTTCTGTAATACTCAATCTCTCAAAATTGGTTCAGATGAAGAAAAACTCTTCTACATCTTGGATGGCCTGAGAGAGTGAATTTCAGCAAATTGTAATTTTTTAAGTCCACCAAAAGACTTATTTTCTGTTTACTGGCAGATTTCTCTTGATCTAAGCATTAGTCCACTGAGCTATAAGAAGTTTTAAAGAAAAAAGAACAAGCAGGATTTCATTTCCTGTCTACTTTTATTGTATCAGGCAGTAGGGCTGTCAAACGATTAATCACGATTAACCGCATACAAAATAAAAGTTTGTGTTTATATATATGTGTGTTTACTGTGTATATTATGTATATATAAACACAGACACGTGCACATATATTTTTAAAATACATACCTGTATGTGTGTATGTATATATACGTAATTAATATAACTACACAGTACACATACTGTATTATTATGCAAACTCAAACTTTTATTTTGCATGCGATTAATCGTTTGACAGCTCTACAATTCCAGTCACAACATGATTCATCATCTCTAGACATTTTTAAACAGGCAGAATGCTGTAGTTCATCTTTTTTTTCCTTACAAGATGTGTTAATTCAAGAATTATTTAACCTCAAAATGAAAATTTTGTCATTAATCACTTACCCCCATGTTGTCCCAAACCCGTAAAAGCTTCGTTCGTCTTCGGAACACCAAATAAAATATTTTTGATGTTCTCTGACCCTACCATAGACAGCAATGTAATTAACGAAGCTACGAGAATGCCTTTTGTACGCAAAGAAAACAAAAATAACGACTTTATTCAACAATTCGTCTCCACCGCATCACCATTTTGGAGCGTATCTCCTGAACGCAAATGGCGTATGCTGCTGTCAGCCGTAAAAAACGTTGTTTTCGTTCGAATCAAAGCGCAAATATACGTAGAAAACGTATCCGCGTAGCCAGCTAACACAAAACAGCATACTCCGTTTGCGTTCAGCGGATACGCTCCAAAATGGCGCTACGGTGATGCGGTGGAGACGAATTGTTGAAATAAAGTCGTTATTTTTGCTTTATTTGCGTACAAAAGGTATTCTCACGGCTTCGTAAAATTACCGTTGAACCCCTGATGTCACATGGATTATTTTACCGATCTCCTTGCTACGTTTCTGGACGTTGATCGTGTTAATTACATTGCTGTCTATCTAAATTTGTGTTCCGAGGACGAAGCTTTTACGGGTTTGGAACAACATGGGGGGTAAGTGATTATTGACAATATTTTCATTTTGGGATAGAATAACCCTTTGAAACCTGCAAGTTAACTCCTCAGTAGGTAAGTTTGATGTTGTTGTCATCTTTAAGTAGTACATCACAATGTTTTTTAGTTTCATTTAGTCCTGAAAGAAGTGAAGCACTAAGGCACTAGTGATGAGGATATGTATTTGGTCTGTTAAAGTTACTACAAAAGGAACACTGTACGGCTGTCACTGTACGACTACACTAGCATACAAAGAAGCTATCGGCAGCTCGCGTAAAGCTACTTTATAATTTGCGACATACAAAGCAGTTTCCGAACTGAATCCTGTTAGTGATTGTCTCGAGAAAACATTTGAATAATTCTAACAATATATATTTACTCTTCTCTTAATAAAACTAGAAAGTCTCATTAAAGGCTGACTGTGTATATTACTAAAAAATAAGCTTTTTGAACTCTCTCAAAAATACTGAACATTCATTTAGTGGCTTCTGTGATTATTAAGCGATCACAGAAAGTCAGCGAAGAAACAGCCTCTGCAACAATCAATATGAACAGTTACATTCCTACGTCTGGAAAAGCATTTGGTTGACATCAGATACACCAGCGACGTATTGCGTGCTTGCATTCATCCACTGATGCAATCGGGATCATGTTGCTAATGGAACAGAAATTTTGGCCAAGTGCTAATGGGGATGGACTGAGCTACTTTAAATATCCTTTTTTAAACAAAAAAACATCGAAAATGTATCTACAAACACATTCTAATGGTTTAATATGTTGTTTAGGTCAAAGGTGGGTGCCATAACAAATAAACAAACGCTACTTACATTCATCGAGCTCTTTTTAATTTTGCGCTAAACATAGACCAATTACGAAATTAGAATTTTTCTAGACATTTCTCTTCGTAGTAAGCAAGCAAGGTGAGAATCCTCCACAGAAAAAACACATTGTACACTATAATGTAAGTTAAAGAACTCCAGCTAGAAAAGGCCTCTATTCTATCTATTTCTGCTTTGAGTTGTAACAATCTTGTTTCATTGAAGATGGCCTTTTTTCTTTTAAACAGAGAGATAAATAAATCCTCACGAAGGCCGCACAGGTAACTGCGGTGACGCACAGCTTCCCGTGACCCTTTTTTAATACACTGCTTCAATTCAGAGACGCCCATGGTCTCAGACTGTAATAGCTGCATAGGTATTGGTCCCACCCCAACCCGAAAATAACTTTCTCTCAGCTGTACCTTGTGAGGAACTACCTGGGCGCACATGCCTAGCTGGTGTGTCTTTAAGCACATGTACCTCTCTTCATACGTCTTTCATTCTTCCAAGATTAAAAACCCCCTACAAAATTAAAACTTTGTGAGCATTGAATTTTTAATGCTGCCAGATGTAGCTCATTGAATTTTCCCCCCATGAAACAACCTCTTCTTACAAAGACATTCGGTCGGTTATCCGCGTTGGGCGTTTACAAAACTTTTTGAGTTCTCGTTTTAAAGAAAACCAAACACGTTTCGCTCAATGTGTTTAACGATATCGCGAGATGTGCTTTAAAAGATCCGTCGTCGGCTCTCTCGCTCACTCACTCGTTCATTCGCTGGCCTCTTGGTTCATTGCAACAATTACAGGCTGAGGGACCGGAGCCACACTGTCCTCCTCCATTTTGGACCGTTTGGGCTCGGGCTCGTCGATGCTCGATTCGTCGGTTTCCATGCTGGAGGGCCTGTTGACCAGCACGGGTGGGGATGTCGAAGCCTGGGCTGCCAAGATCTGAAGAGGATTGGTGAGGGCTGAGGGGAAAGAGATGACAATGCAAAGAAGTTGGTTACAGTTCAATGACAAGTAATTGAAAAATTTTGCTTCGTTTAAAACACATGTACTCTTTGTTTTGTATTTATGATATGAATCACTCTAATATCATTTCCAAAAAAAAAAGCTAAAAGAAATAATTGTTCATCACTATCAGTATTATTTATTATTTTTCTAATGTCAAAGAATCAGAACAAAGTATATAACCAAAATCATACATTAAAAAAAAAAACTATACAAAACTTTTAAAATTAGTATTAGCATCACTGATTTAGTATCACTGATAAACTATTATTTTCTCCTCGTATTTTGAATTTTATGTTTTTATTTTTAATTGTAAAATTTATAGTAATTTAGTTGTATTTTATTAAGTTTTAATTTAGTGTGGTTTCAGTATCACTGATACACTATTTTTTATATTTTGAATTTGATTTTATTTTCCATTTTTATTTGAATTTAATTATATTTAAATTTATTGTAATTTAGTTTAGTCTGGTTTTAGTTTATTTAGTGTTATTTTAGTATCACAGATAAACTGCCTTTTTCATATTTTGAACTGTATTTTATTTTCTGTTTTCATTTTAGGTTTATTTAAATTTATAGTAATTTATTTGTGTGTTTTATTTAGTTTTGCTTTATTTAGTGTTATTTTAGTATCACTGATAAACAGTTATGTTTTTTCATATATTCATATTAGATTTTATTTTTACATTTTCATTTTAGGTTTATTTAAATGTATAGTAATTTCATTTTAAATTATATTATATGTTCTGTTTTCATTTTCATTTTATTTAAATTCATAGTAATTTAGTTGTGTGTTTTATTTAGTTTTGGTTTAGTGTTATTTTACTATCACTGATAAACATTTTTTTCATATTTTGAATCTGATTTTATTTTTACATTTTTCATTTAAATTTATAGTAATCTTTAATGTGTTTTATTTAGTTTTTGTTTATTTAGTATTACTTTAGTATCACAGATAAACTGTTAATGTTTTTTCATATTCTGAATTGGATTTTATTTATTATTTTTTCATTTTAATTTTATTTAAATTTATAGTAATTTAGTTGTGTGTTTTTAATTTTAGTTTATTTCATGTTATTTTAGTATCACTGATAAACTGTTATAGTACTTTTCATATTTTGAATTTGATTTTCTTTTTATATTTTTCTGTTTTCACTTTAATTTGAATTAAATTTATAGTTGTCTGTTTTATTCAGTTTTGGTTTATTTAGTGTTATTTTAGTATCACTGATAAACTTTTGTAGTTTTTCAGATTTTAAAATTTGCTTTTATTTTTATATTTTCATTTTATTTAATCATAAAATTATTTAATTTAATTATAGTAATTTAGTTGTGTGTTTTTAGTTTTAGTTTATTTCATTTTAATTATCTTTGTACTTTAAAGCTAAATGAAAATGAGAAATGCTGCCTATGCAACTAGCTGAAAATAAGTTAAAGTTTTTATTTTATATTTTCTTTCAAATAATGTTTATTTTGTTTTAATAAAACGTTCATGGTTTTGGGTTTAGTTTTAGTGGCAGAATTTTAATATAACCAGTTTTGTCTTTAACTACTTTTAAAAACAAACTTTTTGACTTTTTGACAATGCACACGTACCGTAAGCACTGGTTGGTACGCTGGTGACAGGAAGAGCATGTTTGCCATTCTGGGCAATGGTCTGCACAGGAAGGTGGTGCATGGCACTCTGCTGGACAACAGTGTAGCTCTGCTGCCCCCTATTAGCTGAACTTATGTGACTCCCTACAGCCTGAATAACTCTACTGCCAACCACAGGCATCTCCTCCACTGCACACACACACACACACACACACACACACACACACACACCATGTAGACAGAGAGACTGTTAAGACCTATTCACACAGAGTGCAAATTTTAAAGACTGGGTATTCATGTAGATTTTGCAAAACAAAAAGAAATGGGCTGTTGTACCTCTTTGATCTCCATGTCCCTCTCCAGAGCCTGATGAGGTGGTGTTAGCCAGGATGTAGCCATTGGGGGAGCTGGTCGAGGTGGTCACTACTCGGACCATGGTGACAGCTGGCGCCTGCTGCACCACATGGATGGCCTGACCAGAGGCCTGGGAGGAGCTAATGATGGAGGCCGGCATGTAAGCCACAGGCTTGGGTATCGCGGCTGAGGACTGAGGTGGTACGGCCATGATTACAGGCTGAGCGCTCACTGGAGAGCCTAAGAGACAAGAGGAATCATAGAGTCAGAGAAAATATATATAGGGCTTGAGAAGTGACTTTGAATTAGTAGCCTGCCAAGATTGCATGGATATAAAAAGTAGTTAGTTAAACAAAACAAGAAACGCAGAATGTCATGGAAATTGCCAAATTTGGAAAAATACATCAAAAGTAGGTCAGTACACTTAAATCAAAATGCGATATGAACTAGTGTCTGTGAATATTAAGCCACAAAAAGGCTATTTAAATGTGAATCCTGCATGTTCTGCATGTCTGTGTGAATGAATGGCGCAGACGTGTGGTTTCATTTACTTCACACGTAGTGAGGCGCGTGTGACGCTCAGTGTTTTTAGCCTCTGCCACCTCAATATATGAGCACATGAACACATAATCTCTGAACTGCTCTGAGAGTCACTTCTTGTGTATTTTACAGTTTCATTTGAGAAAAACTATTGTCATATCATATACAAACTTAAAGGTCTTCACAGCAACCTGTCAAAATAAATGTTTGATGTAACTTGAAGATATATTACTTAATGTAATGATGGTACTACTACTAAAAAAATTAATTACAACATTATTTTTAACATTTTTTTTATGCCAAAAATCATTAGGATATTAAATAAAGTAAATATATTAAATATATTAAATATATTAAAACTTAATTTTTGATTAGTAATATGCATTGCTAAGAACTTAATTTGGAAAAAAGGCAGTTTTCTCAATATTATGATTTTTTTTGCACCCTCGGATTCCAGATTTTCAAATAGTTGTATCTCGGCCAAATATTGTCCTATCCTAACAAACCATACATCAATGGATGATATGAATGATTTGGAAAATGGACCCTTATGACTGGTTTTGTGGTCCAAGATCACATATTTTCAAAAAAATGTAAATACATATCACTGCCCAGTTCTAATCTGCTAAATGTGGTTATAAGACATGAAGCCAAGATTTTCTAAACATTAACATTATATTTTTGTTTCTTTTAAACAATATGTTTTGTGAAAAAGCGCTATGCAAACTGTCAAACTACAAAAATACTTCCTGAGAAAAAAAAAAAATGCTATTCTGACAACAGCTGAGCTACTGTCACAATACTGAAAAAAGTAGGTAAGTTAGTATTGTTTCTATTCAGAGAATCTACATCCAAACACTGCTAGTCACGCACACTGCTGTGCAGTCAGTCTGTCAGTACTGCTGTGCTATTAAAGGAAAACATGCTCACCTGGTGCACTCTGGGAGTATCGGTACTCAGGCACAGAGGCAAGCTTGGAACCAAAGTCATGTTCATGAGACACTGGCGATCCTTCCCGTGACAGACACTCGGGGGTTTGGAGGCCGCTTGAATGTGGAGAGAGGAGGCCGGAGTGGGTGGGAGATGCTGGAGCACTCCTGAAACAAACATAATGATCTGTCAGTCACACACACTGACACACAGAAACTCTCTATGAATGCTACATATACATGTTCGGATGTTACTTGCCAAGCAGGGTCCAAAAATAACTTTTTGCCTCGCCTGCCTAAGTTGGAAAATTTAAACAAACATTTTGCAAAGTTAAGCAATAAGTGTGAATTTTTTTGAGGGCGAAGCTTTTAAAATACTGCTCGTTTTGTTTGAGCAGAGTGAGTTTGGGGTCACACTAGCAAATAATGGTTTGGGAATCCTGTTTGAAAACAATCATTATTGACACTATTTTGTTTGGTGCCACCAGGGGTGCAGAAATGAAAATTTACAGCCTCTAAATTGGTTATTTTTGCCACTTTATAGGCCTTGAACGGTTAAATATGCACACTTTTACATATCAAAATGCCAGTTTTTGCAAGTATACTCGTAAATACAGTAATTCAGGTCTAAAGAACTAAAGACCAGTTGAGAAAGGAAAAACATGTGCAACAGTATATTGGATTTGGGCAGCTCTTAAAGTGACAGCAGTCTAATATTCCTGCTGTCTGTCATTCATGTTAAATCAAACAACAAAAGAGAGAAAAACCCATTAAAATAGCACCCATCTGTTTGTAATGTAGCTAACGTCGGCAGCTTCGTGTCATCTACACACTCATTAAACTTTGAGGAGCGAGGCAGTGACAAATTACGGCCATTGCGACATTGCAAAGTGATGGCGCTATGGAGCCATGTGCTTTTTAAAAACACTTTAATAGGTTTAACATTAGATTATCAACTCGGAATAGATGCTAATTTTACTAGAAACACTAGACACCGGAAATGCAAAGCATTCTTCAGGTTAAAAGTCAGGCTGACTTCCACGTTCAGGAAAAACAAAAAGAAGAAGAAATATTTATTTTATATACACAGTGAAGAATGCAGTGTTTTTACATTTGATTACTTCATGCAATGTATGTAGCATTTCTTATTTATTTGTTCTGCTGTTGTTTTTTTTGTCTTTTTGCTTTTAAGTAGTTTCTTTTTTTTATTTCTGACTGTTAAATTGTCTGCAGTGAGCTTGACTTTTTTATTTAAGCTAGTATTAGTTTTTTGTGATATTGACACTGGACAAGAATATTGAATTTTGTATTTGTATCAAAATACCTTTTTTTTTTATATCAAAATATATTTTTTGATATCATAAAGACCTTGTATATTGTGATATATATCATGATCGTGAAATAAAACTACTCATATTGTGGTATAAGATTTTGGCCATATCGCCCACTTCTACATCACATAATTAATAAGAATTACACACACACACATCTGTCCTGCTTAATATTTTTGTGTTCTTTTATATTATTATTGGGATTCAAAAGAAGAGCATTAATTCAAAACAGAAATCTTTTTTAACATTAAAAATGTCTTTACTGTCACTTTTGACTAATTTAATGTGTCTTTGTGAAAAACTGTTAATTGTTTGAGACTGATATAGTTTTCTTGACACTGATAGAGTCAGTTGATCCTAAGATAAATTAATTATTAATCTGTAAATGTCTTGCAGGATCCCAGTAGCCAGTCTCAATTTTTAATGTTTAAAATCATACATTACAGTTAATTTTGGACCCAAGTTTAACTCAAGATTATACAGCGTGTTAAAAGCAGAGAGCAGAAGAATGGGTGTGACTGACGTTGCTTTATCAAATGACTCCTTAAACAAATGAAACGGACCGACAGACTTACTTTGTTCTGCCCAGTGAAGAAACAGACAGAAGGGGAATAAAAAGGGAAACAGAAGAGGCTAAGCAGGCTTCTATTACATCAGAAAAGTGTCAGTGTTATAAGGGGACAGCAGGCCGTGCAGGGTTAGCGGGGGTTTAAACCATCTCACCTTGAGGACAGCGGGCCGAAGGGTGTGCGGAAGCAGGACACTCCTCTCTGTCTGCGCTTTCTGAAGGCCTGCTCCACCAACTTAGACTCTGATGAGGGGTCGACGCGCCAGAACGAACCTTTGCCTGGCTCTTCCTGTGAGCGTGGCACTTTAATAAAGTAGCGGTTCAGAGACAGGTTGTGTCTAATGGAGTTCTGAAATGAGACAGAGAACCAAATTAGCACACAAACATGACAAACCAACCAACAACAATTTTCGCAAATAAACTGACCTGCCAGCCTTTGTCGGCCGTCCTGTAGTAAGGATAATGCTTGGTGATGTGAGCGTAGATGCCACTTAGTGTTAGCTGTCTGTCCGGTGCAGACGAGATGGCCTGGACTATCAGCTGAGCGTACGAGTATGGAGGTTTGGACTCATCCTAAAGGAAGAGCAGACGGTGAATCTTGGGAACAAACACACTGATATTGACACTGACACTGACATGCATTAGGATGCTGAAGGCTCTAACCTTGGGACTGTCTCCTCCTGTGGCTTCAGTGCGCTGTTCTGACACAGCTTTGGCTGCGTATTCTGCTGCCAGCTGGAGATCTGAGGTGATGTTGCGCCCGTAGCGGTATCCCGAGGAACCGGCGCCCCGAGGGCTCGCTGGGCAGGAATTGGGAACACTGGGTAGAGAAAAGATGGACAGAAAGGTGTGAGGACATAGTTTATAACAATCCAAGAAGATCTGAGATTAAAGGAATATGCTTGATTATTATTATATTCCAATTGACCCTTTGCAAAAACCCACCCTCCTTAGTTCCAACAAACAATGCCGCTCTCACACTACGCGTCATGTTCTACATCACGGAGCAAAGAGGAAACTGACAACACGCCAACAGACAAGACACAGCAGGTTAGTTCTGGTATAAAACAAGACCTTAGCTTTAAAATACCATTTTGTGGCTCTTTAATGTGTCGTTACAGATCACTGTATTGACACGTGAACCAATCGTCTTTTCTTCTTTACTTAAAGCACAAAAAAAACCATGAATGAACATCAGAACATATTTTATTTCAAATGGAAAGACTGTAAAACAGTAATATTATTGCAATTTAAATAACTTTTACATTTTTTATTTTGCATAATTATTCTTGTGACGCAAGGCTGAATTTTTAGCATCATTACTCCCGTCTTCAGTGTCACATGATCCTTTAGAAATCATTCTAATATGATGATTTACTGATAGGGATGTAATGGTATCAAAATCTCATGATGAGACATGTTCTTAACTAAGAAAACTTAAGTCAGAAAAAAGTCAGTGAATTGACTTCTACCTGAATTTCAAAGGGGACTCAACGTTCTTTTTATTTGTGGTATATTGTCTCAGTCTAAATTACATTGACACTGGTGTTTTAGTAGGCCAAACAAATTAGAATATAAAAATTATAACAATTTTATATTACTGTTATTCCTTTGACAGTAATAGCCATATATTGTAAAACAAGTGCAGTGTAAGATAAATGAAAATAAATATTTTATAGGCAAATTATTTTGCTTCACAATACAGTAGGGAAATTACAATACTTCTTTCCACACCTGAAAGATATTTTGAATTTGGACTGCAGTAACATTACCCATTTAAACCACTAGCTGTCAGCAATTCATACTACACTTTTAAAAGCTTTTATTTTGACGGAAACGACAGTAGAGCTTTTATTTTGACAGAAAACTCCAGCTTCAGTGAAAACAGGCTTACAAAAATGCATCTCACTACAAATCTAGAGAAATTCTGTAAAATAAAGCATAGCTGGTGGCTGCTGCATTCCCAAACACACGCTAAACTCAGCACATGCAATAAACGTGTTCACTGCATTCATTCACTGTGAACTGAGTGGTTCTGAGGCACAAAAAAAATACGATCAACTGAACAACATGAGCGCTTCGCTTTGAATTGAGTGACTTGATGAAGGGATCAAGCAATATTGCGCTTTCGGTTTTAGTTCGTTTGACAGATACTGTGTCAAAGCATAATGACCTTTAATGTTAGAATAAGAAGTTTAAATATATTTTAAAAACTAAACTTTTTGTCTGGAAGTTTCATATCGTCAAGCGAGCATGATGATCTCATTACATCCCTATTTTCTGCTCAAGAAAAAAATTATTATTGTTATTATTACTGGATCACAATTGTGCTGCTTAATATTTTTGCGAAAACCCTGAGACGTTTTTTTTTTTTTTCAGGATTCTTTGATGAATAGAAGGAAACTGCATTTTGAACCAAGTCTGAGTTTGAACAATAGTATACAACCAGAATACTAAAAAAAAAGTAAACAATGTACTATGTAAACATGTAACGACCATATGAGAAAGTAAACCTGGTTACTTTCACTATATCAAGCTGATAAAGAAGAAAAAAAACAACAACTAAACATCCAACATCGAGCAATAAAAAGTCAGTATCAACCAGAAAAAAAACTTAATGGTCCCAGTATACTGTCAATCTCTAGATGATCACAAATAAAGCACTGTTTGCATCAAATAGTACCACACAACTAGAATAACAACATCCATCTAAAACAGCAGTCCCAATTAAGACTTTACAGCTATGAAAATCCTTTTTGTGCACATAGAAAACCAAAAAAAACAACTTTATGAAAAAATTTCTTCTCTTCCGTGTCAGTCTTTGATATACGTTATTTAGAGTTGTACACAAAAAGTATTCTTGTAGCTTCATACCATTATGGTTGAACCAGTCATGTCACATGGACTAATTTAACAATGTCCTTACTACCTTTCTGGGCCTTGAACGTGTCAGTTGCGTTGCTGTCTATGCAGGGTCAAAAAGCTCTCCGATTTCAAAAATGTCTTAATTTGTGTTCTGAAGACGAACGAAGGTCTTATGAGTTTGGAACGACATAAGGGTGAGTAATTACTGACAAAATTAAAAGAGAAGTCCACTTCCAGAACAAAAATTCACAGGTAATGTACTCACCCCCTTGTCATCCAAGATGTTCATGAGGAAAACATTTTAGGATTGTTCTCCATATAATGGACTTCTATGGTGTCCCAAGTTTGAACTTCCAAAATGCAAACGATCCCAAATGCGGTTGTAAGCGATCCCAGCTGAGGAAGAAGGGTCTTATCTAGCGAAACGATTGGTTATTTTTCATAAAAGTAATACAATTTATATACTTTTTAATGTCAAATGCTCACCTTGTCTTGCTCTTCCTGACCTCCATTTTTTCCGGTACATGACAGTTAGGGTATGTCGAAAAACTTGCATCTCATGTTCTCCCTCAACTTCAAAATCATCCTATAGCACCGTTTTACCTTTTTTGTTTTTTGTTTTATCTTCTTAGCATATTCACTTTGCAAAGACTGGGTTGGTACTTCTGCAGCGATGTAGGATGATTTTGAAATGATTTTTGAAGTTGAGGGAGAAAATTCGATTGGAGTTTTTCGACATACCCTAACTGTCTTGAGACAGAATACACAGAGTTCAGCCAGAGCAAGACGGAACAGAGCAAGACCAATGGTTTTGCTAGATAAGACCCTTCTTCCTTGGCTGGGATTGTTTACAACCGCATTTGGGATCGTTTAAAGCCGCATTTAAGCTGCATTTTGGAAGTTCAAACTCGGGGCACCATATCAGTCCATTATATGGAGAAAAATGCTGAAATGTTTTCCTCAAAAAACATAATTTCTTTACGGCTGAAGAAAGAAAGAAAGACATGAATATCTTGGATGACAAGGGGGTGAGTACATTATCTGTAAATTGTTGTTCTGGAAGTTCTCCTTTAATTGACAAAAATGACAATTTTTGGGTGAACTATCTCTTTAAGTCACTTTTTGTGCAAAAATCTAAGCTCCGACTTGCCCCCATTTTAAGTGTATTAAGTGTGTCAGCGTAAACATATTTCCTGTTTGTTTTTACAAAGTGAGGGACATGTTGAATTGACTGCCTGTGGTAACTCACAGCAGATTACACGCTGAAAATAACCCACAACATTATAACCCATATTATAATCCTTGTTATGCACCTGACACGAAAAACAATGTGCCAGTAGGTGGCCTTGTGTCCTATAAACCCAACCATTCAGAAAAACAAACAAAATAATTACTCAGCCATTAGCCACAGGGTTTTCTGAAATGTAATGTAAGATAATAACTCTATTATTTAGACTGATAGTGACAGAAAGACATCCTGAGAAATGCTATTTTAAGGCTGTCGTTTATTGTCAACAGCTCAGCAAGTCTCCCATAACACAGACACACCCCACCATTCCTTCACTCGCTGTGTTATTTTTTACCGCTGGCTCTCTGACAGCAGGGCACAACAGAGCGCTCAGATAAGGCTGTTGTGCTGCAGGCTCCATTGTGTTGTACAGGCAGAGACAAACAGGCCTCTCTGAGTGGCCGGGGGAAGGCAATTGTGTGCATGAGGGCACAGCGGGCGGGGTGCTTTGGGTTGAAGTCCAGTCCTGAGGCAGCATTTTCACAACAGCTGGACCGTATTACAAAAACAACTTGAAGACAAGCAAAAAATACAGCCTGAAATGTCTGTGCTAAAACTGAATCTATACTAAAAAATGATCAATTATATGGACAAATGAATAAATCAAATTATTCAAAAGCACAATGTATGTCCTAGGTAAAATAAAAACAGAAAAGAATTCCTGTTGGAATTTATACCATAAAATGGAATTTCAACTGATTCTAATGGAATCAAAATCAAATCAAAGGAGCCAGATTTTACATTAGACACAGTAACAATGTTGTTTAAGGCACAAAAGTGAACAACAATAATCACAGAATTTTATAAAATATTATATTATTAAATAAAATTCTTTAAAAATAATATAAAACAATAATATCTCAGTACTAATAATTCATTCAAATCTAAATATTTTCCACAATAAGTCAAAACATATTTCATGCATTCTAGGTTATATTTATATTTACTGTCCACTAGGTTTGATGCGATGAACTCATTAAAACATGTTTTGGGTCATTAAATATGCATTACGCAATGAATTTGTATTAAAAGCAATAAGCCGCTGGTGTTACTCAAGTTCAAAACATTCTGTAGTATAAACAGTGAAGGCTGCTGAAGCACAGCCACGTGATTCCAAAGGGTCATGTGCTGCAATGATTTACAGAAGAGAACTATTTAACCAATTGATCATTAACCCACTTAACTAACAGAAATCTTTTCTAAATCAAAAACTAACGCCGGTTTCACACTGCACGCGTAAGCAGGACGTAAGCAGCGCGTATTTTTTTCGGCGTCCATGTTAACGAATGAGAGCATTCACACCGGCGCGGCAGCGCGTAGCAGGAGCAGAGCAGAAGCGTCAGTGCAGCGATCGTTTCAGCCCCGAGTCTATTTTTGCTGCGCCGCTTACGCTCGCTTTCAGTGGCAACGTATTGATTATGGCCAAAATACACAGGAAAAAGTAGCAGTTTTATCCCAGAAAGTACATTGATGATATCTACCATGTTGTAAACACAGTATTATGTAATTAACAAGATAAAAAATATTTTTTTTCCCGAACTTCCAAAACAAATTTAATTAATTTATACTGGGTTTTTTTTCTGACGTTACTGATTAATTGTAATTATTATATTAGCCTATATATATAGCCTATATTTATTATTACAACTACATGTTGCCATAAGAACAGGTGTCATGCTTAGAAACAAACGCACGTGTCACAGGCGGGTAGTTTTCAACTGCCAAGAAGACCATCATGGATGACACTCGTCTCACCGTAGAAGTTGAGAAACATAGAGTCATTTATGATCCTCAACATTTGCTGTATAAAGACTTGCAGGCGAAGGAAAAAGCATGGGAGGAAGTTGCAGTATTTCTTGGTGTAGATGGTAAGTAATTTTTTTTGTTACAAATTTACGCTGGCCCACGAGCGAACAAATCAATAGGACTATAGACAGGTAAACACAATATAGCACGTAATATGGACATCTATGATGTACGTGACTGTACTTTACATTTCTGTCTTAATTTTCGAGAAATCAATCATTTAAAATACTTTTCTATGAAGAACTTTGATATGTAGACAGTTATGGATTATCCTTAAGTTGTTTGTGATGGGTAATGTATGTACATTTAATGTTTCTAATATATGTAAACAAAAAAAAATATTTGCTTACGTTTTTTTGACTATAGGTAATGTGTAATACATAATACGTATCAAAATATTAAAAATTAATTTATTCTATACATGTATATAAGAAAGTACTTCAAGTTTAAAGTTGGCCACAACTTCAAAAGCACTGTCCTGTACTACAGTGTTCAAGGTTCAGGTGCGCGCTGCAAACGCTGCCAGTGTGAAAGCAAAATGGCTGCGCGCTGCTTCTGCTCTGCTTATGTCCTGCTTACGCGTGCAGTGTGAAACCGGTGTAATTCAACCCAACATTTAGTTTTATTGGTAACACTTTACAATAAGGTTAACACAGTTGACATTATCTAATACATCATGTAATTATGATCTAAGAATGAATGGCAAATACTTTTTCAACATTCAATAATGTAAAATTCTACGGTATAAACTTTAATTTTTTTAACTTTTAATTTAATACTTTCACTTTAATTTACTTTATTTTTTAAAATACTTTTTAATACTTTTATTCAGCAAGGATGTATTTAATTAATCAGAATTGACTGTAAGGATATTTAAATATTTAAAATAAATTCTGTTCGTATGAACTTCCTATTCATTAAAAATACCTGAAAACATTGACAATAATAAAAAAAGCTTCTTGAGCAGCAAATCAGCATATTAGAATGATTTCTAAAGGATCATGGGTAGCACTTTACAATAAGGTTCATTAGTTAACATTAGTAAACTACATTAGTTAACATGAACTAAGAATGAATACTACTTCTACAACATCTATTAATCTTAGCTAATGTTAATTTCAGCATTTACTAATGCATTATTAAAATCACAAGTTGTACTTGTTAATATTAGTTAATGCACTGTGAACTAACATGAACTAACAATGAAAGACAGTATTTTCATTAACTAACATAAGCAAAGATTAATAAATCATGTAACACATGTATTATTCATTCTTTGTTTATGGCAGTTAACTAATGGAACCTTATTGTAAAGTGTTACCGGATCATGTGACACTGAAGACTAGAGTAATCTAATAAAGCTAAAAAAAAATTAGCATTGCATCACAGGAATAAATTACATTTTAAAATATATTTAACAAATATACAGTTCTTTAAATTGTAATAATATTTTACAATATTACTGTTTGTACTGTACTTTTGATAAATAAATGCAGCCTTGGTGAGCATATGAGACTTCTTTTGGATGATATTGAATAATATAAATTAGTGTTAATTTCGTTAACGAAAATGATGAAACAAAAAGGCGAGACAAAAATAAGGTCAAAAAAACATAATTATGACTATATCAACATGCAATTTTGTTGATGAAAAAAGACAAGACGAAAATGTATTTAAAAAATATAAACGAAAATAAAAATTTTATTTTCGTCAAAAACGGGACAAAATATTACTGCAAACTGCTGTACACACCTCTACTATGCGAGCTTTCATCTGAGTGGTTGCCAGATATCAAAAGTTCAAATCCCCAAATCAGAGCTTCTCTTTTACAAGGATATATTTTCTGCCCGGTGCATTGCTTATTTTTTGCAATCTGGCAACCATGCACAAAAGCTCGCTCCTCATTGTGGAAGCGTCACCAACGATGATCTGAAAACACCAACAAACAAGCTGGAGTTTAGCAATCTAAATGGAAGTGTCACTGAGCCAGTCTGTCTTCTGTCATGAGATCTCGACTATATTGTTTGCGACTGTCATTACTGAATAAATGCACTTACTCAACCGCTAATGTTTTAACAGAGAAACATAGGCTATTGTAAGTTGGAGTTACTGGAATTACTGGAATTACTATTGGGAATTTTACCAAATATAATGTAGACGGAGAGCGTGCATAATCTTTGATATTAATTTATATAATAAATAGCCTATGATAAATCAGTACATTCTATTGTTTTGCACTTACTGGTGAAAGTGCAATACCTGAAATGTAAAAGCAAATTCCTCAAATAACAACAATTATTACGATTATAAAAAAAAAATTATATATATATTTATACATCAACTGAAAGCTGAATAAATAAGCTTTCCATTGATGTATGGCATGTTAGGACAGGACTACTAAGAATATTTGGCCAAGATACAATTATTTGACAATTTGGAATCTGAAGGTGCAAAAAAAAAAAAAAATTCTAAATACTGAGAAAATCGCCATTAAAGTTGTCCAAATGAAGTTCGTAGCAATGCATATTACCAATCAAAAATTTAGTTTTGATATTTTCATGAAACTAAGTGATGACATAATGATTTTTGGCATAAAAGAAAAAACTATAATTTTGACCCAATATATATTTGGGCTGTCAAACGATTAATTGCATACAAAATAAAAGTTTGAGTTTGCCTAATATGTGTAATTATTATGTATTATGTAATATATATATATATATATATATATATATATTTTTTTTTTTTTTTGTATCAGTTTAATCATTACATAGCATGACGAGTAAAACTTGACTAAAATAAAATAGGATATGGTTGAGTAAATATGATAAAAACTAACAAGGACATTCAAAATTGTGTGCTATTGTGTGCTAAAACTATGACTAATACAAATATTGAAAAGAGCTGACAAAGTTAACACTAATGTAAATGAATTTATATAAATTAACAAACAACATTTTATCAACATCAGTTAACAATGAGCAGCACTATATTTATAAATGTAGACTAATAAATGCTGTAAAAAAAAGTTGCTCAATATAAGTTTATAATACTTCTGCATAACTGATGTTAACCTCATTGTAAAGTGTTTATTATGTTATCAAAATTATTCCAAAGCATTAAAAAAAGTTGTAGCAGGGGAAAAAAAAAAATGTGCAAAGGAGAGGCTGATACTGCTGGTTGTACTGTACATGGCAGTTGTTCAAGTAGCTCCATGTGTGTGGAATTCAAAGCTTTACGCACATCTGCTGTTTGTGCAGCAGGCTGACGACCTGGGAAATGTCCCTAATCTATAACTTCACATAGACTCGATCCTACAAGACAAAAATATTACAGTAGAAACTGCAGCTCAGCCGTAGATTACCAGTTCCAATGCTTGCAGAGCTGAATAGAAGGAAATATTGCCCCCAGTAAGGGGAGAGGAATCAGGAAGGACAGAAAGCATGTGTCTGTTTGTGTTGGGTGTAGGAGCAGTCCAAGGAGTGGGATGAGGGGGGTGTTTGGAGGCCTCGGAAAAAGGAAACTATCTGTGGCTCAAAACACCAAACCACAACACTTTCCGACCGACCAATCAGAGCGCTCTAAGCTCAGCACATGCCATATACGGTATGTGCACACAGCATGCTCTCTTTGAGAGCCACACGTGGTGCAGAAGAGCAGAGAGGCCGCCAGGGGCAGGCTTTTCCCACCACTACTGCATCTGACTACACTACAATACTTGACAGCTTCAAACACCCATCAAAATCAAGCATCTCCTTCTGCATGCAAATTCTGATGCAGAAACATATTTGACTAAATGGACTGACATAGTAATAGGAATATGCAATGTTCTGTTGTCCAATTGTTGATAATCTTTTAAATACTGCATCCAATTCTGCAGTTTTGCACTTCAAAACAGCTTAAGGCATACAATGCAGTTAGTTAGTTTTTTGTGCTTTTGTTTAGTTTGAATTTCTATACCATAGACCTGGGTTTACATTTCAGTAGCAATATGAGGACAAAATCTACTTTCAAACAGATCTGGAAAAGAACTGGTTCTCTAATGAAACAGGACGAAGTCGTACCTAATAGTTCCTGTCGGCGAAGGCAGGGGACTCATCATACTTCTGAAGTCATTTTCAGGAATGCTGATTTTCAGCGGCGAGATTTGCGGATAAAGGGGTCTCACAGGGGATACAGGAGCTTCCTCTTTCTGTGTCTCCTTGTGGTATAGCGCCGTAAACTGAATCTTTATCACTGTGCTGGGAAATCGAAATGTGCACCTGTAGAACGGGATACAGAAACATAAGGCATAAAAGTTAGTTTTATGATATTAGTGCAACTACGTGGAAAATGCTTTTTGTCCATTCAACCTTGCAATTCAATAAACACAAATAAAAAATAAAACTTTTGACATGCGGTTTAAAAGTTTGGTGTTGGTAAGACTTTTTAGGTCTCTTATTCTTACCAATACACTGATTAAAAATACAGTAAAAACTGTAATAATGTGAAATATTATTAAAATTTTACAGTAACTGTTTTTTATTTTATTATATTTTCAAAATGTAATTTCTTGAATGGCAAAGCTGAATTCTTAGCATCATTACTCCAGTCTTCAGTGTCACATAATATAATTTAGAAATCATTCTAATATACTGATTTGGGAATCAAGAAATATTTCTTATTATCTTCAAAGTTGAAAACAGTTGTGCTGCTTAATATTTTTGTAATTATTTTTAGTTAACTGAAAGTTTAAAAAAAAATTTATTTGAAAGAGAAATCTTTTGTAACATTATGTCTTATACATATATACACACACATATGGGTCTAAATTTTCTGTGTGAATGCATTTTTTCAGTTAAAAATGCACTTAAAAGATGCCATATATCTGAAGTACCTCTCCTCAATTTTTAAAAACGATTAATTATTTGTAATTCAAAATGTCAAAATATCATGTGGTGCGACTGTCCGGCCATAACTGTTGTTTTGGAAACGTCTTTGAAATTACCCTAAATTTATACTGATTAATTTTCTGTACTATTTGGCATGATTTCCAAAATGTTTTGTAATCCTGTATAAAATTGCAAAGCATTTCTATTTATTTTCCATCATAATACACAAACAAGCTTTGTCCAATGTTTTCTATTTTATAAAATATCATGTGGGGTGCCCATCAAGAAACTACCATTTTGGGACTTTTATGTTGAAATCCATTTAAAGATAGGACTTTGCATTGTATAGCAATTTGCCAATGACCCATGGAAGCATCAAGCAGGTTTGTAACTCTCTTTCAAATTTGCAAAATAAAAATAACCTTTTTAACAGCTGGTATATATTTACCACATTTGGATATCATGTGGTATGAAAAACAAAACAAAACAATGAATATTAAGTTATTTCTGCAAGTATTTATTTTTATTATATATTATAAAAATAAATACTTTTTACATACATACTGAAGCCTAAACCTTTGAATGGTAGTGTATATTTGATTTCTGACCATAGAATAATGACAATACTGGTAGAAAATGACAGAGGCTTTTCTTTGCATTTTCCCCCACAGACACAGAATGCATAGATGATTTCTATACTGCTATACTGAATATATGTCCTTGAGCCTGTAGAAAGGTTTGTACGGCATTTTAAATTGAAATTAAACCTTTACTTTGCCTTTAAAAATGACACGTGGATCGTGCACCCAAAAATAAATCAGATAGTCCGACTCTAATTATGTAATTGTTAGGCTTCAGTTTGGGACAGACAAAATGTGAACTTTCGAGTAAAAACGAATCCTCCCTTTCACTCCTGTTCTGAGTTTTTGAACCGTCGGCAGTGCAGCCAGAGAGAATGATGAATTGGTGCACCGCCTCCACTGGACGTATTTACACAAGTGCTGCACCAGGAAGCCACTTTTAATGCTACAGCATACACACTGCAGTTGTTTTGAATGGCTGGCTTGGCATGCGCCCATTACGGGTTCGGTCTGTTCGTGTTTTCACAGCAGTCTGCAGGAATAGTTGCTCTGACCTCCATGACAACAAGCTTCACGGATCTATTCTGCATTGATAAGACAGATGGAGCACACCGAGACACAGTATAAGCAATGTCGATAAGAACAAGGAAGCCAAATAGTGATTTTAATAAAATCTAAGAGTCACAAAGTGCCTGCACAACTATGCAGGGACCTTCAGTCTGAACTAGTTAACAAGTTTATCCACTTCTCAGTCATTAGTGTTTACATTTGAGGCTAAAACTGTCAATGGCATGAGGACTGCTTTCATACTGATTAACTCTACAGATTACTGATACTGAAACTGGTTTACTTGTGGTGCACACTATCAAAAACATTATGAATAGGAACATCAAATACTCACAGATTGGTTTTTTTTAGAAATGACTAATAATGACATAAACATAAGTATTTATACTGCTAAACGTATAACTTAGCAGAACAACAACTAAAACATGGGAAAAGTAACATTACAAAAAAAGAACAGTCTTTAAATACAAAATTCTGTTTTGAATGCAAGATTTAAAAATGTGACTCTTTTTTTTACTGTTTTATTACATATTCAAATTTGAAATTAAATTCCAAACATGTTTTAAACACAAACTCAAATAAGATGCTTTGAAAACTTAAATCATTTGAAAAAAAAAAATTGAATTCAAAGGCTGATGACACTTTAAACTATCAATTTTAAGAACTGT
The DNA here is from genome assembly GCA_012976165.1 of Labeo catla. Classification (NCBI taxonomy): domain Eukaryota; kingdom Metazoa; phylum Chordata; class Actinopteri; order Cypriniformes; family Cyprinidae; genus Labeo; species Labeo catla. The sequence continues at coordinate 94,675 of VONZ01000051.1, read as the reverse complement.
TTACAGTTCAAAACGATCTAAACAAATAAGACCACACAAGGATTGTGTACAAACAACGCTATGTTACTACTTAAACACAGTTGTTCGAAGTGCTTTATCATAGTATCACTAGGTTTTCCCCTCTGTTCTTTGTCTGCAGAAGATCATAAAGCGGTTACTACTGATATGTGTCATAAATGAGGCCTGTATCTCAGATCTGCCCACAAAATCATGTGGTGGATCCAGTCTCTGTCATGCACACAGTTCCTGTGGTCGTAATGTGAAACGGTTAACTTTTCATGTTTGTATTTTAACCCGTCTTGAGTGCCAGCCTCAACAAAACAAACACTCAGGGGTCAGTAAACTCATAATATTCAGATTCACACTGTTTGAACTTAGAAAATCCAGTTCCACTAACATATCCACACCCGGGGCCTAAAGAGATACGTAAGCCAAAACTGAGAATTGTGTTATTGTTTACAGACCCTCATGTTCTTACAAACTTGCATTTCTGAAATGGAACACACCAGGATTTAAAAAGAAATGACAGCCTTGCTCAACGTTTACTAGGAAATAAAGTTGTAGAAATAAGCTTGGAGCCTAAGGGTGAGGAAATAATGCCAGAAATGTAATTTTGGGTGAACTGTGCTTTTAACTGATTGAATTGCTACAATATACTGTCAAATTGTCCTAGGCCAAAACAAGTTTATCCATTAAAAATTGCATTTCTGCTCTAAATAAATTATGCACAAAATAATTTGTGCATCAACTGCAACTATATTGACAGTTCTCGTATTTTCTTGCAAGCAGTTTAGTCGGATTATGGAGGAGCTGCATTAAGCACGTTAATTTAAGCTCTTGTATGTGTAGTGCATTAGCTCTCTAAGTGAATAGGTGCTTGCCATCTGGCTACAGAAGCTAATGTATGGTAACAGATCTCATTTTAGTAACTTACTCCCTCGGTAAGAGAAGTGGAGGTGCGCCTCTCCTCTGGAAAACGCCATCGACAAACACACCGTTTTTGCCGAGACAACGCAGGTAGAAATGCGGCTCCTCGAAGGTGATCTGCAGATGTCTCCTGGAAATGAAGCTCGAGTGGCCCATGTTGACATCCACGGAGCCGTGCGACGAATTCCGCCCTACGGTCACCGTCCTCTGGCGCATGACGAACTCGAAGTCCCTGCCTTCCAGGCGAGCGAGGGCCTGCGACGGAGGGGAGAGGGGCATGGATGATGTGATCCCGGGCGAAGTCGAGGAGGAGAGAGTGTACACGGGCGCGATAGAAACGGCCACCGGGCTACAAGGCGCAGATTTGAGGGCCAGCAGGGCTCTCGCTCCGGTATCATCCCCTAAATCAGCCATTTTGTTGAAAAACACAGAGGGGATTGCAAGCGCAACGGCTATGTGTTGGCAGGGTTCACTGTGTTGCTGTTGGTGGTGGTAGTCAAAACATGGAGATGGCGCGTGGAAAACACGTCATGGATTAACGGAACGGAGCGGGGCGCGGGTTAATCCCTCATTTATCTTTCACTCCTTTTGAAATAGTGCGCGAGGAATAGTGCGATATCGTGAATAATCTTCGTGAAGTTATCTGAGATGTTTCTTTTTTTCCTCAACCACGTTCACAAGTCTTACTCTAAGCTCTCTGGCAAATTAAAGGTTAATTCTGTTGCAGTTCCTGGAACCGGACGACACGTGCGTTACATGTGGCAATAAAAAAGAAGTATATTTGATGTCGAATGCACACGCGGTTGCTCGGATTGTAATTAAATACAGGTGAATTTCGATGGGTAGTATTTCTCGCTCGGTATGAAAAACATTTTGAAAGGTCAAAATAATATGACGTGGTTGGAGGAGTGACGTCACGGCGCATCGACCATTCTGCGCTCTTTCTGTTTATAAACAGAGAAAGAACAAGGCAGAGGCAAACCCCGGATGATGGAATCCCCGGATGCTGGAGTTGCACAAGGACACGTTCAACTGAAGTTGAAACTATGCGCAGTTTCAGTTACCAACACAAGGTGTCTGTCTTCACTAGAGCATTGACATTTGTGACCCTGGATCACAAAACCAGTCATAAGGGAACGTTTTTCAAAATTGAGCTTTATACAACATCCGAAAGCTGAATAAATAAGCTTTCCATTGATGTATGGTTTGTTAGGATAGAACAATATTTGGTCGAGATACAACTATTTCAGTATATGGAACCTAAGGAGGCAAAAAATCTAAATATTGAGAAAATCGCCTTTAAAGTTGTCCAAATTAAGTTCTTTGCAATGCATTTTACTAATCAAAAATGAAGTTTTGATATATTTACAGTAGGAAATGTACAAAATATCTTCATGGAACATGATCTTTACTTAATATCCTAATGATTTTTTTGGATTTAAAAAAAAAAAATCTATAATTTTGACCCATACAATGTATTTTTGGCTATTGCTACAAATATACCCCAGCAACTTAAGACTGGTTTTGTGGTGCAGGGTCACATTTGTTCTCTAACCATAAAATAAATGTAGCATGGGTATATTTCAAGCAATAGCCAACAATACATTGTATGGGTCAAATCAATTTTGATCATGTTCCATAAAAATCATGTTCCATAAAGATATTTAGTAAATTTCATACTGTAAATATAACAAAACTTATTTTTATTAGTAATATGTATTGCTAAGAACTTTATTTTGGCAGCTTTAAAAGCATTTTTTTAAAAATATTTCCTTTTTTTTTTTTTGCACCCTCAGATTCCAGATTTTCAAATAGCTGTATCTCGAACAAATACAGTCGTATCCTAACAAACCATACATCAATGAAAAGCTTATTTATTTCAAATGTTTCAAAAATCCACCCTTATGACTTGTTTTGTGGTTCAGGGTCACTTATTTCTTCAGTTTTTCTGCATTTAATTCTTTTCCGACATTTTAATTCACATTTGTTCTCTTGATAATTTCATCCTTTTATGAACTGCATAAAATCGCTTAATTACTTCATAAGGTTAAATGTACAGCTGGTAAAATAAGTACTGAACACATCACCTTTTTTCTCAGTGAGTGTATTTCTAAAGGTGCTGTTGACTTGAAATTTTCACCAGATGTCGATAACAACATTGTATTTCTATAAATACAAAGAAAACAAATCAAATAAGTTCAGAAATTAAGTTATGTGTAATAAAATGGAATTACATGGGGGGAAAAGTATTGAACATAAAGAAAAGTAGGTGCAAAAAGGCATGGAAAGCCAAGACACCAGCTGAAATCTATCAGTAATTAGAAAGCAATCCTGCCCCTTGTCAGTGGAAATTAATATTAGCCGGTTCAGTCCCAACATCTACAGTACCAGGATGATGAAGATGAAACAAGAGTGGACATTTCAGCAAGACAGCGATCCCAAACACAGCCAAGGAAACTCTCAAATGATTTCATTAGTCTCAACTAGTTTCTCCATACAGGAGGCTTCTTAAAACTGTCATTACCAACAAAGGCTTTTGTACAAAGTGTTTAATAAATTTCAGTAGCTCAATAATTTTTCCCTGTGTCATTCAATTTTATTACACGTAACTTAATTTTTGAAATGATTTGTTTTGTTTTATTTGTGTGTATGAATTGCCTGGGCACCTTAAAAAAAATATTTACCAGGAAAAATGGTGACGTGTTCAATACGTATTTTACCCGCTGTATAAACTGACGTGTAAGAATCAAGCATTCCAGAGAGCCATGTAATAAACTGATGTAATGTTTCTAAAAACTTACTGTCAGTAATGACTTTAAATACTTGACCCGTCTGGCCTTACCAAAACCTTTCACAATACTCTTTTGCTGTCTTTTTAATGGATTTCCTTTATGTTTTGGTTAAAATCAGGCAATGGTTTGTCTTGTTCAATTCAGTTCAAATTTAAATATATTTGTATAGCGCTTTTCACGATATATATCGTTGCAAAGCAACTTTACAGCAAATTAAAGTTTTTACAATATATTTAGTAGTATCTTACCAGTGGTGACTATGTCAAGTTGATGTGCATATGGCAGAGATGTATGGTAAAGATCAATTAATGAGGTATTCAAACAGACAAAGAACACTATATATTAGTAGCAAAATTCTGTAGTGCTGTGTGTTGTTTCAGGGTTGGCATCATCTGAAGTCCTCTGAGGGGTTGACATCATCTCTTCTTAAATGTTCTGGATCCAGACTGAAGCTTGTGAATTCCTAGTAACCACAGGATATCAATCCCATGGCAGAGATTTAAACAGAGAGAGTGTGTCCGATCTCCGAACGTTGAAAGCTATTCCAGAGTTCTACAAAGCTCTACCTCCTTTAGTGGACTTTGCTATCCTAGGAACTACCAAAAGTCCAGAGTTTTGCGACCTTAGGGAGCGTGATGGATTGTAGCGTGGTAGAAGACTAGTTAGGTACACGGGAGCTAAACCATTAAGGGCCTTACAGGTAAGAAGTAATATTTTGTAGCTTATACGGAACCTAATAGGTAGCCATTGCAGAGACTTTAAAATTGGGGTAATATGATCATATTTTCTTGACCTGGTAAGGACTCTAGCAGCATCTGTAGCTTGTTTACTGAAGATGCAGGACAACCACCTAGTAGTGCATTACAATAGTCCAGTCTGGAGGTCATGAATGCATGAACTAGCTTTTCTGTGTCAGAAACAGGTAACATGTTTTGTAGCTTGGCAGTGTTTCTAAAATGAAAGAATGCTGTTTTTGTAACATGGGAAAAATGATTTTCAAAAGACAAGTTGCAGTCTAATGTACTGTAACACCTAGACTTTTGACTGTAGTGGAAGTAACAGTACATCTGTCTAGTTGTAGATTGTAAGCCAAGAGATTTGTGGATGTAATGAAGACTTTCTACGTCAAAATCAAAAATTCAGCCCGCTGGGAGTTGAGTCAGCAGGAAGTGGGAAGGAAAAATGCTGCCTGATTTCCCAAAAAATGTCTTGCAAAAAAGGTCTTGACCCTAAAAGATTTCAAACACACTAGGTTGGGTTTTCCCCCAGTTTCACATAAGCAAATTCTCAGATGTCACAAGAATATTTGTGAAGATAAAATAAGGGAAGAGGCCTTAATCTAGGATAGAGTTACAGATGGTTACATTACGTAAACTGAACTGAAAACTGAAAGTATTCAATGATGCAACAGCAGCTATAGTAACACAGTTCCTAACTATACTTAATCATCTAACTACTCATATAATGAAATATATATGAATTCATTCATTTGATAAAGTGGTAATTTAATTTATTTTAACACAATAAATATAAAGTGTGTTAACGTAAATGTTAAAAGAACCTAAAACATACTATGAATCAATTATACATGGGCTTATGATTAATGTGATTATACTCCATTTTGACAAAATAACAGTCAATGCTGGAAAAGCATTTTCTTTTCTAATACCTGTTTTATACTGGTGGTTTTCCAGGGCATGGAAGCGCAATTAAGACAGTAAGTGGCGTGAAAACAAACAATCTTTTCCTGTTTAGTCTTCATTCCCAACTGAAATACAAGACACTGGATTCAGTTTTATGGGCTTTCTGGGTGCAATGAATAACCAAAATGGCCAAACATAAAGTGTTTCTCACATTGGCACATTTTATGTGGTAGAATAATTCTGATGATATGCTAATAGATCTTTTACAATAGAAAAGAACTTCACGTCTGCTTTATTGCTACATGAATGTACATTGTATTGATTATATACTGTACAATGTACATATGAATTATTTAGTTGTTTTTATCTTAGAAAACATATAAGTATATAATTAAATGTGCACAATGTTGTGTCTTTTAAAATATATTTATTACATGTCAATAAGCATTAAAATTACACCAACTGAATGAACCAGGAAGAGCTCAAGGTTCATCAGTCTTAAGCACCATAAATCACACAATGACTCACTTCAGTTAAAAAAGTGGAAAACAAGGTGAACATAACATGATTAACAATATATTTAAACGTTAAAAGAGAATTATAATTGTGCAAACATGATAATGTGTTTCAGTCTTCATGATTAAAATGATCGCAACATTTCTTATTATTCATTATTATATAAGGTAACTATTTGGAATTGCATTATTGTTTTTCCTTGTGAGATCTAGGTATAAACTTCAGCGTGATGGGAACCTTAGGCTGAAAAGCGACATTCATCTCTAGAGGGATCTGAAAAAAAATAGAAAATAAACAATAATTTAATTAATCCAAGATGTAAAGCACAGTCTGTCTCACATAAGTCATGTATATCAATTCTATTTGATGATGTCAGTTTACCAACCTGTGTCTCTTTACATGTTTCCACACTGAAGTTCTGAAGCAGCTTCACAACAAGAATCTTCATGATCATTTGGGCGAATCTCATTCCAATGCAATTTCGAGGCCCGAGTCCAAAAGGCAGGAAAGCGTACTGGTTCATCTCTGACTTACATTCAGGGCTGAACCTACAGTGATATATTACAAACATTCAGTCGAGACATTCTCGCTTCAATTAAATTGTCTAAACAAATAGAAGGCAAAGTTTGTCGAGGTAAAGTTTCAGTGGAGATGTATAAATAAATCAGTGTTGTGTAACCACTTCTTTTAAAGATGACATATCATTAGAATCAGGTCCCTGGTGCATCTACCAACCCAGAAAATGGAAAAAAAGGACAATCGGGTAAGTTTTGGTAAGCCTTTATCTTCAAGCATGTGAAAAAAACGAGCTGCTCAAATTTCGCTCTCCATGTAACATAGAAAGGGGATCCTATTATAATATTACCACCCCTTAAAGGAGAAGTCCACTTCCAAAACAAAGATTCACATATGATGTACTCACCCCCTTGTCATCCAGAATGTTCATGTCTTTCTTTCTTCAATCGTAAAGAAATTATGTTTTTTGAGGAAAACATTTCAGCATTTTTCTCCATATAATGGGCTGATATGGTGCCCGATTTTGAACTTCCCAAAGGCAGTTTAAATGCGGCTTCAAACGATCCCAAATGATCCCAGCTGAGGAAGGAAGGGTCTTATCTAGTTAAATGATCGATTATTTTTATTTAAAAAATACAGTTTAAATACTGTTTAATCTTAAACGCTCGTCTTGCCTTTCTCTCCCTGAACTCTGTGTATTCTGGCTCAAGACAGTTAGGGTATGTCGAAAAGCTCCAATCGTATTTTCTCCCTCAACTTCAAAAATCATTTCAAAATCATCCTACATCGCTGCAGAAGTACCGACCCAGTCTTTGCAAAGTGAACATGCAAAGAAGATCAAACACCCTTAACAAAAAAGGTAAAACAGCGATATAGGACGATTTTGAAGTTGAGGGAGAACATGAGATGGGAGTTTTTCAACATAGCCTAACTGTCATGAACCGGAACAAAAGCAGTCCATGCAGAGCAAGACAAGATGAGCGTTCGACATTAAAAAGTAAATAAATTGTATTATTTTTATTAAAACTGTTAAAATCGATCGTTACGCTAGATAAGACCCTTCTTTCTTGGCTGGGATCGTTTACAATCACATTTGGGATCGTTTGAAGCCGCATTTAAACTGCATTTTGGAAGTTCAAAATCGAGGAACCATATCAGTCCATTATATGGAGAAAAATGCATGTTTTCCTCAAAAAACATGATTTCTTTACGACTGAAGAAAGAAAGACATGAACATCTTGGACAACAAGGGGGTGAGTACATTATATGTGAATCTTTGTTTTGGAACTGGACTTCTCCTTTAATTCGCATGTTTCCATCCACAGCACCTTTTTATTATTTCGCAAGCGACAACACTGTACCAGTTCTAACTAACTGTTCTGTCATTAGCTGCACAAACAAGCACAGAATGCTATTTTGAGTCCCAGTCTCAGAGGAGACAAAAGAACAGTGGTTTTATTGATTTATTTACTTATTGATTTATTATTACGCTGCTGCCACACAGATCTAATATAAACGTGATTTCTTTCCCAGCTGCTTACCTACAGACATAACCGACTGTTTTTGTAACTCATGTGTGTCTTTAACATATATTTATGTGTATTTGACAGTTTAAGTGCAATAAGACATGAAAGAGAAATTTAGTACTTAGTTTAGTACTCACATGCCATGTGAGGGCCATTTTCTGTTTGCTTGCTCTATATCAGAAGTTTAAACTAATATGGCTCTAAAACGCATGATTTCCGCACGATAGACACGATAATCAAAACCAAACAGATGTTTTTTGGCAGAGTATCTGAGAAATGAGCTGTAAAGGCACAGCCCTATTCTAGAAAAGGGGGCAGGGATCAGCAGCTCATTTGCATTTAAAAAGACATGCACAGCATGCATGTGTTTCTGGTTCCACTAAAAACAGGCACATTCAGGGGACACCTGAGACTACTTGCAAATTCCATATGAGAAAAAAATGATTTTGTTTAGCCAGCTTAAATTTGGTGCGTGGTGTTAATCACATGATCATATGTGAGAAAAACTGTGGTTGTGAAAAAAAATGATAGATGTCATGTCTGATAGATGAATCACATCACCTCTCTGGTCTGAACTCATCAGGAGAGTCCCAGAGCTGCGGGTCACGACACAAAACATATGTAGGAATTCCAATCAGAGTGTCCTTTGGTATGGTCACCCCATTGAGCTCCACAGTTTTCTTAGAGGACCTCTCCAAGCGTGGTGCAGTGGGAAGGAGACGCATTGATTCGTTGATGGCCATTTCCAAGTAATCCAATTTCATCAGTGCTTCATATGTGATGGGAGTCTAATTAAATAACAAAACAAGATATGCCCGATGCGTATTATGGCTTTGTTTTAAACCTAAACTCTAAACCTAAAACCCTAGAACTCTCTTAAAATAGACTCTCTACACAAAATCTAATAACAGAGCAGAGGCCTTTTTGTTCTCACATTAGGAGGGAAGTTTTTGTCAATCTCCTCAACCAGCTTTTCCAGGCAGTCTGGATTAGTGGCAAGATTATAGAGGAGGTAAGTGAGAGTGGTGCTTGTCGTCTCATAACCTCCGAGAATGAAAACGAGGGATTGGGAGAGAATCTCGTGGTCTGTCAGTCCTATCAAATTCACAAAACCACATATCTAAAAAAAAAACAAGTCGCATTTGAAATGAAAGAGTCTGTAATGTGTAAATTTTGTACTGCCTCTCAAACCTTTTGCTGGTTGCTCTTCTGTGTCACCAAAATGATCACCAGGTATTTGATTTTGGAGCATAAGCTGGAGAAAGTCTACCCGACCCTGATTAAAAACACAAAAGCATCAAAATCATTTCCATATCTAAATGATAGTGAGAGTGTCATAGTGAGATGAGTGACAAACATACTTTTGATTCCTTATTGTGCTCGTCCTTAATCTTTCTTAAGGCACTGTAGAAAAATTCCATAGACGACCTTGAAAAAAGAGTAACTCCCATTTTCTTCAAGACAATTGCAAGGTAGGGAAACAAAACTGAAATAAGAAAATTTTGTTAATTTTTGTTTCATTTTTCATTACTTCTGTTCATTTTTCAATATTATTATACAAACAATAACATACGCAGTAGCAGCAGGAGAGGGTTGAACATATTAAACTGGACGAACTTCTTGACGTTGGTAACGAAAGGATCATCTGCTTTGTTTATGGAGTCGATGTCAACGCTAAAGGAGGAGCTGGTGACCACATCCATACTATATGGACCCACAACTCTGGAATAAAAAGAGTTTTTCTTATTAAATATATAATATACAGTAAGTGATCATTTAAATATCATTACTTTGTCATCTGCAATAACCATACACCTTTCAACTTAAACCTTCAGGTATTATGAATTGTATGGCTTCATATAATGTAAATGATGCCTTTTACCACATCGTTTTATACATATTTTAGACTACGGTGAGCGATATTATTTTGATGATGTAAAATGATTGCACTCGGTGAGCTACTGGCAGAACCTCTTGCTTTTGTTACCGCAACACACCTCGGAATAAGCATTTCAGAAAATAAAATACTGATACGATGCCACATTGTGTGGCTTTTGGTTGTAATTTTTTTAGTCGAAGGGTATGGAGTCAAAATAGGGCCATATATATCTGCAAAATAAAACAATGTTTTGCAAACAAAAAATATGTTTTGCAAATAAAAATAGAGTATTGAGAAAAAAAATTGCTTTTTTGCAAGTAAAAAAAATAATTGCAAAAGAAAAGTTAACCCCTGAGAGAAAAAATAAAGTTTAGCAAAGTAAAACTTCAGCAGCATTGACTTTGCAACACATATTTCCTTTTGCGCCGCTCCTTTAAATCCGCGTTTCAGTCATCCGTGCCTTTGCGGCGCAAGCTTTCCTTTGCGCTTCATTTTTCTATGCGCCTCGCAAGAGGTTGGGGTGTGTACAAGGGACGAAGGCGCGTCCCTCTCGTTACGTCATCAGCGCGAGCCCCGGATTTCAGGTATGTATTATTGATCGCTTTCTTCTTATTATTATTAGACTCCTATATTATTAATAACAGATACTTCAGACCGGCCCAAATAAGGCTGTCACGATTAACAGACATTATATTGTACATGATTTATGAACAGCTTGTGGGTGAAATAGGTAAAATACTGTTGCACCCGAAAGCTAGAGGTCGCTCTCGTGCGAAATTATTATTAATAATTAATATACTTTATGATGTCCATATGCGTTATGTGCGTTATTGTCTTCCTCTACTGCGTTTATTTTGAGTTTTCGCACGTTCTGTATCTGTTATTAATAATATAGGAGTCTAATAATAATAAGAAGAAAGCGATCAATAATACATACCTGAGATCCGGGGCTCGCGCTGATGACGTAACGAGAGGGACGCGCCTTCGTCCCTTGTACACACCCCAACCTCTTGACCCCTCCCCCACGTCAAATCAGGGGCACAAAGCGAAGCGCATAAAAAAATGAAGCGCAAAGGAAAGCTTGCGCCGCAAAGGCACGGATGACTGAAACGCGGATTTAAAGGAGCGGCGCAAAGGGAAATATGTGTTGCAAAGTCAATGCTGCTGAAGTTTTACTTTGCTAAACTTTATTTTTTCTCTCAGGGGTTAACTTTTCTTTTGCAATTACTTTTTTTACTTGCAAAAAAGCAATTTTTTTTTCTCAATACTCTATTTTTATTTGCAAAACATATTTTTTGTTTGCAAAACATTGTTTTATTTTGCAGATATATATGGTCCTATTTTTACTCCATAGAAGGGCAACGAGAAGCAATGTAATGCTTTCCTAGTGATAAGAAGAGGAGAAAAGAATGGGAAGATGCCTGTGGACGAATAAAACTTCCTAAAGACCCACTGTCTTCCTCACTTTAGCCCTGATGCCTTTGACGCTTTTAGTTGACCACAGTTACTGAAAGAGCTTACAAATGGCAGAGACAAGAAATGCTAGATGCCATCCTGGCAGGATGCAAACAGGGCGACGCTTGTCATGATGCCGCAGCCACTGAAAGAGTTTCTCAGCGGGGATTTCACTTGATATCCTGGGGTGTTTAGACTTGTTGTGGAGAAAAACGATGGTTTACGCCTACGCTTATTTCCATCGCCACCTATAAGCTCCTTCAGTAGCTGTGTTCATCATATCGGTATTTTATTTTCCGAGTTGTGTTGTGGTAGAAATATCAACAGGTTGCGCCAGTAGATCACTGAGTGAAATCATTTTACATCATCAAAATAATGGCGCCCCAAATAGTCCAAAATATGTCTAAAACATTGGGGATTATAATGTAAATCTTTCAGGAGTTTTCTACTACATATTTCAGTAAGACATCATTCATCATTTACATTATATTAAGCCATAGATGTCTTAATACCCCATGATCCCTTTAAGAAATGAATTTCAAATGGTTTTCATTTCTACACAGAAACCACTAAAGAAAGTTTTTCAGTAAATTCTTCAGTAAAGTTTTGTTTAAGGACAAATGTCACACATACTCTTTTACTTTAACTGGCTGCTCGTGGTCTTTCTTTTGCATGTTTTCTATAAAACGATCTGCATGTGTCACAGCTATGGGAAATATCTGAAACATATTTCCAAATAAGTGTTAGTTACACATGTTAAAAAATGCATTGGGCTTAGCCTCATTTCCATTTGAACTTCTAAACCACTGACTGAATGTACTGTTCTGTACAGAAGCTGAGAATATTGGGACTAGACTCCAATGTATGATATAGCTCACATTATGGGCTTTTACTGTACCTCCTTCAGTCGACCACTTGTGAAATACGGAGAGAGTGTACTACGCATTCTCTTCCATCTGTCATCTTGAACCATAATTATGCCATCAGCAAAGGGACCAGCCAGACCTGTAGTTCTTTTCTGTATTAAAAAAATTACAAAATGATGACCTTTACTGAATCTTCATCTGTCTCTGAATTGCCGTAATAGCACTTTGTTTTTGTACAAAAATGTGTTTGGGTTTTGGTGAGCTTACCCTTCTGTTTATAAAGTTAGAATAACATTCTTTCACCAAAATCACTTTGATCATTTCCAGGTCAGTGACCATTAAAATTGGGAGCCTTCCATCATAAATCCTGAGCAATGAAAAGAATACTGATTCAGGCAAATGCCACTAAACTGTTGTGCTTTACTAATAAAATACACCGTTAGGAAGAACATACACATGCTATTCAGGTTAAAAAAGGACAATGTGTTTTTGTGGTAAGCTGGAGTAGTAATAGTTACTATTAAAAACAAAGTTTTATTAATGTGTGAGAAGCTTGCTATGTTGTGAAATATCTAAACTGTACGTTTTACATTTTACTCAATGTACAATTTAAAATAATACATGACGTAGTTTCTACAATCCATTTGTAGTTTCTTCATTTATACGTAATTTCACTCTTTTAATGACATTTTGCCCACAGTATAGGTGTGTATATGAAGAGTTCAGATGCAAAACCAGCTAAATCCATCTGACGTCTTTCTTTAAAAAATGCATTTTTATCAGACTCAGATGTATATGTTTCTATTTAAGTACCGGTACTTCTGATTGGGTTGAGGCTGGTATTTTAGCAAGTTTGAAGAATAAGTATTTGATGGACGTATAATATGTGTCGAGAGCATTCACTCAGTATCATTATCTCATTTTTGACCGAGATGGCTTTTAGCTGGTTTTGCATTTGAACTCTTCATATATAGTATAACTGGAATGACAAATATTTTATATCGGTATTAATAGTCCAAGTATTATCAATCTGATTCTTTTAACACAGTAAATGTATTGAGACTCACCCCCAAACTTTTCCATACTTCTTAGCACACTCCATATCGAAATTGCACAAACCCTAAAATATATTTGCATACAGACAATTATTCAGAGAGAAATTGAAAGAGTGAATTACTCTTTACATAATGAATAACTCACTTTAGCATATGAGAGAAGAGTGCCAAAGAAAGGCCAAGGCCTTGGTCCTGGGATTCCCAGTTTCTTGAAAAATCTATGTGGCCAAACACCCCAACTACAGTGGGATAAATAACACATTATTAAAATAATATACATTTAATAGAAATAGAGATTAGGGTGACCAAATTTTCTTAACTGTTTTGACCATGTTAATCACATTTAGATTTCTGCAGTACACCTCCACATTTCTTCTGTATGAAGTACATACTCCTGTTCATACTTTTATTCTACACTGCTACACATTTACAGTAGAGGGCTTTAAGGCACGTTTCAACATAATTTAACACAAATATTTGTTGAAACAAAATGCAACTTCGTAAATAATATTTAAGCGATTTAACTATCACGTGAGTACGTGCTGTTTTCATAACATCAGATACAACGATTAGCACGCCGATGTCCTTTAATGTATTATAATGAAATCACTTCTACTGCTTAAAAACAACATCTTTTAGGAATAATGCAACTTAACGCTATTACATAAACAATACATTTTCAGTAAATCTGACTGAAAATAGACAAGCAACATACATTTGTTTGGGTTCAGTTCAGTCTAATATTTTCTCCTCCTCCTGTCATAAATGCCGCATTCTCGGTGTAACATTTTCGACAACCATCAACACAATTTAAAGAAATCAGTTTATTTTTGATAAAGAAGCGTATTGTGAAAAGCACACTTTCTACATTGAGGACTATCAGTAAATCAACGTTGCAATTGTCGTCTCTGGAAACGATACCGGACATAGTAGCTAGAAGAACAAGGAGGACATCCAGCGTCAAAGACCATGGTCAGTGATTCTGACAGCTAAAACCGGGACATATATACAATTTTAAAGACTTGTCGGTTCACCAGGGCACACCTCGTATCTGGTCACCCTAATATAGATAATAATCCAAAAGCTATAACACAGAATAAGACCTAGTAATGGTTGGTTTGACCTGTGAATAAATACTCACATAAACAGGAGAGTTATGACCAGAACCACCAGGGTCCAGGTCACAGACAGAGATGGGAGATCAATCATTGTAAGTCAGCTGTCAGTCACTGTATTCTTCAGTCCAAAGTCAGTGAACTTCAGATGAAGTGCTGTTGGTTTTATTAATGATCCGGTGATAGGCGTGGTTTACAGGTGTGCATGACGACCAAATAAGGCATAAATCGACAGGTTATGACCGTTTTAACACTTATGATATATATATATTGTGTTGAGTCATCGGTGTTAACTGCACTAGGCAGGAGAGGCAACTTGAGCCTTCAGTAATTCCTTTGTTGAAAACATGCATCAAAACATCGAAAGATACACAAAATGTAATTTCCAACGTAAACGGAATCGTCTTACATTGTCAAATAGAGTATCACATCGTTTCTACTCACCTCACAATAGAGTAAACCTCGAGCTAAAAATCTTCATAAAACAAACTCATGCAAAGAGCAACATTAAAAGTGTATTCTAACAGTTTATAGTGACACCCATTGGACAGAAAGAGAAGCAGAGAGACTTCAGAATAGAGGACTGAGACAAAACAGGCTGCTGGCTGGATTGTGAAGGTTAGTTTCTATATGCAGGGATTGTGTTTGAGTTGTCAAACAGTGCTACAGTCTCTTTTGATGTGGTACAATGCTGCAATAGTATTAAACAAATCAAATCAAATCTTTAGTATTGAGAAGATAAAATTCTCAACTGTGCAACTCTCTGATGAATCTTAAGTATGTACAGAGGGCGCTACAGGTGTTTGTATGTTATTGGTTGTTTCAGCCGTCTGTAAAAAAAACCCCTACCAATCACAATTTTTGATACGTTTTATTGCGGGTGTTGCATAATAACAGCCCTATCCCACTGCGCAATGTGACGTCGTAGTGACGTCTTTTCCATGTCATTTTTGGACATCCAATTTTCGTCCATTGATGGGGTTGTTTTGTAAAAACATATGGGCTACCAAATAAATACATAGTAATACAGATAATAAATCTTGTTTGTTTATAAATAATCTGTATTCATATATATAATCATGTTGATAGGCTCTATTTTGTAAAACACATTTACTGCAACTGCCATAGACGTCCAAATGACGTCCAAGTTGGGTAATGGATAGACGTCCAAATAGTGGACCTAGTTTGGACGTCGAATAGATGTCCATAATTGGTCATGGACCGACGGACCCAATATAGACATGATCTGCACGTCTATCCGACGTCCAATGTTTAGTGGGATGTAACAATTATCAGTGAGACAAAAATAAATCTTACAGTGTTGACAGAATAACTATGTTTTCCACATCACACATCAAGTCTGTAGACTTTTGCTTTTTTGTTTTTCTGGTGTTGCTACTAAAGAGAATTTAATATGAAGGAATATATCAAAGTCCAGAACATTTGCAATTTGTTTACCTAATATTACAAATAAGGGGTCTGTAGCAGTTCTTTAGCAGTTGTTTTGGAAGCTGATTTTTAATGTGTAGTTCATTTTTTTAAACCTGTCATCAAAACTAAAACACCCACATCATAATATTTATGCTAAAACAACTGGGTAATAAAAAAACAAAGAAAACCAATAGCTGTCAGAAGTGAGCCAACTATAAAATGAAGGAATATATCTAAACAGACAAGTTAAAGGAGAAGTCCACTTCCAGAACAACAATTTACAAGTAATTTACTCACCCCCTTGTCATCCAAGATGTTCATGTCTTTCTGTCTTCAGTTGTAAAGAAATTATGGTTTTTGAGGAAAACATTTCAGGATTTTTTTCCATATAATGGATTTTAGTGGTGCCCAGATTTTGAGCTTGCAAAATGTAGTTTAAATGCAGCTTCAAAGGGCTCTAAATGATCCCATCTGCAGAAGAAGGGTCTTATCTAGTGAAACGATCTGTCAGTTTTTTCTAAAAATACAGATTTGTATACTTTAAGTACAAAAGCTCATGTAGCACTAGCTCTGGGATGCGCGTCCACAACGCTACGTACTATTGAATCACGCCGGAAGGTCACGCTTGACGTAGAACTACAGACCCAGTGTTTACAAAGTGAACGTGCAAAGACGAAGGAATTGGAAATAAAAAGTCTAACACTGTTTACAAGCCAAAAGGTACAGTGATGTTGGACAATTCTAAAGTTGTAAGAGAAGATTAGTTTTTTGCCATACGCTTTGAGTCGGAGTACACAGACGATGAACTTAGACGTGATTCCATAGTATGTAGCTTAGTGGACGCGCATCCCAGAGCCTGTGCTACACAAGCTTTTGTGCTTGCAAAGTATACAAATTTTTATTTTTTGAAGAAAAAAAAAAAAACAACGGATCATTTTGTTAGATAAGACCCTTCTTCTGCGGATGGGATCGTTTAGAGCCCTTTGAAGCTGCATTTAAACTACATTTTGCAAATTCAAAATTGAGGTACCATTAAAGTCCATTATATAGAAAAAAATGAAATGCCTTCTTTAAAAACAATAATTTCTTTACGACTGAAGACAGAAAGACATGAACATCTTGGATGACAAGGGGGTGAGTAAATTATTCCTAAATTGTTGTTCTGGAAGTGGAATTCTCCTTTAAACAGCATTCTCAGGTTAAGGGTGTTTCAATAAACGTCAGGTGTCACAATAAATTGTCAAATTAATAATCTATCTATCTATCTATGCTACATTTGGCTTCTTTATCCAATGTTTGTTTTGTAATTGTCTTATTTTTTGTTTTTTAGGGGTGCTTTTTGTTACTTTATTATTGAGACAGGACAGTGGAGAGATGACAGTAAAGTATTGGGTGGATAGAGGGGAGCGGGATTGACATAGGACCTCAAGATGGGATTCGAACTCAGGGCCCATGTGAGCACAGTTGCGCTGTATATGTCGGCGCACTAACCACAAGGCTATCAAACCTTACGTTTGTCTTACTTTAAGGTTTAAATATCTTTCATATAATTTTACAGAAATTTTACAGTAGTATTCTAATCAAAACAGAAAAATGAAGTGTGTGTTCTCTTGTCTCTTATTAAAGCACATGATCCTGTCTCACAGCTAAAATAATAACTCTTTACATCACATTCATTGTTTATACTGTTTAATGAAACATACACAATGATACACTTTAAATAATGTGTTTTTACATTTATAACAGTGTCAAGTAGATGATACAAAATGAATAAATCAGGAAGAGCTCAAACCTTTAGCACCATAAATCCAAAAATATGATGTAAAAGGTGTATATAATCATAATAACTGTGATATAATTTTGGGTAATTTTGTTAATGCTGTATAACATAGTATAAAAAAAAAACAATTATATGGAAATGTTTTACATTTTAATTATCTGTTTGCCTAGCGAGACCTTGGTGTAAACTTTAGTGTGATGGGAGCCTTCGGCTGAAAAACAGCATTCAGCTCTAGAGGGATCTGAAAACAAGAGAAAATAAAGAAAATGCATTTTTAACTTCCTGTTTAATTAAGAGGCAAAACAGTCTGTTTCACATAACCAGTGTGTATGTACTGATGAAATGATGTACCAACCTGTGTCTCTTTACATGTTTCCACACTGAAGTTCTGAAGCAGCTTCACAACAAGAAGCTTCATGATCATTTGGGCGAATCTCATTCCAATGCAATTTCGAGGCCCGAGTCCAAAAGGCATGAAAGCGTACTGGTTGATCTCGGACTTACTTTCTGGGTTGAACCTGTAAAAAATATAATGGATACATAAAGTTTAGCAATTTTTGTTCAAATTACATGCTATATGTGAGAAAACCTGAAGTGAGAAAAATTGTGGCTCTGAATCACATCACCTCTCTGGTCTGAACTCCTCTGGAGAGTCCCAAAGCTGTGGGTCACGATTCAAAACATATGTAGGAATTCCAACCAAAGTGTCCTTTGGTATGGTCACCCCATTGAGCTCCACAGTTTTCTTACAGACCCTCTCTAAGCGTGGTGCAGTGGGAACAAGGCGCATTGATTCATGGATGGCCATTTCCAAGTAATCCATTTTCATTAATGCGTCATATGTGATGGGAATCTAAATAAACCAAAAAACAAGACGCATATTACGGGCTTTGTTTCAAACCAACTTCCTGTTCTTTAATTAAAACAACTGAACGCTAAAACTGCCTTAAAGAAATAGGTTTAAAATTTACTGAGGCCATCCAAAATGCAGATAATTTTGTTTCTTCATCAGAACAGATTTTGAGAAATGTAGCAATCACTTGCACACATGGATCCTTAGCAGTGAATGGGCGCCGTCAGAATGAGAGTCCAAACAGCTGCTAAAAACTTTACAATAATCCACATGACTCCAGTCCATCATTTAATGTCTTATGAAGTGAAAAGCCAAGTTGTTAAACACATTCACCATTAAGGCGTTCCAACTTTAAACCATTTTATTTTTGGTCAAAATATGACTTATTAACCACTTCCTCCAGAGAAACATTTTGTCCCATGTTGTTCTCTCACATCAAAATCCGACCAACATATTTGTTTAGAACAGTTTTAGACAGTTTTCTCGTATAAATGGTGCTTGATCTAAGCATAACTCTCTTCTGATTCAGATGAGATGCTGGAAAAAATATTGACAGAGAACTTGTATTTTAGATACAACAGTTTGAAATTAAAAGCTACTTCTTACAAAGACAAAGCTTTTCACTTCACAAGACATAATTGATGAACTCGTGTGGATAACTTGTGAATTATTGTGATTATTGTGGCACCCATTCACTTCAGAGGATCCATTGGTCAGCAAATGTAATGCTAAATTTCTCCAAATCTGTTCTGATGAAGAAACTAACTCATCTACATCTTGGATGGCCTGACTTTTGGGTAAACTATTTCTTTAAGATTGACTCTCCACACACACACACACACATATATATATATATATATATGTATGTATATATATACAAATCTCTACACAAAATCTAATAACAGAGCAGAAGCCTTTTTGTTCTCACATTAGGAGGGAAGTTTTTGTCAATCTCCTCAACCAGCTTTTCCAGGCAGTCTGGATTAGTGGCAAGATTATAGAGGAGGTAAGTGAGAGTGGTGCTTGTCGTCTCATAACCTCCGAGAATGAAAATGAAGGACTGGGAGAGAATCTCATGGTCTGTCAGTCCTATTAAATTCACAAAAAAGCATATTTGAAAACAAGTTGCATTTGAAATGAAAGAGTCTATAATGTGTAAAATCTCAAACCTTTTGTTGGTTGCTCAGCTGTGTCCTCAAAATGATCACCAGATATTTGATTCTGGATCATGAGTTTGAGAAAGTCTACCCGACCCTGATTGAAAACACAAAGATGTAATTTACTGAAGCATCAACATCTGTGCAAAATCTGAAGCTGAAGCTGAAGAGTGAAATAATGACAAACATACATCTGATTTCTCGTTGTGCTCGTCCTTAATCTTTTTCAGGGCACTGTAGAAAAATTCTATAGATGATCTTGAAAAAAGAGTTATCCCCATTTTTCCCAAAAGATTTGCAATGGCGGGAAATAAATCTGAGATAAAAAATATATATATATTTTAGATCTCAAAACAGTACCTGTAAAACTAATTTATAATGCAAATCAACAAACATACTTAAAATCAGAATGAGAGGACTGAACAGGTTGAACATGAAAAATTTCTTGATGTTGGTAACGAAAGGATCATCTGCGTTGTTTATGGAGTCGATGTCAACGCTAAAGGAGGAGCTGGTGACCACATCCAAACTGTATGGAGCCACAACTCTGGAACAAAAAGTGTGTTTGTTCTTATTAGATATGTTGTATAGTGATCATTAACATATCATTACTTTTTGACACAGCTAATGTCATCTACAATAATCATAAACCTTTACTGATAATTTAAATGAATTTTATGTGGTTTCATGCACTACCAGTCAATAGGGAATAAGGAATAAATTACATTTTAAAATATATTCAAATAGAAAACAGTTCATTTAAAATGTATAAAAATTATAGTAAAAATATTTCAAAATATTACTGCTTTTGCTGTACTTTGGACCAAATATATGCAAGCTTGGTGAGCAGAAAAACATGAATAATCTCACTGTACAAAACCTTTGACTGGTAGTGTAAACAGAATTCTACTGCAGTAGATACTTCAGTAAAGTCAATGATTAACTATGAATGTTCTTTATGTTTTGTTTAAGGACAGATGTCAGACTTACTCTTTTATTTTAACTGGTTGGTCGTGGGCTCTCTTTTGCATATTTTTAATAAAACGATCTGCATGTGTCACAGCTATGGGAAAAATCTGAAACATTTACAGATAAGTGTTAGTTACACAAGTGTCAGAGAACAACAAGTAGAGCATAAAATAAATAATACAAATCTAAATATTACATAAAAGCACATAATAAAGTTTTCTGCAACAACAAGTTCTATATAGAAGTAGAGAATACTAAGAGACTAATTGCCAAAGTCTGAAACAGCTCATATCAAATGGGACAATTCACTCTACACCATGAGAGATGACAGAATTTGGGTGAACTATCACTTTAAGGGCCTGTACTGTACCTCCTTCAGTCGACCACTTGTGAAATACGGAGAGAGTGAACTGCGGATTCTCTTCCATCTCTCATCTTTAACTACAGTTATTCCATCAGCAAAGGGTCCAGCAAGGTCTGCATTTGTTTCCTGTACAAATACCAAAATAATGATGTTTACTGGGGCGTAAAACAAAATCTTCAGCTTCCTGCCATTATCACACTTTCTGTACAACTTTGAAGGTGAGCTTACCCTTCTGTTAGTGAAGGTAGAATAACATTCTTTCACCATAATTGCTTTGATCATTTCCAGGTCAGTAACCATTAATATTGGGAGCCTTCCATCATAGATCCTGAGAAATGAAAGGAATATTGATAATTTTGCACTCACAGTGATTCAGAGAAATACCAACACTACCATTCAAAAGTTTGGAGTCAGTACTTTTTTTTTTTAATACAAGGATGCTTTAAATAGATCAAAAGTGACATTACATACATGTATAATGTTACAAAAGTTTTCTGTTTCAAATAAATGCTGTTCTTTTGAGCTTTCTATTCAAGGAATCCTGACCAAAAGTATTAAAATAATATTCAGCAGAACAACTGTTTTCAACATTGTTACATGATTTGCTGCTCAAGAAATATTAGCAAATCAGTATATTAGAATGATTCCTGAAGAATCATGTCAGTGTTTCCCCTACCATTATATTTGGGGGGCGGCCCGCCCCCCCACCGGCAGCCGCCGCCCCCCCACCGGCAGCCGCCGCCCCCCTTTAAGGTCATCTAAACTTTATTTTCTATATAGCGCCAGATCACAACAGACGTCATTTAAGTTTACCTTTCCTATAGAACAGGTCTATACCTTGTTCTTTTATTTAAAAAACGAAATATCCTTATGTTATTTATCTTATTTACACAACGGCATGTCATTTCTGTCTCTAACGTTACGTGGTCACGCGTCTACAATTTCTCCTCCGCTAAAACGCGGACGGGATCGCGGAGTCCATTCATAAAAACAGAATTTACTCTATAGCGCGGGATGCCGCAGAATTCGTCAATTTTTGGTTTAATAATTCAAAAGTAGGTCTCTCACTTAATTCGAATCGCGATATAGACTAGTGTCTGTGAATATTAAAACGCAACAAGACGGTTTAAATATGATTCCTCCATGTTCCGCTTGGCTCTGTATGAATGAATGGCGGAGACGCGGCTTTGTTTACTACACAAATAATGAAGCACACGTGACTCGCGGTTATTTTCGGCCTCTGCCTCTCATTATATGACGACATAAACGCATGAACTTAATCTCCAGAACTGCTGTGAGAGTCACTTCATGTAAATTTTACCGTTTCATTTGAGAAAATTAGCATCATACCGTAGTATATACACAAAAACTAACCGGCAAACTGTCAAAATAAAAGTACGGTTTAACATGTAACAGAAATGTTTTAGTCTTGTATTACTTTTGTACAGTATAATGTAGGTGTTTAAATATTCCTATTTCTGGCAAATTTAATTAAACCGTTAAATGCAGAAATTATAATAATAACAGAAATAACAGAAAAACTCTTGTTTGGCAACAAATAAAAAGGTTTAATTTAATTAATTTAATTTCATTAAAAATAAATATTTAATGCCTGTATTTGATTATCAGAAAATTAAAACACAAGAATTTCTGAAAAAAAAAAAAGAAAAAGATTGTAGGGCCCTATTGTTCAAAATGTTGAAATTGAGATTTTTTTGCTTATTTTTTCACTGAAATAAATGTTTTTGTTATTACACAGAGAGTAATGTACCATACCGTTTGTAAACCACGCCCCCCCCCCTCCCCCCAAACCTGGAATCCTAGGGGAATCACTGCATGTGATAATGAAAACTGGAATAATGGCAGGAATAAATCACATTTTAAAATATGTTCAAATAGAAAGCAGATATTTAAAATATAATATTTCATAAAATAATAATATTTCGCAATATTGCGTTTTTTTTTTTTAATAAATGCAGCCTTGGCGAGCATAAAAGACTTCATTAAACCTGACTTAAGCATAACATCATATTGAATGTAAATGTATGACTGAGACTCACCCCCAAACTTTTCCAAACTTCTTATAACACTCCATGTCGAAATTGTGAAAACCCTAAAATACATTTGCATATAGACATTAAATAAAAAGAGATATAAAATTCTTATTGCTCCAGTATTTGAATACATCATCCTATATTGTTCTACAGTTGTTACATTACAATTACTCACTTTAGTGTATGAGAGAAATGTGCCAAAGAAAGGCCATGGCCTTGGTCCTGGAATTCCCAGTTTCTTGAAAAATCCATGCGGCCAAATACCATAACTACAGTGGGATCAATAACAGATATATCAGACTACAAATAACCACATGAGATCCATTAGATGTAGATATAGAGGTTATGAACTGTCAGTGTTGGGAAGGTTACTTTGGAAATGTAATAGGTTACAGATTACAAGTTACTTGATTTAAAATGTAATAAGTAGTATAACTTTTCAATTACTTTATTAAAGTAATGTAACTTATTACTTTTAATTACTTTTTGATTTCTAATATTCTAATTTCTAATATCTTCAACTGTTAATCATTTTGAAACATTTAAACCAGGTAGAGTTAGCCTTACAGTAGCGTTCAACACTGAATACTATCAGACTTTCAAAATCCTTTATCACTTGAATTAAGATTATAATAAGTAAGGGATAATACACATCTTTATTTTGCGATAACAACTGGCTGAATGTACATTATCCCACTTATTACACAGGTGCTTGATAGATTATTTAGATGTTTCATGTCAAAATTATTAGACACGAAACACTGATCTGAGTTGAAATATTTGAACGCAAAGCTTCCATGAAGAAATCAGTTGCTAGCAAACGGCAAGTTCAAATTAGACATTTTAGGGATACAGTGCAGTCATACCACTTTTCTTACACAACCGCATAAATAATTAAGTAATTCAGACTTTTTTTTTACTTATATTTTTGGGCTTTTTATGCCTTTTATTGTGATAGGACAGTAGAGAGATGACAGGAAAGAGCTGTGAGGAGAGAGGGGAGCGGGATCGGCAAAGGACCTCGAGACGGGAATCGAACTCGGGTCATATGTCATAACAAGATCATAACATAAATAACATCATAACAAGAAATAGTTTAATAGCTATGATACTGGGTTGAAATCAAATGTTTGCATAGTTATGACAGAAAACACTAGCATCTAACAATGCCTTGGAAAAAACAATTTTAAAAAGTAAAGTTCATGCATAAATCCAAATAGGAAATAAAACAGTTATCAAATAAGCATGTGTCCTATTTTGTGTCCTGAACTCCTGAAACATTGGTGTCTCATTTTAGAGCAGTCAATGCAATTTAAAAGAAGTCAGTTAAATCTGTATTTGGGGGGTGCGTGGGTGAAAAAATTCAGATGTAATCCCCTTTGTAATCACTGGCATTTTTTAAAAGTAACTGAAATTTAATTACATATTTTTTTCAGTAACTGTAACTAATTATAATTACATTTATTTTGTAATTAAATTACGTAATTCCGTTACATGTAACTAGTTACTCCCCAACACTGTGAACTGTACACCATGATAAAGCACACAAATACAAGACATAACACTATTGTCACACACTACCGTTGTTGTTTAATACTCACATAAACAGGAGTGTCAAGACCAGAACCACCAAGGTCCAGGTCACAGAGAGAGATGAGAGCTCAATCATTGTACTGTAAGTCAGCTGTCAGCCTAGCACTGTATTCTTCAGTTGAACAGTCCTTCTCCACACCAGTGCTGTCGGTTTGTATTTATTTTCATCAGACGGCACATGATCCGGAAGTGGGCGTGGTTTACAGGTAAGCATGACGACCAAATAAGGTATTAAAAGACAGCTTATTGTAGTTTTAACACCTGACATATTTACGTGTTGAGTTATCGGTGTTCACTGCATTATCTAGCCAGCAGAGGTGACGTAAGTCTTCAGTTACTCCTTTGTTAGGAAGCACACATAAAAAACGAAGACAAGCACAAACAACCGAACCAAAGTTCGCCCTAGAGTGTCAAATAAAGTAGCACATCGATTTTACTCACCTTTGAATACAGTTATTATATATCGAGTATTATATCTGCGACTTCATAAAACACACTTCCTCCGTGTTCTCTTGCACAACATTAGGTGCGTCCGTTCACTGAATTTTAAAAGTTTATAGTGACCCCCACTGGATAAAAAGTGTAACAAAAATGTGTTAGAGTTCAGTCTGGTTCTTATTTTATAAATAGCGTTTATGATTGTATTATTTTATAACATGCGAATAGATGCATGTTCCAGTGCCGTCAGATACAAAAAAAGTGTATTGCCATGTCAAATGTTTATGAATGCTGATCAGAGAACAAATTCAATAACTTTTTAAAGCTTAAGTGCATCAGTGCTAGTATGTATTGGTTTCAGTTGGCATGACCAGTAACATTGTATTTTTAACCAGCTTTTTGGGTGAACACAAAACCACATTTGCTAACATTCAGACCAGAGAAAATTATTTAAAGAATGCAGTTTTAAACTGAAAGGGTGAAAAGTGCTTTTAGGATAAAGTCCAAGTTGTCATACGCTATCAGTCAAAAGTTTTGAACAGTAAAATTTTTTATGTTATATACGAAGTCTCCTCTGCTGACAGAGCCTGCATTTAATTGATCCAAAATAAAGCAAAAACAGAACAATTCTGAAATAGTTTTACTATTTAAAATAACTGTTTTCTTTTCAAATATATTTTAAAATGTAATTTATCCTTGTGATTCCGAAACTGTTTTTTTTTAGCATCATTACTCCAGAAACATGATCCTTCAGAAATCATTCTAATAATCTGATTTGCTGCTCAAAAAACATTATGTTGAAAACAGCTGAGTAGAATTCTTTGATGAATAGAAAGTTCAGAAGAACAGCATTTATCTGAGACAGAAATCTTGTTACATTATAAATGTCTTTATCATCGCTTTTGATCGATTTAAAGCACCCTTGCTCATTTTTTTTATATTTACCAAAATTATACTCCAAGCTTTTGAATGCTTTAATGTATAATGTTACAGAAGCTTTTTATTTCAGATAAACGCTGATCTTTTGATTTTTCTATCATCAAAGAACCCTGAAAAAAATTTACTCCGCTAAAAATTCAGCTTTGAGATCACAGGAGTAAATTACACTTTAAAATATAATCAAATAGAAAATGGTTATTTTAAATAGTAAAAATATTTCAAATGTTTACTGTTTTTGCTGTACATTGGATCAAAAATTAAAAATCTGTTCAGCAAAAAAAAAAAAAGTTCAAATACTTTTGACTGGTAGTGTATGTATACTTATTATTATTTTTTTTACACTGATTTTTTTTTTTTTATCCTGTATACATCTGTTTCATGAATTCTTACAGTGTATCATTTAAATTGCGCTGAAAACTGCTTAGATACTCCAACATTCAGCCAACAGGCAGGAAATACATCTACCAATGCTTTCCAGAATCTGTGTAAATCATGATTTAGTGTGCATGTTGACGTAATATCAAGAAGACATTGTAGTTGGAGACATTGAAGTGAACAAGAAACATTTAGTTAATCATAAAAAAACTTTACGCACAAATTAATTGATCTATCAATTTGGAAAAAGAGATTTTATCTGTCTATGCTACATTTGGCTGTTTTATCCAGTGTTTGTTTTGTAATATCTTTCATATTATTTTACAGATATTTTACAGTAATCTTCTAATCAAAACAGAAAAATGAAGTGTGTGTTCTCTTGTCTCTTATTAAAGCACATGATACTGTCTCACACAGCTAAAATAATAACTCTTTACATCGCATTCATTGTTTATACAGTTTAATGAAACATACACAATGATACACTTCAAATAATGTGTTTTTACATTTAAAACACTGTATACAAAGTAAAAGATACAAAATGAATGAATCAGGAAGAGCTCAAACCGTCGGCACCACAAATCCAAAAATATGATGTAAAAGGTGTATATAATCATAATAACTGTGATATAATTTTAAGTAATTTTATTAATGCTGTATAACATAATATATATATATATATATATAAAAAAATCAATGTTCTACATTTTAATTATTCGTTTGCCTAGCGAGACCTTGGTGTAAATTTCAGTGTGATGGGAACCGTCGGCTGAAAAATAGCATTCAGCTGTACAGGGATCTGAAAAAAAAAGCATTTTTAATTTCCCATTTAATTAAGAGGCAAAACAGTCTGTTTCACATAACCAGTGTGTATGTACTGATGAAATGATGTACCAACCTGTGTCTCTTTACATGGTTCCACACTGAAGTTCTGAAGCAGCTTCACAACAAGAAGCTTCATGATCATTTGGGCGAATCTCATTCCAATGCAATTTCGAGGTCCGAGTCCAAAAGGCATGAAAACGTACTGGTTAATCTCTGACTTACTTTCTGGGCTGAACCTTTAAAAAATTATAAGGGACACATAAAGTTTAGATCAGGTTATATGTGAGAACAACTAAAGTGAGAAGAATTGTGGCTGTGCAGGAAATGCTCAGAAAGCATCAGTTTCTGATGAATCACATCACCTCTCTGGTCTGAACTCCTCTGGAGAGTCCCAAAGCTGTGGGTCACGATTCAAAACATATGTAGGAATTCCAACCAAAGTGTCCTTTGGTATGGTCACCCCACTGATCTCCACAGTTTTCTTAGAGAGCCTCTCTAAGCGTGGTGCAGTGGGAAAGAGGCGCAATGATTCATTGATGGCCATTTCCAAGTAATCCATTTTCATCAGTGCTTCATATGTGATGGGAGTCTAATTAAATAAAAAAACAAGACATGCCAATGTATATTATGGCTTTGTTTTAAAACAACTTCCTGTTCCTTAATTAAAACAACTGAACGCTAAAACTGCCTTAAAGGAATAGTTTTAAAATTTACTGAGGCCATCCAAAATGTATATGATTTTGTTTCTTCATCAGAACAGATTTTGTGAAATGTAGCAATCACTTGCACACCAATGGATCCTCTGCAGTGAATGGGCGCCGTCAGAATGAGAGTCCAAACAGCTGCTAAAAACTTCACAATAATCCACACGACTCCAGTCCATCATTTAATGTCTTATGAACTGCAAAGCTAAGTTGTTAAACACATTCACCATTAAGGCGTTCCAACTTTAAACCATTTTATTTTTGGTCAAAATATGACTTATTAACCACTTCCTCCAGAGAAACATTTTGTCCCATGTTGTTCTCTCACATCAAAATCCGACCAACATATTTGTTTAGAACAGTTTTAGACAGTTTTCTCGTATAAATGGTGCTTGATGTAAGCATAACTCTCTTCTGATTCAGATGAGATGCTGGAAAAAAAAAAACAATATTATTGATGGAGGACTTGTATTTTAGACGGAAGCAACAGTTTGAAGTCAAAACGTCTTAATGATTGATTTGTTTCTTACAAACACAAAGCTTTTCACTTCACAAGACATAATTGATGAACTGGAGCTGTGTCGAATACTTGTGGATTATTGTGATGTTTTTATCAGCTGTTTGGACTCTCATTCCGACGGCACCCATTCACTGCAGCGGATCCATTGGTGAGCAAGTAATATAATGCTAAATTTCTCCAAATCTGTTCTGATGAAGAAACAAACTAATCTACATCTTGGATGGCCTGATTTTTGGGTGAACTATTCCTTGACTCTCTATTGCTTGACTCTACACAAAAAAACTACAAATCTCTACACAAAATCTAATAACAGAGCAGAAGCCTTTTTGTTCTCACATTAGGAGGGAAGTTTTTGTCAATCTCCTCAACCAGTTTTTTCATGCAGTCTGGATTAGTGGCAAGATTATAGAAGAGGAACGTGAGAGCGGTGCTTGTCGTCTCATAACCTCCGAGAATGAAAACAAAGGACTGGGAGAGAATCTCGTGGTCTGTCAGTCCTATCAAATTCACAAAAAAATCATATTCGAAAAGGAGTCGCATTTGAAATGAAAGAATCTATAATGTGTAAATTCTACATAGTCTCTCAAACCTTTTGCTGGTTGTTCAGTTGTGTCATCAATTTTTTCATCAGGTATTTGATTCTGGATCATGAGTTTGAGAAAGTCTACCCGACCCTGATTAAAAATACAAAGATGTAATTTACTGAAGCATTAACATCTGTGCAAAATCTGAAGCTGAAGCTGAAGAGTGAAATAATGACAAACATACATCTGGTTTCTTGTTGTGATCATCCTTAATCTTTTTCAGGGCACTGTAGAAAAATTCCATAGATGATCTTGAAAAAATATTTATGCCCATTTTTCCCAAAAGATTTGCAAGGGCGGGAAATAAAGCTGAAAAAAAAAATATATATATATATATTTTTAGATCTCAAAACCAGTACCTGTAGAAGTAATTTATAATGCAAATGAACAACAGGTCAGTTTTTTAATTATAAAAATGACATACTTAAAATCAGAATGAAAGGACTGAACAGATTGAACGTGAAAAATTTCTTGATGTTGGCAACGAAAGGATCATTTGGGTTGTTTATGGAGTCGATGTCAACGCTAAAGGAGGAGCTGGTGACCACATCCAAACTGTATGAAGCCATAATGCTGAAATAAAAGTAGTGTTTGTTTCTTGTTAGATACATTATATAGTGATCATTAACATATCATTCATTTTAATAAAGCTAATGTCATCTACAATAATTAGAGACCTTTATTGATAAGTTTAATTAATTTTATGTGGTTTTATGCACTACCAGTCAAAAGTTTTTGAACAGTAAGATTTGTAATGTTTTTTTAAAGAAGTCTCTTCTGCTCACCAAGCATGCATTAAAAAAAATAGAAAGAGCCAAAGATCAGCATTTTTATGAAATAAAAAGCTTTTGTATTATACACTATACCATTCAAAAGCTTTCAGTCAGTATTTTGGGATGATACAGACATTTAATACATACAGACACATTTTAGATTATATTCAAATAGAAAACAGTTATTTTAAATAGTAAAAAGTATTTTAAAATTGTGAGCATAAAAAACATGAATAATCTTGTTGTTCTAAAACCTTTGACTGGTAGTGTAAACAGAATTCTACTGCAGTAGAACTGCATAGTACTGCAGTCAATGATTAACTATGAATGCTCTTTATGTTTTGTTTAAGGACAGATGTCAGACTTACTCTTTTATTTTAACTGGTTGATCGTGGGCTCTCTTTTGCATATTTTTAATAAAACGATCTGCATGTGTCACAGCTATGGGAAAAATCTGAAACATATTTACAAATAAGTGTTAGTTACATATAAATAATATAATATATACAGAATACTGCGAGACTAGATGCCAGTGATTCAATGTGTTTAAAATCTGTTTAACAACTTCATAATATCTTATTTTGTCATACAAAGAATAAAGTCATTCATATTTTGAACAACATGAGAGATGACAGAATTTGGGTGAAGTATCACTTTAAGGGCCTGTACTGTACCTCCTTCAGTCGACCACTTGTGAAATATGGAGAGAGTGAACTGCGGATTCTCTTCCATCTCTCATCTTTAACAAAAGATATTCCATCAGCAAAGGGTCCAGCAAGGTCTGCATTTGTTTCCTGTACAAATATCAAAATGATGTTTACTGGGGCGTAAAACGAAATCCTCAGCTTCCTGCCATTATCACACTTTCTGTACAACTTTGAAGGTGAGCTTACCCTTCTGTTAGTGAAGGTAGAATAACATTCTTTCACCATAATTGCTTTGATCATTTCCAGGTCAGTAACCATTAATATTGGGAGCCTTCCATCATAGATCCTGAGAAATGAAAGGAATATTGATAATTTTGCACTCACAGTGATTCAGAGAAATACCAACACTACCATTCAAAAGTCTGGAGTCAGTACTTTTTTTTTTTTTTAATACAAGGATGCATTAAATAGATCAAAAGTGACATTACATACATGTATAATGTTACAAAAGATTTCTGTTTCAAATAAATGCTGTTCTTTTGAGCTTTCTATTAAAAGAATCCTGACAAAAACTATAAAAAAACAACACTGCTGCTCAAGAAACATTAGCAAATCAGTATATTAGAATGATTCCTGAAGAATCATGTGATAATGAAGACTGGAATAATGGCAGCTTTACCATGATAGGAATAAATTAGATAATAAAATATGTGACCCTGGACCACAAAACCAGTCTTAAGTAGCACAGGTATATTTGTAGCAATAGCCAAAAATACATTTTATGGGTCAAAATTATCGGTTTTTCATTTTTAATAATAAAAAGTAAAGATCATGTTCCATTAAGATATTTTGTACATTTCCTACCGTAAACATATCAAAACCTATTTTTTGATTAGAAATATGCATCGTTAAGAACTTCATTTGGACAACTTTAAAGGCAATTTTCTCAGTATTTAGATTTTTTGCACCCTCAGATTCCAGATTTTCAAATAGTTGTATCTCGTTTAAATATTGTCCTTTTTTAACAAATACATCAAATGGAAAGTTTATTTATTCAGCTTTCATATGATGTAAAAATGTATATATAAATGTAAAAAAAAAAATGACCCCTATGTCTGGTTTTGTGGTCCAGAGTCACATATATTAACATAGAAAGCAGGTATTTAAAATATGATATTTCAGAATATATTAATATTTCACAATATTACAGTTAAAAGACTTCATTAAACCTGACTTAAGCATACCATCATATTTAATGTAAATATATGACTGAGACTCACCCCCAAACTTTTCCATACTTCTTATAACACTCCATGTCGAAATTGTAAAAACCCTAAAATACATTTTTATATAGACAAAAAAATAAAATAAAATAAAATATTGCTCCAGTATTTGAATACACCATCCTGTATTGTTCTGCAGCTGTTACATAATGAATTACTCACTTTAGTGTATGAGAGAAATGTGCCAAAGAAAGGCCATGGCCTTGGTCCTGGAATTCCCAGATTCTTGAAAAATCTATGTGGCCAAACACCCCAACTACAGTGGGATCAATAACAGATATATCAGACTACAAATAACCACATGAGATCCATTAGATGTAGATATAGAAGCTATGAACTGTTCAGTGTGATTTAGTAAACAAATACATCACACTGCTAATTAAAATTAGATTAAATACACATATTATTACAGATACTGAACTAAAAGCTATAACACAGAATACTGCACAGCTATTAATAGCTTCTATGACTTCTTGTTGTTTAATACTCACATAAACAGGAGTGTCAAGACCAGAACAACCAAGGTCCAGGTCACAGAGAGAGATGAGAGCTCAATCATTGTACTGTAAGTCAGCTGTCAGCCTAGCACTGTATTCTTCAGTTGAACAGTCCTTCTCCACACCAGTGCTGTCGGTTTGTATTTATTTTAATCAGACGGCACATGATCCGGAAGAGGGCGTGCTTTACAGGTAAGCATGACGACCAAATAAGGTATAAAAAGACAGCTTATTGTAGTTTTAACACCTGACATATTTACGTGTCGAGTTATCGGTGTTCACTGCATTATCTAGCCAGCAGAAGTGAAGTAGGGGGAGCGCGGAGCACAACCTAACACTTTTAAATTTCTCAGTTTGTGTAAATCCACGTGGGGTTCAGAGTATATTTTTTATCCACGTTAATTTCACACTTGTCTAGTACAAATATGTCGCTTTGTTTTATAATTACAGTGTATACGTTTTTCGTTATTTACCTCAAAAGAAAGGAAGTGAAAAGTGACCCGTAGGTGGGGTACATTGTAACATGTGAGGGGAACGTTGTAATATGACCATATGACAGCTTAACATGTTGTCTGATCGAATAAAAAAAAAAATATACGACGAACTGAAATATTTTGTCACTAAAATAAAATGATTAACTTTTACAAATAAATTAATGGCGTTTTTTAAGAATTAAAAATTATCTAATTTTTCACAATGAACACATCACAACCATGCGTGGGACGGTCCTGATCGCAAAACACAGCACGATGAAACACATTCAGACATTAAAAAAACCACTCCTCTCCCTCCAAACACAGCTCTCATAGAACACGAGACACATGCGAGCCAAAATGCTTTACATTTCTTGAAATAATAATTTCTGAACATTGTTAGTCTTTATTTACCTGTTTTTTGAGGCATCTTATTAAAATCCATAAAAGTAAATAGTGAAAATTACATCGCTAATGTCATAGAATAGCATAGTTTAATAATAGCGGGGCAAATTGTAACGCAGTGTTACAACTTTCCCCATCAGCGCGACTGGAATATAAAACTGGTTCGTGTCTTCTGCTGGTTTGCCAAGCATTAATAAACCATCTAAACTGATAAACAACAGATTGGAGATTAAAATAATAGCAGATTTGTCTCATTTTAAATAAATACTAAAATTTTTATTACTTCAGCCAGAAATGTACATTTACTATTGTAAAATAAATATTCAGCAATATCTCCAAAAGGCTTTTGAATTCTGGCGCACTTTTGTCTCTGTATAGTGTTGCTATGGCAACTAATAAATACCGTAAATTTAGTTAAGCTAGCATGTGTGGAAATATTTAAACCACGTGTTACAACTAACCCCGCGTTAGTTTGTGCCCCGCGTTCCCCTATTACTAACGTTACAAATAGTTAGGGTGATACCTGAAAGCCATGTACCATAGTTTTTAACTGTAGCATTTGTTATAATAAGACCAGGCCAATAATTACTTTTTTAACTGATCAATATAGCATTTGTTAGCCAATAGCTACAACATGCCACAGTTGTAATATAAATCTATACGGGAAAAATCTATTCCCTTAACAGATAATTTAATATAAAGTATTCAACAAGACGTTAGACTAAATTTTAAACAATAAATAAGCCTACAATAAATTGTTGTATAGGTGGTCATGAGTAGTTTAAAAAGATTTTAATATATGTTAGTACTGGTTCAAAACTGTTTTCTATTTTCATCAGTCTTTTAGTTTATTTGCCCTTTTTACATGCTGTTTAACTTACTCCAAAGCATTTTAAAGTGTCTGTTTCTCTTAATAATCCAAATAGATCACATAGGTTATTTGACCATCACCCCCGCGATAGGAATGGCCTGGGCAAATCTTATCACGTGTCTCGAGCGCGCTAGCGTTTTTTGCGTCTGGCTTCCGGTCTCATCCACTTCCAGCTATTTTTAGCTGCACAAAAAGCTCGTTTTGCTGCTCGATATTGCAAACTAGTGTGTCTTATCGTATTATTTTAATGTATTATCTTAATTATGAACACACTGGCTTGTAGTGCAAACTGTTTAACCGTTTACTGCACTTCGATAGTTTTCTGGTTATTTCCCTATGGCGGATTATGAACCGTCTAACACATTACCAGAAAACAGCTTACTTCCGCATTGAAAAATAAGGTGGATACGGTGATTTGCGCGACGCTCGAAATTGCCTTATTCAAGGTTTCCATTAACCATGGTATAAAGATGGGGGGTCTCTAATGGTAAAATACAATTATTGCTGGGATTGAATGGATCAAAAGCAAGTCTTTGGGAACAACTAGAAACTATTTGGAACTCAGTAACAATGGAGACTGTGAAGAAGTGCATAAAATTATGCTAGCAAGAATGCATGCTTTTGTCGAGGCCAAAGGATGCCATACAAAATAAAAATCAAATTTTTCTTTCTTTCTAGATTTCTATATTTATTATATATATTTCTATATTTATTATTTACAACGGTTTTGTTCTTGTCAATTCAATCAGTTGACATTTTTTACACTGATTAGTTTGTTTTTCTGCATACATTGATCTGTTTCATAAATTGTTAGTGTACAGTTAAAATTGTGCTGAAAACTGTCCATAGATTCCCTAACAATCAGCCAAACAGGCAGAACAGCGATACAAAATACAGCTACAGACTATTCTGATAAAAGTGATCGTTTGATGACATGCTTTCCAGAATCTGTATAAAACTTTTTTCCCATCATGATTTAGTTTGCATGTTGACATAACATCAAGAAGACATTGTAGTTTGAGGCATTTAAGTGAACAACAAACATTTAATTTATCATAAAAAAATCTTTACTTCATGAACGTCCATGACATACACTTGTGCTAAAACAGTTGGTGGAACTGAAACGAACATTTCCATAACAGTACACTCTTG
The DNA here is from genome assembly GCA_012976165.1 of Labeo catla. Taxonomy (NCBI): domain Eukaryota; kingdom Metazoa; phylum Chordata; class Actinopteri; order Cypriniformes; family Cyprinidae; genus Labeo; species Labeo catla. The sequence goes on along the minus strand of VONZ01000051.1, from coordinate 59,698 downwards.
TTTGATTACTGTTGGCATTTTGAAGAACTGCAAAAATTCATACGTCTTGTGAAAGAACAACGGAACTACTGTACGTCACTTCTGAAGAACACTACTGGTGAACAACAAAATTCATACAAATTAACTCTAAAATCGCACTGTAAAATTACACTTTTTACAAGCCTGTAAAAAAAGCAAATATTCCATCGAAAGAAGGAAACTGAAATATTTATGGCTCAAAAGTGCAGAACACATGTGCAAAGCAACCGCATACTGATCTCCTCACATACAAATCATACAATCGTTCATTAAATAATTTCAAGTGAGTGTTTGCAGTTCCTAAGCGAGGCCAAACAGACAGGAACAAAACAAGAAGAGTAAAAGCAAAAAAAAGAAAAAACTATGAGCTTGAATTTTGAAATGTGTGAGAATGAGCAATGGCACAAATCACAACACATCTGGCACTGTCTCACCGTCTGATTACACAGAGGCAGGGAACCAGAGCTGTCTGGCTTCTTGCTGGTGAGTCTATAGAGAATATACTGAGAACAACCGTGCTTCATTATCCAGGTCGCGTAAACGCGAATCAAATCCATTAGAGAAGATTTACATTTCATGACCTTTACGATCTCAAGTGCAACATGTATATATAGACACTGACAGTGAGATGAGATTATTCAGACAAGAGTATACAGTAATTACAGCGTGTTTTTCACATAGCTTTTTCCTTATGTTCTTTTCAGTGTGGTAAGGGCAGGAATGTTAAGTGTGAATATATGCCGCTCTTCAGAGCGGGAATGTCTCGTCACATCTATAGGCGTTTTCTGCTGCGTCCTGCTTAGCAAAACCACAGACATCTATGCATCTTTCACAACCAAGGCTGCAAACAGGAGGGACACGTATATTAACAGTAACTCTGATTAGTCTTCGGTATCGGTATAAAAATCATTTCTTCTTCCCTTAATGATGATCACGATCACTAATCGAGTACATTCAGGATCCAGCAACTCGATGAGCGGTCTCATGTGATGTCTCTTGTAGTGCTCGTGGTGATAGTACTGTGCGAAACCAGAGAATTTCCTCTACAACTATGTTGTCCGAGCTGCAAAGAGGGGTCCGGGTCCTCTTGTGTGTCACACGAACGAGGAGAAGCCTGTGACGGGAGTTCGTGAGCCTGGGGCGGGCTGCCCGGCGGGGGTGTAAACCCCGCCAACGCTGTGCTGTGTGACCACTGTCTGATAGTAGGACTCGGTGTCCCCGCTGGCACATTCATCGTAGGAACAGGCCAGCGTCTGCTTCAGCCCCTTCTGCTGCCGCTTCCATGAGTTGAAGTACGACGGGTCGCTCATGTAGTGATTCACGAACGAGTGTTTGATCGGCTCCTCTTCGCACTCGCTGTCTGTGGCCTGAACGGGGAAATATGAGAGGGGAAATCAGACACTTGGAAGATTTACAGTCATGGCCAAAAATATCGGCACCCTTGCAATTCTGTCAGAAAATGCAACACTTCTCTCAATTGCAAAATGTTTTGGTATTTACATGCTTTTTGTTTTTGTTTGCACTGCAACAACTCCAAAAAACAGAGAAGAAAAGTCAAACTTGATAAAATTTCACACAGAACCCAAAAATGGACTGGACAAATTGACTGACACCTTGTCAAAATTGTAGGAAATAATTGCTTTTCAAGCATGTGATGCTCCTGTAATTTGTATTTAGACACACCTGTGGCAAGTAACAGGTTTGGGCCATATAGTAATCACACTTACTACATACGCAACCAGTTAAAATGGAGAAACGTTGCCTCAACCTTTGTGTTGTGTGTCACACTGAACATGGAGAAAAGAAAGAAGTGTAAAGAGTTGTCTGTGGATTTGAAAGAAAAAAGTTGTGGAAAAACATAGACAATCTTAAGGCTACAAGTCCATCTCCAGAGATCTTAATGTTCCTGCGTCCATTGTGCGCAAGATCATCAAGAGATTTACAGCTCATGGCACTGTAGCTAACCTCCCTGGACGTGGATGAAAGAGCAAAATTAATGAAAAATTACAACAAAGGATTGTTCGAATGGTGGATAAAGAACCCCGATTAACTTCCAAACAAATTCAAGCTGATCTGCAGACACAGAGTACAACAGTGTCAGTACACACTATCCATCGCCATCTGAATGAAAAGGGACGCTATGGTAGGAGACCCAGGAGGACACCACTGCTGACACAAAGGCATAAAAAAGCAAGGCTGGAGTTTGCCAAAACTTATGTAAAAAAACACTATTCTTCTTAGAGTACGTACTGTGGACAGATGAGACAAAAGTAGAGCTTTTTGGTAAAGGACATCATGGCACTGTTTAAAGAAAAAGAAATGAGGCCTTCAAAGAAAAGAACACAGCCCATACAGTCAAACATGGTGGAGGTTCAAAGATGTTTTGGGGTTGCTTTGCTGCTTCTGGCACTGGATGCCTTGACTGTGTGAACGGTATCATGAAATCTGATGATTACCAAAGAATTTTGGGGCGCATCGTAGTGGCCAGTGTCAGAAAGCTGCGTCTCCACCAGAGGTCATGGGTCTTCCAGCAGGACAATGACCCGAAACACACTTCAAAAAGCACTCAGAAATGGTCACAAACAAAGCACTAGAGAGTTCTGAAATGGCCAGCAATGAGTCCAGATCTGAATCCCATACAACACCTGTGGAGAGATCTCAAAACAACAGTTGGGAGAAGGTATCCTTCAAATCTAAATGACCTGGAGCAGTTTGCAAAAGAAGAGTGGTCCAAAATTTCAATAGAGAGGTGTAAGAAACTCATTCATGATTACAGAAAGCAAATGATTTCAGTTATTTTTTTGCAAAGGGGATGCAAACAAAAAAAAATAAACATGTGAGTACCAAAACATTTGCAACTGCAACAGTTTTCTGAGAGAAGGATTGCATTTTCTGACAGAATTGCAAGGGTGCCGATATTTTTGGCCATGACTGCATGTTGCGATATTCTGCATGTAAGAGATAATATGCAGTAGGGCTGCCCCCTAACAGTCGACTAGAAGAGGCTTGGTTGGCCAATTTTTTTCGCAGAAAAAATAAAACAGTCTGTGATGGACAGATCTTTAATGGATGGTCTATGTGGTAATAGCCCCTAGGCTGCTCTTTGTGTGAGGCCCCCCCTTAATTATTATGCTTTACTGGAGAAATGTATTTAATGCCATATATCAGTGGTGGCGAACCTTGTCCTGGAGAGCCACAGCCCTGCAGAGTTCAGCTCCAACCCTAATAAATACTCACCTGCCTGTAGCTCCCTAGTAAACATTCAGACTTTGATTAGCTTGTTCAGGTGTGTTTGATTAAGGCTGAAGCAAAACTCTGCAGGGCTGCGGCTCTCCAGGACCAACGTTCACCAGCCCTGCCATATATGGTCCACACGCAAAAAAGGTGAACTGGCATACACACACAATGAGACAGCCAATCCTACAGTGTTTCCTCTACATTCCTAGTGTCCCCACAGGATTTTGTGAGACCGTGGTGGGTGCACATTGGTTCCTCTAGAGGGTTCAGGGGGTTCGTAGGGCACAATTTTCACTACATAAATTCTTATAAAAAGTAACAAATGCTATTCTGTCAGGAGCAAGGAGTGGCTTTCTCCTTGTCTTTTGTTGTTTAATTATCATTAACACTGACATTTAATTCAAGAGACAAGATGAGAGATTCAAGTTCACAAGAAGGAGACAAGGTCAATATTTTTACACATTTTTAAAAAATTCTCAGTGATCGAATACATGACCGTATGGTCTGCAGGTGCATTTTTAATTGTTTTAACTTATCTTGTAATAAATGTCATTTCAGTTATACTTTCAGAGTATGAATTATCATTTGCAGTAAAAAATAACAACACTCAAGCACTGTTAAAGGTTTTGCCAGAAACCCAACTGACTGGCTTCTTTCCTGTATGATTTCAAGTCTCTTCAGACCTTAGAACTGTACATGAATTATGAGCTTCTAGAACGTTTGACCCCTTAACTGAAGATCTTTTTACAAATGGAACAAACGGTATAAATAACAATAGGCTAAATAACACAGTTCCTTCTCAGTTGTATTAAGTGCAAACAATAAGTGCGGCCATAAAAGTACGCTAGATTACTCTCTCAATATTCAAAGTGCAAATAGAGACCAAAATTTTCAAGCATGATACAGAGATATAGACAACTGCACAACCTATTATAGCCTACATACAAATAACAGCCTAGATATATTATGTAGCCTAATTTGCACGCATTTGGGGAACTGCTCTCTAAACGCGGGGTATTAAAATTGCTTTTGAATTCGCATGCACGCTTCACTGTTTCGTTTTAAGATTGCACAAATTCTTGGCGGTACTGAGCATGCATTCTACAACACAAGACATTAACAAGACATTTAACAAACGAATTTGAAACTGGGGGGGGGACACAAATGGGATTTTGTAAAGTGTAAATTACGCCCCAGTGAAAATTACGCCCCTGGAGGTGCCGGTGCTGTCACTTTCTGTGTCATTTTTGGTCATACAGATAAGAGTAATACATCTTTATGTAAACTATTTGTTTATTTGTGTGCACTCACAATAAAACATTGCGCTTTTGTAAAATAATGAAAGCATGCAGAATGCGCTTTGTCGTCTCGGTCTCTGTAAACTTGAGCACGAAACTCCGAAGCTCCAAAGATATATCTATAGAGAATGAACTTTTAAGGCTTATTATATTGATTTCAATGGTTTATTAATAAACGTTTGATTAGTCGACTAATGCTTAAAATGAACGACTACTAGTCGACTAGAAAAATCTTTGAGGGCAGCCCTAATATCCAGTCATCTGGTGAAAGTAAACCACAATAGAGTGAATATGCGTCACAAACCTCAGACTCTGACATCTCTGCAGGCCTCTCTGTCAACGCAGTGCTCTCTGTGGAAACCACGCCGTTGTAGTTGCTACAGATGTCTTCGTCGGAATAGCGCAGCCCAGCTGGATTGGGTCGGGGAGGGGACCTGCTTGAAGAAAAAAGGAAGTGGTAAGGACATATGTGATGTCAGCCAATCAAAAACTTACTCTGTTGTGCAACTCAAGGAACCTGATCTCATTGTTTGCCTACCTTCCTTTATCCCAACCCTAAGTGATACTGCAGCAACAAGGATAGTTCACCCAAAAATGAACATTTTGTCATTAATTACTCACCCTTGTGTCGTTCCAAACCTGTAAGACCTTTGTTCATCTTCAGAACACAAATTAAAATATTTTGAATTAAATCCGAGAGCTTTCTGACCCTACATAGACAGCAACGCAACTGACACATTCAAGGCCCAGAAATGTAGTAAGGACATTGCTAAAGTAGTCCATGATGTCTTAATGATAATGTCTTTACTATCTTTCTGGACACTGAACTTGGTAGTTGTGATGCTGTCTAAACAGGGTCAGAAAGCCCTTGGATTTCATAAAAAAGGAAACTTTGCTTCCTTTGCTCCTGTAAACAAATGTTGACTCACAGGAAGACTCACAGGCGCATGCACAACGCCAATGTCCTACATCATCCGTCTGGAGTTGCTTCCGTGTACAACCAATCGACACAAGCTAGATTAAAGTGATTAATACGTTTTAAATATGGATATTTTTGTACAAAAATGCATCGATTTGATACAGGAGACATCCCTGGAGGCACTTCTTCTTATGGATGGATGCACTTTATTGGACTTGTTTTGGACTGATGAAGAGAAACACCTGTCTATGCCATTCTAAAGCTTTGAAGTGGCAGGATAATTTTTAATATAACCAAGATTGGATTTGTCTGAAAGAAGTTAGTCATATACACCTTGGACGACTGGAGTAAATAATGGGCTGATTTTCATTTTTGGGTGAACTATCCTTTAATGAGTCATTGGTGTTTCAGGTGTAACGTGCAATAAACCAGTCAGAGTCTCATCTTCTATTCCCTTTAAAAGCCAGTTGCACTTGCACCATGGTGGATTTGCTATTTATATGGGGGAATGTGCAAGAGCAAAGACTGAACGCTTCTCCAGAAAGAAAACAGATCCGTTCGCATGCGAGGTTAAATACTATCCATCATGACATGTAGGCATTTTTATCTTTATGTACACAATAATGATCACAATAATGATCTTTTACACTGTAATCCTTTCACTTTTATTATTTGGCACGTTTATGTGTTTTTATTACTAATGCCCTTTAAATAAATAAAAAAAATAATGCGCCATTGACTTTAAAAAAGATTTCAGTTGGTCAATGGCGCAATTGTTTTCAGTTGCCTCAAAATAGCAATGAGCCAACAATGTGCCTAAACACACCTCGTTTTCAGACCAGCACACCCATGGGCGAACAGATGGGTGCATTTGCTATATAAACAACGTGGTGCGGATATGAAAATGATGGCTGCGTTGGGCTGAAACTAGCAAAAACCACTTTATGTTATGATGACAAAATGCACTCATTAGTGCACTCATTAGTGTCTTACAGTGCTTGTCAATGTTAAAATGTTTGAGATGTTTGGCCAATCAAATCAAAGAAGGTTCACAGAAGCCAAACAACAGTTTTATGGTAGAAATATTAAACAACTTACAGTAATTTTCAGGGATATAAACTACGATCTTTTTGGGTCAAATTTTGCTGTTTTGAATTGAAAATATTACAGCATATAATTTGTGTTGAGGCAATTTGACAAGACAATAAATGTTGAGCTGTTTTTAGAATTTTGGCCATAAGTTTAAAAGTTAAAGTGTGCACATTGTGAATGAATTTAAAGGAGAGTTTCACTTCCAGAACACAAATTTACAGATAATGTACTCACCCCCTTGTCATCCAAGATGTTTGTTTCTTTCTTTCTTCAGTCGTAAAGAAATTATGTTTTTTAAGGAAAACATTTCAGGATTTCTCTCCATATAGTGGACTTCTATGGTGCCCGTAACTTCCAAAATGCAGTTTAAATGCAGCTTCAAGAGGCTCTAAACGATAACAGCCGAGAAATAAGGGCCTTATCTAGTGAAACGGTCGGATATTTAAAAAAAACAAAATAAAAAAAACAAAATAAAAATAATATATATATACATATATATATATATATATATATATATATATATATACATACACTTTTTAACCTTAAATGCTCGTCTAGTTCTGTGATGCGCATACGAACACTGTGTAATCTGGGTCAATACAGTTAGGGTGTGTTGAAAAACTAACATCTTATTTTCTCCTCCTGTTTCAAAATAGGATGTAGGATGATTTTGAAGTTGGTGGAGAAAATGAGATGGGAGTTGTTTGATGTACCCTAACTGTATTGACCCGGATTACACAGAGTTTGCATGCGCATCACAGAGCTAGACAAGATGATCATTTGAGGTTAAAAAGTATATAAACTGTACATTTTCTTTAGAAAATAACAGATCATTTTCTTTGCCTGGGATCGTTTATAGCCCCCTTTGAAGCTGCATTTAAACTGCATTTTGGAAGTTCAAACTCGGAGGCACCACAGAGGTCCACTATATGGAGATAATTCCTGAAATGTTTTCCTCAAGAAACATAATTTCTTCACGATTGAAGAAAGAAAGACATTAATGTCTTGGATGACAAGGGGGTGTGTACATTATCTGTTCTGGAAGTGAACTTCTCCTTTAATGAATATGCTTATAGGACAGGGTTAACTCTTCTCCATTATTTGATAAAATACAGTGGAAAATGTAATTAAATTTACAGTAAGCCTAAGCGGAAAGGAGGCATGTTTGGTGACCTCATTTAAAGACATTTAGTGACTGCTTAAACTGGTAAGAAGGTTTTTGTGAAATACCACAAAAATGGCATAACCTTATTATAAATTCGCCTCCATCAGATTATGCATGCATAAGCTCCGTTGGTACAGTACCTGGTGCCATTCTTCCTCAAGAAGACACCCTTGACGTGAACAGGCCTGCTGTTGAGCTCTAGAGCTGTGAAGCCTCCATTGTCCAGCGTGACCGTCTCCTCCACCGTGGACACAGCTTTACCTAAAGCAGTCAGCATATCATCATCACAGCAAAAACATCACCTGGGTCAAACTTTAATCACTGTTTGCCGCACAGCGTGGGTGTCTGAGTGGGCAGATGTGTTTATCTGGATGAATATGTATGCGAATTTACAGTACATAATGATTGTGTGAGGGAGGATGGATGGATGGACGTGTCATGAGAAGGCTGAAGAGGTTTAGTTCAGGTCACCTGTTCCACAGCTCTTGTACTTCCTGTTCTGCCCATGCAAGACGAGACCAAACACCACCAGCAACAGCAGAATCAGACCACACAATGCCAATACGACGAGAAACCACCACTCCTCGTAAAAAGGGGTGTCTAGTTGGGCTGTTAATGACAAAGAGAATGAAATATATAGATAAGAAATACAGAAATACTCCATGTGACTTGATTTTTTTTTACCCCATTAGCTGCAAGTCAGAGTTAGTCTGCAGATTTTGGGCAGTCAGACTTGAAAGATTTCAACAAAATCATGCAATGTATGACGGGCACAGAAGCTTGATGATTCCATCCAATCAGTGAAGATTAAACATTTTTGATATTTTGAGCTGATTTTAGAACACATGTTGTGTTCTAAACAAGGCACATGTTTTTGCATAAGTTTTGTTTTGGAACTATTTGAAAGTCTAATCCACAGTCGTTTATTTTATGAAGCTCAATTTTTCTCTTTAACCACAAGCATTTACCTGTATTGCTTTTGTTGTGCAGACATGTGGTCAAATGAGTTTGTACAGCCACAAAAGACTGCCTACTTACTGTCCACTGACCTAACGTGAGCATAATGGAACATGTTTTGTAGATTTCAACTTTGCTATTTTGGGCCAAAGCACACCGATTGAAATTGCGGTTACCATTTGTATCCTTTCCATTCCTTTCCTTGCAGCGTAATGGCTTCATTTATTCAATCGTATTTGTGTGCTGCACTTGGTGCTCCTGTGAACGTGATGTAGAGTGTGACAAAATAAGAGGGGACAAAATCCAAACACAAGTAGTCACAGCATATGCTTTTAAAACAGTAGTTTTCAAACTTTTTTAAAGGGATAGTTCACCCAAATATGAAAATTCTGTCATTAGTTATACACCCTCATGTCGTTCCAAACCTGTAAGACCTCGTTCATCTTCGGAACACAAATTAAGGTATTTTTAATTAACCCATTTTTTTTCTGACCCTGCATAGACAGCAACATGTTGAAGACTTAGAAAGGTAGTAAGGACATTGTTAAAATAGTCCATGTGACATCAATGGTTCAGTCGTAATGTTAGGAAGCTACAAGAATACTTTATGTGCTCAAAGAAAACAAAAATAACTTTTTTCAACGATTTCTTCCAATCTGATCTCATGACAAAAACGTACCTCTGGGAACTTTTCGCAAGACGGAAAATACATACCGCCATGTACATTTCATGACATATTTGATGTGAAATGTTTATTGAGTGTGCTAAAAGAGCATTCGTTTTTTTTTCTACGATGAACAGATGAATGTACATATGGTACGTTTTGTGTGACGTTGGTTTTGTACGTGTCACCATGGTTCTGACTTGAAATATCCGATGAGTGGTGCTATAACTCTAATGCTCGGTGAGATTTTTAATTAACATTAATTAACTGCGCTACCTGCACTACTACCCGATAGTATGAACAAAAGCGAATGTGATGTAAATTGCAAGCATGCCGTTTTAGCTTGTTTTTTGATCTCTCGTCTTTCAGCTCTTTTATCGTAAGTCATGTTTTTCATGGGATTCGTACCCAAAGATTTCGCATCTGTGCAGGCTGAGCTACCGAGCAAGTGGAAAGCAAAACATATGGAGCTATAATCAAACCTGTGTATAAAAAATGATTACAAGTGCTCGCTGTTTTTACTGCCTCTGTGTTCATTTTTGTTTAAAACTGCAGTGATGTGTACTTATTGGTTACGTATTTCGCATCTTGTGAAAATGTTCCCACAGGTACGTTTTCATCATGGGATCAGGTAGATTTATTCTCTTCCATGTCAGTCTGTGATGCACATTTAGGAGAGTATCACGATGCGTTAAGCCTTGTTTAGCGGAGTAATGCACATGTATGCACCATGGTACTGTCGTTAACGTGTGGCAAAGACTGACACAGAAGAGAAGAAATTGTTGAATAAAGTTCTTTTAGTTTTCTTTGCATACAAAAAGTATTCTTGTCACTTCATAAAATTACAGTTAAACCACTAATGTCACATGGAATATTTGAATGATGTCCTTACTACCTTTTTGGGCCTTGAACGTGCCAGTTGCGTTGCTGTCTATGCAGGATCAGAAAACACTTAGATTTCATCGAAAATATCTTAATTTGTGTCCTGAAGATGAATGAAGGTCTTACGGGATTGGAATGATATTGGAAAGAGAAATTAATGACAGAATTTTTATTTTGGGGTGAAATATGCCTTTAAATAATCCTAGCAATGCATTTTAGGTCTTTTTAGGCATCCCAGGGATTGAAAACCAGTGTTTTAAAACAATTTTAAGACCAGGTGCAAAAAGTAGTGTGTTTTGTTTGACCACTTGTCAATGGCTTGGAAAGTAATTGACTGAGGTCCGGACCTCGGTACATTTATCACATAAAATTTGTTGTCTGAATGACTAATTTGCAGTTTAAAACTCCTCATATTAGTATCTACATTGTGTCCGTCGCTGGCGGAGTGAACGAGGCTGTTGCCAAATCCATATATTATAAACGTCTTTGAATTTGTCTTTTTCTACTTAATTTGGCAATTTAGAGAGACAATAAAGTGGGAAGTTGCAGTTTCGGGTTAGCGATATCTTTATCTTATCTTATTTTCAGAACATCTGAACTAATTTTTGTTTATTTTTATTTATTTTTCATTTTTTAATTTGTTTTCACAGCAATATCTGGCAACTCTGGCAACTATTGCTGACAGGATACCACATTCGGTAAGGCAAATGCAAAAAACATCATGATATTATCTGTCAGAAACTTTATGAACGCTATCAAAAACAGTGTATATAATGAGTCGTATTTGTAGGGTTATTATAGCACAATTGGTTACAGCCATGTAATTGACTATCCTTCATATTACTAATAGTGAAACTTGCCAACTTGGGAAGATGTTTCCTTATTTGAAAGAAGCAGCAGTGATCGTCTACCATATTTGGAGCAGCAGCGACACACGTTTATTGGCCCGTGTCCTATCTGCTCATCTCTAGTGCTCTAGAGCAAAGGAGAGCGTGGCCCAAATGTGCCAGCACTCTCCAGTCATATGTGACAGCCGCTGATGGACTGCTCTGACAGCAATACTGAGCTGCTGTGACATCAGCTCACAGACAGATTGGAGCATGCCTGTGGTATGAATATTTCAGTCCCATGACATGCGAGATGTTGATAACATACTTTGCTTTTCATTTACAAACAGGCCTCTAGGACTTGCACAACACTGCATTAATTACTTGCTGAGGCAACATGGCAGTGTTTCTTGAAAGCGCTAGCCAGTGGCCAAAGAGAAAGACTAAGTGAGATGGAGAAGAAAGCTGTAGTCTTTGACAGCTTCATTTTTTTCCCTTTGTATAAGTTTAGATGCCAACATTGAAATATTGCTTTCAAATACATTCTTTGTCACTGACGGAACTCTTATCAAGGTTAAAGCTTGAATGAAACACCACAATTAATTATGGTTAGGTTTATAATATCACAAACAAAAACCACTTTGTTTGGCTGTAGCTATTAAAAACAAACTAATCATATGACAGCCTCCAAGCAAACATCCTGAAACTGTTTCAACAATATTATTACTCAGCTATAATATTCAGAGATACAAAGGTCTTCACTATATTTATTCAGCAAATAAATCTAGTTTCATTCCTTTTAAGGCAATGGCCTCTAGATGACCTCAGTTACGTTTATTAACTTTCCTTATACAGCAATGAACAGAAATTGGTTGTATTATCTGTGATAAGGGGAAGACTGGTAGTTCAAAGTCTGTGTGATACAAATCCGAGATAAGGTTGCTCAACCACAGGAAAACACATGAAAACAAGGCAATCGTAATGAGTAAACATTCATAAAAGTGAAAGAGAACAGCCACACCTCAAATCACAAATGCACTGCAAAAAAATCAATAAAAATCAGTATACTCAGTATTTTTGTCTTGTTTTCCAGTACAGACATCTACTGTGAAGACACTACATTTACAATACCTGCAAAACTAAATGACGTAAGATATTAAGTCTTGTTGATATAACTTTACAATAATGCTCATTAGTTAACATGAACTAAGAATAAACAATACTTCTACAGCATTTACTAATCTTAATGTTAATTTCAGCATTTTCTAATGCATTATTACAATCACAAGTTGTGTTTGTTAACATTAGTTAATGCACTGTGAATTGACATGAACAAACAATGAACGACTGTATTTTAATTAGCTAACATTAACAAAGATTAATAAGTAGTGAAATAAATGTATTGTTCATTGTTCAGTCATGTTAACTAATTTACATGAACTAATGTTAACAAATTAGTTGTTTTCAGAAAAAAATATTGTAATAAAAAAAAATGCTAATAGGGTAAAAATGATTTTGTTTTCCATTTAAATTAAAGGAACAGTTCACCAAAAAAAATCCTTAGGCCATTCAAGATGTAGATGACTATGTTTCTTTATTTTGAAGAGACAAAGAGAAATTTAGTGTTTAGCACATTTAGCAGCTACATTTTTCTAAATCCACTGAAAAAAAAAAGGTACATTTTGGATGACCTGAGGGTGAATACATTTTCAGCAAATGTTTATTTTTGGGGGAACTATTCCTTTAACATTCTTTTTTCTTTTCACACTGGCAGATTTTTTTTTTCTCATTTTAAACTCACTTTATTTAGACATTTAGATTTTTTTTTTCAAAAAACAAGACTTAAAGAGTTCATGAACTGAGAAAATCAAAATTGCTTTGATCTTTTTGAGGTCACTGTACTATAAAAACATCCTGTAAGTTTCAGAACTCAGAACTTTCTTGTTAGTCTAAAAACAGCTTATATTTGTCACGAATTTGGCCAGTGACCTTCAGTTCCGCCCACCACCAGATGTCGTCCTCTCATTCCATTAACATTCACATTACACAGACTGTTGCACCACACCCCGGACTACGTCCCCCATCATCCATTGCGCTGATCACCTGCATCCAATCAAAGACTCTATATAAGCCTTGGACTACCTCTTGCTAGGGGCCGAGTATTCTGTTATGGAGTGAGGGAGATGTGAAGCGGGTGGATCCATCTGAATAACTTTATTTGAGCGAGACAGAGACATGGTCATAAAACAAGCAGGGTCAGACATCAGCAAACAGGTACGTTAGAGCAAGTGGAAGATTAATCCAGAACAGCCGAGGGTCGGTCAACGTCGAACGTAATCCAAGGGGCTAGGCAAAAAGGGGTAATCCAATAAGAAAGGATAAAGATCCAAAGGGCAGGCAGCGAAACAGACAAGACGAGATAACTAGGCATAGAAACTAGACTCGAAAGACTGGATACAGGAACAAGGCTAGACTAGATTTACAAAATGACAAAGTGGCTCTGTAAAGTTGCTAAACACAATACGACACTCAGCGAAATGCAAGAGGAAGTCCAAGGCTTATATAGAGTCTCTGACTGGATGTAGGTGATCAGGGCAATGGATGATAGGGAACGTAGTCCAGGGAGTGGTGCAACAGTCTGTAATGTGAATGTCAATGGAATGAGAGGGCGACATCTGGTGGTGAGCAGGCCGAAGCTCACTGGCCAGATTCCTGACAATATTAAAGCCAATCTGCCAAAACGACAGGTTGTATAATGTGCCAATTTATCATGTAATAGTGTGGCTAAACACCACAGAAGAAGATCAGTGCCTGCTTTTACATCACTGCCTGTTTAACCCCACCCACCAATTCACACGTAGTGTAAATAATAAGAGGTGAACACAGGTCTACTCAGAAATGAAAGGCTGAGCATACAACAAGATGCTGTGCAGTGCCAAGTTGGAAAAAACAGTCTTTGCATTGCCTTTCTTCTGATCCCAACATTAGGCAAGAGTGGATGAACTTTATTTTTAATGAAGCTCCAGACTGCACCAGTAAGAACTTGGTTCTTTGTTCTCTCATTTTACTGCAAATTCGTTTACAGTCTGATGTGGGATTTTCAGAAAAAAAAAAATTTAAACTAAAAGAAGATGCTGTGCCGAATATATTGAATCCAACAGTAATGTCGCACCACAGAAGTGTGAGTAACTGTTTTTATTAAATGATCACCATTTCTTTGTTTAAAATGCATAAATACTGTAACAGAGGCTGTTATAACAGGTTGTTTGATATGTACTGAGTATTTATGTGTTTTTGACCTATATCTCAACAGCGCCAATCTATGGAATGTGAGCTGTCAAACACACACAAGTGTTAACCAATTATAGCACTGGGTGTTTACTTTAGCGTCTACAATCCGCCACACTTATTCAAACAGAGCGTTTTGATGAGGGGGGTCAAAAGAGGACAGAAAATAGCCGATTATGTCTAAATTATTATTTTTTTAATGTAAAAATCTTGATAGCATTATAAGTGGACCTTAGTACAACAGTACAAGAACAGTACAAAATAAAAAAAGGCAGTTCATGACCCCTTTAATACTGTATGTCATTTTGCTTATCAAGTAAATGTATCTTGATTTAAAATTGATTTAATGTTTAAACATACAATGGAAAACAAGAAAAATAAGATGTGAGATAAAATGAAGAACACTTGCAGAAGTCAAATTATTCTCTTGTAATCTCAAATGTCTTCTCTTAAAATGATTTCTCAAACTGTGCAAAGTGTGAAATCAAATCAGACAACTCAATATGAACTCAATCGCTCCTCATCTGAGCTACACATATTCATTTTATAGCTGTGTACTCTTACTGAAGGTTAACAATTATTTAACTTTGTGTATTTTTATTTCTCCTACCAAAGCAGAAACATGTTAGACAAAGTTCATATGTTAAACAAAACTTGTCTGAAAGCTCCATTAGGCCCTGTGAGCCAAGAAAGAGCAGCTTTTCCAGAAGGACATGGTACAAACAGTTCATGTGGGTGTAAAAGTCACATTAAAGATAAATAATACCAACAGTAACTGATGCAACACCCTGTCAAAATCTCTTTGATGACTCATATCTCAGTACAGGAAGCCATGGGGAGGGTGTAATTACCTGACATGGCAGCAGAGGGCGCACTCGGCTCGCCGTAGCCGAACTCGTTGATGGCCAGCACTCTGAACTGGTAGCTGATACCCTGCCGCAGGCGGTCTAGACTCACTGAGTGAGAGGTGCTGGTGGGAGGCAAGTGTCGCACAAATGTATCCCACATCCCTTCATCTGCGAAGAGCAAGGTCACTTCCAGTGAAAATGTCATCATGCACTTGGAAGCACTAAGTTCATTACTGTGTCCCATTTCACTTAGCAGATGCTGACATCAAGAGCAGCTAGCAGCTGTTTCATTGCCCGACGAGCAATGATGTTCAATGTGAATGAAACCATGATGATATGGAAAGGGCAGTTATACCAATGTATCCCAGCAACAATGGAAAATAAATGTTCAGTAGATTATTTCAGACCAGCAATCAGGCTCCTAAATTAACACTCGGCAAGCGTTGAACGCGAGCAGAAATTAGTTTTGGCTGATAACTTTTCTAGGAACTGCAACATTACATGGTTCGAACTGAAAAAATTAATAAAGATAGAAGTGATCTTCTAGCAATTTTTAGCTCACTGGGTTCTGAGGCTCGTCTAGGTTCAATCTGTCAATGTGCAACAGATGCAGTTTATTGGCTCTTCTGATGCAGTACCTACACTGTACAGACATGCAAAAAAAAAAAGTCATCTAATGATGCAATATGAAAATAATTACTATATACAGTATAAATTGTTAACAAAAAGGAAAAGCAAAAAAATGCAATATGATAAAAAACTATATTTTAGAAGTACATAATATTTAGAAGTATTTACATAGTATTAGTTTATGTTTTTATTTTTTTTTATAGTGATGTGTTCATTTTAACTTTAAGTTTTTTTATATTTTATTTAAAGCTTTATATACTACCAGTCAAATGTTTTTGAACAGTAAGTCTTTTTTTTTAAGTCTCTTCTGCTCACTAAGCCTGCATATATTTGATCCAAAATGCAACAAAAACAGTACAATTTTGAAATATTTTTACTATTTATAATTAAAAATATTTTAAAATGTAATTTATTCTTGTGATTTCAAAGCCGAATTTTTGGCATCATTACTTCAGTCACATGATTCTTCAAAAATCATTCCAATATTCCGATTTGCTACTCAAAACATTATATTATATATAATTATAATTATATAATTATGTAAAATTATATATATTATCATTATTATTATGTTGAAAACAGCTGAGTAGAACTTTTTCAGGTTTCTTTGATGAATAGAAAGTTCTTTTGTAACATTATAAATGTCTTTATCATCACTTTTGATCAATTTTACACATCCTTGCTAAATAAAAGTATTAATTTCTATAATTCCCAGTATAAACAAATTATACTGACTCCAAGCTTTTGAATGGTATAGTGTATAATGTT
Organism: Labeo catla; assembly: GCA_012976165.1. Taxonomy (NCBI): domain Eukaryota; kingdom Metazoa; phylum Chordata; class Actinopteri; order Cypriniformes; family Cyprinidae; genus Labeo; species Labeo catla. Next base: position 43,105 of record VONZ01000051.1, on the reverse strand, counting down.
ACAAAAGCTTTTTATTTCAGATAAATGCTGATCTTTGGATCTTTCTGTTCATCAAAGAATCCTGAAGAAAATGTACTCAAATGTTGTAAATATTTGCTAATAATAATAACGATAAAAAATAAACATATTTTAAATTCAAGTTTTAAACTAAAACTAAACTAAAACTTAGCTTACAATAAATACACTAATCAATTTAGTTTTTAATTAGTAGAACTCAATTTTATACATTTTCACAGTTTCAGAGGTTTCAACCTGGTTGGTGGTTGAAGAACTTGAGTTTGATATTGAATATTCCATAAAAAATTGTAAAACTGTAATAATAAAAATAATCCACTGAAAATGCCACTGATACAACTGATAATGATTAGCATTAACTTGGTTGTACTGATGTAGTTACAGATTTCTCATTCAGAAAATAAATATATACCTACATACATACATTTTTAAGTTTTGAATCATATACCTGATGGGCGTGCTTCAATCACATAGCCGGTCACATGTCCTGCTCCTGTCTCTCCTGGCGTCCAATGGATGTTGAGCATGGATCCTGTCTTTGTGATTGACATTTCTACAGGAGATCCAGGAGACCCTAACAGAGAGGAGAGCGTGCAGTGAACTGAGAAGTACAGGCGAGCGATCCGACCCTAAAGCTAAACCAAACGCCTACACCACTGTGAGATATTGATCCACGCAGGTGTTTTTTCGCAGCCTGGATTTCTGACACCTCTCGCTGAGGAGTGGGGAATGTAAGCTGCGCTCAGCGACCCTGAGAGTTTTGCTGATCTGTTTTAGTTGCTGTGTTTGTTTGGTTGCGGTTGTGTAGCTCACCTTTGACCGGACCCGCTGTGATGTTGGCCTCTGCCTCAGGCCCGTAGGCAATAGTCTTGGCCTGCACACGGAAGCAATAGGTCACGCCCTTGGTCAGGTCCCGCACCTTCAGCCAGCGCTGCCAGCTGCCACGGATATCCACCGTTACCACTTTAGTCACACCTAATATGCACATAAACACACAAGAATGCACAATTACACACTAGAACGGACTTTCATTCAAACACAACGCTACAGCATCTTCCTACCTAGCGAGTCAAAATCAATTACTCCAGTTATGTACGATAAACTATGTTGACACTAAGAAATAATATTAAAGTCAGACATTTTCTGCTTCTGGCTTTGAGAAAACTTAACACAGAGCCATGGAAACAATAACAAGAAAATGAGTTTTATATAAACAACTCATGACATCATTATCAAACATCAAAACAACATCAAAACACTACTAGCGATGTTAAAAAAAGACATTGTTCCAACCAGAACATAATGAAGACAGACGCTGATACAGTGAAAACAAGCAGCTATAGTCTCACCTTGAATTGGGGCAGTGGGCTCGTATACCACCCTGTAGCCTTCCACCACACCGTTGGGGGACAGCGGGAAACCCCAGGACACGTTCAGAGTGCTGCTGGTCACCTCAGAGAAACTGATGAAGCTGGGAGCACTGGGGGCTGCGAGAATGGATTATGTTAATTACAGACTTTGTTAAAGCAATAAACCATTTGAGGCAGTGTTTGTGTTACGGGGATTTTTACATTTAAAATTAATGAGCCAGGTTACTGAGCTGATGAGAACTTCCAATAAGAAGTTCAGAACAAAAAATTACAGATAATGTACTCACCCCCTTGTCATCCAAGATGTTCATTTCTTTCTTCAGTTGTAAAGAAAGTTTTGAAAAGACTTGAAAAGACTTCTATGGTGCCGAGAGTTTTATCTTCCAAAATGCAGTTTAAACGCAGCTTCAAAGGGCTCTAAATGATCCCAGCTGAGAAAGAAGGGTCTTACCATGTGAAATGATCTGTTATTTTCTAAAAAATTTACAATTTATATACTTTTTAACCTCAAATGCTCGTCTTTTCTAACTCTGCGATGTGCATGCGTACTCTGTACACTCCAGTTCAATACAGCTGGGGTATGTCGAAAAACTCCCATCTCATTTTCTCCTCCAAAATCATCCTACATTGTTACAGATCAAGTGTTTACAAAGTGAACGTGCAAAGAAAGTCAAACACCCTTTCCAAAAAAAGGTAAAACAGCGATGTAGGACGATTTTGAAGTTGGAAGAGAAAATGAGATGAGAGTTTTTTGACATACTCAAACTATATTGACCCAGGTTACAAAGAGTACAGATGCGCATTGCAAAGTTAGACAAGACAAGCATTTGAGGTTAAAAAAAGTATATATAATTAGATTTTTATTTTTAGAAAATTACCGTTTCGCTAGATAAGGATTGTTTAGAGCCCTTTGAAGCTGCATTGAAATTGCATTTTGTAAGTTCAAACTCGCAGGCACCAATGAAGTCCACTATATGGAGATGTTTTCCTCAAAAAACATAATTTTTTACGACTGAAGAAAGAAAGGCATGAACATCTTGGATGAGAATGGGGTGAGTACATTATCTGTAAATTTTTGTTCTGGAAGTGAACTTCTCCTTTAAAGTGAATATGAATCTGAGTGTCGTCTGCATAAAAATGATAATTAAGCCAAAGTGATTTTTAAAGCAAAGCGGAAATACATAAATGCTAAAAAAATAAGGGGCCTAAAACTAAACCCTGAGGAACACCTGTAGGGACAAAGCCGATCTCAGACCTAAGTCCACTCAGACGGACAAACTGTCGATGATCAGAAAGATATGAACTAAACCTGGTTAAAACTGCCCTGGAAACACCAGAGACAGTTTCATAATGGTTAAGTAAGAGATTGTGATTGACAGTATTAAAAGCGGAATTATTTAAATCAAATTATTTTGAATTTTTTTTCAAAGAGTGCTTGTATGAAAGAGCAATTTGACAAATGACTCTAATAATGTTGCTGTTTCATAACGCGAAGCATGGTTCCTTTCATTTAACTTGTCACAATAATTGCTACTCAATTTCAGAAAAAAAGGATCATTTCATGAATATTCAGAGTTTAAATAAAAAGAGCTTTAATAATTAAGCTGTCAACATTTTGCAGCAATGTAAAGAAATTCAATTTTTATTTTAATAAGTTAGAAGTTAAGAAGTATTTTCTGTGAATGTTTAATAAATGCCAAGTTCTGTCATGAAACTCTAGATGGCACGAGCTGATGGATCATTAATGCAAAATGTGCTAAATTACTTGGCACAAGCTGACTGGTTCATGCTGCATGTGCAGCCAATGAGCTTGCTGCTTTACATTTAAATGGCTGGTTAACATTCATTAGAGCATTTCGCAGCACGCTTTCAGAGTTCCTCTGAAACCCTCTACTTCCCCAGCTCCACCTGTATCGATCTGCTACAGGGTTATTATATTTCTGCACCGGCAAGATTTGACTGAAATACTCACAGCACCGTATTGGCATATGTATTAGCAGTAGCAAGTTCCTGTACTTGATTAGCAGCAGCAACAATCTACAACAACAGCAAGTTGTCATGATAGTATTAATATTAATTTTAATATTAATAAACGAAAGTTTTGCTAAGTTTTCAGTTTAACTATTGGGTGTTTACAGATGCTAAGCATCATAGCAAAAGCATTTTAATATAAAATTCAATTTGTATGCATCACAGGTGTGAGTATTTTGCAACAGCTTCGAATGTGGCACATCTAGTCCACTTTTAGAGTCTGATGTAATATGTTTAACAAAAACAAATCTATAAAAGTGAGTATATCCCACTCTCTCAGAGATTTTACAGTGCTAGCTATGCAAATCTGTGCTCTTACACAAATGCAGCTCGTTGCTTTAGGAAATGTCAAAGAGAGGTAGAGGTGCTGAGTTTCTTCTGTTTGAACAAATGAGGTCACATCAAGACCATTTGAATAATTTTCAAATTGTTTTTTTTAGGTGACTCGTGGGTAACGAGCCCCTCCCTGTCATTTCAGCGAGGTGGAGCCTGAGGTCAAATCATTCCCTGCTTGTGCGTAATTCATTCCGACAACATTTATAGAGTGAATGATTTAATGCAGAACACATGAATTGCTAATGTGAATGATGCAACGGTGATATAACGCAGCATGCTCCAAAATATGATCAGGTGTCGACCTGGTTTTCATGCATGGAGAAGAACACAATATGCAAGTGGACGTGTTGCCCTCGGCGCGCTGTCTGCGGTCAGATTTATAGTTTAGCCTTAAAAGGTGTAACGGTTTGTGCTCAGGTCAGAGGGGGTCTCTGTGATTGGTCCTGAATGGGAGTTTAATGGCCGTTAGAATGATTTGTACAGATGCTCACCTGCTTGAAGAGTGCGCCCCCTCCTGGGCTCACTGAACGGACCATCTCCCGCAGCATTGAAGGCGGACAGCTTGACCATATAATATGTGTAGCTGGTCAGGTTCTTCAGTCTTATGTTGGTTTCAGGTCGGAAGAGAATCTTAACTCTCTCTGTGTCATTCTGATTGTCCATCTCCCAGTAAAGAATCTACATATAGAATATAGTATATAGAATTAAGCTTAGTCAGGCACAATCAACAGCAACATGCCACCTTTTTAGCTTTGACTGTATTCGCAATTTACTAAAAGCATTTGGACACCTAAGCCACAATGCATTACACTGAGGGTTTTCAACCCTTAAGAGACTCATGGACAACATTCAAATTCTTAGCCAACCCAGTAACCACTAGTAAATAAAAAAAGCAGATCTAGGCAGGTGGAGCTGGGGATAGGGTAGGCTAAGATGAGAAGACACAGTGTGCAGACACAGCATTTACTGAATACATCCTGGTTACAGAGGTAAACAGTAATGAGTACATTAATCCGACTGGCTGAGAACATTGAATTGAATGAACCAATTAGAACGCAAGTAGGGTTTCATGGCTGAACTATTCATATTATATCATGTAAATCAGGTAAACAGTTGAATTCTACATGAGCAGCGAACTAATACAGAAAATCGAGTCATCGAGTCAGGATGCAAACTCTGGATGCACATTGGCGCAATATGTTACCGCGCTGCCCACAAGGCTATCAGCATTCAGCGTAATAATCTGTTTTATAATTTAATTTATTCGATCCACTAAAGTTACAGTTGAGGTCAAAAGTTTACATACACCTTGCAGAATCTGCAAAATGTTAATTATTTTACCAAAATAAGAGGGATCAATCAAAATGCATGCTATTATTTATTTAGTTCTGACCTGAAAAAGATATTTCACATAAAAGACTTTTCCATATAGCCCACAAGAGAAAATAGTACATACACTTAATTCTTAATACTGTGTTGTTACCTGAATAATCCACAGCTGTGTTTTTTTTTTTGTTTACTGATAGTTGTTCATGAGTCCCTTGTTTTTCAGCATTTTTGTGTATTTGAACCCTTTCCAACAATGACTGTATGATTTTAAGATCCATCCTTTCACACTGAAGGCAACTGAGGGACTCATATGCAACTATTACAGAAAGTTTTAAGAGGCTGTACATTAAGAGCTGGGGGGTGAAAACTTTTTGAATTAGAAGATCAGGGTAAATTTAACTTATTTTGTCCTCGGGGAAACATCTTTATCTTTTGGAGCTTCTGAAAGGCACTACTAAATGAAAAAAAGATGATATTTAAGGCAAAATAAGAAAAATGTGCACATCTTCATTCTGTTCAAAAGTTTTCACCCCCGGCTCTTAATGCATTGTGTTTCCTTCTGGAGTGATAGTTGCATATGAGTCCCTCAGTTGTCCTCAGTGTAAAAAGATGGATCTCAAAATCATACAGTCATTGTTGGAAATGGTTCAAATACACAAAATTGCTGAAAAACCAAAGAATTTGTGGGACCCAAAGGATTTTTCTGAAGACAGAGTGCAGTTTAACTGTTCAGGACAAACAAAGGACTCATGAACAACTATCACTAAACAAAAAACCAAAAAACAAACAGCTGTGGATTATTCAGTTAACAACACAGTATTAAGAATCAAGTGTATGTAAACTTTTAAACAGGGTCATTTTTATAATTGAACTATTATTTTCTTTTATGGACTATATGGAAATGTCTTTTACGTGAAATATCTTATTCAGGTCAGTACTAAATAAAAAAATAACGTGCATTTTGTATGATCCCTCTTATTTTGGTAAAATAATTTTGCAGAATCTGCAAGGCGTACTGTATGTAAGGTATATTTTGACCTCAGCTGTACATAAAAAAAAATGGCCATACAAACAAACCGATCAAATGTGCAGTGGGCTTATAGTTTCTTCACTGATCATGCAGACCTGTAGTATTCAATGAAGCAAAAGGGATCCCTGGATTAACATGAATCTGCCATATTACTGCCAGGACATTTTAATAAATCAATTCCACAGATATTTCAGCAGATATTCACTTAACCCTCACCCATGATCATTATTTCATAACGCAAATGGGCAGCTCTTTAAAACATACTGTCTGGCACCACTACCCTAGTGAAAAAAAGTATACTTTATTGTATTTGTAATATATTTCCTGTTTCAATAGTACATTGCAAATATACTAACCAAAAGTTGTACTAACTTTAAATATATTATAAGTGTATTACCACCATGCTTTTACCTATTTTCACAATACAACTTTTAACACACTTTAAAATAATTGTAATTTAGTATATTTTCTAAAAAAAATATATTTTCTAAAAATATACTTGAAATGTAGTTTTGTTTGTTTTTAAAAGTGTATTTATTTGCACTTTATGTAAATATATTTTAGTATTATTTTTAACTGTGTGCTGAAATGTAACAATGCATTGAAAGTATACTTTTAAAGTACATTATTAAAGAACTTGTTAGTATGCTTTAAGTAAAATTTTGGAGTAATTTTTAAGTGTACTTCATGCTTACAACAGAAAGTAATAAAACATGATAAATGCATTTAAAGCCCATTTAAAACATTATTAAATGAAGTGTATGCATACATACAAAATGCTACTCTTGTAATTGTGATTTAAGTATTTTAATAAATTGATACAATGTCACAGAGGGGTCCATGTACATCAATGCATTTATAATTTTATACCAACAGCACACCATACGAACACTAGAAAAAGTGTTCTAGACTGTAAAACCAAATAGTATTCCTTGCTATAAAAATACTAGTAAGTTTACTCTATTTTAACCAAAATGTTGAGTTTACTAATTTTTTTTCATTGCTGAAATATTACAACAGATAGTTCCCATAACTAATGAAATTTAAGTAAAATTACTCAAAATGTCCAAGACATGCTGTTACGCATGCGCACTGGGCGACAATTGCCCCTCCCCCACGTCGCAGAAGCACAACGGCTGAAGACTCAACGTGTGTTTGCAGAGGATCTATTTCGGTAAAATCAAGGTAAAGGCTTTTAATTTTAGTCTCATTTTCTGCTTGCTAGTCCTTATGATGGTTAGATTTTATGCACTTTGTTGCATGTTGTTTTGTGGAACATCTTAGCCCATTCAAAGAACTCAAACACGGTTGACCCTGCACATTATTTGAAACGATTTCTGTTCAAACCACTTAACTTAATGTCCACTTCATATCTGTAAAATTAGCTGCCTGGTTGTCTATTAATTACTATGTTATCCATTCGTGCTAGTGATAAGTTACGAGAATAGGAGTAATTTGAACGACGGTTGTTTCATGTGACGTTTTGCAGAATTCAAAATTCAGTGAGAAGTAAACAAAACACTTCAAACGAGGAGATCGTTTTTAATTTCTTAAACGCTTAGCATATGCTGTAGGATATTTTATTCTGGACGCGGTACATTCGAATGAGAAGCTCAGAGACACCGCCGCATTCACGCTAGAGAGCGCGCAATCCGGTCAGTGTACAAATAACGGATGGAAAAGAACGCTACATCTTCAGACGGGTTCTTTTAAAATAACTCTTTTTAACTTGACACGGCGATTTTGAAAGCAACTATGAGTGCTAAACTGTAGTCAAGCCGTAGCATTATTTGTTAGAAATACCTGGTTGCGACGAAAATAGTATGCGTGCTTAGTATGATAATTACGGTAATGTGCAGGCAGTAACAAACAATACGCATTCTGAGATTGTCAACGAGTCTTTAGCAGACCCATCACCCCCACCTCCTCAAGCAGAGTATATATAACATTGAAACTTATTTAAATGTAAGTTAACGATCTTAGTTTTAAAATACCAGATGTTTCCATTTACATTACATAAGAAAAAAATACTCTATACATTTGGTTTTGTTTGTTCATTGTTCACTGATTTTTGATTGATGGATAACACTTTTTTATTATTTTAGAATACCAGCTGATGACTGCTGTGCAGTGGAAATGTAAGTTCAGATGCTTTAGTTTATGTTTGTTACAAGTGCTATGTTTGTGACATAACAGACACTCTTTACATTTGTGTTTTATACTTTGCAGAGAGGATCTACTTAGATAAATGTAAGATGAATGCAGTAAATGAGACTTAAAAGCATTTATTTCATTTTCTTCCACAGATCGATCATCTTGATAAAACCTCAGTATATCATCAGGAGCAACAGGTATTAATTTTGTGCTCCTTGATATGTTTTTTCCCTCCAAAAATGGACAGTCTCTGACTTAAATTTTATCAATCACCAAAGGCCACATTTTCAGCTAAAAATCTTCTTTGCTGTTCTGCTGAAGAAAAATACTCATGAACATCTTGGGTGGCGTAAGGGTGAGTAAATTAATAGCTAATTTTTATTTTTGGGTGAACCTGTTTTTTTTTTCATTTCCAAAATTTTCAAAACCCTATTCCTTTTCAAAAAGTGTGTTTATGGATTGTGTCCTTCAAAATGTTAATAGCCACTTAATGTTTGTTCTTAGATCTTTGCAGGATTCAGTCGCATATCTCGGAGTTCTGCGCAGCACTGGACACAGACTCTGCACTTTTGACATTTTCTAGAAAAAAGGATTTTAAATTTCACATCAAGTTAATTAAAAGGTATTTCTTTATCATGTTGACTGTAGTTGTCATCTTTAAATCATGATTTGCTTATGATTGTTATCCTTAGCCTGTCTCTATTTTTTCATAGTCATCTGATGTTTCCACTGCAGTACTTCAGGGCCTTTCAGTCATCCTGGAGGATGACCCACAGGAATTTTACAGGATGTGTTTCGTAAGTATTACTGGATTTTCTGCTCTCATCATTTTGTTTTATTCAATATGAATATAGTTCTGGTTATGAAAAATTGTCAAAGGTTCTGTGTATTTTTTTTTTTTTAGTTTTACAGTAGATGCTATATTTGTCTTTTGTGAAACAGTTTATTACTGAAATTGGTGTAAATGCTTTAAATTCGTGCAATTGTGTTGAGTGATCACAAACATCATTACACACTTTGAAATAAACTTCTTGAAATAAAGAGCCTAGTTCACCCAAAAATGGAAATTAGCCCATGATTTACTCACTCTCAAGGCATCCTAGGTGTATATTAGGGCTGCACGATAAATCACATGTGATTGTCATGTGCATCTCGACAGTGAAGATGGTTCTGTGATTAGTAGTAAATCTCTATCACATGCATTCAGATGGAGCGGAATTTAATACACAGAGCCTTAGTTCACTGACAAGCTACGCAATATCGCGTTCATAATCGAATGCGATTCACCTGCGCGTATGAACGCGATATTGCGTAGCTTGTCAGTGAACTAAGGCTCTGTGTAATCACATAACCGTCTTTACTGACAAGATGCGCATGACAATCGCATGCAATTTATCGTACAGCCCTATTGTATATGACTTTCTTCTTTCAGACCAATACAATCAGAGTTATATTAAAAAATATCCTGGCTCTTCCAAGCTTTATAATGTCAGTGGGTGGCTGTTTCTGTTCAACAGTTTAATGAAGTGCAGTAAAATGCGTCCATCCATAATAAAACGTGCCTCACACGGCTCCGAGAGGTGAATACAGGCCTTCTGTAGCGAATATATGTTTTTGTACGAAAAATGTCCATATTTAAAACTATACACTTTTCTCTCACTTCCGCTAACTGCCATAGGCAGAAGCCATCCCGGGCAGCTGATGTAGGATGTACGTGTGCATATGCGCCGGTGATTAGTGACAAACATGGAAGCACAGGACAGAGCGAAATGAAACACCAGTAACGAATTAGAAGTATAAAACAAAGATCCATAAAGAAGAATGTCGGAGGATTTCAATATAAACCAAGAGCAGACTGGTTTTCTTTTGCTAAAGTAAGGAAACTTTGCTTCCTTTGCTCCTGTAAACAAACTTTTCTTTGCTAGTCGAAACTTACATTTCGACTAGCATATTTACACCAGCACATGCACACAAACGTCCTACAACATCCACCTGGAAAGGCTTGCACGTATGACAGTTAGTGGAAGTGAGAGAAAAGTGTTTAAAACTTTTTAAATGTGTATATTTTTCTTACAAAAATGCATCAATCCACTACAGAAGACCTTTATTCATGTGTGAGGCACATTTTATTATGGATGGATGCACTTTCTTGCACTCCTTTTGAACTGTTGAACAGAAACACCTGCCCATTGCCATGGAAAGCGTGGAAGAGCCAGGACATTTTTTAAATGTTACTCTGATTGGATTGGTCTAAAAGAATGAAGTCATACACACCTAGGATGCCTTGAGGTCGAGTAAATCATGGGCTAATTTTAATCTTTGGTTTGGGTGAACAAACCCTTTAAGATAAAATCATGTAAATGATGGGTGTGATCCATCACTCCATAACACGAGAGAAAATGCTCTTAGCATTCTTAGCATGTTGTAAAAAAAAAAAAAAAAAGTTCTGTGAATTCACATCTATAATGTTGAAAACAATGTACAAAACATTTAGTCCATGGAACTTGTGTGTAATATTCCAAGACTTCCAAGACAAGGCATGCAGTAATAGTTGACACAAATGATAATTTACACTTTTGCTCTGATTTAAATCATGTATTGTGAAATGTCACTGTCACACTATAAATCTCGTCATCTCTCTTTGGTGATCATAATTTAAAGCTTAATTACATTTCCTTGTACTTGATGTTTGCACAGCTCATTGTACACTCACTCTGGTCATCAATATGAATCAGTTTGCTTATAAATTAAAAGAATTAAAAGTTCCTTGTCAATATATGCTTTTAGAACATTTCCAGTATTGAAATGAAGAAATTTACACTCTACCTATTTTATTTCTCTACTTAGGATGTGGATGCAGACTTCAGTCAAGCAGTTGTAGACCTGCTCACAGTTCTACCAGAGGACATGCCCTCATTGTGGATGCAATAAAGGCAATCATGGAGGGAAGAATTGTCATGAATGGGTTTTAAAGGCCTGTATTTTATTTTTGCTGTTCTGTTTGCATGCCATTCTGAAAATGCTCTATTGTTTAACAGTGTTCCAGTGGGTCCAGATAATGTTATGACAACAAAGTGCTGTTTAGTTAAGAAGTCTGTAAAGAGTATTATAAGAACACAGATTTTTTAAAAGCTAATTTTTATTATTGTGATATTCTTAAAGTTTTTTACAAAAATAAACTGTTGAGAATTTCAAACTTGTGTTAAGTTCATTTCATGCTGGTTGAACGAATAAAAATACGTTCAGTTTACTTAAAGAAAATGTGGAAACCGATTGCACGAAATGTTTTAAGTTCCCATAGCTTAAAATGGCAGATTAAATCCATGTTGAGAATAACAGCATTTAAGATGTTTGCACAACACAAAATAACACTGCTAGGTAAATAGAATTAATAAAGTAATCTTACTATTAAATCTTAAGTAAGATTAGTAAATGTCCTGGAGTATGTTAACTAGAAATGACATTAAACCTACTTGATATTTATTAGTTAATTTACTCTGTAAGAGTTTGCTTTCTTTACTTTAAACTGATTATTAAATTAACTTTAGTTTTACCTTTAAGTTTGCTTTAACAAAATAAGGCAATTGGTTTCCAAACTTTTTTTAAGTAAGCTGAACTTATTAGGATTTACAGTGTACTGGACAGGAAGTTCAGCTACTAGTTTGTGATGTCACAAGTACAGCCAAGTAAACACTATTGCATGGCCAACAATTGAATTTCACTCACACTGTTTTAATGACCCTGACAACGAGTGCATTCAGCATTGGGGAAAAAATTGCATATTTTTACTCAAAAATAATATATTTATGGTGTGTTTCTTGTATATTTTGAAGACACCCTTAATTAATTTGTAATATACTTGTAATACAAACAAAGTACACTTTAATATCACTAATCAAGCATGCAATTAGCTTACAGCATATACTTACTTAAAGTATACTAAGTATACTTGAAGTTGTTCCAATTTAGCACATAAAAGTACACTAAATACACTTACAGTTATACTTTACTACAATTTAATTACAACTAAAATATACTTAGCACAAAATTAGGTGTTCCAAAATAGCACACTTCAAGTTAACTAATCAGTAACACACTTGAAGTATACTGACAATTAGTCTGGCTGCAAGTATACTTAGCATATTTTTTTTTCACTAGGGTAATGCAGCAAATCTGTGGACAGCATAAAGAAAAAATAAGAAAAAAACAGATTGTAGCTGTTCCTCCACCCTGGAGAGATTGAAATGACAGTAGAGGTAGAGGGGAGGAGAAAAAGAGGACAGATAATAAAAGTATGAGAGAGACTGGACAAGGTGGGTGGTTTGGAGGTGTCACCTTATATCCCTGAATGATGCCATTTTGGGTCTCTGCAGGGGGCGGCTCCCACTGTACCTCCAGCTGTGTGGATGACAAAGTGTTGATCTGGATGTTCTGAGGTGCCACGGAGGGGGCTATGAAAGAGCAGAGGAGATACTGTAAATACATTACACTCTATCCCTCCAGCTAACCACTACAAAAGACTGTGTCCTGAAAAATGAGATGCACTCCTGCTGCTTTGGTGCCGGTGCCCAATCTCAAACCCTTCCACATATTCCCACTTGTTCTAAACTTGTAAGCCATTCTAACTTCTGACAGACTCAAAAGAAGATATTTTGAATAATACTGGTAACCAAACAGTTGACGGTAGCCATTGACTTCCATCATACTATAGAAGTCAGTGGGCACTATCAACTGTTTAGAATTTTAATTTTTGGGTGAACCATCCCTTTATTCAGTGGATACACGAAATGGAAACATCAGCTCATGAACGAGAGCTGGTACTAGCAGAAAAGCAATATCAGATGAACACCGACTCCAGCGTGGCTGCCGCCCTCTGTTGTGTCTCTGTTAAATGTCATTCATTAAAGGGGCGAGAAATACATAATCCTCATCCGTCATAAATCACAGCAACAGATGCAGCTACCCCAGACAGCAATCATCAAAAAAGAGCGAATTTAATAAGACCAAACCTGAAAGCAGAGCTAACTCCGGGAGCATGACAGCTCGTCTATTTTAGGGGCTTGAAAGTTGAGTTTACGTGTAGTGTAAAGCGTGCTGAATCATTTATGAGCGGGAATGAATTACAGCTGTGGACAGCGGGGTTCAAGAGGGGCTGGCGCAAGAGACTCAACTGAATGAGCTGTTAAAATAAAGCACAGACAAGCTCAGTGCCAACATCTAAGTGAACTGTCTTGCTGTCTACACAGGGAGCATCCTAACCGAAACCCAACATTTCAAGTGAGATTTGGAACATATAGACGACAACTCCATATGCCACACAACATTTCTCACATTAGGTGCACTGGAGACTCAACAGTTGTGTTCCAAATGATGTACTACGCAATATTCTATGCAGTATGTACTCAGCTATTTACTGTTTGAGACTTAAAAGGCTATTTTGTCATCCAAAAGAACCAAGCAAAAACCAAGTTTTGTTTACAGCAAAGGAAAACCAGTTTCCTCTTGCCTATATCCATTTTTCTTTACCAATCCTCGTAGTGTACTTCTAATTTGTGACCGCTATTTTGATCTCTCCTCTGTGCTTTCACATTCATCACTTCTCACCGAAGCTTACGCTACACCTACATCCTACGGCGCCATTCGCTGGAACGCCACTCTTTTGTGAATGTGCGTATGACAGTTAGCTGAAGCTAGAGATTATGGTTTATAAAGTTTAAAATATTAATAATATTTATAATATTTTTCTTACTCAAATGCATAGATTCACTTCAGAAGGCATTTATTAACTCCGGGAGCCGTGTGGAGTACTTTTTATGATGGATGGATGCACTTTTTTGGGCTTCAAAATCTCAACAGCCATTTACTGCCATTATAAAGCTTGGAAGAGCCAGGACATTTTTTAATATATCTCTGACTGTATTCGTCTGAAAGAAGATGACTTTCTATATACTGTCTATATATACCTAGGATGGCTTGAGGGTGAGTAATTTTCATTTTTGGGTGAACTAGCTCTTTCAACAATGTTAAACCAGCCTGGTTTTCCCAGTATCCCTGCTTGGTCAGACTGGTCTGTTGGATAATCTGAGATGGGTTTTTGGGCACTTTTAAAGAGTAGGTCATATGGTATTTTGAAGTGTCCTAATATTGTGTTGGAGTCCCGTACAAGACGTTTAAATGCATCCAAGGTCAGAAAACATAGTAATTTTCTCAGAATATACATTTATACCAGAGGTTGCATTAACCAAAAATTGTTCGTCATTGACAGAATTTTTTTTATTAGTGACAGAAAATTCTGAAGGCCGTCCGTCACTTTGACAGATTACACTGAGGGTGATCTATTGTAACTGTAATTCCCACCCCTGTCCAGTTGGTGGCGAGTGCACTCTGGTGTAACAGCAGAGAACTGGATCCAGAACAAAAACAAAACTGTCACAAATCTTTTTGCCTTGCGTTTGATTACACACAGGCAAGTACCCAGAAGCGACAACGATCTATCACGCCACATTAAAGAGCGCCAAAATGGTACTTATCGCTTTAATTTCCTAATGAAATTGTCAGATTTGAAATTTGAGACTGTGTTTCATATCAAAAGTAACACAAAGCTTAGCCTATTGCAATTTATTGGATGGGAGACGCACTATGTATTGTTCATTCATCAACCAAAAAACAAACAGCATAGACCAAAAGATCGATTAAGATTTACGAATCGATATCGGTTCATAAAAATTTGAATATATTAAAACCGCCGTCTCTGTGGGGTGTGGTGTTGAACATGAAAAGTTACGCAGTCTCCTCTGTTCTTTTCACAATAAATGCATAAGCCTATATCGTCCTGCAGGTTCATAATTAAAAATGAAAATGTGAACAAAAATAAAAGCAACTAAATGTGTTATCATAATTAAAATATGAAAATTAAAATGACGGTTAATAATAGATTATGACGGAATTTTTATGTTTTAAGTCTACCGCAACCCCTGATTTATACATAGAGTCATTTCTCAATGATTTCTCAATGATTCGTTCAATCAGTTCTGAGTGAACTGTAAACCCCTTGCTTCCTTAAGTCTACTCTGCTCTGATTGGTCAGCTGGCCAAGCCTGTTGTGATTGATACAGAGAGGAGTACTTGAGCAAGTTACGAGCGCTACCATCTGTGTTGCCAAGTCCGCGGTTGTTTTTGATTTTACCAGGGGAACCCCCAACATAAAAACTTGTATTTTAGACCCCAGAACACGACTTTGAACAGGGGATACTGCTCAAAATGCAATTGGGCTAGTTTATGGCTAGTTTTAAGTAGCAACTGGGCGGGTTTTGTTGTGAAAATCTGGCAACCCTGGCTACCATTGACAAAGCATGCACCAAAACAATAATATAGTGCTTCAATCCATTATTACAATAATGAGATAAAAACTTTTGAATGCTTATGCAAGTGAATCGTGCCCACAGCTAAAGCAGTGTTGCCAAGTCTGTGGTTTCCCCGCAAAATTGGGCTACATTCATACTGTTGCCATGGGTTATTTTTCATGCATGCGGGTTGAAGCAACCCCAATAATGTGATATTCAGCCACTGGAATGCTAATTTCACCAGAGGAACCCCACCAAAAATGTGTATTTTACCCCCTTGAAGACAATTTTTACCAGGGGACCCACCTTTTAAAAATGCGATTGGGCTACTTTTGAGAAGCACTTGAGCGGGTTTTGTTGTGAAAACCTGGCAACCCTGAGCTAAGGTAGCTGCTAAACTGTAAACACTTAACAAAACAATAACAATAGATACTTGAATGTAACAAAATATGTCTACATTCTTTATTACTACACTGTTACTATACTATAAAGTAATTAGAACAACGACCGTCTACATTAATCGACACATTCGTAGGAAACAGTGGGTTCACAGTGAATTATCAGAACTATTTCAGTAAGACAGTAATATTGTGGTTTACCTGGAAACCTAAAGCTGCACTAGGTATACATCACATATTAGCACAAAGAACCTGCTATTTTGAGCACTCAGCTGAAAATTTATACATAACGTATCAGTTGTACTTACAGGTTGTGGTTCGGAGATGCTTGTTAGTCCAAATAAAGAAGATTAGAAGCCAAAGAAGCTAAAAGCCAAGATCAGAGAAGCAGTCCTCGCTAAAACGACGAGAGCAACAAAAGGTTCAAATTGTATTGTTGTGGTATCGTGGAAAAAATGAATTTGAACCACCGATTCTTCACA
Organism: Labeo catla; assembly: GCA_012976165.1. NCBI lineage: Eukaryota > Metazoa > Chordata > Actinopteri > Cypriniformes > Cyprinidae > Labeo > Labeo catla. Next base: position 26,617 of record VONZ01000051.1, on the reverse strand, counting down.
TCATCATCTTTTGGCAATGAAAACAAACCAAACTCGCTTTCACAGCGCAGAACACAGCGTCTTCTCGACATGATGTAAACACTAACTAGCGAAGTGTTTGTGGGCAGATCAGAGTGTTCGTATTTTGTGGGAAGGCGGGAATTATGCAAATGTGTTACCTAGTGACGTGTAAATCGTTAACAGGCAAAAGATTCGAAAATATAATGACTCGTTAAGGCGTTTCTGAGTTGATTCTTTCTTTTGAGAGACAATATCTTTGTTTATCATGCACTTTTTTGATTAACAGCTTTGCAGACTGTTTACATTAAAGGATAGCTATGCTACAAACTGCAAAAAATATATTTTTCGAAAACCTATATGACCTGCTTTATAAGCTCTCCAGACTACAAGACAGCTAGAAAAGCTAAAGACCAGCTTGACCAGGCTCTGAAGCCAGTTTAAACCATCTGAGACCAGCTCGAAACATTTAAGACCAACAAATCAGGTTAGGCAGTTTTAATTTTTTTTCTCATAAACACAATTTGTTTTATTTAAAGTCTCCCTGTCAGTGGCCCTCCATCACTAAACTAATCAAATGAGGGAAATATTTCAATAGAAGCAATTTATGCAACATATCAAAACTTTAACCTGCAGTTAAAAAAGTCCAACTGTGGCAACACTTTAAAAGTAACTCAGTTCTGCAATAAAAAATGCAGACTTGGCAACCCTGAGCATGGCCGTTGGGATGGCAGAAGCTTTAAGGGCAAAGCCCGCTCTTCACGCCCGCTCTCCAGCTCTCATTCTCAGCCTACATCTCTCTGATCCCTCTCAAAATATCTTCAGATGTAGCCAACCTGACGTTAATCAGAGGGAAATTCATTTGTTTGTTTGGCTGCCCCCCCTCCTGCTGCTGGGAGTAATCTCCACGCCTGGCCCCTTCTAATGATGCTGTTAATAACCTGATGTTGATAACCCTGCCTGCTCCGCCAGCTGCTTGAGTTCTTTATGACAGATTCATATTTACTGCTTCATTAAACCCCTTATGAGAGGAGGCCAAAAATGCTGCAAAGAGGTGAAAGAGGTAAAAAAAACATGCACGCACACACCTCCTGCCCTGCCAAAACTCTCACCACGACTGCTTTTATTAATACTGTGGCGCTACTACAGAAATGCTATTTAGAATTCCATAAATAATCTTGGTGATGAATGGGTGAAATGCAAAACGGCAGCGAGCAAGAGCCTTGACAACATCCTGTCTGTGCAGTGTCAGCCTGTTAGCACGCCTGGATTGGAATTAAACAGCAAAAACGACAGTTCGCATTTGTAGCAATTTGCCAGCGTTCGATACTTTTAAGCATACGTTTGAAATGCGGACGTAATGCATCTATTTGCTAGCAGTGGGTGGATTGTTTTTCCACTAAAGGCCCTTTCATTGATCATATGAGATGCCCCTCGTGAATATAGATTTGTTTCGGGCTGTGTAGGTGATAAAAATCCTTTCTTTTGTGCCGTACCCAATAAAAGAGCACAACAATTATCAGTTTTCCGTGGAATAGTTGGAATGTCATATCCGGGCTTCCTCTTTTGGCAGCTCATTAGACGAAGCGCTCGGCTCTTCAGCCAGGCAGCTGGATATTATTCAAGTCAATAAATATACCAAAAAAAAAATATGACTGTTTTTAGTAACAGAACAACTTGAACGCAAATTGAAAAGCACTTTACAATTCAGCAGTACAAGCTAGCTGGCAGGAGCCTGATTGTAAGGTGGGAAAGAACAGAGAGCTAAACCAGCCTTCAGTACAGCTTAAAAAAGCAAACTCATCTTTGAGCACACTCTTTATTCCGCCATCTCCAAGCACTTCCGATCCATGTGGTCCTCCTAGCACATTATCCTCAAGTCCTCTTTAAAAGAACCAAACTCACATTGGAGAGAAAAGCGAACAATTACAGCAAGTAGTCCCAGATCCACGTTTCCATCAGTTTCCATTCACACAGTTTTTTGGAGCTCAGACCACTGTAGAAAATTTAGTGCTGTCAAAATTAGCGCATTAAAAATATTTAACGCAGGGACGGGTCTAGGGTTGGCCACCCCACTCCCAACTGCTGAGATTTGCGTTTATTTAGACACAGAACGTCTTTATGACCACATCAAATGGGAGACTTTTCAAACGTGCATTCCAACTTCACTTCAGCGCCAGGCCCTAGTCAAATGAACGTGGAAAAATTACAGGTGACAAGGGAGCTGCAGTAGAACAACAGTGAACTGCGATCAGATGAGACGTTGCCAGGCCACATTTACCTGTCTTCTCAGCCGTTTTACTGTGCTCGTAGCACATGCTCTTCAATCGCACGCACAAATATGGCAACGTGCACTGTAGCCTGTATCATTTCATATTAAAGTGCGAATTTAACTATGAGCATGCGTGCCAGATCCGTGTCACATTCAGCAGCGGCAGCTCTTAGAGTAATAGCAGCCAAATAACCTAATAACCCAGCTGCTTTGATGTCTATTAATCAAAGAACAGAAAAAAGAGGAAATCAGTAATTTTTTGCAGCTTTAAGGATTCATCTATATTTAATTTGGTATTTAGTGTTTGATAACTTTATTCAGTTCCTGGATATTTCCTACTTGCTGAAGGGCACAACTGAGGTCAGAACCCTACACACCCTTTCAGAATTATTAAAATGTTAATTATTTGACCAAAATAAGAGAGATCATACAAAATGCATGTTATTGTTTATATAATGCTGACCTGAATAAGATATTTCACATGAAATATGTTTACATATAGTCCACAAGAGAAAATAATAGTTGAATTTATAAAAATGATAATAGTTTATGAGCCCCTCGTTTGTCCTGAACAGAAAATCCTTCAGGTCCCACAAATTCTTTGGTTTTCCAGCATTTTTGTGTATTTGAACCCTTTCCAACAATGACTGTATGATTTAGAGATCCATCTTTTTACACTGAGGACAACTGAGGGACTCATATGCAACTATTACAGAAGGTTCAAACACTCACTGATGCTCCAGAAGGAAACATGATGCATAAAGAGCCGGGGGGTGAAAACTTTTTGAATTTAAAGATCAGGGTAGATTAAACTTATTTTGTCTTCTGGAAAACATGTAAGTATCTTCTGTAGCCTCTGAAGGGCAGTACTAAATGAAAAGACATTATATTTAGGTAAAATAAGAAAAATGTACATATCTCCATTCTGTTCAAAAGTTTTCACCCCCGGCTCTTAATGCATGTTTTTTTTTTCTTCTGAAGCATCAGTGAGCGTTTGAACCTTCTGTAATAGTTGCATATGAGTACCTCAGTTGTCCTCAGTGTGAAAAGATGGATCTCAAAATCATACAGTCCTTGTTGGAAAGGGTTCAAATACACAAAAATGCTGGAAAACCAAAGAATTTGTGGGACTTGAATGATTTTTCTGAAGAACAGCAGGCAGTTTAACTGTTAAGGGATTCATGAGCAACTATCACTAAGAAAAACAAAAACAAAACAAAAAAAAAAACAGCTGTGGATCATTCGGGTAACAACACAGTATTAAGAATCAATGGGATTTAAACTTTTGAACAGGGTCATTTTTATAAATTCAACTATTATTATTTCTTGTGGACTATTTGTAAACATTTTTTTTTTTTAGTGAAATATCTTATTCAGGTCAGTATTAAACAAACAACATGCATTTTGTATGATCCCTCTTAATTTGGTAAAACAATTAACATTTTTTAATGATTCTGAAAGGGGGTTGTAAACTTTTGACTTCAACTGTAAATAATGGGTTTATGTAAAAATTGTTCTAAGTTCACTTAAATTAGAAGTTGTTACTTTTTAACGTCTAATTGTTAAATTATCTATTTTGAATGGCTATAATCTATGGTTAGTTTTAAGGAAAAAAGAACAATTTTATAGAGATACCAATAGTATTAGACATCAGTGATAAAACAGTCATAAAAAATATTCCATTAAACAAGTATTAAAAATATACTGTCTTTATGTTGTTTGTAGATTCATTTGAAAATTGAATGTGACTTTATTGCAAAGTAAAAGTATATTTAAACACTTTAATGTTAGGTGGGATTAATCACAATCACGATTAATTTCAGAAAAAATGTGTAATTAATTTTTTATCAACTGACAGCACTAATAAAATCTGATGGAAATATTAAAGGTGCTGTATGTAATGTTTGACGACCCATTCCACCACTAGCTGTCATTATTACATACTACAACTTTAAATACATTTAATAAAATATGAATTGTATCACAACTGTATCATGATCATATTACACATCTATATATTTGTTGCTGTTGCTAGTATCAATTTCACTTTTGAACTTTGAAGTTTGGTTTCTTTTAAAGTGGTTCGTTTTTAAGCCAAATTTCTTCCAAACCACTCTCAATTTCCTGAAACTACATTTCAGCGCTAATCATGATTGCTTCAGACAGTTATAACAAAGCTAATTGATCCAAAAACAGATCTCAGTCCAGAAATTGATTCAAACGCGGTCCTTGAGGTGGGTTTGTGTTTCTGTCACATTAGGCAGAAGCCCACCATAGCTCTGGCCTTCTGTCCTTATGTTCCCTCTTCATGCCACTCCACTAAGAGAACACAATTCATATCTGTCAACTCATGTCATGCCTTATTCCCTGAAGGACTGGAGATAGAGAGCATGCTGTCCTGTTTCCGGAGAGCATAACGGCACAGGCCTCCATCTAAAAAGCAACATCCATCGACAGTGGTCATCACTACATCTGTCAGGGTGGAGTGGCAAAGATGTTTTACTGCGAATTTGCTCTCTCATTAAACTGGTTCTCTGGTGGGATGATGCCAAAGCATGCTGGTCTGGGTTTGACGAAAGTCTACTCTGCATTAGGAAAACAAACACAGTCCTCTACATAACCATTGAGTCATGCTCTCAAACTGTGCGGGTTTAGAAAATACAAGACACTTTATCTTCCCCTATAACATCAGGGCCCAGTGTGGGGCCAGTTGGAATCAGACATTTACATTTTTCAGCGAAAGTGTCTTTATAAATTTATAGCAGTTATGGAATCACATGGCCATATATTACAGATAATATTGCAAAAAACAAACCAACAATAAAATAAAATAGCTACAGTCAGCTGCTGTGGGAATATATGATTTTACTGCTGTTATGGAATCAAATGGCTATATAATTTTTCAGATGATATTGGAAAAACTAAACTAAACTAAAAAACTGTTGGACTATATACACTATATAGTTCTGAGATAATATTGCAAAAATATCTAAAAAATATATATAAATACTAATAATATAATAAAATAAAACAAATACTGTACTTTTGCAATAAAATAAAATAAATAAAACAGCAACAGCTACAGTGGGACTATATACTTACAAACAAAATATTTATTTTGACAACATTTTGATATCAATGTGTAAAGTAGCCTTATTTTGGGACAAAATAAAATAAAATAAAATAAAATAAAATACTGTATTTTTTGCAGTAAAATAAAATAAAAATAGCAACAGCTACAGTGCGACTATATACTTACAAACAAAATATTTATTTTGACAAAATTTTGATATTAATGTGTAAAAGTGGCCTCATGTTGACACAAAAAATAAAATAAAAAATAAATAAATAAAACAAAATAAAATACTGTATTTTCTGCAATAAAATAAAATAGAAATAGCAACAGCTACTATGGGACTATATACTTGCAAACAAAATATTTATTTTGACATCATTTTGATATCAATGTGTAAAGTGGCCTTATGTTGACACAAAAAATAAAATAAAATAAAATAATTTTGGCACAGTCACTTACCTGCTTCTCCAACAAACACCTCTACCGGAGCACTTGGAGGGCTTTCGCCAATGACGTTGTAGGCAGTCATCACGATTTCATAGCGCCTGTATTTCTGCAGCTCTGATGAGAATTTAAAATTACAAACAGAAGATCTATTAGGGTGCTTGAAAGTCACATTTTGGCTTTGAGTCAGCAGATAAGAAGAATGAGAACTCATCTGGGTAGAAACAAAAGCATCTCAGAGATAACCACCTACTGTTCCTTATCAGTGTGGATACAGAACAGTTCGGGTGTGATCTCGGAAAGTAATGGCATTACTCTTTCCAAACTCTTTGAACAGTATTGATGAGACGGTACATGGGAGACCGAGAGCACATGCGAGTCTCAGGTCTCAGGCGGCGTGCAATGGGATTCACTTTGAGAATATCTCGGGGCCAGAATGTTCCTGGTCAGAGTAGATGGATTAGAGGAAGAACCTTGTTCTCCGAACAGGAGGAGTATTAGGGATTACACACTTTGCCAAAGGGAGCTTGAATATTTTGGACTTCAAAGCAGACTGACGTAAATGAGAAAGATGGCTAAATGAAACTTACGCGTTAGCTCGAATTCGGTTAATGAAGGATTGCTGACAGTCTTCACAGTGCTTTTGGCTGTGGAGGGAGAAAGAGCAAGCGATGAGGAATACATTACTGGAGAAGCAGCAGAGATGGAAAAGCACAAATCAAAGGGATATTTCATCATGGCAGTAAATCTTTGCTTTTCAAAGTTGCTCATCATACACTTCTCCCAGAGATTGATGAAATTCCACAATGCTCATCTTGCGCTCCAATCAAACCCCACAAGAAACCAAAGCGAGTCAGTGATTAATGATTCAACAGTCAATATACAGTACTAAATCACAAGCGGGGGTGCATTAGGGACCTAATAAGATTTTTTAGAACATATACTGATCCAACATCGCTTGGGTAAAATTAAAGAAAAATCTGAAAGTACACATGACTGGTCATTCCTTTTGTACAGTTCCTTTTGAGCGCTGTAACCTAAATGAACATGCCTGTGTAGTTAGTTTAAAAAAAGGCTTCTATATGAGCTTATTTCAGACTTTACAAAGAATCTTTTGGTCAAGCTCAGACACTGCAACTTTATTTACAAGATGGCAAAAAAAAACAAAACAGGCTAGCTAAATGGATAGAAATAAAGAGCTCAGTGAGGAACTGAGAATACTTTAAATTAAATTTAAGTAACTAAAATTAAAAAGTGTTTAACTATATTTTGAAACTATGATACACATTTTTGTAATTTTTATCATTTAAAATGTTACTCAAAAAATGCTGGGTTAAATACAACCCAGCCACTCTTAAAAAATAAAGGAATTTATTGTTTTTTTGTTTTTATAGTGGTTCTACGAAGAACCTTAAACATCCATTGAACCTTTCAAATGCAGAAAAGGTTCTTTATATTTAAAAAAAGCTCTTTAGATTTTTGAAATGTTCTTCAAAATGGTTCTTTTACACTCTAAAAAATACTGGGTTATATTTATGCTTGTTAAACAAGTTGTATGTAATATTGTATATTATGCTGTATTCACCCAAATAAATCCAGTTTGTCTCATATTGTCTCATTGTCCATGGGTGTTCTTGCTTATTAATAAATGTTCATCTTTTGATTATTGCTGTTGCCTCTAGTAATTCTATTTTATGATTTTAAATTTAAACCAGCAATATAATAATTTTAAACAATAGTTGACAAATAGTTGAAATAAAACAACCCAGCATGTTGGGTAAAAAACCCAACCAGCAGGGTCAAAATAACCCAGCATATGTTCTGTCCAATATTTACCCAGCCCAAGTTGGGTTGTTTTTAACCCAGCATTTTTTAGAGTGTAGGAACTGTTCACTAAAAGGTTCTTTGGGAAACCCAAAATGGTTCTTCTAAGGCATCACTGCAAAAACACCCTTTTGAAACATTTATTTTTAAGATTGTGGGTGAAATATGGACAAACCAGCGGCTGGGTTGTTTTGATCCAGCAATTGGGTTAAATATTTAACCCAGCCTTCTGGGTAGTTTTAATTAGCTCAACTATTGTTTAAAAATGACTATATGACTGGCTTAAAATTAACCCAAAATAGGTTGTAAATTAAAAATCAGACACAGTTACTAAAGGCATCAGCAATCATCAAAAGCTTCACATTTATTAAAAAGCAAATTAAAAAATGTTTATTATTTAATGATTATTTATTTAACTTATTAATAAATGTTTGTTTATTTTGGTTCATTTTCAGCAAGAATTACAGTCATTCCTAAACTATAGCTGAGTTAAATAAAACTACTTAGAAGGTTGTGTTAAACATTTAACCCAACCGCTGGGTCAAAACAACCCAGTTGCTGGGTTTTTCCATATTTCACCCAGTGCTGGGTTGTTTTTAATATTATTATGTTTATTACCAATTAAAATAACATTCAAACATGTTTTGCTTTAAATATTTGTATGGTTTCACAGACAGGGCTTCGGATTAGGCCACAGTTCAATTAGGACATTTAAGTAACTTTTATAAACATGCTTAGAAAAAAGCATTACTGGTGTGCATCTTAAGACAAAACAAAGTCACTGATATATTTTAAGATCAGTCAGTGCAAGTTTGTTTCAGTTCAGCTCAGACTTACATTTTAGCCTTAAGCTTTATTTTGACTTAAGCTTAGGCTTAAGTCTGTGAGATTGGGGGCTAGAGTATTTCTTAATAAACTGCAACGTTTTCATGCTAGAAGTGCATAGTAATCACAACATCAAGTGCACAGTGATTTAAAATGATTTAAACATTATTTTATAGTGATGTTGTAAAAAAATGAATCTGATATCCATCTTTAAAACCGTCATTATATTCAATATATTAATAACTAGACGGAAGGGGAAAAGCTCAGCAGGAATGACTCAGCTTTGTTTAATGTGTCACATGATTCAGAAGATTTAAGTCTTTATATCTGTCTGCCAACACACTACCAAGAACAAATCACAGGTGCATAGAAACATATCCGCACAATAAAGTAACATAAATTGACTCGGCTTTAGCAGCATGCTCCAGAAAGTGACAGAGACCTTGTTAGCTTCTGGAGTACCTGCTAACTTTTCAATGTAAGCTGTTAAGCCTGAACAAATAGAGCATAGCTCCGGTAATTTCCTCTTGGCATTTAGGGTGATTTCAGCAGGGAGGCACATTCGGCACTTAACAGACCTCCGATTTTAACATGTAAGACGAGTGGAGAGCAGAGGAGAGATATTGCGCTACTGCCCTGGCCAGTGCAGAACATAGGGAAAGGAATTAAATATGCCTCCGTGCTCGGCTGCTCCGAGCTTGCGCATTTAAATGCTGTCAACACTGCTGAGTCCAATTTGTCAAAGGAGATTTAGCAGCCGGATCCGGGCTGCGGAAAAAGAGCCCGTTGGCGCGATCTGTGCCGAACACTTGAGCTCAAACTCATGATTCCGCACCTCACACAGCCTGAGTGCGTAATGAGTTCACCTACGCTCAGCCATCCGTCGGAAAATTATTCTCTAACTGCAGGGAGGACGAGCGTCCTAACGCTTTGATTGCGTTCGAACGCGACCGATTTGCACAATATTCAGCGTATTAATGTGAATTTAATAATTTGCCATCACTGATTGTGTCCTAGTTTCATTTCAAAGCTCTGCTTTTCTGAATGTGTGGCTTGGAAATACAATATTCATTTTTGCACAAAAACGCACGTCAAAAAGGGTGAGTTAAGGAATTCCTTTTTTTCGACAACTGGATGGGTTAAAGTGTTGAAAGAAGCACTCAAGCTATAAATCACGCCTGCGTGCAGACGTTTCTGGTTCAAGAGGAGAGCCTCCTCCCGCTAGTTACCTGTCAGTTCGGTGCGCAGCAAGGAGCTGTTGACGGCCCTCTTTGACTCCGGCGGCGCGCTGTCATACTGCAGCTCGCGGTAGTAGAGCCGATAGCCCACCAGAACCCCATTCACACTCTCCTCCTTGGGTGTCTGCAAAGGCACAGATTAAATTAAAGGTCACATTCCGCTAGCTGTTCTCACGGTCCTTATTAAAGCACACCCTGATAAAAAGCCGTCCCAGCTGTAACTGACAGACAGCGCTGACTGATCTCCCATCACGCATCCATGCGCGACGCTCGCCGCCAAACGGATAAGATAAATAAAAGATGAGGATTTAATTTCGGAGCCATTCAGTCAGTGGGTAATTAACAAAGCTCAGAGCAGGGCGTAATCAACTCGGCCTACGGTTCTGCTGATAAAACAGACAGTAGTGAGAAGATCCGGGACTCATAGGTCAGTGAATAAAGGTTTCAGCTACTAATTAATATCCCTTCAGATTGCAGGATCGCTGTCGCGCGTGGGTATTAATTATCCTGGGCTTGGCGGAGCCCTTTGCGAGCTCTGTAAATGTGCGGGTATCAATACCGCGTGTCATTAATTTATGCAATCCTGCACGAGGAATACTAAGTGATGCTGCTCAAAGCCACCTATTGACAAAAGTCAGATCGTTAAACAGAACAGGGCTGTAATTTCACTGGTGATAGCCTGCAACACGCTGCTACTCTTCTCACAGGCTGTAGCTGGTTTGTTATCTGGCTATCAGATAAACGTAATGGGGGTCAGGAGTTCACTCGACCCGGGGTGGGCCGGCATTAGCGTACCTGCCACTGCACCAGCACCGATGTTGTCGTGGAGGGTTTCACCGCTTGAATCGTGGGCGCTTCATCTGGAACTGCAGATGCACAGAAAACAACATTTAAGTTCACATAAAATACAATGAGAAATCCCATTAGGCAAGTTCTTAGTTAAAGATATAGTTGACACATAAATGAAAATTCTGTCATTAATTACTCGCCCTCATGTCGTTCCAAACCTGTAAGACCAAATTAAGATATTTTTGACGAAACTGATGACAACTGACACAAGCATTGGTACTGTTGTGAACGTGCATCGAACACTGACACAGAAGAGAAGAAATTGTTGAATAAAGTTGTTTTTGTTTTCTTTACACACAAAAAGCATTCTTGTAGCTTCATACAGGGTTCCTACACATTTTCCATTTCAAAATTCCATACTTTTCCAGACTCAAATTTCCAAACCTCTCAGTAGATTTTCGAAAGTTAAATAAATGGTTCATACAGCACTATTTTCAGCTTTTTTTAGTATATAGTACAGTCATCAGTAAAGATTTTTTATATTTTCATTTTCACTGATTTTCTCGAAGTGACAACATAGAGCCCCTAAAATAAAAAAACAGAAAATAAAAAATTAAATAAAAAATACAGACTTGAGCATGCACACAAACTTTTTTTGTGCTCTTGAGAATCTATTCAAATGCACAAGGGTATTTTTCCATTTCTAGTTTTATGTAACATATTTCCTTACTATAATGAAAGCGACAGCATGGATGCATATGAATTAATAGAGATCTACTTGGTCAAAATTTGCCTTTCGTTGTGGTAGTACTTCTAATATCAAGGCCTAATGTCCAATTTAGCACATCCTCTACGGCAGCAGAAAAACCATGACATAAAATGGGCCGATGGCATAATATGGCTGTGTGTATTGTCCTATTTGCCAAGTTCAAGGATTCAAATTGTGGCTTTCATTCGGGCAGTATGTCATATTTCAAGGCCTCAGGTCTCTTTAACGCATACTCTGTAGCGGCCAAGAAACCACTTAAAACCACGAAATGAGCTGATGGCACAATAGGTGGCACAGTCTGCATTGTCTTATATGCTAAGTTAAATGGCTTCTTGTGCACACATAAAAGTCTGTATATTTGTTATTTTTGCAAAGGTCCTTGAGGCTATGTCATGGTGCTTAGAATATCATAAGAAGAAATTCATTCAGTTGTGCTTGACAATCATTAAACAGCTGACATAAAATACACTTCTTGAATGATAAACTTTAGTATGATACAATTTTCCAGACCTGGAAATTGCTCAAATCAAATACGGTACTTTTCCATACTCTTCCAAACCACATAGGGACTTTGTTCATAAAATTACGGTTGAACAACTGACTATTTTATTGATGTCCTTACTACCTTTCTGGGCCTTGAACGTGTCAGTTGCGTTGCTGTCTATTCAGGGTCAGAAAGCTCTCGGAATTTTAGCAAAAATATCTTAATTTGTGTTCCGAAGATGAACAAAGGTCTTACGGGTTTGGAACGACATGGGGGTAAAGCAATTAATGACAAAAAAAAATTTTTTGGGTGAACTATCCCTTTAAGGTAATATTGTCATTTTTTACTTTCTATCATGTTGCTCCAAACCTGTATGACTGTATTTCTGCTGTGGAACACAAAAGCAGGATTTCTGAAGGCCGCTCTTTTCAGTATATATATATATATATATATATATATAGACTGGTGGTTCCAAGCTCAAAAATGACAAAAGAGCACCATAAAAGTACCTAAAAGTCATTCATATCACCTATTCTGAAGTTGTAAGATTTCTTTCTGTGAGAAACTGACAAAAAGAGGCTTAACTTAACCCCAGGTTATAGTTGTTTTTAACCCTGCTTTTAACTCTGGCTAAACAAACGTTTCACACTTAGTAATTTAGTTGCAGCTTTAGCAGCACTTTTGTGCTGTTACCCTGCAATGCGATGCCAAACTTGTATAGTTGAAAACAATGCAGTGTTAGAATGTTACAGCTAGATGCTTAGCAACAGAAAGCCATTCACATGCTTTGGACAGAAACAGACACACTGCGTAATGTGTAAACAGCCGTTTCAGCAATTGAGGGGGAAAAAAAGTCATATTTTGAGAGAAAACACATCAACTGGAGTGAAGAAGAGGCTGTTTCATTCTTACTGTTATGGTCTGAAAAGTCCATCCAGGAAAAACTTAATAGCAGTTAACAATATATTTAACTGACAGAGCAAATGTGACCCTGGACCACAAAAGCAGTCTTAAGTAGCACGGGTATATTTGTAGCAACAGCCAAAAATACATTGTGTGGGTCAAAATTATCGATTTTTCTTTTTTGCCAAAAATCATTAGGATATTAATGTTTAATGAAGATATTTTGTACATTTCCTACCATAAATAAATCAAACCTTAATTTCTCATTAGCAATTTGCTTTGCTAAGAACTTCATTTGGACAAATTTAAATGCGTTTTTCTCAATATTTTGATTTTTTTTTTGCACCCTCAGATTCCAGATTTTCAAATAGTTGTGTCTCAACCAAATACTGTCCCATCTTAACAAACCATACATCAATGGAAACTTATGTATTCAGCTTTCAGATTAATCTAAATTTCAAAAAATTGACCCTTGTGGCTGGTTTTGTGGTCCAGGGTCACAAATATGAAAATAATAGCATTAATCCTGGGTTTAGGAATGTGTCAGCATATGAATACCCAGGTTTTACTGTTACCCAGGGTAAATAATCAACAGTGTGAAATATGAAGCAAGAAAACCCAGGTATCTGTTTAGAATTGGTTAAAATGACCCAGGGTTTACTACTGCAAGTGTGAAATGCCCTATTGTTGATATTTACTAATGTCTTCTCCTCTAGCGAGTCCTTTGAAAAGGTGTTTACAAACTTTTGAAACCCTTGATCCCCATGTATGACGTCCCCTTGCAAGGGACACCCTTAAAGGCATTTATATATTTTCACTATTTGTAGAAAGAAAGTCACAAGTTTAGAATAGCATAAGGCTGAGTAAATAATGACAGAATTAAATCAGCTCCAAGACTTCAGCTTGCAAGTAAATGATGCAGATAAGACTGTAGCTCCTCTATGACTTTTATTTGAATCAATAGCGCATCAACCAAAGCTGGTAGATACAACACGGTCATTATTACTCACCATCTTGTAAAGTGGTAATTGCATCCGTCTCTTGGCTGTACTTGCTGTCTCCGACGTCATTAGTCGCCATCATTCTGAGCTTGTATGAAGTGAAGGGTTTCAGCCTGAGGGATTGCACAGCTCGTGAGCTCTCTCATATTGGACAAAGACCTTTCCCATCACAAATGATGTGGCTTAGCAGTGCATGTATGAGCTAGTATCTATAAATGTCAGGGACACAATCCATTGAAGCCCAAGGGCACGCGTTGGCAATTACAGAGTTTTATCTTAAAGCACTTGAGGCAGAGAGGTGAGGACAGAAATAAGATACGAAACACTTCATATCGGAGAGCTCATATACAGACATGAGCGCAGTGTATGCCACTTCATAAAACCAGAAATATGATATCAACAACTGAGGTGGAGTCAGAGAATGCTGCCTAACAGAGCTGCGCAATTAATCGTAAAGATAATTGAAATTACAGCACAAAATTAGTATTTTTGTTAAGATTTAATTCAATTATTTAAATGATAAAATATATTATTACTATTATTTAAATAATATATTTAGTGTAATGAATTATACACTACCAGTGAAAAGGTTTTGAACAGTAAGTTTTTACTATTTAAACTGTCTTCTATTTGAATATATTTTAAAATATAATTTATTCCTGTGATGTCAATGTTGAATTTAATTTCAGATAAATGTTGATGTTTGGATCTTTATATTCATCAAAGAATCCTGAAAAAAATTTACTCAACTGTTTTAAATAATAATAATAATAATTAAAAATGTTTCTTAAACAGGAAATCAGAATATTACAATGATTTCTGAAGGATCATGTGACACTGAAGACTGGAGTAATGATGCTGAAAATGTAGCTTTGATCACAGGAATAAATTACATTTAAAAATATATTGAAATTGAAATCAGTTGTTTAAAATAGTAAAAATATCTCAAAATGTTACTGTTTTTCCTGTACTTCGGAGCAAATAAATGGAGGCTTGGTGAGCAGAAGAGACTTCTTTAAAAAAGATTAAAATTCTTACTGTTCAAAAACTTTTGACTGCTAGTGTATAATATAATTAAAATGTATTAATATTATTTTAATTATACAATAATAATTTAAATTATTATAATAATACATACTTTATAAATAATTCCATCAGCCCTACCGTTTAACCTTCTTTAATCACTTCGTGTTGAAAACCACAGGCACAAAAAATCTGGAATTGACAGTAAAGGGAATATGTGGAAAAAATTTCGCTTTAATTTCTAATTTGTTCATTTCCCATTTACCCAAAACACACTGCACAAGCCAATTGGGCTCATTAACGAACTAAACATGTCATTTAGGCCTCATAACCGATCTCTGTCGATTAAGATGAGTTGCACGGTGCTTTCCAAAACGAGGGGGCTTTCCGCTATTCGCATTTCTTGGTTAAAGGGAATATTTTTCCCATGATGCCCCACTCCCTAAAAGCCTCCAGCTGGTAAAGACACAAATCAGTCCTGAATAATCCATTTAGCAACAATCTGGCTGTTTAAAAAAGCACTCAAAAGCTGATGGCTGAGAGAGTTTTCAACTGAGAACGGGGACTCATCATAATCAAGCTGAGATGGCCCTCTGAATGCATATAAAATACTATTCGACTGCCCATATAATCATAGCTGCGGATCCGACATAACTCATATGCAAAAAGCTGGAGCGCCCGTAGCCCAAGGTACTGATTGTTTCTCACTCTCTCAAATTGGATTGAGTATCATAAATTGCTGCAGAGGAAAAAAGGCTCCTACGCATTTAATAACACTCCCTCCATACTGCCCTTATTGTACGGCCCTCATGAGCCCCGCAGAGGAACACATGTGGCTTTGAAGCAGCGGAGAGTGAAATCAACTCTGTGAGGGTCATCAAAGGCCAGCCTTTGGGTAAAGCCCCCAAATACTGCTGTTCACGAGATCGTGGGGGTTGAGAAACGGCAAAGGAGCTCACCTGTCCACTTCCCAGGAGGTATAATTGTGGCTTATAGCGGACGAATGGGTGAGCCAGTCTCCGTTGGGCAGCTCCCGCGTCTGCAGGGTGAAGTAACGAACGGGAGAGGAGCCGTCCCCTCCGGGCACCCAGTTGAGCTGCAGTTTGCGGGACTGCACGTGGTCCTGGGGTACCCGCAGCTGCCGCGGAGGCTGCGGTCGCTCTGATGGAGGAGAGAAAGAGATGTGAAGTGTGAGTTCAGGGGTCAGGCCGGTCTTGCTGACTGTTCTTAATCACGGGACAGGACTCTTCTACTCATGTGTGCATCAGTCAGCGGGTCTCGCCCTGTCCTCTCCACCCCTCCCCACCTGTGTGACACGCAACTGCATAACCTCATCGATTTTAATGGGAGAAATCAATACGGAGAGGCATAATTGTTTATTTAAAGGTGCACGGTATCGACCGCCATTAAAGATGCAGATCATGTGCAACGAAACCCATGATTGCACCGGCTTTGTCTGTGCAGCTTTTAAAAGCACCAATCGAGCAGCTTCAGGAGGTCAAAGGATGATATGTAATCGCTCTCCATCTTTAACCCAAACTATCTGTCTGTGTTGAAATTGATTTGTTTATTACTAGTGTAGCAGGCTAGCAGCTGGGCTGCATATTATGAGGCTTTAGCAGTCTAAAAATCAGTCCCTAGTGAATTATGTGCTTAGTTATGTGCTTAATAAAAGTAACCTGCAATTGTACTTTTGGTATACTAAACTGGTATGCTTAAAGTCTAATAAATTGGAACAGGTAATTTTGTGCGTAGTGCACTTTAATTAAATATCTTGCATTTAAAGACAGATATTACACAGAGATCATACAATCCTTATTAATAGTGATATTAAAACACATTTTATGCATAATATTAAGAAATGTGCATTGTGCAATGAAGAAATACTCCAAATAAAGTTATCATTTATATTTATGTGATATGTCAATAAATATATTAATGGATTTAAAGTATACTTAGTACGAAACAAATGTATTTTAAATAAATTATGCCATTTTTTTTTTTTTTTTATTAGGGGTGCCTATTTCAAAGAATGATTTGGATCATGCATGCTTTTGTAAGCATTTAAACTTAAATAAATGCTTAAATAAATCATTATCCGTTTTACTTCCATAATGTGACTTGGTTTCTAAGTTAAATAGAATCCATTTTTATCACTTCTAAATGGTTTGGACCGTGAAAAGTAGCTGTTTCAGAATGCAGCCAGACTTGAATGTGACTTTTCAGTCTATTGTAGATAACTACTTTTCTCCTAAAACACCATCAGCACCCATTTCTGAAGTCGGTTTTATCCTTCAAAGCAATGTGGTGTATCCCAACAGTAATACTTCTATTACAGATCTAATAGAAGTACAGGTTTGTAAGGTTGTAACGGTATTATCAACACTGGGGTATCGCGATAGCAAAACTGTTGCGATATTATCGTCGGCACATGACGATATGGAACAATAGGTCTTCTGGGCAAAAAGTGTAGTTTTTAAAATATATTTAATTCTTTATTCTAACATAAAAGGTCTTTAAAGTTGTGTTTTTTCAAACGAACTAAAACCGAAAGCACAATACGGCAATCCCTTCATCAAGTCTGTTTTCCATGCACATTTCAAAGCCAAGCGTGCACTTCGTTCAGGCGATCAGCTTGTGATCCGGTGTTTTCCACGCCTCAGAACGGCTCCGTTCACAGTGAATGAATGCAGTGAACTCGTTTACTGCATGTACCATGAGTTTAGAACATTTAGGAACGCAAATTACCAATAAGTAAATTCACTGACTTTTTTCTGACCTATGAACATGGGTTGGAGCTTTTAATTTTGAACTCTCAAAGAATAATTAGACAGAATAATTTAACTTTAAAATGTAGAAAATTTTCATTTTTTTCCAAACCTTCATTTGTCTTTTTTTTTTTTTAAATATCACAATAGTATTGTATCGTGGACTTCATTTAAAGCCAAATGGGTGTTATGTAATTATGTATGTGTTTGCCTCACCTCTAATCTCAGTAGTTATGACCACAGCTTGTGAAGGTGTTCCCCAGCCCTGCTCCGTCTTGGCAGAGATGCGAAAGACGTAGGCCGACTCCGGGGTCAGGTTGGAGGCGGTGAACTGCCGCGTATCAGGGCCCACCTCTACTGTGATGAACTGGTTGGGATCCCCAGAATCCAGACGGTAAGCTACCTGGTATCCTGCAAAAGAGTCATTAGATCATCTGAGGTGAGTCTTGATCCTCCGTCCTTCTCATGTCAGAGAAGACAGCTTAAGCTGACATCAAAAGTCTGAATAACATTTCCACAAACTCTGAGAGTCATTTTCAGTCAGGCATGCTTTTGAGAACTCAAAAGTACAAAAGGACAGCGGGAAAATATCTGCTCAAAAAGCCATTTGTAGTTGGGAAACCACCTTTAGAAAAACAACAGCAGGTTTATAAGACGAGCGCTTTTCAAAAAGGCTTCAGTGCACTGGAAAATTTGGTCTATCAGCATCTACTTTAAATGCGGCTCTGCTTAACGTCTGCAGTCATTGCCTCCCTTTACTGCAGAAAGACTTCATTCAAATGCATCTTTCATCGGGGAACTCCTCTGCCTTGCCTTCACTCCTTATATCAAATTTAATCCAAATGTCAAATTCAATACAAAGAGAAAAAAACCACCAACAAAATGGTGATGCACAACCAAACCGCATAAAATGAAATTTGTGTTGTACATAGGTACGGCTCAGGCACCCCTTCTTCGACACCATGCAAGAATTATGCTCTTTTTAACTAATTTTATACTGGACATTATTTAGAATGATCATTAATTATCATTATTACAATTATTCACCAATAGCTGCTGCTCGAAACAAAGCAGAAAAGTACAAAATCTGTTACTTTATAATTGTATTGGAACAAAAATAGAAGGTCAACAAACATCATATTGCTTTTTTCCTTAAATAGGGACTGAAGGTGTTAAGCTGTTAAAAAAATATGTTTTTAATTATTTTGATCATTTTACACCCCTAATATTTACACAGTTTTTGCTTTAAATGTCTTTTCAAGCTTTCTGCTTAATTATTTATCAATGGTTGATAATCACTGTTTAACATTGTAAATGAACTAATTAAATTCACACATTTATAGTGTAATATATAAATTATATTAAAATATAAAAAGTATATCTATATTAATATATGAGTATTTTGGGGATCACTGTTTAACATTATTTACATATTAAAAATAACTACAACAAAATAGTGTAATGTATATTATATATCATTCTAAAATATAAAAATTATATCTATAATATTTAGGGTTGGGTACCGTTCACATTTTAACCAGTACGGTACAGGTATCGGTACCTGAAATTTAGTACCGGTACCCAACGGTACCTATTTTCGGTACTTTACTCTCTGTGTAATAACAAAAAAAAATTATTTCAGTGAAAAAAAAATAAGTCGAAAACTCTCAATTTTGATCAATAGGGCCCTACAATTTTTTTTTCTTCCGGAAATTCTTGTGTGTTTTAATTTTTCTAATAATCAAATGAAGGCATTAAACATTTATTTATTTTTAATCAAAAGAAAATTAAACCCTTTTATTTTTTGGCAAACAAACAGAGGTTTACGGTTAAAATAATTACATGTATGAAAACTTGTGTGAATATTGCTTTAAAAAAGTTTTAATAATAATTGCATTTTTTTTTCGACAATTAAGTGATTAATCTGGTTGTATTATTTATTCATCCATTCATGCATTCGTTCATCCATCCATTAATTTGTTTGTTCGTTCATTCTTTCATACGTTTGTTCATTCGTTTATTCATTCATGCATGCATTCATTTGTTCATCCATTCATTCATTAATTCATTTGTTTGTTTTTCATGCATCCATTCATTCGTTCATCCATCAGTTCATTCATTCAGTCATTCATTTATTTGTTCTTTCATTCATTCATGCATTCATTCGTTCTTTCATTCATGCATTCATTTGTCTATCCATCCATTAGTTTGTTCATTCATTCATTCATGCTTACATTTATTAATTCATCCATCCATCCATTCGTTCATCCATCCATCAATTAATTTGTTCATTCATTCAGTCTTCCATTCGTTCATGCATTCATTCATCCATTTGTTCATTCATGCATACAATCAATAATTAATTCATCCACCCATCCATCCATGCATTCATTCATCCATCCATCAATCATTCGTTCGTTCATTTGTTCATTCATTCTTTTATTTATTCATTCAAGCATTCATCCATCCATTCATTCTTTCATCCATGCATTCATTTATTCATCCATCTATCCATCAGATCATTCATTCACTCATTCATTTGTTCATTCTTGCATTCATGCATACATTCATTCATTTGTCCATCCATCCATCTATTCATTTGTTTGTTCATGCAATCATTCATTTATCCATTCATTAATTAAATTATTCATTTGTTTATTCATTCATTCATCCATCCATCCATTCATTCATTTGTTCGTTCGTTCATTCATTCATTCATTCTTTTGTTCATTCATTCATCCATCCATCCATATGTTCGTTCATTAATTTATCCATTCATTTGTTCATTCATTCATTCATGCATTCATATATTCATCCAAATACTAAAAATTAAATTTGCAACTAAAATAAATAAATAAATAAATAAAGTAAACGAATAAATGTGTATTATGCTAAAATACAGAATGTTTTAGACAAATTAGAATTTATATATTCCTAAATTAGCACTAAAATAGTCTGAACAGGCATGGATTGAAAAAGAAGCGCTGTGCTAGGTCTGCAGAGTGTCCATCTGCATTGTGTCCGAGGGAATGACACGTGTTGCAAACCTCCAGCAAAACAAATGATAACATTATCGGGAAACATGTTGAAAATGGAATGTGTGGGCAGAGCTTGGCCGTGGGAGAGATGGAACATTATTCAACCATCTATTTATCTTTCAGGATGCTTGCACTGCACGCTGGCCCCCTTGGGCTGTGCAAAACGAAATTAGGCCATCCCACATTGTGAAACTGCAGCACTTGGGGGCTGCCATTTCATCCTAATGTCCACTTCAGCCATGAGGGGCAGTGGAAAATCACATACATTCATCCCCAAATACACACACACACACACACACACACACACACATGTTGGGTTTACATGTTTTATGGGGACATTCCATAGGCGTAATGGTTTTTATACTGTACAAACCGTATTTTCTATCGCCCTACACCTACCCTACACCTAAACCTAGCCCTCACAGGAGACTGTGCACACTTTTACTTTCTCAAAAAAACTCATTGTGCATGATTTATAAGCCTGTTTCCTCATGGGGACCTCACAAATGTCCCCACAAGGTCAAAATTTACTGGTATTACTATCCTTGTGGGGACATTTGGTCCCCATAACGTGATGAATACCAGGTGCACACACACACAAACACACACACACACACCCTCTCTTCCCAGTTACTTCCATGTCAGTGTCTATATTTCTAGAGATACGAAGAGTACCATGGGCAGTAAGCAGCCCTTTCGTTCGCTTTGCGTGGCTCCGACAGGCTCTGACCCGTGCATTGTTTATTAAGGCTTTGCTTTTGGGAAAGGGTTTCTACTGTGAGGGCATCGGCCCATGTGATTGGCTAGGTCACCACCCCGCCAACTCCTGCAGCTCTATTTTCCTCATTCATTGGCCACTGATTACTGGTCCTGCAGCAGCCAGCAAAAACACTCACAAGGGCAGTGCCTCGGCAGAAAGGGCAGGAAAGCCCAGCGCTCTGCCACTGAATCTTAGCAAGCGCCGTTCTCATCAATGCTGGCTTTCAATGCATTGCCTTCCTTTGAAATGCCTTTTTTTTTATTTTGGATATTATAGAAGTCATTTGTACAATTCAAATGTTCTGTATTTTTGAAAGTACACAGAAAATAATGTAAAAACAAAAAAGCTTTGTTTTCTAATCAGAAAAAAAATGTTCTATAAAATACTTTAACATAACTAAAGTGTTTTCCCCCCATTTTCTTTTTTTTGTACAAAAAAGAGAGAGAGAAAAACACAGAACAAAAAAAACAAAAAGTCACTGAATCTGTAAGCAGCATTCTCATCAACATCTGCTTTCAATGCATTTGCTTTCTTCGAGATGCAGCAAATTAGAGGCATGCCGGGAAATCTTGTTTCTTTCTTTCAAAGAGCTCTCTCGGTGACTTCAATCTACATAACCAGCATCTCTTGATCTGTTGAAGTATGACATGGAAACAGAGTGCGAAATAACACCATGCGTGCGGCATGTTCGTCTGGGAGTGTTGTGGTGTTGATGTAATTAACCGGGTTGCGCTGGCGGTGGCTGCGCCTGCCTTTACATCTATTTATCTTATGTTCACAACACACGTCTGAGCTTCGGTTTGATTTAGAATGGCATTTTCTGCGCAGTTCCTCTGTCAGACCCTTCTGTTTTTTGTGTTTGAGTGGGGCGGCTGGAGTCAGATTAAGCGCAACTATTCGATCTGCTGCAAAATCCAAAGCAAACTCCCATTCCCAGGCACAGACTTCAACGGTCAGGTTTGCTGACGCTTCTGGGAACACACAACACATTTTTCAACGGCTTTGAAAACGGGATTACATTTAGGCTTTGCTGTAAACAAAAGTCTCTGCTGGAAAATCCATCTTAAGCTGGTAGCTGTTTTTTTTGGAACATGGTATCTGGTTTCTAAATGGTCTAAACCTGCATTATCTGGTGCAAGATGGTAGATAAGTGGTTCTTAAAGTGAAAGGTGAATTGTAGAGAGACTTCCATACTTCACTTACAAACATTTTAATATGCTGCGCTGACAAGAGATGTGAGAACCAAAGTGGTTAGGATTATTTTGAGTGAAAACGACTCAGAAGACTTCTGCATTTGACTTCAGAACACTTGAAAACTAGACACAAATCATCACACAAATCATTCGTACTTTTGGAGCTTGACAGTTGCAATCACCATGTGTTCTGTTTTTTTTTGCAGCAAAATACACAGAAAACTATATAAGACTATATATAACAGCTGAGCCCAAGCTTCTGTTACTAATTCAAAAATGTCGCTTTAGAACTAGTTACCATTTGTTACATTGAGTTGCTTCATTGAAAGCTTACTGTATTACTGTATTAAAAGCTCACTGTATCATGTATGAGTATTATGAGAGAAAGATGGACTGAGCGAGTGTGATTACCTGCATTTGATACAGCATTCATTCTCCAGCTCAGTCTCATATTCACAATAAAACGTTAGTTTGAATGTCCACTGAGGAAAGCGATATCTTTGTCGTACTATCCTTTCATTTACTTTTGGAGATTTCCGATGACAGCCCTGCTCAGTGCATTTGTTGGCTGCATCTTACAAGGCGTTGTTGAAAGTAAAAATAACTTCCTTGTTTACAATCATGTTTCAGTCTCTTTCAATATAAAAGTCTTTACTGCTGACTCACTCATAAAAACATTAGGTGTCTTTTGACACCAACTAATTTCCTGAAACTAAATACTAGGGATGTGCAATATATATTGTCTGCGATAATACCGTAATTGTGGTTTAACAATGTGCGATTTGACATTATCAAGTATACTGCAAAAACCAAACAAAACACCTACACATGGTTAGACTAACTTAGTGCGTGTGTTAGTTTAGAGTCTTTCACGGCATGATTCAGTCTATTAAAATGTATTTAGAATGATCACAATATTCAAGATATGGGGGCAGAAAATGTATATATTTATATCATTTCATATTGTTAGTCAATATTACAAGAAGAGTGACGTTTTTCTCCAAAAGTCAGCATGATTACAAATGTAATATCGATTTATACAACAGTTCAATAAACAATAAGTTAGGAGACTTACATTTTAAACACCATATTGGCTAGTTTTGCTTTATTTCACCAACAAAAATAATTCCAAACGCAGCCACAGCACTGTTTTGCATCTCTGAGCAACATGACTGTGTTTGGTTTCTTAATGAATCAACTGTTTAATGATTCAGTTCAATCGCAATGTCTCACTTGTTAACGGTGACTTACTGCCACCTACTGGCGTTTTTAATTTCACATTTAAAGTATTTTTAAACAATTTCAAATATCAGTATTCTACGTTATCAAAACATTAATGTATTTGTAACTGCAGGTTAAAGCACTCCATGTTCCTCTGAGCTGATCTAAATGCCACTTCATATGCAAGTTCTGCAAAGATTAATTTTGTGGATACTTATTAATTTGTTTGGTAACAACCTAAATGTATTATTTTTTTATTTACTGCATAATAATTTTTTTTAAACAACAACAGCCATCAAAAAAGTTGCTAGGCAATTCAGTCAAAAGTACAAAGGCAGCGCTCTGATATACACCATTAAATTGACATCAAATATAATGTGATGAGATTTTGCCCTCAGCCAAAAAAATAATTGATTAATTAGACCAAAGACTGCTCATTAGATTTACCCAAAACAAATTATAGCTCACGTGTTACCACTATAGAGACATCAGAGCCAGAACTGGCCGAAGTAATTTTTTCAAATAGATGTTAGTTTGTTAACAAACTGCATATTTTAAGTTTAAACAAGTACATTCTCACCTAAAAACTCTTAAAACTACATTCAGTGACACAAAAACAGTATTATTTATATAATTATAGCGGATTTGAGCATTTGCCATGATACTCACTGAGAGAAATACTTCAAACGGAGTGATACGAATGGTGAAATGGTTGGGGTTATATCTACATTTGAACTTTTAAGATAACTTATTTGTTCACTTAACTATGACCAGCTAAGTTTGCAATTGTTTCTTCCTTTGGAATTAACATCAACAAATGAAACTGCACAAATAATAAGCTTTTGTTGGCCAGCTATGATGGTCGATATTTTCCAACAAACAGAGCAATGTTTTGATAGCACCACAGAGACACTGTTTACGCTTTTTGGAAGGACAACAGCTAATGACCAGCTAATGACCAGTTTAGAGCAGCTAGAAACCAGCTCCCATGTTCCAGAAAACACAGCTATAGCATCTTAAGCTGCATTTTCCAACAGGGATTTACAAGATTTCTGGGTAAACAGTCACGCTGTGCCACATTCCGGACTAAAATGAACCGTGCATACGCTTTCAATCTCATTTTTCTACAGTATACACACCATAACAAAGTCCCAATTTTTCCCAAACACCATCAAAATGCTTAAGCTGGCCTCATTTGATTCAAAATTAATGCTTTGTGAATAGGATTCTATCAACAAAAAGTCTATCAATGTGTTTGGATCTCATCTTTGCATCGGTGAGATTGCGTGTATTCTTCTCCGGTGTGATTTGCACAGGCAGCGTGATTTGGCAGGCGGCTATTCTGAGCTTCATTCACTTGAGGTGTTAGTCAGACTAATCTCATTAAAACGCAGGGATTTTCTCCTCTCCGGTTCCTTCTTCCCGTATGAGGAATTAGTCTCAGGTGCACGGTGACATGGCTTCATTCACAGAGCACAGGAAAGAAACAGGCTCTGCTCTGAGCCAGATACCGCCAGTCCAATGCATTTCACGCTCTCATGTAGGCCAGATCAAGTACTGAGGAGACTGGTTTTAATGTGGGGTGAAGTACATGAAAGCAGCTTTCCACTTGAATCCAGGCTACATGGGTCAGCAGTGAACATTCTCACGAGAAGAATAGCAATGTATTTAAAAAAATTATTTGCAATAAATCAGCATTTTTTTCTATTCCTGACTGACTAGAAAAAATGAACAGCACAATGAATTATTCAACTGAATCAGTAAGACT
Organism: Labeo catla; assembly: GCA_012976165.1. Classification (NCBI taxonomy): domain Eukaryota; kingdom Metazoa; phylum Chordata; class Actinopteri; order Cypriniformes; family Cyprinidae; genus Labeo; species Labeo catla. The sequence continues at coordinate 1,224 of VONZ01000051.1, read as the reverse complement.
GAATACATACATAGGCTCAGTCTGTTTTTGAACAGTATTCTAATAATATGATAAGAATATGTTGGAGAAAAAGGCAAAATCTCAATTTGTTCTACATCTAATTTCGTCAGTGTATAAAAGAAAAAGAACTGACCTATTATTTCTCTTACCCATAATTATGCCATTGGGGTCCACAGGGGGCTGCCAGACCACCCTTACTTCTGTTAGACGCACCTCCGGGAACACAAGTCTCACAGGTGGTCCTGGAACTATTAAAAAAGAAAAGGAGGATTGCATGACTCTTGCAGTAATAATAACACCCATACACCTTACAGAAACTTAAAACTTTCTCTTGAATTATAGCTGAATCACAAGTCTGAAACTGAGTGCTTTAATAGAGGTTATTTAGCTTTCAAAACAGCAGCAGCCCTCCGAGACAGCCTCTGAAATGGTATTTACGTCAGGATAAGGTCATTATAAAAAGATCTGGTTTGAAAAGGACAACAACAACAAAAAAATGTAACATTCATAAGAAGACAAAAACATAAGAGATGAGGAGGAAAAGAGACAGTTATGACAGCACTCAAACTCTGGCAGCTTAATGAACATATTCCAGATTAAATCTCGTCAGCCGTATTCCATCTGTAAGAGCGAACGCTCGTGTTCCATCCATCTGTGCACAGAAATGCTGTTCTCTGATCCGCTTTACTTCAAAAATAATTAGGGTGTTGCATTAGTGGTTGGTTGCATGTTGCCACTGTATTCTGTGTGGTTACCAGGGTGTTTTACGTGGTTGTCAGGGTATTGCTATGTGGCTGCTAAAAAGTTCTGAAAGGTTGTTATCATAGTGTTACAATGGTTGCCAAATTGTTGCAATGTAATTTCTTGAGATGTACTAAGTGGTTGTTAGCACAATACTACAGAATGTGGTTGCCAAAGTGTTGCTATGTAATTTCTAGAGATGTTCTCAGTGGTTGTTAGAACATTACCACAGAATGTGGTTTGCTAGGGTGTTGTTGGTGGTGGTCAAATTGTTGCTATGTGGTTGTTATAAGCTCTGTGTGGTTGTTAGCACAGTGTTATAGTGTTATGAGTGGTTGCCAAAGTTTGCTATGTAATTTCTAATAATGTTCTAAATGTGTTTGTTAGAATATTACTACAAAATGTGGTTGCTAAGGTGTTATGGGTGGTTGCTATGCAACTTCTTGAGATATTCTAAGTGGTTGCTAGCATATTACTACAGAT